>OX382339.1:3893065-4567721 GCA_947507615.1 Hemithea aestivaria
TTATCTCTTACCATCAAGTGAACGTCTTCCTCGTCTTATTACTTTTTTTACAAGAAAGAAGAAATATTATTCTATATTTCAGTATGACTGAGTATCACATGTTTTAAAGGCTGCGATCAAAGCTCTCAGTAATTCATCTTAAAACAGCCTTTCTTGACGCTCGTTACGTTAAATTATTGCTCGTTTCTGCTTCGTTTCCCTAATCTTGGGATGTTTAATATGCAAAAACTAAGCTCTCATATTTTACGATAATAATATTACGTTTGTTTGCGAATTTGTATTGTCTTTCCTGTTTATCGCATTAAGGGCGTATATATAGAGTGACGGTCTCTCGCTCGTACTATTTGACGAATTTTGAAATATAAATTCATGGAATTAAACTATTGAAAATTCCTCTATAGCAGCCCTCCATAATATTATTGCACACATTTTAAAAGTGTTTTCAGTTTGATATATTAAAAAATGGGATGGGGAGCAATATTGAAAAAAAATTTTTTTTTCAAAAAATCTCATTATGCCATTTTTTATTATATCAAACTGAAAACACTTTTAAAATGTGTGCAATAATATTACGGAGGGCTGCTACAGATGAATTTTTAATAAATTAATTCTATGAATTTATATTTCAAAATTCGTCAAATTGTGCGAGCGAGAGAGCGTCACTCGATTATACGCTCTTAATTGTGTTTGTTACTTCGTCACGCTCAAACGCTCGCTTTTAAGACTCAATTAGAAAGACTCTTCATGCCAACACTACTAAAGTCTTCCTCTTTCATAAAACAGAAGTATTAGTATTCTTTTATCTGTGACACAAGTCACAAGGCAATTTTAGCGAGCCCATTTCCAAAAAATTACAAGGAAAGTGTATAAGTTTTTTTTTCATTATAGCCTTAGACCACTGTTGTGATGTTAAACGAAGATGTGGCTGTAGAGGGTAAATAAAATAAATAAAATACTAAACTACTAAACCTAGAAGGCGGAATAAATACCTCCCTCCCAATAAAAAGAAACGTATTTAGCTACACTTATTTACAATACAAAACAAATACAAATTATTTATTTTGGAAAAAGGGTACAATAAAACAAAGTCAAGGAACGATGATGCCTGTTATAGCCGTGAGACTGTGTTACAGACACCAACGCCCACCTCCGGAATTTAAGAAAAGGTTGGCCCTTGCATTTCACTTGGCTCATTTTGGCGGGGGTACTATCCTACTACTTTCCAGATACGCTACCTCAGTCCTTGAACCCAATCATAGAAGAAACCACGGGAATAAAATGGTAAAGCATATTTCATATTACGCTAGCTTTGCGAATTTATATTATCCATATACCAAACCCCATTTTATAGGCGTAGTGGTAATAAAATATATTTTTGTACGTCAAGAGCAAAAATATGAGCGAGTCAGGTCAGCGAGTTATAAGTTTATAAGACCAGTAGGTAGGGGAGACCGAGTATTGTTGACTCAAACTTTAAAATTCATGGAGCACTTTTGCAAGTAAATTTTGCTTTTTTTTGTTCTATTTTAAAACTCTACCGCTAGTTCATAAAGCACATCTATGAGAAGAAGCAGCAAGAAACTCATAAGGATTGTTTTTGTTTATATGTGTTTACTATAGGGGTAGGTAGACTAACTGCCTCAAAACTCGTCAGCAACGTATTGCGTTGTCCTATCACAGACAAGTATTGGACTTCGTTACTTCAGACGCTTTATGATTTCTAATTCTTGGCTTTGATCAGATAACGCAACTTTTTTTCTTTACTGTCGAAGTCCCTTCGAGGGAAGTCAGTCCGATGAAATCAACGCTCAATGTGATGCGAAGCTAATTAAACACTTATATTAATTTGATTACTCGGGACTTATCGCATAGGTTTTACAACAACAGAAACATTATTATTTATTATTTAATGTACAAAACAAATTACAATCATAGCTTATAATATAGATTATTTTTACAAATTTTAAATCTAGATTGTAACTCAAAAATATGTACATATAAAAAAATAAATAAAATATAAAACCAACCTCGACGTTTCGGCTCAGTTACATGAGCCGTGGCCACAGAAGACTAAAACTAAAGAGGCGACGCGAAAACTAAGTGAAAACTAATTGAACTTATTGACGATGAGTTTTCGGCAGTTAGTCTACCTACCCCTATAGCCAACTATCCCCGGTGTCCCCTACACTAAAAAGGCGGATCATACATTATGTATGTATACAGATAAAAAGGCATGGACACGAGGATCGACGGGATCCGGCCTTTAATCCTCTAAGTTTCTGCTACACTGTGATACAGTTCATGAGGTACTACAGAAATGGGTGGCGATTATCTTAAAATGCCATTATACCCTATTCTTATACGGATATTGTACAGCGCTTTCTTTAAGTAAATTATAATAAAATAAAAGTTTTTTTTGTACATTTAAAAATTACCACCGCATCTTCCTCACTATTTATTTCTAGGCGTTCATATAATTGTCCGCTTTATATAGTATATCTAGAGATAGTATGTGTTCAAGAGTTGAAATGTATTTATCTATCTTCTCAGCCCGTATCCAAAGAATAGATACTATTACCCGAGTCTACCCTCTGCTGGGTATAGGCCTACTCATGTTCACGCCACACCTTCCGATCCTGTGCGAGCCTCATCCAGTTCCTTCCGACATATTTCACAATATCGTCTGACCATCGGGCTGGTGGTCTGCCTCAATACCTATGCCCCTGTCTTGGATAACATACTATCGCAGCCTTGGACCACTGTTTTCACCTGCTTTCATCCCGTCTTGCCAAGTGTCCTGCCCATCTCCACTTTAACAAAAAGCAAACCAAAGAAAAAGGCAAGTATTTACCAACAACCGATAAGAAATAGATAGTAGTATCGCAGACAACACTCGAAAAAGCCGTACAAGGAAAAATGTGCAAAGATTCCGTGGCTTATCCTTCCCTATCCTTTCACCTACAGAATTGATTCAAAGAAAGCTCTCAGTACGTGAGATCGATCACTGCTCCATTAAGGCAACAAGGTGCCTGGTGCCTATGAAAAACGAAAGGCGTGTTTTACGTACACTTTTAGGTTTTGATGTCACGTTTCAGTACACTGAACAGGTGGGGCACTAGCTTTTTACTGAGAGTGTGAATATTAACTTAGGATACTTATTGAACTAGCTAGCTTGCGGTTCTGCCCGCTCAAAATTTATTTGATTCAAAATTTGTAATTTATTTTAAACTTCGCGTTTCACTCCGTGCGATGCTGGAAATAGGTACCTACTTTTAAATTTATCTATAGCTTTACCGAGAAACATTTTTAAACAGAAAATTCACCGAATATATGTATATTTCGAAGTTTATGAAGTACTAGCTGTGCCCAGCGGTTTTACTCGCTGTACTTTACACCTATGTGTTATTCCAGGGTCTAAGCTATCTCCATACTAAATTACAGCTCAATCGGTCCACCCGTATAGGCGTGAAGAAGTAACAAACATACACAATCACACACTTTCGCATATACATATAATACTATTGTGATTTCTATCGTGCGAGCGAGATTCGCAAATTGTTTACGAAATTACCTAAATTCCCTAAATCAGTACATAATATGTAGTTTTTTACGAGTAACATGCTGTAAAAAGTTGATAATTATGATTGTTCTTTAATTACATTGTATTTCTTCTAATACATACTTTAATAAATAATTACCTATTGTGTATACGTAGATGTGTGGACGTAGCGCAGGTCATCGCATAATGACCTCTTTTCACCTTTGAATTTTATCACCTAAGTCACCTAGACCCATTGACAATTCACTCCGTAGACTGAATTTACCTACTTTTTCATCCAAAAATATACCTTTTTTTACCAATTCTTTATTATTGGGGGTATTTTAACATTGAGAATAAAAAAAAATCTAGGTATTAGCCATCTTTTTTTTGCATTGCTAATATTGGAAGATACTTGAAAAAGATGCGCGGGAGTAAATAAAGGCGTTTTAAATATAGGAACTGAACTGATTTGTCAGTAAAACTAAGGTATAACGTTTTGTATAAAAAATCATAGGAATAAGGATTGGTTAAAATACGTAATTCTCTAGGTTAAAAGTTATAAAATGTTTTTTTTTATGACATCTGTATATGACTGTCCTATACTAGGCGTCTATTGTGGTATAAGGTTGATGCCTAAACCCATTATTTCAGGCAATAAATCAATAAACCGCTGACAGAAGGTGTATTGAAGGTGTCCATATCCAAAGCAATGTGAAAGTTCGATGGCAAAAATGTAAGAGGCTCAGACTATTGTAATAGAATCAGATACCACAATAAATACCGAAGGCAAAATGGTGCATCTACTGTCGATGCACCATTTTGTACACCGCAGTTGCTTTCTGTGGAGTAACAGAATGCAAAACGATAATATCAGCCTGAAGTGTGAAGTGTAACCTGTAAAAACACACCTTTATTTTCAAAAACGCCACTTTGAAGCGACCAAAAGATGCTAAATAAAAAAAAATGAAGTTGTATTTGATTTTATACTGGCATCGTAAGAATTCAAGATTTTTTCAAAATTTATTTTTAACATACTCTTTATTGAGACCAAAAGTTAACAAAGGTGACTAAAAACTAATCTATTAACCCACATCTGAACAGATTTTGTACAATTTTGGACGAATAGATTATTGTTACGTAGATATCCACTAAGGTAAAGGTCAAATCGCACTAAGCGGCAACTGCACTGCAGCGGCGCGGCGCGGCACGGCGCAGCCAAGTAATTTGTATGAAAATGCTGCTTACTGCGATTGCACCCTTAGAAAGGATTTTATTTCATACCTATATATAGAGTTTACCCCGCCTACTAGTCAGCAAAGACCGACACCGCGTTTTTTATTTTTTTTATTACAATTTTTTAGAGTGCGGCATCTGCCATTACCAGTGTCTCTAGTAAAAGGTACTCGTATATGTTTTTTCGGACCCTAATCTCTACCTTTGACAAGGGTCCGACTTTCTCAGCAAACGAGATTTTCATTTCCATTCACACTCCGCCCTGACCTTTGCTTTTTTGATTTGTTAAATTGATGGTGACTTGTATATTTCAAAATATGCAAAGAAAAATATTATTATATAATTTATAGGTAGGATTATGTAATACGTAGAGGTATTAAATTCTTCATTCTAATATAATGGTTTTTTCTCATATTCTTCTTGTTCTTCGTCGTTCCCTCTCTGCTGAAGATCGCGACCACACGATATTCTCCTCCAGAGAGCACGGTCACGGGTGGATTGGACCGCTTGATAGATGCTGCCACCCCCTGCTTTTTTGACGAGGCCTTCGGACCATCGAGCCCGTGCTCTGCCCATGACGCGGCTGCCTTCAATGCGAATATAATTAAGAGACTCTCCAAACTATGCTTAGGAAATCGCATAATATGTTCGAAGAAGCTCAGAACCTACCCATTTTATAATGCTCAAATAAATAAAAATTACGTAAAGTATGTCATGAAAATGAAGACAAACATTTTAGATGGATTTTATGTGGATTGTGGATGTACTCAATAAGTTGTCATGGTAAATGAAAATTCATACCTTTCTGATAAACCAGCAGTGACCCTTATATTTCCCAAAGATGTCAAGTTAATTTCTCTAAAATAAAGGTACCTAAGATCTGAGTACCAACATTGATTTTGTACACTGTTGCATAAATGTACCAATGTACTTTGGGTTCTACTTCTTGTTTTTAATGGCGATCCATCCGGCATATTTTCTTTGTCCATGATTTGCGCACTGTAATGTTCCGTACTCTACCTCTGATGTAATGCTCGACTTTTAACGTAATATGACAAGTTCGCACGTTAACTGGGTAACAAGTTAAGTACCCACCTATATTAAAATTTACCTTTATCAATGCTTCCATAATAATTTACAGGGCAAATGGCCGCATACAATAAAGAGATCAATACATAAAGGTTGGATATTCAACAGGCTTCTGAATAACCAATACAGGCTTACGTCTAGTGGAACTCAACGGATGGATTTAGGGGCTACGGGTCTCTCGGTACGTCGGTGGATGGAATAATTTATTTATTGAAGGTAAATTATTAGTAGGCTTATTGAGAAACAACGGTGGTGTATTAGGTCAGGAGTTCGAGAGAATTCCTGTATGTAGGTCCATAATAAAGACTGCGTGTTGTACATACTTTTATGTAGAGGAGGGGGGTTCTCAATTGGGATATTGAAAAAAATGTTAATGTCCATAATGTAGATTATTGAAAATTGAAAACCATTAGACACGTATTTTTTTATTTGTCAATCTGATAAAAAGCGTGAGAGATGCAACCCACAAAAGTTGCTTGATCGTGACGTCACACCACTAAATCTAGTACATTTTTATTTAGTGGTGTGACGTTACGCGTCCCAAAACAAAATCTTAAAAGCGTTATATTATCTCAGCTATTTTTACTTTATTTGCAAGAATGTGTGTCGAAAATTTTATTTTGAAAATGTTGACCTTGTCAACATCCCTATTTACAGAGAATATACAATACAACACACTACTAAGTACAGAGAAGTCACACACCAGTCTTTAGTAAAGATTCTAGTGCTCTAAATATTAAACGACAGTAGGTATAGGGACCTACTTAAAAAAACCTTTATACATTAAAAAAAAATGTTCAGTAGGAATGCAATTTGAAATGAACGAAATCATTAATTTAACGTATCGTTTTAAAAGTAGGTACTTATCGTTTTTTGTACTGGTGGTAGGCTTCGGGCGTAGCTGTTACCACCCACTGGACAAAACCGTGTCGCCAAGCGGTCATTAAGACCGTGTTCCGGCATGATGTTCAGAGAAGACAGAGAGAGATTTGTTATCCCGCCTACTAGGTTTAGTCTGCTACCATCTACGGCCGCATCTTCGCCAAACATAACGCGCGATCGTGGTCAAAGGGTTACCTGTAACAAAAAATAAATTAAAAAAAACAAATTGTTAAAACTACTTAGTTCAAGAAAATAATCCTCCTCCTTTCGAGTCCTTTAACCTTGATGCATTTTAGAAAGGTACTCGTAATACAAATTCTTAAATGGCCGGCAACGCTCCCATAACACCTCTAGCACGGTAAAGAGATATACACAGTAGTTTGACTCCCTAGAAGCGCTTGAACTCAAAGTCGCGCGCGTTTGCAACAATTTGGATAGGGTTCGGTAGGCAGCGAGGTGCCGAATAGGCGTTATTATTGTGAATTAGTTAAAATATCAAAAATAATTAAATACTTTGTGATATTTTTACTAATTCACAACCATTATTCGGAAGCTTACTGCATAAAAACGTCTATTCCTCACCTCGCGGCCAAGCAAACCCTACCCAAATCGTTGCAAACTCGCGCGACCTTGAGTTGAACCGCTTCTAGGGAGTCAACCTACTGTATATCTCTTTACCGTGCCTCTAGTGTTGGAAGGGTCAATAGGCGGCGGTAACCGCTCAACATCAGGCGGGCCGTCTACTTGTTCGGCGCTCAATTTATATTAAAAAAAATGTAAAAATGTTTCTAGCAGAGGTATACGAGTAAAGCGTCGATATTCCCAGCGGCAGTAAAGTTATGAGTCGTAACTATCTATTGAGCTGGTTACGTATCGACAGGTGATAAACTTGGCTTGAATTTGACAGGATATTATAAATAGATAGGGATTATACCCCGAGGCATCCTGAGTTTGAAGCTATAGGGATGACGCTTTACTAACGCCACTAGGGTTGTAATGTACTGAAGTGCTAAAGTTTATATCAATGTCCGCAAAGAAAAGAAGATTTTTAATGTCTTACTAAAACAAATTGAGAAAATATTGCTAAATATTTATTCAAGACAAAAAAATTAAAAGGGAAATTTGATTCGTAAAAAAACATGTCTTGTTTTCTAAGCTTTAAACTATCTAAAGTAAACATCTAAGACTGGCCAAATGGAACCTTTTATTTGTACAAAAGTAATTAAAATTATTTTAGATAAAGTTACCTTATCTAAACCTAATTGTTATGAATCTAATTCTATAAAAACCTCAGTTTTGCTGCATCTTTATAATTTTGGGAAACCAACTTCAAGAATTTCACGAGACTTCAGGTTTGTAAAAGCAATCTACAAAAGTAAGCAGGGGATTTAAAAAAGGAATACTTTATGTAAAACTCGAAACATTATAATAACTGGTGCATCTGCGACGGCCACGGTGCGCCGGTTTTCATAAACTTGCGGACTTTTCTTAAATGAAAAGTTTTCTGAAATAAAAAGTTGATGGAATTTATCTTGTTTTGAGACTTGGTTCCCGTAAGAATTTCCTGGAAATTCTTGATCTAGAAGCATCGGTAGGAGGGCACTGTAGCTAGTGAAATTACTGGGCTAAAGAGTCTTAACATCTTATGACTCTTGAGTGAGAAGCGTTGGTGCAGTGCTCCTAGAATTTAACATCATTGTGAAATCCTAAGTAGCACTGTACTAATTATGGGCAGCGTTATCTCTTAACATCAGGAAAACGTCTTGCTCGTCTTCTACTTCATCACATAAAAAAAAAGATATTATATCTTGACAATATACAAAGACATATGAATAATATACAATAAGTACTAAGATTTATGCATCTCTAGAGTGTAGAGCATCCAAGTAAGATAGAGTACATATTCAATATTCCCTCTTAAGTTTCAAGTTTCTATACTGTAGTTAAGGATTATCCAGGATTTGCTTGTCGGGGGGTTGTAGAAGTTTTGAATAGTGGTTAGTTGAAGTGTAAGTCTAGATAGATGGGCGCACTATAGCATTAAAATAAAAGCTGCTCCCACAGCAGGGCCATTCACATATTTGTCAGGGACCCGAAACGAAGACTGAATTGTAAAAAATGTATGAAATGACGTATTACGTTGTATCGATTTATTTCATTTTTGTTATTTCAGTTCGGTTCTCTGACGGATAAATGAATAACCCTGCTGGTACCCGAAAGCTACCACAAAAGTCCCAAACATTACCGTCAATATCAAAGAAAAAAGTAGCACCAAGACAAAAATACAGCCACTTTAACCAAATTACGTAAAGCTTAGCAAATCTGAATAAGGGTATAACAAAACCATCTAAAACAAAGCATCTCCTGTCGTATAATTGCAAATGTATGAAGCGGGCGGAACCGGGAGATCCTCGTTTTAAGTTATGTATGACGTTGCAAAGGCATCTTTCTCCCCAGTGGGTGATGTTTAGCCTTTGAGTATTTAACCACCATAGGAGACGACCCGGATACTAATATCTATGCGAAAAATCTGCCAAATTTTATAGGAGAAGGAACGCGCACTAATACTCGTAATAGTGCTCGCATATAATATATCCGCAACGACCGCGCCTTAAGAATTTTTGTATTGGAAATATTCTTCCGATTCGGGCGATTCGACTCCGGCAAGTGTGCGAGATTTCATATAAAGAACTCAAAATTCGAATCCTTCGGCGCGTTCGGCTCTGATGGATATGCGTTCACCATAATAATGATACCACACTAAATTGTTCTTGAAAACTACACAACACAAAATTGTCAAACACTGCCATAAAATACACAGATCAATAAATCATTGTATCAAAATTCACTCACACAAGTACATACACAGTGGTAACGTGTATTGTTACGACGAGTTCTATGCCCGTTGGTCTATTTTTAGGGGTAGCCTGACGCATCCAGTTGAGTGACTATTCGAAGTATTTAGCCATTTTTGTTATTTATGAACTAGCTGTTGCGCGTCGTACCTGCCTTGGAATTATGCTCTATGAGCTATTTTTGGTAAGAATATGAAAAATATTTCACATTCTTAAAACATATAAAAGTTCTTGAGCAATAATATTGAAATTACCAATCTCAAGTCTCTCTTACACATCAGTAAAAAAGTGTTACGATTGGCGGCCTTATCATCAGTAATAGCGATTTTCCAGACAACCAAGATTAGGTAATTTCTCTATCACCATTTTAATTAGATTAATTTTTTTATTACGATACAAGCTAGAATTAATATTATTATTTTGAAAACTAACGCGAACTAAAATTGCATTTTCTGTTTCTACTTCTCATCTTACCAGTCCTGATCTGATTTGCCGTATTATTGTCAAAGCGAGTTTAAAATTGGATCTATTGTCTGTGAAACAAGTCGGGGATTCGATCTAGGTGTCCTTTGATACCTAAATGTAAGCAGAGCTTGAGAAGTGATTCGAACGTAAAAATCTGATTTGATCATATTATTTCACTCATGTGAAAATTTTGGATGGACCCTTTGTACATTTTATGTCAAGACAGCTTAAGAACGTAGCAAGCTCACCGGCAGGTCGCATGTAAGAAACATGTTGTAGGTATCCATGTTTTTTTAATTCATAACTTTAAAAACCTAACATTTAAATCGGATAGGAAACACCCTTGAAAATAAAAAGAAATTTACAGAATCGGTTTAGGCATTTCTTTTAAAGGTGGGATAGCTCTCGAAGACGTCTAAAGCTTCGCGCAAACTATAGTGCGGGCCGCACCGCAACGCATCGCATAGCATACATCTTCCAGCGTACGGTTTATATGAACTGATGCGGATTACGGATAATGCGGACCACTCTAGAGTAATAATATACATATTCTTACATACATGTTCATATAAAATGTTCGAGAATGATGCAGACGATTATTGTTATGCGTTACGTTGTAGTGCGGCTCTAATTTGCGCTTAGCTTTAAGCTGCCATTTTGTTTAATGTTCCTATCCAATGTTAAGTAGCTGATCCTAATTTGACTTTTGATGTCAAATTTCACAATACATGCCTTCATTCCAATCCCAGAGGCTTTAGTAACATTATCCTCTCAATTAGTTTGCTTGAATTACAAACGCCACGCAAAGGATTTCATTACATTTAAGGCTCTGAACAGAAACCTTTGTGTACATTCTAGAGCATGTGCGAAAAGTAAAGAGCTGTGGCAAATGCGGACATAATATACATCCTTCGTCGTAGCATAATATTATATTATGCTAGGTGTATAGTTCTCTAGGTAGGTATGAGTACAGCGATTTGAAAATTGAACAAGGTTTTCAGTATGCTCATTCTTTGATTTTTTTGTTAAGTTCAATATCATTAATTTCGTTATATTTATAGGCATAAAAACCAATATTTATTTTTTATTTGGATGGGTAGGCTACTATTATAATATACTAGTCATATGAAATTGAAGTCTTATTTTTAATCAAAACAAAGGTAAAAATTAGCAAAGGGAGTTGTTATAACAGATTTAGTTTAATTTAATCAACTCTCTTTAAGCCACGAGTGGTCCATTGTCCATTGTCGACCACTTCTACACTTTCCGGTGGGATATGGTCAAACGTAGGCCAATAATTTAGTATGCAAAAGACTTTATTTAAAAAAAATAGTCAACTATTCTCAGCCCTAGATGCAGGCACAAAGGGCTTTTAGTAGAAAAATAGCACTGGGCGCAGCGCTAGTTAGTGATTTAATGGTCTCAAGCAAAACTCTTCTATTTTAGCACAAGCTATACTTATAGGGTTCTAGAGATTGGTACCACGGTAACACAAGGGACCTCAAATGGTACATTCCCATGCTAACGACCGTAATATCTCGCCCACTTTTGACGTCTGACCCTTATTTGACGGAATAATGTTATGGCCATAACCAAGATGTTAGGAAAAATGGCCTTTTTGGGCCACTGTTTGTGTTTTGATTACGTTTTAAATTGTTAGTTTATACAGTGGTTTTGTGTGAGATTGTGGATCTATGTTTATCTAGATAATATAAAAAGGAAAAAGTGACTGTCTGTCTGTTTTTTAACCGATGAAAAAAAAGAGGAAGATATTTTTTTTATGTCAGGTTTTACATTTAAAACCTGACAACGCAACGCAATGGCGCAACGCAATGGCGTTCACTCTAGAATTAATAGAAACTATAAACTTGACATAGGCTTAGTTCGGCTAATTATAATATGCTAACCTCGATAGCGGTTACATTTTTGAGCCGATTGGGGTAGAGACATTGGGTCCTTGGGATCCGGGAGCTCACCGTATTTTCCAAAACTTATCTTAGCGCTTGGTCGAGGCGACGTGTACCAAAATGCTGGGGTATATCTGTGGTTAAAACAACCAAAAAAAAATATAATTTGTACCCATGAAGTATACAAATTCCGATATATTTTGCCTTGTTCAGAAAGTATGATGTTTAGATATTTATGTAATATTTAACACCTGCAAGATGCTAAATAGCACCTCCTTCAATTAATCATTATAATCCCTGACAAAACATCATGACGTCACAGGATCACAATTTGCGGCGAAGGGATCCAGAATTACTCGACAAGTCTATACCAAGGGATTATTGAGACAATAGGGTACAAGTTAGAACAATACCTACCATATTTGTATAGGATCATGTACAAGTCATATTGTGATGAATTTGATATGGGACGCGTGCGGTTTTGTCTTAAACTTTAATAAATTTCGTTGTCTGGAAGCATAGAGAAAATATCCATCTGGAAGATTTCCCTCGAAATGATACCGCCAATCGCTTATTTAAAGCTTAAAAGCGAAGCGAAGCGATCGCTTTTTTTATAGGGTGCCACTTCTGGGGTCCAAACTACCAACGTACTAAATTCCGCTACTGACCCGTAGTCCACCTGTTTTGTTCACCTAGGTGTACAACGGGTAAGAAAAATTAATTCAGGCATTCAAGCGTAAACAAGCACCCATCCATTATAGATATATAGATCCAAAAAATATTATAGATTAGTTTTTGACCACGATCTCGCCTCATGTTAAGCGATGATGCGACCGTAGATGGTTTTTTTTTTATGTGGAGAAGTAAGAAGACGAGCAAGACACTCTCCTGATGTTAAGAGATAACGCTGCCCATAATCAGTACAGTGCTACCCAGAATTTCACAATGATGTGCAATTCTAGGTGCACTGCACCAACGCTTCTAACTTAAGAGTCATAAGATGTTTAGACTCTTTAGCCCAGTAATTTCACTGGTAGTAGAAATCTAGAAGGCGGGGAAGAATAATTTATATCCCTCCCTGGCTTCACTGAATATCACGAAATGGAACACGGTCCGGTCACTGAATGCCGGAACACAGTCATAATCAGGGTTTGGTGACAGTTTTTTCCAATGGGTGGTAACTAGTCACGGCCGAGGTCTACCACCAGACCAGTATATTTACGTCATTACTACGATATTAATTAAGTCTCTTCATAGCTATACGTCATTACTAGGACAATAAAATAATAAATAAATAATTGGGCTTTATACTCCAACAGAACAGGTAACCTTCTTACACTGTCAGAGTCAAATCACAAATTTATAGGTTGTGTGGCGAACCTATATGTTGCAGTTTCAGGTCGCCGAGATTACTACAGGGCCTGCAACATGACCTAACGACTGCCTCCTACATATCTTATAGGAAACAGCCTATAGGAATAATTATGTCTCTCCATAGCTATTACTAGGACAATAATGAAGTCTTTCCATAGCTATAATATAGTTGTACGTACGAAAAAGCAAACTATAATTCTCTAAATTGAACCCTTACTGTAAGTAGGTATTGACGATAAAATAATACTTAATACATACTTTTCTATTCTATTCAAACTAGAAAAGACGTCAATCTACTACTGTGTTCTGCTAGCTCATTTATAATGTATGCCTTCTACTATAGAACAACAATAACCAACAACTTGGCGACTGTTGACACAATAAATAAAGTTGGCGAGCAATTGCTCTGTAGTTAGCAACTAAACTAATATATCGTACATGCCCTCGGGAGCCTATTACTAAAACTTACTTTCATTGAGGTATGAGTACAATATTGGTTTGTTGACCTACCCCAATATAACATAGAAGGAAGAATAAAATTTATTAAGAACGTATATATCGAGTGCCGCTCTCTCGCTCGCACTATTTGACAAATTTTGAAATATAAATTCATAGAATTAATTTAATGAAAATTCCTTAAGACCAGCCCTGCATAATATTATTGCACACATTTTAAAAGTGTTTTCAGTTTGATTTATTAAAAAATGGCATGATGAGAATTTTTGTTTTTTAAATATTGCTCCCCTTGCCATTTTTTTAAATATATCAAACTGAAAACACTTTTAAAATGTGTGCAATAATATTATGGAGGGCTGGTCTTAAGGAATTTTCAACAAATATTCTATGAATTTATATTTCAAAATTTGTCAAATAGTGCGAGCAAAAGAGCTTCATTCACACACTCACACGCTCTTAATAACTGTAGCTGAGTACTTTCATATTTTCACTTTACTAACATATTTTTTTAATGCAAAGAAGAAATAATACAATTATTTTTTTCTTGTTCCAGAAAACAACACGCAGTTGGATAGAGACGTCGTTTCAAAAACGGGAGTGCAAGTGTTTCGTACCCAGCGCTAAAGATGAGCATGTGTAAGTACCGATTTAATAACATTTGGATCACAATAGGGATCGGACAAAATTTTTTTTTGTCCATAATGGATATTATTAAAAAATATTGGACACGTATTTTTTTATTTGTAATTTTTATAAAAACGTGTGATTTACAACGAACTAAAGTTACATTGAAAGAGTCGTGACGTCATATGTGTGTGCTCGAGTCGATACAAAATGCACACACATAATATGACGTCACTGAAAAACTTATAAGCGCTATATCTCAGCCATTTTTTATTTTATTCTCAAACAAAAAAATACGTATCGAATACTTTTTTATCATAAAAATTATAGACTTATTATATTTTAATGTTTTTGACCATGTTCGATCCTCTATTATGACTATTATGCCAATAGAATATTGATATGTCCCAGATGTGCGCTAACCTTCACCAATAAGGTTGGGTATGCAAGCCACCATTAAGCGCATCAAACCATGCACCCTATACACTGAAGTCTTCTCAGTTAAATATGCCTATCCAGTCAGCAATAGTCGCATAGCAATCGGCCGAGAAATTATCATCAATAACATATTGAGCGTATCTCACTACAATTCGTCCAACTCGTACCAAGCGTTTTGCTTAGAACTGGTTGCGTAATACGCATAAAAAGAACGGAATATATTGCCATCTGTGTTTCTCGGACGTTTTACCTTAGGACTCTTCAAGCGAGTTACCTTTCTAGGAATCTTACGTGATTTTTCGTCGGCACTTTCTATCGGGTGGGATGAAGGCCTTAGCATGAATATTAGCATAAAAAAATACGAGTTGTTCATGTGTAAGAATTATAATATAAAAAAATCAAATAGCCCAGTCAATGAGTGCCCAAAAAGGGTATGTGGATCGAAAAGTCGAAAGCAGAAAAACTAACTTAGTAACTTTGTTTGGACTAGTTAGGAGATAAACATACTAAAAGTCCCCACCCCTCCGAGGTGAGCCCGAGGGGGGGGAGGCCAAAGAAGGTCCCATTTTTAGGTTTTTTGCTTATATGTAAAAAACTGTGCGTTGTACCATATTTTGTAGTACTACATTATTAAACCTCATAAAATTTTCTACAACTTCGGCCTTGACACTTTTTATCTATCTCCAATCGTTGTCCAGCTATGAGCTTCCAAACATGGTCTATTTTGAAAACGCTTAAATTAGTTTTCCATACAAAGTCAGTAAAAAAATCTTAAAAATAAAATTTGACCAACTTCTGGTTGTCGTATCATAATGAAACTTTGCAAATGTCTAGAAATCTGATGACAGTTTAATAATTTGGTACCACTGAGCTGATCTGATGATGGAGCCAGGAGGTGTCTAATGAAACTCTTCAGTGACTATTAGTAAACCCGTCGAGTTTGGGCACATTACATTACCACTGCGTCATATTTTTCATGTATAGAATCAACGGATAACTTTACCTCATTTACAGAATCTAAGATTATGTCCAGTTTAGCATCCTGTTGTTTTTGTAAGACCGACAGCAAATCCATTAAATCATCCTTAGTTAGCTCTTCACGTTTTCGTTTAGTGATTCGTGTAGCAAGACTCAACGAAGATGAGGACGAGGCTGCACTGGCACTGGCTTCTTTTCCGACCTCTGTTATATTTGTTTCCGATTGCGAATAATGTAGTGGCGAAGAGAAATCATTCAACGCAGGGGATGTTGGTGGAGTCCGTTTTAAAGGCATAACGTGAGCTGAGAATACAATAGCTAGTATGCTGTCAGTAAGTATAGAATGTAGACCAGGCTGGCAGCAAAACCACTGACACACCTATTTCGTTGTGTGTTGGTAAGCTAGTGTGCATGAAACAGTAGTAGTTTAAGCTATGCTTGTGTAGGCGCAGGGTGAAGTGTGCGGCCACGTTTTTACACACTTGCGTATTGCAGGTTTGTATGTGTGCTATAATACACTGCGATGTGCGAAAGATTTGGCGTAGCGAGAGCGTCTTGAGCTAGATGTGTGCGTGCTGTGCAAGATGCATGTAGTGCGATGATTGCATAGTGTGTTGCAAAAACTCACGGAGACCTCCTGTATGCTTCTGTGCTCCTATTTTTGCACCGAATATTATTGACACAGAAAACTTTAATTATTTATTTATAACAATGGACACCACTTCAAATACGTCTACTCCATGTCGGGGTCCGAGCGAGAAGCATAGTAAGAAGGATGTATGTTAAATATTGATGAGATCCGCCGAAGATGAGCGGCATATGATATGGTAATCCCAGGTAACTTTGCGGTTAAATGGGCATACGAGTACGTCAAACACCTTGTTGGAATACGAAATTCTTTACTTCACGTCTTCTAAGTAGACTTGTATAATCAGATTTAATCTTCTTCACAATAAAATCAAATGATTTTCCATGAAAGTTTTTGAAGTAATACTAGGCTAGAATTTTTTTGGGTTTTTATTCTCCAACTTGACCTGTTGGAGACCCCAAGCTGTTTGCCAAAACATCTAGTCAAATCACAATTTAAGGTTGTGTTGTCAATATAATATTATTTTGTGTGGTGCTTCAAATCATCAAGATTGCTGCAAGGCCTCTTATATAACCTAACAACTATCCCCTACATAATATTACATTTCATTACAAAATATTACAAACGGGACTCCCAGTTAAAAGTTCCTTCCGAATTGCGGTAACCTTCACATGATAAAAGTGGCACACTGAGAATCCAACCCACTATACTATGGAGCTACTCAGAAGATTGTGTGGTTTTTTAGCATGGCGTCAGAAATCGCGAAATAACAACAATTAAATGAGCGAAAAATCCTGATCCAGCAACCTCATTTTAAGCTTACAGATTCAAACCACTCTTCTCAAATCGCTAAAGGTTCCGAACAAAACGGCTAACTCTTCAAAACTGAACCGAATAGCTTTCGAATTTCGGATCGATCATTTAGGAAAGTTGCCGCAATACCAGTCGCAGATGTTCGAGAAAATTCTGCGCATCTGTCGGTGGATCTGTGATAACTTTGCAGATGATATTTTCCTTTTCGATTTGTAGTTTACGTATGCGGAACATTTCCTAACTATTCGTTATTGCTCGTCTTTTTATTGTTTAGGTTTGGAGGTGAAAATCATATTTTCTGGAAAGAAATCACGCAAATTGTGGAAGGGTAGAGCATTTTTTGTTAGGAAGCTGTCTTATTAGAGAAAAAGGCATACCCTAAATAATTTCATGTACATACCTGTTAAACTGGTAGATAAATTCTACCAGTCACACGTCTGCACTACGTTCGATTCGACCGATCCAAGGTAGTCATAGGTGACACATGACGGACCGAATTCAGATATTGCTTTCGCACTATTTCTAGTCCAAATCCAGTATGACGATTTTCAATAGTTATAGTTATAATACTTCTTTTTTGGCTACCTCGGCTGTTATCAATGTCGATCGTACCTATCTGAATTTTCCATCAGGTAAGATATTATCAAAAGTAGGCCTATTAAGCATAAAAAAATATCTCTAACAATAGAGCATCAGCATTAGTGATATATTTACACAACTATTACAACTGAAACTGCAACATAATGTTGGATACATATCCTGTACTTGGAGTTTGACTAGGACAATGTGTATCTGAAATGACCTGGGACTGAGCCAGGAGTGATCGACGAGTGTGTCACCCGGTTCTGAATGACCTTTCCACGGTCCTCGTGGCAGGCAGGCTTCGCCGCTGATAATGGTGGTCTGATGGTGGCAAATTTGCACGGATGTCTCTGAAATTCTTGTTGGCTGAGTTGAATAATACACCCGTGGCTTGTAGTTATCGTGCTTTATTCCTTTTGACAAAATTTACAACTGAACATTTACTTTCTGATTAATTATCTAAAATATTACAAAAACCGACTAACACATTGTGAACCAAAACGACAGAGAGAGATTAAATATGGCCGCTGGCCATAGTGCATAAAGAATCTATTGGCGCGTAGGCAAGTTTCTAAACGAGGTACGCCATCTGTGCCAACTTAATTGAACTGATTACAAAGCATATTGACCAAGTGAGAAATCGATCTACGTAATAACAAACAAATCTGATAGATGGCGTTAGTGGTTCTGAAATAGCGTAATTACAATAATAAAATGTTTATTTTTGAATAAACACAATGTACTCGTAAATGTGGTTATCTATACTATTGTTGTCATCATCATCATCATCATCAGCCTATGTTCGTCCACTACTGGACATAGGGCTCTCCCATGGCACGCCACTCAAATCACAACTCGGTCCTCCGTCTTTCAACCACGACAGTCTTCGTCTTTACTGTTGCAGTAATAAACCCCAATAATTATTTCCAACGCCGTAGAGTCCACAGTAAAAGGTTCTGGAATACATTCAATATAATAAATTTAGTGATTCCAAGTCTCCCAGTAATTGAATACGTTAGTAGAGAGAATAATTAGGTTACAGCGAAGGCGTTAGCGCAACTCAATTAAAACCGAATACCGGTGCGAATCTCCGCTTTACAGCGTGCATGATTCATGTAAGATGGAGAATTAGCAGGTTCGACGTGTTTGATGATCAATTACGTAGTAATGTTCCATTGAAATTGACTTAGCGGTTTATTACTTGCAAATATATATCTCAAAATATGTCATATCTTATTACAGAGGCTGTCAAGGTCAGCAACAATTTGACCGATTGGGATCTATTGTGTTTACCCCTTTTTTATGCTGGGGGAAACGCCTGCCGCGCTATCCGGGGAAGAGAGGGGGGAGTGTGGGGCGCGCACCCACTAAAACCCCCAGCAACGTGCCCTCTTAACCTTAATGTGCTCCACTTTTTTTTTTACAAGAATAGGGCTGCGTTTGACCACAGTCTCACCTGTTGGCAAGTGATAATGCGGTCGAAGGTGTTGCACACAGACTAAGTAAATACCTAATAACCCTCGATTTAAAGACTCCTAAGTTATAATTTACGGGAAACACTGAAGCAGGCAGAGTGCTCCAAACCTTCGCCGTCCGGATAGTGAAGGTTGAACCGCTTAATCCTTTGCAGTCGTCTAGGTGTACCCACCTAACAACCCAAAAGTGCCAGTTATTCTACCGTCTGATCAGTGATGTGCAAACATTTGTGCTTCAGTAGGAGGGCACTGTAGCTAGTGTTATTACTGGGCTAAAGAGTCTTAATATTTTATGACTCTTGATTGCGTGCTGGTTGGCACTGTACTGATTATGGGTAGCGTTATCTCTTAACATCAGGTGAGCGTCTTGCTCGTGTTCTCACTTCTTTGCATAAAAAAGTGGCGTTTACAACGGAGATCCCACTAAAAGGAAGAAACCTGTACTCAGTACTTCTCCGGTTTGGAATTGGCTGTGCCAATAATGAAATAAATCGTGTGTCGTATATTCGTAGAATTTAGGTACTTACTTATTATATATATTAGCTATTATTTTAAAATTTAGTGTTAATTCCGTCGTCGTTTCGTATCATTTGTTCTAGCTAAGTATTGCGTAACCACATAACTAACATTAACAATTAGTTATAACCCTTAATGCATGCATATGCGGGAGGGCGGGTGGTGCATGAGTGCGGGTCGCTAGAGGACACAGCGTCCCATACTCTGGAAGTGTGTTCCGCTTTTGTATCGCAGAAGTACACACTCTCAGCATGCATAGGCGATGATCTCTCTCTGTCGGGCGTAGTCAGTGCTATGCTCGACAGTGAGAGATCTTGGCAGGCAGTGGTCTCCTTCTGCGAAAATGTCATGACGCAGAAGGAGGCTGTAGAACGGATCAGGGAAGAGCACGCTCTTGCTGATCCTCTCCGGCGTAGACGAACGGGGGTGAGGAGGAGGAGATTTGCCCACCTCCTCCCGCCTGTTTAAGTGGGTCGCCGGTGGAGTCGGGGGACTCTACCGGCTTGCACGATCCACACTTGCCTGGGGATTGGTCTTTGTGGACATGATCAGTCCCCTAACGGGTACTGAGGCCTAATTCCGGGCCTACTGCTGGGGTGAGATGGTGAATGCTATCGCGACCCCATCTCACCCTGTTTGGCGGATGACTGTTCACGGGGGGTTTTTAGTGGGTGCAAGTCCCACACTCCCCCTTCCGTCTCCCCCGCGGCGGAAGGGTAGTGCCTAGGCATTTTCCCTCCTTAAAAAAAAAAAAAAGGGCGGGTGGTGCACTCGGTGGTGGAATTAATACTACGAGTATTATAAATACTATTTTGGTATCGTTTGAATTCCTCGCCATCTCTTAAAACTTAGTTAGACTCACATATTTAGAGCGGAATTAACACTAAATATTAAATAATAGCTAATATATATTGTAATGGATTTCCGCAAAGTAACGCCTAATTCCATTAATTACTTATTGAAAATGTTTCGGGGTAAAGCTGTAGATATTATTATAGACATTTTATATTTATCATTTTTTTAAAGTATTTCCAGTAACTGTATCTCCCTTAAGTGCTTTGAAAACAAGACCTATTGCAGCACTAGGAAAAAATTACAATATGTACGTTTCCGGCAAAAAATATGTTACGTTAAAATGTTTACATGTCGATTAAAATTACGTGCAAAGAAATACAAAATCTGAAACAAAGTAAACTAAAGTAAACGAGCGTTTTATAAATGCCGGTATGGCACTCGTTAGCCTGCGACAATGAGCGCACGGAACGGTATGTTCTTAGTAATGAAAGAGAGCTTTGTGACAGGAGACGCGGGGATATATATGTTTTAAATATTCATTATAGGTAAGACCACGATTTCACGTGATGTTACGACGATACGACCGTAGATGGCAGCAGACTATACCTAGAAGGCGGGATAAATCCCTCTCTGGCTTCACTGAACATCATGCCGAAACACGGTCACAATGACCGCTTGGCGGGCACGGTTTTGTCCAGTGGGTGGTACCTAGTAACTAGCCACGGCCGAAGCCTACCACGAGTATAGCGAGTGAAAAACCGCACATAACTAATTAAAGTCATTGGTGCGGAGCCGGGATTCGAACTCGGTGGTCCAGATTTGCATCCGCACCACATAACCCGATGGCCACCACCGGTTAATCTTGAGAACCGATTATTATTATTTATTATGCACTGAGGCCACCAGCCACTGTTTATCCACCGCCGACGACTTTGGACTGTCAATGAGTACTAAGAAAACTAAAAATGCCGGGAATATTCTTAGTTTTGATCATCTGTTCCAAATGCATCAAATGACGGACTGAAAACGGGGTGAATTATCCATTACTACGGATTTTATTATTTTCTCGGCACGACTAGTTTTTAAATATAAATTCTAAGAAAATTATTTTTAACTTTATCCTCAAAAATATGTTATTTTTGCAATTTTTTTTATTAATTTATAAAAAGCAATATAAAAAAACTCACCTGTGAAAATCATAAAATTTTCGCGCAATAAAAATAACCTGTCTTTATGAAACTCCAGATAGACACAGAATAATTCTGTTCCATATTTTCCGCTAACGCTTATGATGAAGTGTCACCCTAAGTATGGCGTGCAACATAGTTGATTGTTATTGGTGCACAGCGCCAAGTTTAAATGGCCAGGCCGGGAACAATGGAGCGCTAGACAGGAGACCGATCTGGCTTTATACAACGTTACGGTTTAAAGGTTTAATTTCATCTAGACTTGTAATTAGAACATTAAAGATACAGGTTTACCTCTATACTGGTGGTATTTACCCCGCCTTCTAGGTTTAGACTGCCATCTGCGGCCGCATTTTCGCTTAACATCATGCAAGATCGTGGTAAAAGGCTAACCTAATTAATTAATAAATAAACCCTATCCGTCTTATTACAAAACGCCGACTAATGATCGTACCAGGATTAAACCAGGCACTAAGCGAACAAATGACATTTCGTAAATGACAATTCGTAATCCCAGAACTATCCGTAAGTCCGCGTTTTGTAATAACGAGAATGAGTTTCGCATTCTCCTATAATTGGGGTTTATACTCCAACAGAACAGGTTACCCTAATTACACTGTCAAAGTCAAATCACAATTTATAGGTTGTGTGGCGAACCTATATGTTGCAGTTTCAGGTCGCCAAGATTACTACAGGGCCTGCAACATGACCTAACGACTGTCTCCTACATATCTTATAGGAAACAGCCGGGACCCACAGTTATACGTGCCTTCTGAAACACGGTAGCGTCCAGGCGAACTTTTAGCCACACACTGAGATTTGAACCCCGGGTCTCCGGTTTAAAAGCCGGACGTATGACGACTGGGCCACGGACGCTTCTACTACTCTTTTTTTTTTTTTTATGTTATGAAGTAGAAGACGAGCAAGACGCTCTCCTGATGTTAAGAGATAACGGCTGCCCATAATCAGTACAGTGTAACCTAGGATTTCACAATGATGTGAAATTCTAGGAGCACTGCACCAACGCTTCCTACTCAAGAGTCATAAGATGTTAAGACTTTTTAGCCCAGTAATTTCACTAGCTACAGTGCCCTCCTACCGGAGCACAGTAATGTTTGCACATCACTGCTCAGGCGGTAGAATAACTGGCACTGTTGGGGTACCCACCTAGACGACCTCCTGCAAAGGAAGTCTACCCCCGGTAAATCCTAATAGAGGTATACTTTAGAAGAGTGGTAGAACCTAAAAATTTTCAAATTGAATTTCATCTTCGCTTTGACTTGAATAAGTAAATCTGGGGGCACGGTAGTGCCCCCGCCAAGTCGAGCGCGAAGCAAGCACTGCCGTACCATCCTTTACAGGAACCATTTCGCCGCATTTTCAGGCCCCTATTTGAGAACCTCTGGATAAGACCAGAACACAGAAATTTTCGTCATCCAGTAAGCTATAACTACATACTTAAAATCCAAAATTTCAAGTCTGTAGGTCATTAAGTTCTGAAGTTAAGCGAAAGCAAAATTTCGCATTTTCGACACTCACTCACTCACTCACTCACTCACTCACTCACTCATGATCATCAAAATAGAACTAGTACTTCCCATAAACTCAGGGAGCTGAAATTTGGTATATACTTAGAATTTATTGTATAAGCCATAGGAAAACTAAAAAAACATGCAATTTCGGTCTCGTTTTCGAGATAATTCATCTGCATAAATAACTTTGTAATCTCATATAAATGTATAGGATTACAAAGTTACATTTGCAGTCAATGGTTACAATTGTACAAAGCTTTTATTTACTTTCGCCTGTCTGCCTGTCGGCCTTATAGTAACCTTATAATATAGCGTTTCTACAAAAAGAAGTGAAATCCCACCAAAAACATTCTGTAAAAAACTAGCCAAGTCTCGATGGAGCTGCTTGTTTATCTCTAAAAAATAATGAAATCTAGACAAAGTCGTGCCAAGTCTAAGATTTCTTACTACGATTTCTTTATTATTATAGTTAATGTTGTGTGACTTGGCCGTTGAAGGGTACACAAGGGTACAAAACCAGATGCTTCATGACACTTGGATCGCCTAAACATAAGTATTATTGAAATACGCAGCTTTATCAAGCCTACAATTGACTGGTTATTCAATCAACGTTTTCCAAGTGGCAATTTTCTATCATGAATGGTTAGCGGACAGATTGGTGCAATGGTGTCATGGAGCACCTGGTATAATACCCTTGTCTACCTTTCAACGGCCAAGTCACACAACATTAACTATAATAATAAAGAAATCGTAGTAAGAAATCTTAGACTTGGCACGACTTTGTCTAGATTTCATTATTTTTTAGAGATAAACAAGCAGCTCCATCGAGACTTGGCTAGTTTTTTACAGAATGTTTTTGGTGGGATATATCTTTTCTATATAAAAACAATCAAAAATAATTTCTAGAGCGATTTATTGATACATTAAGTAATGTCGTCAATATCCATATACCTAGCTCGAGGTTCTGAATTGCTGGTGTCGGTATATCTGTCGTTTTTGTCCACCTAGAAAAATAAAATTAATATGTAAACTAAAACTTACGGAAACACACACATACACACTTTTAAAAAAACGACGGGCTCTGTTTGGGTTAAGGTAAATCCCATATTTCCCGCGGATGAGTGCTTGCCGCGGATGTGTGCTTCGGCGTACCCGCTGCCCCGGCATTATGGCGTCCCGCATGAACACCCCCAGGTTTTATTAGTGGGTATCCCCGCCGCGCCCATTTTCGGCGGGGGAGTCCCACATACCGCCCCGCGCCCCCCGGCGTGGGGTGATGATGCGTAACGCATTTTTCCTGGGTCAAAAGTAGAATCGTAATAGTGCATAAAGAAAACAATGCCTGTGATTTGAAATACAAAATTCTTAGTTTGTTAATTTAAAAAAAAACCCCGAACATTACGCTGGTTAATATACCATTAAACGCCCCTCCAGTCTGGAACCCACGCTTGAAGAATTTATTTTCATCTGAACTCTTCTTCTTAGCGTATAATAGCCATTTTTTTCATCTCAACTACTTGGGTAAATTGGTGATATAAGACAGATAAAAATTAAATACTAACTATGACGACAGGCTTCCTCGGCAAAGGTTTCATGGTATCAGCGTACATGTCCCAGAACATAGTGACATGGTTGGTGGTTAGTTTCCTGTTCTGTAAGGCACAGTTTAGGCACCAGTTGCCTCGCTTCGTACACGTTACTATTCCTGAAAATAATAACGGAATAATAAGATAAGAAAAGAATACTCTTTATTGAGACAAATATTTAATGGAAAACAATACAATTGCACTTAGAACAAGTATTTTTAATGGATATTATCTTAATATATAAAAGGAAAGTGTGACTGATTGACTGATCTACCAACGCACAGCCTGAACCGCTGAACGGATTACGTTGAAATTTGGAACACAGGTAATATATAGGTTTTATGACGTAGACCTTTACTAAGAAAGGATTTCAGCACGCGGGCAAAGCCACGAGCATACGTAGTATATAATATAATACGAGTCAAATCAAAGGCAAATTTCAAATCTAAAATTGATTAGATAAGCTACGTGAGAGCTAAACACTGAAGCTCTTTCGACACGGTAACTTAAAGCAAAAAGGCAAGGATATTAACACAATTTCCATAGATATTCTATAATTATACAGCAACATCGCAACAAATACATTCCGATTATGTGGTTAACAACGAGCCTCTTCAAAACCGCTTATTCCTTACTCCGCAGAAAATCCTTCTTTAATAAACTTAAGTTTAAGTTGTAATCCTACTTAAAGACCACTTTACCACTGAATAAATAAGTAAGGAGAATAGCTATTTTAATCTTCGAAAAGTGACTGAAGTGTGTTTAAATCATAGTATACTCGTACCTACATTAATGACCACAAACCACGCAGTCCTTGCCTCGGAGTTGTTTTTTTATCCCCCGCGCTACGCTTTGTGTACATGTACGCACGATTTGTTCTAAATTTCATTAGAAATCTGCTTTTGAAAATTTGTATTGTTTGAAAATTTGACACTAAAACATAAAGAGCGTCGCAAGTGGAGCTGTAGAAAAAAAAACTCGAAAAATTTCTTCATCATGAAATTTTTCACTAGCGATTTTTCATTGCCTCGTTTATCCGTCGGGTTATATTCTCTGTTTCAACCCAGTCTACGTATTGGCCCATATTTTTGATACATATAATAACCCCTATGTCTGATACAATATTATTAAGTAATCAGTGGATCTTACCGACCATTGAAGCGACGCAAAGTTTCTCTTCCAGCTCAGTCAAAAGTTGTGTTGAATCCTGACACACTGGATAATTCATCTGAAACAATAGTATTATAATTAACTAGCTGCGCCCAGCGGTTTTACCCGCTATACTGTAGCCTCTATACCAAATTTCAGCTCAATCAATCCACCCGTTTATGCGTGAAAGACATCCAGAATCCAGACATCCATACATTCATTCAAACCTTCACGTTTATAATATTTGTAAGAAAACAATTAAATCTACTGGGCACTGTAGCTAGTGAAATTACTGGGCTAAAGAGTCTTAACATCTTATGTCTCTTGAGTAAGAAGCGTTGGTGCAGTGCACCTAGAATTGCGCATAATTGTGAAATTCTGGGTAGCACTGTACTGATTATGGGCAGCGTTATCTCTTAACATCAGGATAGCGTCTTGCTCGTCTTCTTACTTCTCCACATAAAAAAAAAAATCTGTTATCATATTATAATCCTACTAATGATAAACGCAAAAGTTTGTCAGAATGTACGTGGGTAAGTAATTATGTTTGTTGACCGATTGAGCTGAAATTTGGTATAGAGACCAATTATAATATCAGCTGAATCGGTTTTTGCCATTTAGGCGTAAAGAGGTAACAAGCATACACGCGTACATTCACATTATTTGTAGGAAAGTTAGTTGTTTGGTTGTTTATTTTTGTAAATTATGGTGTAAAATTTGGCAATAAATTTATTGTCTTTCTTTCTTTCGAATATCTGAAGGTTGGATGGTGGGAAGCGTCGGTGCAGTGCTCATAAAATTTTACATCATTGTGAAATTCTGGGTGGCACTGTACTGATTATGGGCAGCGTTATCTCTTACCATCAGAAGACCGTCTTACTCGTTTTCTTACTTCTTTTTATAAAACATCTGAAGGTCATGATTCAACAATTAAATGAATGAAGAAGAATAAAACGCCTCAAATATTCCGCTTCTCACGAAGGCATTCACAAAACGCCTACTTTTCTTTTTTGCCATTTGTCTTTGAGCAAAGGTTCCCTACTTCGATTAGTCATCCAACTGGATACGCCACCGTCACAACCCCTGCTGCCAAAAACATAGACCGCCGGGCATAGAACTAGTTGTAACAATACAGGGGGCCTAGACAAGCGCGCGCCCGCCCGTAGCGATCATTCGCAATCGCTAAACAAGTGAAATTTAAAAAATACTTTTTAAAAACAAGCTTTAATTATTGTTATCATCTTGCATCATAAAGTACTCGTCAAGACGAATCAAATGAGCCCAAACTCGATGGGGTTGCGTTGTTTTATGACAGAGTTCCTATGGCCACCTTCCAGCTCCATCATCAGATCAGCTCGATGTCATAGAAATATTGCATTGTCATCCGATTTACACACGCATGCAAATTTTCAGCTCAATTGGAAACAGGGAAGTGGGTCAAATTAAACTTGCAAGATTTGATTACAGACAGACAGACAGACAGACAGACAGACAGACAACAGACAGGTGAAAGTAATATAAAGCTTGTAAAAAATGTACTGAGATGACAGCTCTCGTCGCTTGTCGGTCACGTGACGCTACGGGCGGGCGCGCGCTTGTCTAGGCCCCCAGGTATTCCCTGTGTGTGTATGTACTTACTTGTGTGAGTATAATTTATATCATTGTTGGACAATTTTAACAGGTATAAAAATAGTGACTTTATTTAAAACTGGTGGACCCGCGCGCACTTCGTCGCGCTTAATAGAATGTTATCATTGTTTCTCTACTATATTATGCTTGTATTATACAAACTATTATAAACCTTCCTCTTGAATCGCTCTATTCCTTTTAATGAAAACCGCATCCAAATCACATGCGTATTTTTAAAGATATATAAGCACACATAGGGACAGACAAACGCGGAAAACAACTTTATTTTATACTATGTACTGATTAATTAGTTTGGAATCATAATAAAAAGGTGTGCGTTGCCGGTCCCCCGCAAAAGCTGGCAGACTTTTTCGCATAGAAATTGGTACCCGGGTCGTCTCCTTTAGTGGTTAAATACTCAAAGGTTCCCTATTGTTAGGGGTAGGTCAACCGCACAGTAAAGAACAGCTGATTTGTTATTGTTTTCGTAAAAATTGATTTCCTACATAAAACCTGTAATAACATTAGTGGTGCTGCTGGTAACAGTGAGATATAGTTGTGCAAGTGTTATCAAAACAAAGCAAAGTTGATGAGACGTGAATTGCTGACCCGAAACTTGTGGCCTTGAAGACTCTACTACACAGAGCAAGAACAAGGGTTAGACGAGACAACCTGCCGTGGATTTTGCGCAACGACTGTAACCGGTTAGTCGCTTGAATAATTTCTATAGCACTTGCACATTTAAATAATTTTTATTGCATTGTTACATGAAATCTAAATTGAGGCATTGATATAGCGCCATCTACCGGATTACTGTAGAACTTTTTGCAAGGCCAACTTAGCAAACATACCACGACGCTCCGTGAGCCGGCGCATGCACATGCTACGTACCACTGCGCGCTAGTTAGCTCGACCGACTCCTCAAAATGTATAAGTGCGGAGGTTGCGGGCGATTCCTGTCAGGTGGCGCTACTTGTACGAAATGCAAAGCGTTATATCATCGTCAGTGTGTGAACCTCCCAACGACCAGTGCAACTCCTAAGCACTGGAAATGCCCATGCTGTGCTGTTAATGTACCACGAAAGGACAATACTGACACGCCTGTAAAAGACCCTCAGGAACCCTTGTCACCGCAAATTGAGGACTCGCCACAGCTAGAAGATGTACCGCAGGTGGAAGAATCTCCAAAGTCGAAAGACGCACTACAGCCTGAAGACTCACCACAGCTAAAACTTACATCTAAACCTCAGATCGTTCCGGAAATCATAAGCTCGAACGAAAGCCTAGTACTCAAGGAAATACGTGCCTTAAGAGAGGATATGAACAACTTTCATAAGGACTTGGAGTCCTTCCGAGATGAAGTCCGTGTTGAAATGAAAGACCTCCGGGAAATGTATAAAAAAAGTGACGCTAGAATAAATGAGCTGACAGATAGACTCAATAGTCAAGAATTCAGGTTGGCAGACCTTGAAGACATCTGCAAGGCATCGCAGCGGGAAAAAAACGAGTTGAAGACGGAGGTGGAACTCCTAAAACAGGATATCGAGCGCAGGGAACAACAGGATTTAGCAAACGATATCGAAATCGCTGGCATCACTGAACACAGTGGAGAAAATCTTATGCATTTAACAATGAGTTTGATGACTATTATTGGAGCAAAAGATATAGACGAACGCGACATAGTGGAAGCGCGGCGAGTTGGTCCGGTACGTGTCGGTGTGGACGGACGGCCGATTGCGCGCCCGCTAGTGGTGCGAGTGACCCGACGAGCAGTCCGCGAGCAAGTTTTGCGCTCTGCGCGCACTAGACGCAACGTGAAGACGGCCGATATAGGTGTGGCGGGAACTCCGAGACCTATCTACATTAACGAGCGTCTCACAAGAAAGAACAGGCTGCTTTTTGGACAAGCACGGACCCAATGCAAACAACATAAGTGGAGCTTTACCTGGACCCGCGAGGGACAAATTTACATACGGCAAGCATCTGGAAAACCGAGCTTTCGTATCCGTAGCGACGTGGATCTTCGGAAACACTTCCAAAATAACTCCGGAACTACTGTCTAAGAAAATGCTCGATTTTTCGAATAATATGTTATCTATTCTTAAAATTAATGTAAGTTGCTCAATATACACCACAATGTACACCAAACACACATTACACTACACTAACAGTTCAACAGCTTCTGCAATAAGTGGAACTTCTAGCCGTTCTTCAAACACACAGTATGGTTAATACAAATAGCAAAATATTAAAATTAGGTCTATTAAATGTGCGATCGTTGAACACAGGTAGAGATGAGTTAGAAGCAGCTATCGTAACATATCAACCTGATATATTGGCCTTGAATGAAACCTGGGTTAGAGAGGGACAAGAAGCTATAGCTCCAGTAATACCAGGCTACCTATTTAAACATAGAGCCCGGAGATCTAATTCCAAGGGTGGAGGAGTCGGGTTTTATATTAGGAAGGGCTTACAGGCTCGTATCCGGCCTCATCCAGACTCACAGCTAGAGCAACTGTGGCTAGAGCTCATTCTGCCTGGAGCTCGGATGGCGGTGGGAACTGCTTATAGGCCTGAAAGCGTCAAAGTCGAGTATGCAATAGACGCTCTCAATGAGTCTTTCGGTGCCTTTGCTAGATGTAATTATATCTTTCTTTTGACAGACTTCAATGTAGACATACTTAAGAACCAAACTAGCAGAGCACAAGATGTCTCAGCTTTCTGTACGCAGTTAAGTCTAACACAGATAGTTAATGAACCTACGAGAATAACGGACGACTCAGAAAGCCTAATAGACTTAGTTATTACTGACTCGCCAAATAGGTGTAAGAAGGTAACGGTAGTGCATAACCGATGTTTAAGTGATCATGCGCTAGTTCTTACTGATGTTAGTGTCAAAAAGCCTAAACCGGAAGTTCGGTATATTGAAACACGATCTTTTAATAAAATGGATGTTGAATTATTTAATCGTGATTTGGACTCAATACTATGGTCGGATATTATCAACTCAAACGACGTTAATTATATGATAGAGAGATTTAACAGTGAAATAATAGGCTTGTTTGATAAGCATGCACCTCTACGGCGCAGGAGAGTCAAAGAATCTCCCAAGCCGTGGATAACAAACACGGTACGGTTTATGATGCAACTTAGAGATAAATCGCTTAGCAGATCACATTTAAAAAAGACAGCTTCTGCTAAGGCATATTACAATAGTCTAAAAAATTTAGTCACAGGGGCCATTGAAAGAGAAAGGAGGGCGTTTTACACACACTATATTAACAAAAACAGGAAACACCCGGCTAAATTATGGAAATACTTAAAAAAGAGTAACACGTTAAACAACAAAAGTACAATCAGTATCCCACACTCACTTAACAACCCGGATTTAATTAATAAACATTTCCTTAACATTCCAGGCGATGGGAAGATTGATAATGACATGCTTGTTTTTTATAAAACACATAAAATAACACAAAATATTTTAACACTCGAAACGGTATCCATTGAAAACATCAGCAAAGCTCTGCTCCAAATTAAAACTAACGCTACCGGATATGACAAAATAAACATTGACATGATAAAACTCACTCTGCCACAAACTCTTCCAGTTATTGCAGCTATAATTAACTGTTCTATTATGTCAAACACCTTCCCTGAACCATGGAAACGAGCCCTAGTTAGACCATTACCAAAATCCAGTAATATAGAACACCTAAAGGACTTACGGCCGATCAGTATTTTGCCAGTGTTATCCAAAGTACTGGAGAGGGTAATTTTATTTCAACTAGAAAGGCACATTTCTGTAGAGCAAATAATACCTAAATTCCAATCTGGTTTTAGGAAAAACCACGGCACTGAGACAGCCCTACTGCAAGTCACAGACGATATTATAGCTGCCTCAGACGCAGGAATGAGCAGTATTAAAGTACTGCTTGACTTCTCTAGAGCTTTCGACTGTCTAAATCCGGAAATGTTGTTAGCGAAATTGTCTTACTATGGGTTCTTTGACAACACTTGCCATTGGTTCAAAACGTACCTGACCGACAGAACACAGTATGTAGAGACCCATAGTAACGACGGCAACAAACTAACATCCGACGTTGGTAAATTATGTAGAGGCACGCCACAAGGATCAATATTAAGCCCAATCCTTTTCTCTATATTTACAGCGGATATGACCAACCACATCCAAACATGCAAGTATCATTTGTATGCGGATGACACACAACTGTATCACTCATTTAAGCCTGAGGAGACCGATGCAAATATGGCGCTCGTTAATAAAGATCTCGCCAGCTTATTTAGCTGGGCGACTAATAATTCTTTGGTATTGAATCCTACTAAATCTAAAATGCTAGTGCTAGGTACCAAAAAACAAGTATTGAATGTGTTGGACTGTGAGCCTGAGGCAGTGATGAACGGTGTCACTATTCCCATAGAAAAAGAAGTTAGAAACTTAGGTCTTATAGTAGACAATGAATTAAGGTTTATTAGTCATGTTAACGAAAAGATTCGAAATGCATTTTATAAATTAAAGGTCCTGTACGGTATACAAAAATATTTATCAGAGGAGATAAAAATACTTTTGTGTGACCTAGTGGTCCTCTCGCCATTCAACTACTGCTGTGCCGTTTACGGTCCAAGATTGTGGGCTAAAACGGAACACTCTATACAGAAAGTTCAGAATGCATGCGCTAGGTTCTGTTTCAACATCCCTCGTAGAGAACATGTGACTCCCTACCTCGTAAACAAAGGCATACTTAACATGAAATCTAGACGAGAGCTCCACCTAGCGTGCACAACACAGAAGATTCTTTGGAGTGGTAGGCCAGAATACCTCTTTGATAAGTTTAAATATATGAAAGATACCCACAGTTTTAACACACGCTCTACAATACAAAATATTTTGTCAATCCCCCATCATAAAACTGTTTCTTTTAAAGGTTGTTTCAAATACCGATCGGCAAAAATATGGAACGACCTCCCACCACCTCTTCGAAAAAAAATTTGCCCGGGAACATTTAAAAAAAAAATGAGGCGCGTCCTTTTAGACCGACAGAAACATCATTTTGAGACAACCTTTAAAATAAAAAAATTAAAAAATTTTAAAAACGCATAGCAAAAACATAGTAAAACTCTATCTCACATTAACGCCCATACTACCACCAAGCACATTGTCACTCGCATACTCACTCACTGACACACACACACTCACACAGGCACGCGCACAAACTCTCACACACACACACACACACACTCACACATACACAATCGCACGCATCTAATATTATAATTATTATAGTAATAGTATATTATGAGCAATCAAAATTTTCCATATTCAAAGTATCTCTATTATATTGTTTTTTTTAGTCATCTGTTCTATAACCTATTATAAGTAATTGTGTGTAGTAAACCCGCTATGACAAACCTCTCGACGTGCCATCTTAGTTCGAGCAAAGGGGCAGCCTGAAAACCAGCAACTACGCTAACTCTGGGTTAACGTAGTTACACGCTGAGGCTGCCCCTATTGCCAAATTATGTTTTTTTTTTCTCTTTTAATTTAAACCATTTTTGTTGACTATGTAAAGTTTGGCAATAAATTTATTTTCTTTCTTTCTTTCTTTCTTTCTTTCTATTAAATTTTAAAAGTTCCTGAGATTTCACGGAGAAAGAGGTTCTGACAAAGGCTTGACACAAAGCGTTTGAGGAACAAACTCATGTTTCCTTCCCTTTCAAGTTCTTTTTACACGTTTAGTGGCTTATTAACGAGTGTGCTTTGACAATATTAAACGTTAATTTGAACTTTGTGCACAATTTTGACCTTAAAATTGAGTGGGCAATAAAAGAGTTTAGATACTTTTAAACAACTAGCAGTGAAGAATGGGTTTATCGGAAAATAAACTAAATATATAAAAGGAAAGAGTGACTGATTGACTGACTGATCTATCAACGCACAGCCCAAACCGCTGGACGGATGGGTTGAAATTTGGAACATGGATAGGTTTTATGACGTAAACCTCCGCTTAGAAAGGATTTTGCAATGCGGGCAAAGCCGCGAGCATAAGCTAGTACATTATATTTCAAATTAATCACTTGCAAATAAAAATCGAAACTGCACCTCTAAACGGAAAGCTTATGCGTTATTTTGATCTATAATATAATATCAACGTACAACTTAAAACGTGATCTATTGAGTTAAAATTTATGCCGAAGACATAAGAAATATTAGGAAATTCAACCGGAAAGGGGTAAAATAGGGGATCAAAATATGAATGGACAAATTAACTTTAGAGCCCATACCGCGTAAAAATTGGGTTTAAATTTAGCATACAGATAGATTTAATGGCGTAAATATCTGGTAAGCTTCTTGAGACAGAAAGAGTAAAAAATAACCTATTTGGTTTATTAAGAACTAGCTGCACCCAGCAGTTTTACCCGCTGTACTGTAGCCTACGTGTTATTTCAGGGTCTAAGCCATCTCTATACCAATTTCAGCTCAATCGGTCCACCCATTTAGGCGTGAAAGATTATTAAACGTACATCCAGACAACCAGACATCCATATATTCTTACAAACTTTCACGTTAATAATGTTAGTAAGATAATATTCAACCACTTTTTTTTTTTTTTTTTATCCCAGGAATAATGCATTACGCATCATCACCCCGCGCCGGGGGGCGCGGAGCGGTATGTGGGACTCCCCCGCCAAAGATGGGAGCGGCGGGGATACCCACTAAAAAACCTGGGGGTGTCCTGCGGGACGCCATAATGCCGGGGCAACGGGTGCGCCGAAGCATTCATCCGCTGCAATATTCGACCACTGAGACAACCTCTGTGGCGCGGTGGGCTAATACCCGCTTGCAACGCAGAAGGTTGCGGGTTCGATTCCCGCATGGGACAAATGTTTGTGTGATCCACAGGTATTTGTTTCTGGTCTGGGTGGTTTAAATATCTATAATAAGTATGTATTTACAAAAGAAAAAGTATATAAGTACTATATCCGTTACCCTAACCACCATATTACAAGCATTTAGTTGCTTAGTTTGGGGTTAGGTGGCGCTGTGTCAAAATGTCCTGAAATATTTATTTTATTTATTTATTTACTAACTACAAACAAAACAGTACCTAAAAAGACAACTATTCGGTTCATAAACAATTATTATTTGTCATGATAGTTTACTTTCATTTGAAATCTTAGAATCTAATTGAAACCCAAATGGAAATGATTCTTGTTTTATTTAACTTTTTCAATAACAAAAGCCTGAATATCATTTCCTGTGGAACCTAAAACAATATTGATATTTGATATCAAAGTTATACTAATTCTAATAAGATTCCCGATCGGCCCTTGACAGTTGAAACGATCCTCGACATCGTTTGTTATCGTTGAAGGGCCCTTGTTATATTATAGTCAATAGAAAAGGAATTTATTATGTTTAATTTAGGGAGGTAACCTAACTATTAATGTGCTTCTGCAGGGGGACACTATAGCTAGTGAAATTACTGGGATGAAGAGTCTTCAAGTAAGATGCGTTGGCGCAGTGCACTGAGAAGTTTTCCTTTATAAAATCCTGGGTAGCACTGTAGATACTAATTATGGGCAGCATTATCTCTTACCATCAGAAGAGAGTCTAGCTCATCTTCTTACTTCGTCGTATAAAAAGAAATAGGGTGGTAACTTCTAATGTACGAATAGACTCTCAAATAAATAAAGGCAGGCTTAAACTAGTGGGGCTTGCATCGTAACAAATCGTGTAACAAAATCCGCCATCAAAATGATTTTAAAATATGGAAGTCACGCGATCAACTTTGACGCTTAATATCTCCAAATCCTGACACTTTACTAGGGTAGGTATCGGAATATTCTCGTGGTATTGATATCAGCTATTGATTGATATCAATTTCATCTACCCGCCTTGTTTTCTCTTATTAAGAAGTTTAACAACTAAGAAACACTATTTATTGTAAAGACCAACGACTACCGCAATAGGGACTGCCAGAATACCAGCGCTGAGTATCTCACACACAGCACAATGCTGAGGCAGTTCCTATTCGGCGGCTTAGTGGCGCATTTTGTATTATTTTTATTTTTTTGTATTTATTGTATGTTAAGTCGTCGAATAAATGTGTTGCTGGCTATTATTATGAAAAAACAACACCGCACAAGCTTGGAACACCGTAGACAGGTTGCAAGTCTATCGGTGTTTTACAAAGTGCATTTCGGTGAGTGTGTCCAGGAGCTTCATGATCTGATCCCACCATCTCCTTTTTACCACCGAACATCTAGAGGAACAGCGCTGCGTCATCGCTTCATGGTTGATATTCCATTTGCCCGTACGAAGCGATTTAGTTCAACCTTCATTAACCGGACGGCGAAGGTTTGGAACTCTCTGCCAACATCAGTGTTTCCTGTTAATTACAACTTAGGAGTCTTCAAATCGAGGGTTAATAGGTATTTACTAGGTCTGTGTGTAACATCTTCGACCGCGTCATCACTTACCAACAGGTGAGACTGTGGTCAAACGCAGCCCTATTCTCTATAAAAAAAAAAATGGCTGATCAGTAGATATGTCACGCTCCATACAAAAATCTTCAATGCCCTTTGTTCAAAATCCTATATAGAATATTTTTAATTACGTAACAAAAAGGTTAAATTGATATTAATTTGGAACCTTGTCAGCAACCCCATTGTATACGAAATCAACGCCTGTATCGCTTGTTAATGAACAGACATGCCTTGTCAATTAGCGCTCCACTGAAACCTGAAACTGTGTGCGGTGCCACAATTCACTCCTACACGACCTGTAGGGTTGACATGGTTTTGTTTATTTTATAATTTTATTGTAGCCATTATCGTCCCACTGCTGGTCAAAGGCCTCCCTTCCCTCCTTCCATTCCTCACGTTCAAGGCCTGTAATAAATATACCTGTATTTTTTATTGACTGTAATTATATAAAATAAATCTCTACAGAAAGAGCACTACGGCATCGCTGAGACCGGCTTAAAAAAATCTTGTGAAAATTAAAAAATATTTAATTAAAATTGTACACAAATGAAATGTGTAGAGAAAATATTGAAAAAACATTGAACTAATTCAATTTTATCCTTTCTTGGTCTTATTTAGATAAGAAACCCAGGATTCATTAAATTTTACCGAAATCGGTCGAGATACTTTTAAAGAAAGCTTGAAGTTAGCTAGTAGTATTTTTATTCATTTCCCAAAATTGATCACAATCAATCAAAAATCATTAACTTAAAAACGCAGCGCGCTAACGCTTAATTTTTACTTAATAAGGCACTGCAGTACTTTTGCAAGTTAGTTTTTACCAAGTTTTTTTTTAAAATAAATACTTCCATTCATTCGGAAAGTACCTATGTGAGAAGGACGCAAAAGAAACTCACAGGCATTGTTATACTCCATGATTATAATATTTATTTAATGGATAATAATATTTTAAACGATATGGTTACCCTAATTTCGACTAGTACGACTATTTGGCACGAGACATTTCTGTATATTATGTAGTACTTCAATTAGGCTTTCAGCTCGTGCCTTGAAACCTTTACCATGTCATTACTACAAACAATTTAAGCAGAGTAGGTATCGCCTAGAATAATTGGAGGTACATCTGATGAGAACTGACGGAATTGCTGAGCATACACAATTAACAATTAAATTAAAAATTAAAAAACCCCTACGCTTAAAATATATAATTCGTGATTTGTGGTGGCGGCCATCTTGGAACAATTTTCGTGCTACTACTATTTGGAAATCTTACTAATATTATAAACGTGAAAGTTTGTAAGAATGGATGTCAGGATGTCTGGATGTGTGTTTGTTACTCTTTCACGCCTAAACGGGTGGACCGATTGAGCTGAAATTTTGTATAGGGATAGCTTAGACCCTGGAATAACACATAGGCTACATAAATACTGCGGGTAAAACAGCTGGGCGCAGCTAGTTCACCATATAATAATGTTCCATACATTTTGACAGGTCGTTTCCTTTTGCTGCATTAAATAAAATAAATAGTAGTAAGTAAATAAAAAAAATAAAAAATAAATAAATATTTCAGGACGTTTCACACAGCGCCACCTAACCCCAAACTAAGCAACTTAATGCTAAAAATAAAATATAAAAATAAAAAAATAATATAATTATAAAATATTATAATAAAAAATTAAAAGTTCTAAACCCCTTTACAAATTATTGCAAGTTGTTTTCTTTTATGGTCAGGAGTACTTTGTTTAGATCACAGGTGCAATTTAAAAATGGTCGAACTGTTCCACTTATAGCCAGGGAAGTCAATAAGGGGCAGGTGTGGGGTAATGCGACTTTAATGTCTTCATATTGACATACATTCTATTTTTATATAGACAATGTTGTGATGGTAGGGATTCCATTTGTTCCAGATATTGATGTTTGTGATTTATTACTTGTTGTGTGACGCCGTTTTTATATATTTTAAAGAAATGATGATTTCAAAATCGGCAACCTTTCTTTGTAATTAATGTGATTTTTAAGATAATTAAAAAAATAAGTAATTGATTCGGAACCTTAAAAAAATACATGGGACAATGTAATATTACTTACAATATAATAAAAATAATTAAAGTTTATTATTTACCTTGATATGATCGAGAAGAGAAAATGTATCGATCTCCTGCTTCCACATCGTAAGTTTCTTAATACTTTCGTGAATTATTTCTGGAGTCACCTACAGAAAAAATAAACACGTGAAATAAAAAAAAATCAACTTTTTAAAAACTAGCTTTTATTATTATTATCACCTAGCACCAAAGTAATCGTCAAGACGAATCAGATGAGCCCATACTCGATGGAGTTAGATGGGTTGCGTCGTTTAAATATGGAGTTCCTATGGCCTTCCAGTTCATCATCAGATCAGCTCAATGTCATAATAATAATGCATTGTCGTCTGATTTATACATGCCGGGTTGATCAAATTAAACTCGCAAGATTTGATTATAGACGGATAGACAGACAACGGATAGGTGAAAGTAAATAAAAGCTTGTAAAAACCGCGAGTGACGTAATGTATTCTTAAATCTTACCTTGCAATAGCGAGCCTTTTCTTCCATCGTTCCTTTCTCCTCCACTGGTGATGTTGCACTAGTCCCGACACATAATGGGGAAAGCGCCAAGCATCCTGAACCGATCTGGATGCATCTTGTATAATATGTAGGACCTACAGACAGACATCTATCCTAACTTTCTGATAGTATTATGAAAGGTGTTGGAAGATTATTGTATGGAGCGTGGAACAACTAGTAAACCGCGATTATGATTCTTTTAAAATCGCGGCCAGCGCTGGAACCTATCTGCCGCGTTCTGTCCTGCGGTTGATGGGAAAACGCGGTTGTAACTACTAGACAGCTTATAAGAAGCTCTTACAGAGCCATGGAGCATAGCTTCTGAATTTATTTAATAAGGGCTCTATCAGACATAAGTGGACCCTGGACGTTAATGTGAACCCCATGTTAACCCTTGGATTGTGTTTAATAGCATCTCAACCTTTGTGTTTAGCAGCGATGACTTTCATTTTGTTCTTCTCTTTTCGTTGCGGCCTTCTCTTCTTAGCTATTGGTTTCCTTCTTCTTCTGTATCGTTGGCGGGATTCATATCTGGCGAGAAAAACCTGACTATTCGATTTTGAAATTTCTTGGAAGCTACGAATTTTGAGAAAGAACTTAAAGTCGACGTGGAAGTTACAATTAATCTGATCAGGTCAGAGTGGAACTTGCCTCCTGAGCTAAATCGTCAACAAATATTACAATCGATAAATAAAACACAGGATTCATGCAAGTTTTTAATAAGTTTTCTAAAACTTTTAATGTGTCATGTTACCTCCTTTGGCAACAGCGATGTCCACAGTACTTGCAGCTCATGACAGGAGAGCGGCTCCGTGATGATATCCTGGTAACTGGGTTCCGTCTCTTCTTTAATTGCCTCTCTCTCTTTTCTCTGCGCTTCGCTCGTTGTTGAGCCGTTAATCTTTTCCGACTGACTCCTCGACGCACCGTGGTATTCTTCTGGATCCTCCCAGGTCTTCCTCTCTTTTTGCGAGTGGTGCGAGCGGGCTTCGGCTCTTTTCTTGGTGATTTTTTCTGCGACTTGTTTCTGGTAAGCTCTTCCAAGCGACTGTTTACCATGCTAGGTATTGACCTACTTGAAGCTGAGCTGCCACTTGTCATATCAGAGTCCTGGCAGTCATCACTCACACCCCCCATCTCATCACGAGCTTTCTGGCCATCTTTCTTACTGCTAGCGGCGGCTTTATTATAATCATCGCGTTCTTTTTTAGTGTCCTCATCCATTGTAATTTTCTATATAATTTAAACACCAGATAATTTTTTGATATATAAATCAGTAAAAAAGTCAAAACTCTGTCAAATAAGACGATAAATTTAGTCTATGCTTGAAATCTGTGTTCTGCTTTTCTTTTTTATCAAAATAGATGTTTGATTATGGAGGTTTCATTCATACTGAAAGAGTAAAGTGGGATCTTAGAACATTTAGCCACAGGAATAGAAGCTATTACTAATTTCTATGCGACAATCTCTGTCAATTCCTGCGGGGGGAGAGGCAACGCGCACCAATATAATGAGACCGCAATAATAAATTTTTGATAACATCACGCCACTCACGGCACGCACCCTACAAAATTGTCAAACACTAACATATAAATATACTCACACAAGTACATACAATACACACACAGGGATAACCTATGTAATTGTTACAACCATAGATTTATTTTTGTCTATGACAAATCTGTGGTTACAACTAGTCCTATGCGATCTATTTTTAGGGTTCCGTAGCCAAATGGCAAAAAACGGAACCCTTATAGATTCGTTATGTCTGTCCGTCCGGTCCGTCCGTCCGTCCGTATGTCACAGCCACTTTTTTCCGAAACTATAAGAACTATATTGTTGAAACTTGGTAAGTAGATGTATTCGGTGAACCGCATTAAGATTTTCACACAAAAATAGAAAAAAAACAATATTTTTTTAGGGCTCCCCATACTTAGAACTGAAACTCAAAAAAAATTTTCATCAAACCCATACGTCTGGGGTATCTATGGATAGGTCTTCAAAAATGATACTGAGGTTTTTAATATCATTTTTTTTCTAAACTGAATAGTTATAATGCTTCCAAAGTGGAAAAATGTGTGTGTCCCCCCTGTAACTTCTAAAATAAGGGAATGATAAATTTAAAAATAATATATGATGTACATTACCATGCAAACTTCCACCGAAAATTAGTTTAAACGAGATCTAATTATTAGTTTTTTTTAATACGTTATAAACCGTAAACCGCAATTTAAGTTACAACGAACTACAAGAACTTTTATATTATGTTACTTGCTGCTAGGGAACCCTTCATGTGCGAGTCCGACTCGCACTTGGCCAGTTTATTTTTTGCAACGGGGGTCGCTCACAATGACGTATTAGTTGGATGTAATCGAGGGGATTGTACAGGTGCAGGCCCCCCGGCGCGGCGCAGGGTGATGATACGTTAAGCATTTTTCTTGGGTATAAACACCATCTAAAGAAAAGTGATTATTTCCAGATGTTGGTGTGGGCTGAGCAAGACTGCCCATGGATCGAACACGGCGACGGGCACGGCCGGCGAGGCGTGGGTGCCGGCGAGACACACGCATGCAGCCCCCACTGACGCCTACGGAACCGTCGAGTTCCAAGGAGGACCACACCCCACCAAGGCGCAGGTATGATAGATTTTTAATGAAAATAAGTAAGGAAATGAGCAAGACGCTCTCCTGTTGGTAAGAGATAACGCTGCCCATAATCAGTACAGTGCAGCACATCACTACTCTTTCGGTAGAAAAACTGTCACTAGGTACCCTCCTAGTCAACCTCCTGCAAAGGAAGTCTACCCCCAGTTAGATCCTGATATTATTCTTTATGTATACTCGTAGTGGTAGAAGAAGAAGTTCTATGAGATTATTACCAATGTATCAGAAAGAGTACCTATTACCTATCCTATCATATTATAGTGTATGACTTTTGGAAGAGGAACCTGCCTGGGTCTGCCTGTTACCACATTTAATAATACAGAGAAAATAATGTACCTTAATTTTCGGATAGAGTTTTCCTACTATAATAGACGTATTCCCAACGACCCCACGACTAACATCCACACCTAGACACACATCGTGCCCACTGAGATGTGCAGTGAGGCCGTTGGGAATTTCGATTCTTAACTGGCCCATTCCTTATCTGAGAGGTACCAAAAATCTTATATAAGATAGTCACATCGCTTAACACAACCCAAACATGCGTTTGTACATCTACTTAAAAAAATCTTCTTCTTTCCAGTACGTCCGCCTCTCCCACGATACCAGACCGGAGCTGATAGTCCAGCTGTTGACGAGGGAATGGCAGCTGGAGAGGCCCAAGCTCCTCATCACCATCCAAGGAGGGAAGGCCAATTTCGACCTACAGCCCAAACTGAAGAAGGTCTTGAGGAAAGGCTTGCTCAAAGCTGCTAAGACCACAGGAGCCTGGATTTTTACTGGAGGCACTAATACTGGTAAGAATGCTAAATCTGATAAACTCTTATGCCATACTCGCTACGGTCTGCCAGAGAGGTCCACCTGTGCTAAGTGCTGATGTGCCGGCGCAGGCAGCCATAAATTTTCGATTTGCCATAGCGGCTTCAGCCATTTTGTGTACTTTGTCATAGACTGAGCTACGCTGTAAAAGCGGTCTGGGGCTGAATGTTTTAGACGGATGAGAGGTTTATATGATCAATTCCAGCGCTGCAGCGAACTTTTGGTATTACCTTCTAGAACTTGCCGTCTCTTTTATTTAAACTGGATGATCGCTAACTTCCTATAACGTAAAATGTTTAATTCTACCAGTGTCCTTCTCCTCAGCTCAATTTTTTTCGAGAAATAGGTTATTTTAAATTTTGAATAACAGTTGTTAAGACTATAATATTTTTTCCGACTTCGAAGTTAAATAAAGCAGAGCAGAGTCAGCAGAGACTTCTATACTACGAGTGACGAGTAGGTATATTAGTTTTTAAATTAAAACATAAACTAAACAGGGTAATATAACATTGTTATAACATTAACTCATCTATTTCCGTAGATGCCCACAAAGTGGCTAAATAGATCGTTAATTGCCCTTTACAGCGGTAGGTAGCGGGTGAGGCAATATAAACACAGGTGAAAGTGTTTTACCTTTTAGTGCTGAAAGGGTCAAGGAATGGAGGCGTAAAACGTTTGTATTGACGGTAAGAGCCCACGATAGAGAAACTTGATGCGATATATGATTTTAAAGTAACGCAAACGTTATTCGTAATATTAACTATACTTTGTTTGAAAAACTTAGATCTCTCACAATTCAGAATGTATCAGTGACAAAAATTTTGTAAATAAATGAGAACAAATGAGGGTGTGGGAACACCAAAAAAAAAAAAACGGTCAAGTACGAGTAGGACTCGAGCACCGAGGGTTCCGTATAAACCTACGGCATTCTACGGAACCCTAAGGAAAAGTGGGTATAATATTATATACTGTAGGTTTTGATTCCCTTGCGAGTACTTGCGAGTTTGAAAATATGCGGCTAAAATTGCTGTTTCTTTTGATTTTGTTGACATAGATGTTTGATTTTTTTACAGCTTAAAGTTATTGTAAAGCTGAGTATTTGGTATGAATTTCAATTTAATACCTGTACGCGTTCTTGAGGAAAGGGATAGTAAATACAAAATTATTAAAAATATTTTTTATATGATGTAACTAAAAATTTACAGTTTTCGCAATTTTTCCTGTGCCTGTAATTTAAGACGTTGCTGCGAACCAAATTTCAAGATTCTGAGTTAACGGCAAGTACCCTGTAGGTTTTGATTCCCTTGAGAGTAGTCGCGAGTTAAAAAATACGGCTAAAATTGCTGTTTCTTTTGAATGCGTTGAGATAGAGGTTTGATTTTATTACAGTTTAAAGATATTATAGACCTTAGTATTTGATATGAATTTCAGTTTAATACCTGCCCGCGTTCATGAGAAAAGAGGTAGTAAGTATAAAATTATTCAAAATATTTTTTTCATATGATGAAATTAAAAATTTATGGTTTTCGCAATTTTTCCTTTATCTGTGCTCTAAGGAGTTGCTTCGTGCCAAATTTCAAGATTCTGAGTTCACGGGAAGTGCCCCGTAGGTTTTGATTTATTTGGTAATGTCGAAAATTTGCTGAAATTTGCGACATATTCGACTATATCTTTTGATTGCGTTGGCCTAGAAGTTTGAATTTTTCACAGCTCTAAGAAGCAATAAACCTTAGTATTTCCTATAAATTTCAGCTTGTTACCTCTACGCGTTCCTGAGAAAAAGAGCCTTGACAGACAGACGGACGGACGGACGGACGGACGGACGGACGGACGGACGGACGGACGGACGGACGGACGGACGGACGGACGGACGGACAACAAAGTGATCCTATAAGGGTTCCGTTTTTTCCTTTTGAGGTACGGAACCCTAATGATTGACTAATAAAAGATTTCTCAAATTAAAAGGAGTTTAAAAAATAAATTAGCTAGGGTATATATTTTTTCACATTCAAAGAATAAACACTATCAAAATTATATTTATTATGCACACAGATTTAATTGTTTAATTAATTATAAAAAAATATAGAAATATGTGGTAGTAAGAAAATATTGAGACTGGTATCATAGCAGGGGTCAATTCTGAACAAAGTCACTTGAGGGCCGGGCGTAAGCAATACGACTTTTCAATTTTAGTTTTATAAATCACAGTTTTTATTATGAAAACACACAGTGTACAATTACATAAAAATACGCGCTTTTAAAAAAATAGGGTTGCATTTGATAACGTAAAATTTTAGATGTTTTTTTCACTTTCTGTTGTACTTTGGCAGTACGCGACTTTTTGACGATCTCTCTCGTTTTGCTAAAGAATCGGACCGTAATTTTTGACACTGACACATTGTGAATTGTGAAGGATCTAAGTTTTTCAAACGAGGTATATATATATATGTTTGAGGTATAGGTAAAAATTTAAAATAGTTAAACTCACGTACCTTTTTCACGTATTTTTTTTTCTATTTTTTTTATATTCTACTTGTTCAATGTTTCTGTGGGTATATCGTGTTGCAAATAGTTTTTTCCTTATTTACCTAATTAAAGTCGAAGCTAGCTTTTATCCTGCGCTGTGGTTTGAATAATAAGAATGGCTTATACTCCCGTGGTTAAATGTTCTAAACACAGAGTCCATAAAATTATAATTATAGACATTCTATAAATCTATGATAATAATGACCCTTTGATCCAACCTCTTTTGTGACACAAACTCTCTCGTACTTATGAATAACACCTCCATGATCAAACATCTATTTGGTTTCTGGCAGGGGTAAAAAAACAGATTTTACGTCTTACGTCTTATTTGACAGAGCTTTGAATTTTTTTACTTATCTTCCTATTTATATTTAAAGATATCAAAATTATCCGGTGTTTAAATAAATATATAAGGAAAATAACGATGGATGAGGACACTAAAAAGGAGAGCGACGATAATGTAGCCTCCGGCAACAGTAAGAAGGATGGCCAGAAAGCTGGTGAAGACATGAAGGGTGTCGATGGTTACAGCCAGGACTCTGATATGACAAGTGGCAGCTCGGCTTCCAGTGCTACAATACCCAGCAAAAAGAACAGCCGCTTGGAAGCGTACACGAGAAACAAGTCGCAGAAAACACCAGGAAAAGACCCGAAACCCGAACGCCTCGCCAAAAAGAGAGGAAGACCTGGGAGAATCCAGAAGAATACCACGGCGCGTCGAGGAGTCGGCCGGAAAAGATTAACAGCTCAACAACTAGCCAAGCGCAGAGAACAGAGAGAGAAAGAGAAGAAGAGACGTAACCCGTCTCTGATGACCATCTTCACCAGGATGTCGTCGGGAAGCCAATCTCCTGCCGTTGGGTGCAAGTACTGTGGACATCGCTGTTGCCGAAGGAGGTAACATGACATATTAAAATGTTTTAGAAGATTTATTAAATACTTGCTTGAATCCTGTGTTTTATTTATCAACCAGTATTATTTTACCTAGATTAAACCGGCTAAACCTAGGTGTAGCCGCACTTCGGACTTAAGCCGTAACATATACAAAAATCAAATCTACGCTCTGCCCTGTTTTGGGCAATTATGATACTCAGGGTCGAGCCCAGCTTCAACTTCTTTATTCGTGAGTTTAGTATTTTTACAAGATCAGATCAGGTCACGGTCAGTTCCTTCCTTGGCTTCACTGAACATCCTGTTGGAAGACGGCTATACTTTTATGAAAGGTGGACAAAAAATACAAGTCTTAATTTTCCCATCTTTTACAATTAAATTTGCATACATTTCTTTAAGACGTAAAACTAAAAACCTGTGTGAATTCAAATACAACGTCCCAAAACGGTAAAGGCAACATTTTAATCAAATTTAGCTCGAGCCAGCGCAGCGCCATCAGACAAGTAATGCCGTTAACAAGCGCAGTCTTGCACTCGGCGGACCGAGACAAAGCTGTAATGGAACCTTGTCTTTAAGGTAAACTGTTCTTGAAAGGGGTGAAATTTATTTAAACTCTGCTATGTTGATGAATACTATAAACTTTTTAGCTGTCTGAATTCCTGAAATTTATTTAGAAACTTAAAGAAATAAAGACAACACAGCTTTGAAAATAGGATAGCATATCTACAGGATTAGATAAGAGACAATTGGTAAGAGATAACGCTGCCCATAGTCAGTACAGTGTCACCCAGCAATTTACAATGATGTAAAGTTCTAGGTGCAGTGCATCAACGCTTCTTACTCAATAATCATTAGATGTTAAGACTCTTTAGCCCAGTAATTTCACTAGCTACAGTGCCCTTCTACCGTAGCACAATAATATTTTCACATCACTGCTTAGGCGGTAGAATAACTGGCACTGTTGGGGTACCCACTTAGCCGACTTCCTGAAAAGGAAGACTCCTGAAAGGAAGTCTACTCCTAGTAAAAAACATTATACGAATTTCAAGATAGCATCATGTTGTGCGAGCTAGAAAGTCGTACTCAAATATCGCCTTTAACCCCTACATATAGTTCAGTGCTTTAATCAAACGTATTGGTCTTCTATACACATAACTCCTTGTTTGTCCAATCAGGTGTGACCCGCCAAGTGGGAGACGCCTTACAGCTGGAGAGGTCTCAGCGAGCTGGTCGGGTGGTCAGCATCGGCATAGCACCTTGGGGCATCGTGGAAGGCGCTAACGAACTCATCGGGAAAGGCAGGGATGTTCCTTATCATGCTATTGCTTCGCCGAGGTAAGAACTAATTAATGTATTCTTCTAAATATACGAGTATAAATAAAAGGAAAGAGTGACTGACTGATCTATCAACGCACAGCCTAAACCGCTGGACGGATGGAGTTGAAATTTGGAACACAGATAGGTTTTAGGACATAGACTTCTGCTAAGAAAGGATTTTGCCATGCGGGCAAAGCCGCGAGCATAAGCTAGTATTAAATAAATAGCAAATGCGGCTTGAATATATTTTTGTTACGAAATGCGTTGCAATGCGATGAAGCCCGCCATATTATGTAGGTAGTTTGTGTAGCACTTAGTATCATATTTTTTTTGTTATGCGTCATGCTAGCTGCGCCTCTCGGTTCCACTCGCTTAAGTTCCGATCGAAAATCAGGATGAAAAACAGCCTATATTTTTTCTAGGTTTCTAGCGATCTATATAATGAGTTACATCGCAGTCAGTTCAGTAGTTTTGACGAGAAAAAAACAATAAACATCCACACAACTATGTTTTAAAGTTTTAATTATAATATCTGTGGTATCATAAAAGTGTTATTTATCTTATCTTTATCTAGCACTAGCTGCGCCCAACGGTTTTACCTGCTGTATTATTCCAGGGTCTTAGCTATCTCTGGACCAAATTTCAGCTCAATCGGTCCACCTGTTTAGGTGTGAAAGAGAAACATACATCCAGACATCTAGACATCCATACATTCGTACAAACTTTCACGTTTATAATATTAGTCACATACAAACTTTCAAGGGTTTAAATAAAGTGTCCTGTAAATGCTATTCTTCTTTTAATTGTTTGAAAGGGTCTGAAGTTACAATTTCAGTAGAAGAGTTTAAACCGTTGAGTTGTGCTTGAAATAGTACATCGTTTATTAGTTTCTCTGCTAGGATCCTCATGTTTGGTGGAAGGTACCTGAGTTTGGCTGCCACATTTATACCTGAAAGCCAAAGGTACTAATCTAACAAATGTTTATTCTATTTAAAGGATCCCTAACTTGCGAAACCCGAATAGTTTTTAAACTATTATGCTTGTAGTTTCGGGCAACATTTTCAAACTCCTTCCAACCAGGTCGTAAAAAATTGCTATATGCGATAAGACCGCCGATTGCTTACCCTTAGTTTCTTTTGTGAGTTGGTTTGCAATAAAGGGTTATTCTGTTAATCGGTCACAAGGACCCTACGAGTGTGGGGTCCATTAGAAATGCTTTCGTATTGTGTTTTTATGGAAATAAATATATTTGTATTTTGTATTCTATTTTTTTATTATGGTCAGTCACACAAACAGTCGGTCCACGTGATGATAAAGGGTTACCATCGCCTATATAGATGTTTGCATGCATCACCAGTGGTGCTACCGACGTAGTACCTTGTAGTTGAATATAGTCATTTCATTTTTAGTAACATTCGGAGCACAGTAATGCCTACGGCTTACACTTGAACTGGCATAATATATATTATATGCATTGCTATTCGATTTATACATACACGCTAAATTTCAGCCCAATCGGAAACTCGGAAGTGGATCAAGTTAAACTTGCAAGGTTTAACAGACAGACGACAACTGACAAAGTAAATAAAACCTTGTAAAATACCTATTGCATCATATTCATCATCCACTTCTGTGCTGCTTTTAGCCCGTTTCGCTTTGAAAGGGTCCTCTTCTATGTGATGTTTCTTGCTTGATGATGGACGGTCGGTTCTTCTGATCTCGCTGACTTGCACCACAGTTAGGGGGACGTTGTAATCTTGATACTCGCTCTCAAATTTAACGTTTTCTTCTTCTGCGGGAGCGTCTTCTTCTGAATCTTCCTGTAAAAACAAACCAGATTTTTATCAATTTTTAACCCCCGACGCAAAAACGACGGGGTGTTATAAGTTTGACGTGTCTGTCTGTGTGTGTGTGTGTGTGTGTGTGTGTGTGTGTGTGTGTGTGTGTGTCTGTCTGTGGCATCGTAGCTCCCAAACGGATGAACGGATTTTGATTTAGTTTTTTTTGTTTGAAATTAGAGTTAGTCGAGAGTATTCTTAGCCATGTTTGGTGGAAATCGATCCAAGATGGCCGCCGCTACAAAATGGCGGATTACTTTTTTCTTCCACGACCCCATCGATATGGGTATCAAATGAAAGGGCTTAACAAGTAGAATACAGCCCACTATATAAAATTTAAAATCCAAGATGGCCGCCATCAAAAAAAATTGAATTACGTATTGGGTTGGGGGTTTTTTAAATTTTTAATTTAATTCACTTGTACAAAGAAATAAATTGACCAAGCGCTAGTCGGACTACGCGCAATATTGGCTTCCGTAGTATCTATAATTATTGTTGTTAAATACAACAGAGAGTACTTTCTGTGTTATATATTATGAAAGAAAAGTTTTCAATAAAAGTTTTATAAGTAACCATAAGACAAGCATCGCGTTCTTTTTGACTTTGTGACAAATGTATTTTATCTCGCCCTCTCTTAATCGAATTAATTAATTGAACATCACTAACTCAACTCAACACTAATTATATTTTTAGCAATCAACCATTCTATCAAGAATTAAATATTTATTAAGCCTATACATACGAATATTAGTTAAATATTTGAAGCAGAATCAATTAATGTTTAAAGCGAAATTCTGCCAATGCACGTTCCATAAAATTTTAGCTAGTCTAACCTCGAAGTTTGACTTGTTTTATTCAGATCATCTTAATATTTGATGGCTTGAATATCTTCAGAACTTAGACCAAATGTCTAGATAATATTGGAGTACTACAGTAAGATTGTTGCATAGATAAAAAGTTTGACGTTTCTTAGCGGAGGTCTACGTCAAAAATCCTACCTTTATTCCAAATTTTAACAAAATCCGTCCAGTGGTTTGGGCTGTACGTTGATAGATCAGTCAAATAGTCACTCTTTTCTTTTATATGTTTAATAGTTAAAATTAATAGATATAAATAAGAAACAAAAATTCTTTTAAAAATCATTAAAAAATATATTTTATAGAGACATTTTTCGAAAAGTAAATATTATAATTATTTTTTTTCCAAATATTACGGAGACAGAAAAAACCTTTTAAAATACAAACGTTGTATAAAAAAATAGATAAGTAGTAATAATTAAAAATGATTGTTTATATCTAAGTTACAAACTTCGTCATAAGGGTGCTGTAACAGAAATAGCAGCAGGATATTTTAGTGCCGTAATAATAATAAAAAAAAAACGCTGTATAAAGAAGAACAGCCTAAGTGAGTCGCAAAGTTCCAAAAAGATTATCTCCAGTAATTGGCCATTGGAGCAAATTTAAGTACGTGATCAGGGTACGAGTTGTTCCAGATAACCACTTATTGAGGAAAAGGGCGTTGCGTTGGACAGATGTAATTTATTTAACTATCTAGTTTATACGGCTTACAGTTTATTTACAAGCTTTTATTTAACCTGCACTGTATGTGTGTCCTGTCCCCGATACAAATATTGCAATTCGATTTATTTTAAATAATAGCTTCCAATTATAATAATAGATAATAAATTATGTTATGTATACATAGCTGTTAACTTTCTTAATATAAATAAAATATTAGTTGCGTATTTCATATTTTGTAAATTTGATAAAATAAGTTTGAGATGATACAATACATTAAATTTTAGTTTTTCGGGCCGGTACCGGTACCAGATAGTGAAGTTGCACATGAAAAAGAACTATTTTATATAATAAAAAAAAACTGTTTTAACACGTAACATTACGTCATTATCACGAATTAAACAGTAACAGTTCTACAAGCAAAAAAGATAAGAAATGAAAACGCATCTTTAGTTAAATTCGCATTGGACTTGTTCTTCTATTAAGTTTAATTTTTTTGCTAGTTAAACTGCAAGATTAGTTTTCGTTTAAATTCGTTGTAAATAGTTTTAAACCCCAAATATTCCTGGCCTTGACATTTTACTTAAAAGCCCCAACAAAGAGGTGGTTTAGGAGTCCTCATTAAGAGCCTTTATCTTCATCAAACGGCAATCACTGTTTGCCCTCGACCTTCTATAAGTCTACGTTAGCATCATGGAAGGAAACTTAAGGACTGAGATTGCTAGAAAAAAACTGAAGCACATGTAGTAAGCCCTCTCGCTTTTGCATACAGGCAAACACATAGGTACGTTCGCCATTGATTTTTTTTTATACAACGAAGTAAGTAAGAAGACGAGCAAGATGTTCCTGATGGTAAGAGATAACGCTGCCCATAATCAGTACAGTGCTACCTAATATTTCACAATGATGTGAAATTCTAGGTGCACTACACCAACGCTTCTTACTCAAGTGTCATAAGATGTTAAGACTCTTTAGCCCAGTAATTTCACTAGCTAGTATAGGAGGGCTCGTAGGGGGACGACCTTCTGCAAAGGAAGTCTTCCCCCAGTAAGATTTATTAGGTTTTTTTAGTGCGTATCCCCACCGCGCCCATTCCCATTTTTCCTGGGTCAAAAAAAGGTGTACTAGCAAGTGGGCTTACAATAGGTACTTCGTTTTTAAATCTAACTACTTTTAGCTACTTTTGGTTTCGTTGGTTAGCACTTGACTCGAGCCTTGTTAGTCTAGTGCGTTGTTTGATCTTCCATAAAATGTTTGGTCGACCCCTAAAACCTCCTGGAGGATGGTTCCTTCGTCAGCTTCGTTTACTCTCGTAAAAAGATTTCAATAAAACTTGCCCTTCCATTTTCTATATTAACAATTTGCATAAAATATTCCAATACTGGCTGCGCTCAGTGGTTTTACCCGATGTACATGTTAGCCTACGTGTTATTCCAGGGTCTAAGCTATCTCTTTACCAATTTTCAGCTCAATCGGTCCCCCGTGTAGGTATGAAAGAGTAACAAACACACATTCATAGATCGTGTCATCCATAAATTCTTACAAACTTTCAAATTTATAATATTAGTAGGTTGAAATAAGCAAAGTTAGTGAACGGGTATGAGAAAATAAAGCAAAATGTTGTTGGAGATTGTCCGGCTTCATTATGAACTAAGTATGCTTTAGTTCAGTTCATATAAGTTGATTCTTTCTGACGGAGTTTATCCTGTTTGATATATTACTTATCCGTTTGTTTACCTATTAATAATATTTGCATCCCTTTTGAAATATGATTAGGGATTAAAAAAATTATTTCAATAAGTAAATTTCACCTTTCGAGTGTCGAGATAATATTTTTATTACAAGCTTTTATTTACTTTCTGTCTATCTGTAATCAAATCTTGCAAGTTTAAATTGACCCACTTCCCGGTATCTGATTGAGCTGAAATTTTGCATGCATGTATAAATTGGATGACAATGCAATATTATTATGACATCGACCTGATCTGATGATGGAGCTGGACCCTCCAGCTCCATCATCAGATCATTGATCATACGAACTCCGTAATTAAACGACGCAACCCCATCGAGTTTGGGCTCATTTAATTCGTCCTTACTTTACTTACTTGACGAGTACTTTGGTGCTAGATGGTAATAATAATAAAAGCTTGTTTTTAAAAAGTTTTTTTTATTTCACTTGTTTTTATGAACTCTGAACTCGTACAGCCGGCTCCTCACAATGGGTACAAAATCTTAGCGTCTTGTTCTCGAGTGTCTATATTTTATTATTATGGTAATTAACTGCGAGAGCTTGCGCGTCGTGACTTTTTTTTACTTCAAATTTTTTTTCAAATTTCAACAACATATTTTTAGATTTATTTTTATAATAATTCCTCTTTTTTCTTCCCAGATCTAAACTAGCTGTCCTGAACAACCGCCACGCGTACTTTCTGCTGGTCGACAACGGGTCGGTGGGGCGGTACGGAGCTGAAATAGTACTGCGGAGGAAGCTGGAGAAATATATCGCGGCGCAGAAACTTCATCCTTGTAAGTTATTATAATAGTAATTTCAAATAAAAAATCTATTTCAAATTAGTTGATAGTATTACCAATGAGCGTAACCAGCCATGGGTTCAGGGTGGGGTAGCAGTCTCAAATAATAATAATATGATGTAACTAAACAATAAATAAAACAGGAGGGGGGCCAAATCATAAGACGCAGAGAAAACAATAATATGGTTCTAAGTCCTGACTCATGAAGTATGTGCGATCAGCTAATTTCGAGCGCCAAAAAACCTTACATAAAAAAAAATTGGGGTTTATACTCCAACAGAACAGGTTACCCTACTTACACTGTCAGAGTCAAATCACAATTTATAGGTTGTGTGGCGAACCTATATGTTGCAGTTTCAGGTTGCCGAGATTACTACAAGGCCTGCAACATGACCTAACGACTGCCTCCTACATATCTTATAGGAAACAGCCGGGACCCAAAGTCAGAGCCAGGGTGGAGCAAGTCCCCCACTCTGCCCCACGGTGGCTACGGCCATGGTTTTACCTGAAAGGACGACATCAATAACCAGTCCTACAAGCCTATGGCCCAACTGGGTCAAGTTGAAGAAAATCAAAATCATATTTCCATTCTGCAACTCGTTCCACGTTTTTTTATGTGGAACTTTGACCTTCAAAAACATAAATGTGAAATGAGAGCGAAGTTGAAAGGTGTATGTGTAATTCTATGTGCTATTTCGGAGTCTAATTTGTGTTACCATATACACCTAATACCTAGGTAGGTTACCTACCAAACATTTCAATAATTTTGATCAATAAATTGCCTGAATCGTTTTAATGTCTGAAGTCTGAACCGATTTCGAAAAGTTTGTTGCCTGTTTCAAAGGGAAAGAACCCTTTGGATTGGTGCTATTTAAATTTTATCAAAATGCTTTAGCTATTATATTATTTTAAATTTTAAATTAGATTAGTATTACACATTTTGACTTGTACTCTGTACTCACATTATTACCAGCATTATGTACTGGCGCCGAGCTATCAGGATCGTCGAAGACAAATCTTAACAAGTCGAAGTACCATAGACTCGGCGTATAAATTTCATCCTCGCAGCTCGCATTACTCCTGCTCTCAACCATTCGCTTGTATTCACGACGCACACAGGCGCGCAAACTGTCTATCTTTCTCAACACATGCACGCGAGTCGCGTTCGGATCGAACTCTTGGACCAAACTGGTTAATTTAGCTAGTGCGTTCTGTTTCTTCACTCTGACTTTGTAGTCTGGACATTCACGGTCCCAGAGGCATCGTAGTTCCTTGTAGAGGTTGATGAAACGTATGAGTAGTGATTTGGGGAAGAGTATTTGGTTTTCCTCCATTGTTTGATGCGTCATTCGGAGCTACGTTTGGTATGCGGCGCGGCACGCAAGTCACTGAGCGTGTTCGCCGCTTGGTTCGTCCCTCGCGTCTTACCTCGTCCCGCCGATAAATGTGTTGGCTCACTCGCTCGGCTGGTTCGTTGTAGATTGCGAGCTGATGCCACAGAATAACTAAGAGTATGTACGTAGAAAACGAATAGGTGAGCAAGGATCTTGTAATAAAGGAGACTACAGACCTTTTTACAAGCTTTTATTTACTTTTACCTGTCTTTTGTCTGTTTGTCTGTAATCAAATCTTGCAAGTTAAATTTGATGCACTTTCCGGTTTCCGATTATGCTGAAAATTTTCATGCATGTATAAATCGGATTATTATTATGACATGGAGCTGATCTGATGATGGAGCTGGAAGGTGGCCATGGGAACTCCGTAATTAAATGACGCAATCCCATCAAGTGCTCATTTGATTCGTCTTGACTTCTTTATGTCGTAGTAATTTCAATACTCTCGTAAATTTTAATCTTACTCATTTTTTAACCCCCGACGCAAAAACGACGGGGTGTTATAAGTTTGACGTGTCTGTCTGTCTGTCTGTCTGTGGCATCGTAGCTCCCGAACGGACGAACGGATTTTGATTTAGTTTTTTTTTGTTTAAAATTAGAGTTAGTCGAGAGTGTTCTGAGTAGGGCTTGCAACCGATTATTCGGTTAACCGAAAAAACCGATTAACCGGCCTATTTAAAAACCGGTTTTTATACGGGCAGAAAACCGATTTTTTCGGTGTTTTCGGTTTTTTTTTATTGCTATGAAATCTTATAGAAAGACTGTCTTTGTGCTCATTTTCTATAAATGGACTCACAGACAGACACCAATAAGTGCCACCAGTCGCTCATTACATATAAATTCAACAAAAAGGCCACGTTTTTGTCTCCGTGTGGCGCTCCGTGTATCGTTCTTCAACATAAGCTAACTCAAAAATTATCGATACATTTACGCCTTGCATGTACATTTACGAACTGGCTGTTTTCGTAAAGACGAAACAACATTTTTTTAAAGTAGCGTGCGACAGATATCCTAGGAATACTAAAAATCCCAACAGACTGGTCCATGATACACAAAAATATCCTAGAACAAAGCTCTGCAGTAGCCAGTCTTATACAATGTGCATCAAAACGTACAATGCTATACCAAGTTCCATTAAACAATTAGATTTAAGACGTTTCAAAAAGGAACTCATAAAATGGTTATTATGTAAAAATTTCTACTCAATTAAAGAATTAATAAATAGAATATTATTATTAATGTATAAAAACTGGATTACTACAACTATAATAATGCCATCTTTAATTCAAATTTGTACGAGTATTATTGCATGCTTAGAAGTAAGTTAAATGTGAGGAGACTTTATATAATTTATAACACCTTATTTGTATGTATACCACATTTAGAGCAATAAAAAAATTTCAATTTCAATTTCGATAAACGTAATATAAAATGTTCTGAGTATACTCTTACTAAATTGCGAATAACTGTAGCATTAATCATTAAAACATGATCAATCATCCACTCTGGGGCGATTTCACACAGCACACGCGCGGTTCCGCTTCTTTCTGTTTCTAATTCTGCGGCCGACTCTCTCTCTCTTCAGTCGTCCCCTCGTGACTGAGGATCGTGGTCATCACTGGTTATGGACGTTGGTGTTATGACTCGTCTGACGATCTGCCTCCACTCGTACGGTGCCTATCCATTGTATCCCTGACGACCGAGCAAAATTTGGTAGGGAGGCCTTTCTTCTGATCACCCCATCTGGTGGGAGAGCGACCACGGGCTCGTTTGCCTTCCGTATTTCCAACTAAGATCAGCTTTTCAAGCCTTTCGTCTCCCCTCCTATGTGGCCGAAATAGGTAAGTATTATCTGCTGGCAGATAGTTGAGAGGCGGGTTCGGATATGAAGCTGCGAAAGAATTAGATGCATTGGTGTGATTGGCAGTCCACGGTATCCGTAGCATATGCCTCCAACTCCACATCTCGAATGCATCAATCCTTTTATTTGCATTTTTTTTGTTTTCTGTGTTTTATAGCCGTGAATAAAGTTCTATTCTATTCTTTGTCTCTCTCGAGCTCGTATTTTCCATGTTTCCACCCCATATAGGAAAATTGGATATATCAGGGCGCGTATCAACCGGGTCTTTGTGGCATTGGATACCCCTTCTCATCCAGATGTTATTGAGTCGGTTCATGGTATCCTTAACCATACCTATTACCTATACGCCTCTTTATCTCCGGTGCGCAGTCACCATCGTTGTATATGTGCGCCCAGATACACATAATGGTCCACAATTTCAACCCCTGGGATTATATTGGTAGTGGGAAGTTTTCCGGCGCGATCTACTACCATAATCTTCGTCTTGTCTCTGTTTACTGCGAGGCCCATGCAGTTGCTCTGAGCCTCGAGTCTTTGGAACAGCTCCTGCATGTCTTCTACAGACGTCGACAAGATGACCGTGTCATCAGCAAAGATTTGATATGCGTTTACCGCCTATCGAAAATCCCTTATCCCAGTTTTTGGAGCACCTTCCGGATAATAAATTCTCAACAAATTTGCACTCTCTTGCAATTTCACATCATTGTGAAATCCTAGGTAACACTGTACTGATTATGGGCAGCCGTTATCTCTTAACATCAGGAGAGCGTCTTGCTCGTCTTCTACTTAATCACATAAAAAAAAAAACACTGCACAATGTGCTGCGGCCGACAATCACGGTAATATATTCTCATTTTTACATGAAATTAAATTGTCATAACGCGGTATTATTTAGTGAAATAAAATGATGCGGAAAGGAAAGCGCGACATCCAGTTTTAGTTTAGCAATATATTGTATTTCATTTCACAGATTAGTCAATATTACTAATTCGGAAGTAGTTTTCGTCGGAATAAAAGAAAGTTACCGTTAAACGGTTATTTTTTACGAATATAATGTAGAGTTTGCATGTTTTCTTTTTTGAAATGGTCAATTGTACTAAGATATGTGTACAAAATAACCATTTTTATCTTTTTATTGTTTTTTTATTAAAAAAACTATCAAAAACCGAAAAACCCGAAAAAACCGATTAACCGGTTTTTAAAAATCCAAAAACCGAAAAAACCGATTTTTAAATTTGGCCGGTTTTTGCAAGCCCTAGTTCTGAGCCATGTTTGGTGCAAATCGGTCCAAGATGGCCGCCGTTGCAAAATGGCGGATTATTTTTTTCTTCCACGACCCCCTCAATATGGGTATCAAATGAAAGGGCTTAACTAGTAGAATACAACGCACTATGATAAATTTAAAATTCAAGATGGCCGCCACCACAAAATTGTAAATTACATAATTAATGCGTTGGGGGTTTTTTTTAATTTTTAATTTAATAAAATTTTTATTTTTATTAAATTTTTAATTTAATTAAATTTTTATTTTTATTAAATTTTTAATTTAATTAAATTTTTAATTTAATTCACTTGTTTCTAGAAAAAATTGTGTACAAAATATACTTTTGCTTTCGTATTGTTCATTAGCTACATTTTTATTTAAAATCGTTACGAATCCTTATTAGGGCCGACACAAAATGAAACATGTAGACATGTAGGTACAAATCATAAAGGCTGTACTTGTATAGGTAGGTATATAAATGAACCACGTGTTGAAAAGTTTCTTAATTTAGGACTGGAACATTTTATTTATTCCAAAAGTTAGAATAACACGTTCCCGAGTTTGTATGACAAAGGTCCAGAGATCGCCAGGAGAGGTTTATTAGCCAAATTTGTAACATACCCTACATAGTAAGTAAAGTGAAGTAATTTTATTTTTATCAAACATGGTTACATAGAGATGTTATGTTACACATTATTATCGTTGAATAGGTATTTCAAAATGAGGGACGGGTTGCTTAGAAACTTATCTAAACTATACTGGCTTTCAAACACTGAAAAAAATAAAATATCTTTATTCGTTTTAAAGACATCGTTAATGAAAGTTAAGACTTAATATACGATCGAAGCCTACATTACGCGTAGCCAGACTAGCGCTTGGCATATTTATTCTATGGGACTCCTCATTTGCTCGTCTTGTTGCACATTATCGTTTTAAAAATCCTTGTGAATTGTATTGTAATTTTCTTCTGTTAAAGTTTTTTTTATGGGACTAATACAAAAAGTCTTTGTAATCATTGAAATAATTTTTCATCAAGAAAAATTACTATGTTCAGTTTTGTATTTCAATTCCATTCACACCAATACGTTGCAGCTCAGACTTTAACCCAAATCTTTTCAATTTTACAGGCTTTAGATAAATCTAGGTATCTGGCCGTATTCTCATAGATTTTATCTTGTGGTCTGCAGTTTCGAGCCAAGAGATTACGGAGTTGTCACGATTTGTGATTGGAAAACCTATGACCTATAAGATATAACTAGTTATATTTTTCATCACTACATAGTATAAATATATTAGAGGAAAGAGTGACTGATTGACTGACTGATATATCAAGGCACAGCCTAAACCTCTGGACAGATTTGGTTGAAATTTGGAACATAGATAGGTTTTATGACGTAGTCCTCCGCTAAGAAAGGATTTTGCCATGCGGGTAAAGCCGCGAGCATAAGCTAGTATAAAACAAGTGAAATTTTAAAAAAACTTTTTAAAAACAAGCTTTTATTATTATTATTACCATAAAGTACTCGTCAAGACGAATCAAATGAGCCCAAACTCGATGGGGTTCCGTTGTTTTATGACGGAGTTCCTATGGCCACCTTCCAGCTCCATCATCAGATCAGCTCGATGTCATAAAAATATTGCATTGTCATCCGATTTACACACGCATGCAAATTTTCAGCTCAATTGGAAACCGGGAAGTGGGTCAAATTAAACTTGCAAGATTTGATTACAGACAGACAAACAGACAGACAACAGACAGGTGAAAGTAATATAAAGCTTGTAATATAGTTGCTTCCCGCGTATGTCTGTCCCAATGTATGCTTATATCTTTAAAACTATGCAACGGATTTTGATGCAGTTTTCATCAATAGATAGAGTGATTCAAGAGAAAGGTTTATATGTATAACTAGCTCATGCTCGCGGCTTTGTCCGCATAGAAAATCCTTTCTTAGCGGAGGTCTACGTCATAAAACCTGTCTATGTTCCAAATTTCAACTCAATTCGTCCAGCCGTTTATTTTTATTTTATTTTATTTATTCAACAAAATCCACAGCCCTTAGATAACTATTTTACAAGAATATGACTAACCTTCGGCCAATTACGGATTTACATTTTATAGGTATTTATATAAACTGACAGTCTTAAAAAATAAAGTGTGATAAGTACACTTGAGAATAACAAATTAAATGTTTGATTTTAATATACAAAAACATTAAACGTAAATAGATATTAGTTTCAAGACGTTCGTAGAATATATACTAAAACAGAGTATAATATAGGTATAATATATGTACCGGCTTGTGGTACATAAGGGAGTTTATTCAGAGAAACTCCAGCACTTTACTTTTAGATTGATTTATTTGATAATTAAACATGTACAAGTGAAATTTTAAAAAATCTTTTTAAAAACAAGCTTTAATTATCATTACCATCTTGCATCATATAGTACTCGTCAAGACGAATCAAATGAGCCCAAACTCGATGGGGTTGCGTTGTTTTATGACAGAGTTCCTATAGGCACGTTCCAGCTCCATCATCAGATCAGCTCCATGTCATAATAATATTGCATTGTCATCCGATTTACACACGCATGTAAAATTTCAGCTCAATTGGAAACCGGGAACTGGGTCAAATCAAACTTGCAAGATTTGATTACAGACAGACAGACAGACAGACAGACAGACAGACAGACAACAGACAGGTGAAAGTAATATAAAGCTTGTAATAACGCTTGAAGAGCGGGTTAAGAATGGCAAATGGCGGAACATACATTGTAATATTAACTAACGCCTGACCAAATAATAATATAAATCTCGTAAGTGTAATTCAAGAATAGTCCAGCTCATTGCTATCGTATTATATAAAGGCACTGGCCTGAACAATATACAACGTCGTGCAAGTGAATTCATAAGTAGATTAAACGCATACTTTAATATTATAACTATGTAAAACGAGTAGAAAATAATATATACTAAAAATAGGGTTTCTAAAATATATATTAGGCTGTGCGTTGATAGATCAGTCAGTCACTCTTTCCTTTTATATATTTAGATACATTCATAATCATAACATATCATGGTCTATTCTAATCATAATATAACAGAGAGACACTGATAATTTTCTATTAAGAATTAAGCGCGACAAAGTGCGCGCGGGTCCATTATTAGTTCATAATTCATAGATATATACGAGATGAGCTTGACGTAACTTAGAATGCAACTATGTTTTGCCTTTAGATATCATGTAAGGTATTACATTGTCTGCTTCTTTAATGATTCCTATACAAAGTAAATATTTATTAGTGGAAATTAATTATATTCCTTATTTTTATGGTATGTTTACATCTAAATAATATATAAATTGTTGAATTTTTTTTACTTTTCATGACCTTAAAATGTGGCAAATATAGAAAAAAACAAACTTACAAAACTACAGCTACTACAGTAGTAGATAACAGTTTCTAAGTATACTTTTCAGCGAGTAAATCTGCCGAACGCAGCTGCTATAAAAACATCTTAGACGTCCAACAAGTCCATTCCCCGCCATTTGAACCTCCGATCATAAAAATAACCCCGAATAGTCGTAAAGATTAAGGTCTCCCTTTGTGTGGGAAATTGATGAAATACCTCCGCGGATTGGACTCTACAGCTGAATGATAAAATGTAGACTTTATCAAGTGGGGTAGTGTAGAGACACTTTTGATAATATTACAAGATTTTATTTACTTTCACCTGTCTGTTATCTGTCTGTCTGTAATCAAATCTCGCAAGTTTAATTTGATCCACTTCCCGGTTTCTGATTGAACTGAAATTTTGCATGCATGTGTAAATCGGATGACAATGCAATATTATTATGACATGCAGCTCCATAATGATGATAGAGCTGGAAGGTGGCCATAGGAACTCCGTAATTAAACGACGCAATCCCATCGAGTTTGGGCTCATTTGATTCGTCTTGACAATTACTTTGGTGCTAGAAGGTATCCAATAATAATAATAAAAGATCGTATTTAAAAAGTATTTTTTTTAAATTTCACTTATTTTTTGTAACGGCAAAACCGCCTTATTACCATTTTTTTAACGAACTCCTTATAAGAAATTTGTACACTTGAACAAATTGGTTTGCTAGCAACCTTGTTTTCTAAATTATAGTTTAATTAAGTATGTGTTAAAATACCTATATATAAAAAGATTATACAGAAGCTAGTTTTTCATATTATACAAGGGTTAATATATTTTGCTACTTCGCTCGGAGCACTTTAATTAAAATGTACATAATATCTTGATATTACAAAAACAAGGTTTATAAAAATTGTAAGATTTATACTTTATTATCTTTTCAGCACATTCACCTTTTTCAACAACACTGGTAAAATTTCTAAAGAAAACGGTAAATTGAGTTAAAATAACTACACCAGTTAAAATTCGGCTGATGAGATTTTTTGTTTTTTTTTTAATTTTCTTTGCTCCCCATGCCAATTTTTTAATATATCAAACTGAATACACTTTTAAAATGTATGCAATTATATTATGCAGGGTTTATCTTGAGGAATTTTCAATAAATTAATTCCATGAATTTATGTTTAAAAATTTGTCAAATAAGGCGAGCGAGAGATTCAACTGATTTAAACGCTCTTAAGTCGTGCGGGCTCTTACGAAAGGTCCAGACTACAATAACTGCTATCCCATACCTGCATTTATTCTCAAAAGAAGAAATACGAGTAATTATAGTCTTGACATTCGTGCAGGATTCCGCTGAATCATGAATAGGAGAGGGTAAAGCTGAACCATAATATCTTTCCAAGTCGAACGCGCCGAACGAATCAAATTTTGAAATTTCATGAAACCTCGCACACTTATCCGCGTCGAATCGTCCGAATCGGAAGATTTTCTATAAAAAAATTAAAATTCGATCCGTTCGGCGCATTTGGCTCGGATAGATGTGCGTTTACCTTAAGGGGATTATTGAAATCACTACATAGTATTAAACAAAGTTGCCTTCCCCGTCTGTCTGGTCTATGCTTAAATCTTAAAAACTATAACGCAACGGATTTTGATACGTTTCTACAAGCTTTTAATTACTTTCACCTGTCTGTTGTCTGTCTGTCTGTCTGTAATCAAATCTTGCAAGTTTAATTTGACCCACTTCTCGGTTTCCAATTGAGCTGAAAATTTGCATGCGTGTGAAAATCGGATGACAATGCAATATTTTTATAACATCGAGCTGATCTGATGATGGAGCTGGAAGGTGGCCATAGGAAATCCGTCATAAAACAACGCAACCCCACACAATGAGTTTGGGCTCATTTGATTCGTCTTGACCAGGGTCGATAATTTTAAAAACAAAAAAAAATAATAGTAGGATGAAATCCATTAGAAAAGGAGGGGAATATTATAAAAATAAAAGGAAAAAGAATTTACGGGCGATCTGAGGTCGGGAAGGGGATGGGGGTGAGTTTTTAAGGGTAAAAAACGGTTTTTCTCGATTTCCGGCAAAACTAAAAATCCTATCGAAAAAAGTTAAATGGCAAAGTTGTAGGTAATAAAAAGATCTAAAACTTTTGTATATACACTTTTTTCACATAACCTCAAAATTTATGTGAAAAATTCAAAAAACCAAGTTTTTGGTTTTTTATTTTTTTCTTTTACAAAAATAATTTTTTTTTAACGAAATTTGGTGAAAACTTACCTTTTTATGTCCCAAATACGCTGTAATTTATTTGATTAAAAATATTTATTTTTTCACCTTATTTTGAATTAATATCGAAAAAACAACCTAATTTTCAATCGAAAATTCACCCGTCAAAATATCAGCATTTTTCAAAAAGTTGGTATGGTTTCTGTTCGTTGAAATCTCTTCTTTCCGATGGTGAAAAAAAAAAAATGTAACTACAGTAAATCTTCTCAGAAAATGCAAAAAAAAAACTTGAATTCGATTTTTTTTTTTAAATAATTATAAATAATTTTGAGCTATTTATTAAAATTTACACTTTAATTACTCGAAAAACGTTAGATTACATGTGACATTGATAACAAAAAAATTGCAAATAAGTAATCTAACGTTTCTCGAGTAATTAAAGTGTAAATTTTAATAAATAGCTCAAAAAAATTTCGAATTCAAGTTTTTTTTTTGCATTTTCTGAGAAGGTTTACTGTAGTAACATATTTTTTTTTCACCATCGGAAAGTAGATATTTCAACGAACAGAAACCATACCAACTTTTTGAAAAAGCTGATATTTTGACGGGTGAATTTTCGATTGAAAATTAGGGTGTTTTTTCGATAATAATTCAAAATAAGGTGAAAAAATAAATATTTTTAATCAAATAAATTACAGCGTATTTGGGACATAAAAAGGTAAGTTTTCACCAAATTTCGTTAAAAAAAAAAAAATTTTGTAAAAGATAAAAATAAAAAACCAAAATCTTGTTTTTTTGAATTTTTCACATCAATTTGAGGTTATGTGAAAAAAGTGTATATACAAAAGTTTTAGATCTTTTTATTACCTACAACTTTGCCATTTAACTTTTTTCGATAGGATTTTTAATTTTGCCGGAAATCGAGAAAAACCGTTTTTTACCCTTAAAAACTCACCCCCATCCCCTTCTCGACCTCAGATCGCCCGTAAATTCTTTTTCCTTTTATTTTTATAATATTCCCCTCCTTTTCTAATGGGTTTCATCCTACTATTATTTTTTTTTACTTTTTATTATTTTTAAAGGGATCTACCCTGGTCTAACTTTATGATGCAAAATGGTAATAATACTAAAAGCTTGTTTTAAAAAGTTTTTTTTAAAATTTCACTTGTTATTAAATAGAGTGATTAAAGAGGTAAGGTTTATATGCGTAATACTTGTAGAGGAACATTAATAATTTTGTGTTAAGGGCAACGAAGTGCGCGCGGGTCCTCTACTTTAATACAAAATAATAGTTTATTTGAACAAAAGACTATAAATTTGGTAGAAAAACTCAATGAAAACTGTAGTGAACACCACCTGGTAGTTTAACGGCGGCGTCATATTTATTTGAAGCTATAAAACATGTTTATGAGCAGTTTTATGGACACTTGGACTAGTGCATTGAAAACTTCAACAGTTATTGGAGACACAAAATCTTGTGATAAAAGATAGAACCTTTATCTATTACATAATATAGAATAGAATAATACTTTATTGCGTACCAAATAATTACAAAAAACTTACTGAGCTAGATATCTAAATGCTAGGTAAACAATCGGCGGTCTTATCGCACTAGGCAATTTCTTACAGACAACCTAGGAATGGAACAGGACTGATATTACAATAATAGACGGTTTTTCTACCAAATTTATTAGCCTAGTTTTACTAGGTCTGCCTTGCTATTTTACTCTCACCTTTTATGTTATACTAGTTTGTGCTCGCGGCTTTACCGCGTGGTAAATCCCTTCTTAGCGGAGGTCTTTATCATAAAACCTATCTGTGTTCCAAATAACAACTCGATCCGTTCAGCGGTTTGGGCTGTACGTTGATATATAAGTTGGTCAATCAGTCACTCACACACCTTATGAAATTAATTAATTTTCATCCCGATTCCAACTTCTACCTCTATTCTCACCTTTAAAGAATGTTCTGTTGAATGAATGTCTGAAGTTGAATTTTCAAAAATCCTTTCTTAGCGAAGGTCTTCATCACAAAGACAAAAGTAATGATTCGAAACACGTCTATCTTACTAATATTATAAACATTAAAGTTTGGTACACCGATTGAGCTGAAATTTTGTATATAGAGATAGATAGCTTAGACCCTGGAATAACATATAGGCTTAGTTAGGCATGGGCTTTTTTAAAATTATTATTATAGGCTACTAGTACAACTGGTAAAACGCTGGGCGCAGCTAGTAATAATATATCCCGCCAAAAACATTCTGTAAAAAACTAGCCAAGTCTCGATGGAGCTGCTTGTTTATCTCTAAAAAGTAATGAAATCTAGACAAAGTCGTGCCAAGTATAAGGTTCCTTACTGCGATTTCTTTATTATTATAGTTAATGTTGTGTGACTTGGCCGTTGAAGAACGCTAACTTATTTTTTGACAACCTCTGTGGCGCGTTGGGCTAATACCCGCTTGCAACGCAGAAGGTTGCGGGTTCGATTCCCGCATGGGACAAATGTTTGTGTGATCCACAGGTATTTGTTTCTGGTCTGGGTGGCTTTCAATATTTATTATAAGTATGTATTTACAAAAGAAAAGTATATAAGTAGTTATATCCGTTATCCTAACCACCATAACACAAGCATTAAGTTGCTTAGCTTGGGGTTAGGTGGCGCTGTGTGAAATGTCCGGATATATTAATATTTATATTTTATTATAAGGTTATCAGAAATACAAACCGTAAGCGCGCTTTAAAATACAATCAGCGCCATCTAGATACGTGTGCGTTCACTCTTAGTCCAATGCATTAAATATTATACCGGGAAGTGGGCCTAATTAAACTTGCAAGATTTCATTACAGACAGACAGATAGACCGACAGACATATAGACAGACAACGGAAATTAAATAAAAGCTTATAATAAAGGCGGTATGTCGATCTCTTCTAATAGTTTGGTTGGGCTCTTGTGATAGATTCGTTAGAGGTTAGCCTTAGACCACGCTAAATATCGCCAGATCATAACTGACGATTTACGACACATATACACACACACACACACACACACACACACACACACACACACACAGACACACACACACACAGACACACACAGACACAGACACACACAGACACACACAGACACACACACACACACACACACACACACACACACACACACACACACACACACACACACACACACACACACACACACACACACACACACACACACACACACACACACACACACACACACACACACACACACACACACACACACACACACACACACACACACACACACACACATACAATGGCTTTATATATATTTTTAATTAATAAGTTGGATATTACACAATTTTAACCATTGACTGCAAATGTAGCTTTGTAATCCTATACATTTATATGGGATTACAAAGTTATTTATGCAGATTAATTATCTCGAAAACGAGACCGAAATTGATTGTTTTTTTAGTTTTCCTATGGTTTATACAATGAATTCTAAGTATGTACCAAATTTCAGCTCTCTGAGTTTATGGGAAGTACTAGTTCTATTTTGATGATCATGAGTGAGTGAGTGAGTGAGTGTCATAAATGCGAAACTTTGCTTTCGCGTAACTTCGGAACTTAATGACCTACAGACTTGAAATTTTGGATTTTAAGTATGTAATTATAGCTTACTGGATGATGAAAATTTCCGTGTTCTGGTCTTATCCAGAGGTTCTCAAATAGGGGCCTGAAAATGCGGCGAAATGGTTCCTGTAAAGGATGGTACGGCAGTGCTTGCTTCGCGCTCGACTTGGCGGGGGCACTACCGTGCCCCCAGATTATAATAGGGGGACTCATTAGGCTCGTTAGTTCAACTCATTAGGAAACCTGGAAGTGGATCAAATTAAACTTGCAAGATTTGATTACAGACAGACAACAGACAGGTGAAAGTAAATTAAAGCTTGTAAAAAGCCTTCAAATTACCATTATCACCATAGCAGAAATGAGTAATAAATGATTCAACCATTAGCAGTCAGGGGCAGACCGCAGTGAGGCACAATCGTTAGGGTTGACCGCGTCGCGTCGCAGGCTAGCCGGTGCTAATTACGAGACGCCACGTTGTTTCTGCGGTTGACAACCCTGGGCGTGCACAATTATGAAGAAATGTACCTTTTTTTTATAGCAGTCAAAACAAGCGTTTGACCGCAATCTCACCTGTTGGTAAGTGACGATGCAGTCGAAGTTGTAGCACGCTTGTTCAGTAAGAACCTATTCACTCTTGATTTGAACAAAGCCACCTATATAATATTACTAGCTTATGCTCGCGGCTTTGCCCACGTGGGAAAATCCTTTCTTAGCGAAGGTCTACGTCATAAAATCTATCTGTATTCCAAATTTCAATCGAATCCGTTCAGTGGTATGGGCTGTACGTTCATAGATCAGTCAGTCAGTCAATCAGTCACTCTTTCATTTTATATAATTAGATTTTCATTTTCATTATCCGATGTTGGGTTATCTGGAAAACTCATTGCAGATAACCCTATATATATAACTTTTTTATGCAATGAAGTAAGAAGACGAGCAAGACGCTCTCCTGGTGTTAAGAGATAACGCTGCCCATAATCAGGAGTGTCACCCAGGATTTCACAATGATGTAAAATTTAAGGTGCACTGCTAACGCTTCTTACTCAAGAGTCATAAGATGTTACATCCCTTTACCCCAGCAATCTCTCTCTGCCGTTTTATTAAAAATAAAAAAACAAGAAATCTATGAAATATGTAAATGAAAAGTAAATGTATGGACAACGAGGTGCAATTTTAAACTGGACCAAGACCGGACCACTAAGATTTTTTGGCGTGTATTTTCCTCTTTACAACAACAAATACTACTTCTAACGCTCATCAAAATTATTTTATATCTTCATCAAATAAATTGAGGAAAATTAACCAACAAAACTCCACTTCCCGTTATTCTAATTAATGAAAATAATATTAATCCACAGGGCTGAATTTAAAATAATCAGGAAGAATTAGGACGGTCCTTATAATCTTTGATGTTTTTATTATCCAAATGGAACGATTCAAGATGGACACGGAAGTAAACTGGTGGAAACGCTGGTGAAATTGAAAGATGGAGGTTTTCCGTCAAAGTTACCAACTTACCTACTTCTTATAATATCAAACTAGCGGAACAAAAAAATATAAGTGTTCTTCTACTATATTACTAGACCTACATATTAAACCTTATATGCGTGGTACATATAAACCTTCCTCTTGAATCACTTTTAAGCGGCTAATAGTCGCTGAACCTCTGTCTCGCTCGCACGATTTAACAAATTGTCAAATAACAATTCATAAAATTTACTTAGGTACTGGAAACGTGTTAAATTGAAAATTTTGCTCATGTTTTTACACAATTTTTTAAAGTATAACCAGTTTGATACTTTATAAAATGGCTGAGGCACGTTTAAAGATAAATATTTTTCATAATTTAATAATTAATTTAATAATTTAATTGGGGTTTATACTCCAACAGAACAGGTTACCCTACTTACACTGTCAGAGTCAAATCACAATTTATAGGTTGTGTGGCCAACCTATATGTTGCAGTTTCAGGTCGCCGAGATTACTACAGGGCCTGCAACATGACCTAACGACTGCCTCCTACATATCTGATAGGAAACAGCCGGGACCCACAGTTTCATATAATTGAGAATGCCACTGTTGTTATTTAAGGTAATATATGAGCTAAATTTTTAATTTAACACATTTCCAAAAAGTAAATTTTATCAATTGTTATTTGACAATAAGTTATGTCGTGCGAGCGAGACAGAGGTAGTATTAAAGATATATTTTCTCAATTAATTTTCTTTGTCGCTAGGTACTGTGGTACGATTTTCAGTGGCCACATTCACTCTAGTTAATTAATCATACCAGCGTTGTGTATTCCATTGTCTATTGCACTTGTCGTCCAATTGACATATGAATAATACGGATTTCAGCTCATTGAGCATGGAAAAGCGAATGCAATTTAACTTGTAAAATGCGAAATATTTATATAGAGAATGATTAAAAAAAACCGATATATAAACAACAGTTCAGAAAATTTTATTTATTATTAAGCAATTATTACAAAAAACACACACGTATAGATATATTGGGCTTAGTCGTACTTAATAAATATGTTCTTACCTGTTGTGGATGTTTTTTTTTCATTTAATCAAAGTCAGATAAAAATACGTTGATAAGACGCGGCGACGCTGACGCACCGATTTCAAATTCAAAATGTATTCATTCAAATCAATGGATATCATAAACTCTTTGATTCAAATAAACTACCTACAAGCTGAGTTTCAACATGGGACTCTTCAAAAGGCAAGTGAATAGAGTCTTGAAAGGTAGGCAACGTACGAGCGGTACCCCTGGTATTGCAGGTATCCATAGGCGACGGTAGCCACTCACCATTAGGTGGGCCGTCTGCTTGTTTGTCACCTATTACATTAAAAAAATACAAATTGCAAGTAAATTTTACAATTTTTAGTTCTAAGTTCTAGGTATGTACCTAGTTAAAATTCCACCACATATTTGGTATGCACTTCAGGAGGATGAGCAAGAAACTCGTAAGAATTTATTTTTTCGCACACCCTTTTGAATATACTTTCATATAGATATACTCGTAAAATATCTAATCGTGGGGCAATGCAAAAGCTTAGAATAATAATGCCACTCAAACGTCAAAAAGTCCTGAAGTTTAAGTATCCAGCTATACCTTAAATAAGTTTATATCACATTCCTTGAGGCACTTCGAGTGCTCAACGTTTACGATGACTTTACGACATCGCACTCATAAACCTGCTACTTTTCTGGAGGCACTTTCCAATTTGCAGTAAGATAACGTATAGGTACATAGCTATAAACATCTGATGGGTGTGACAATATGGGGTATATTCCGGATCATGTATTAGTCATTTTGCCTACGATAAGAATCTATATTATGTTAAGTGGTGCTCGTTCTGGTTCGTGATAAAAGTCTTCTTTTAGGTTATCATTCTCGATTATCGTCATAATAAACTTATTATAATAAGATCTGTGCTTTCCTTAGCATGAGTATCATTCATGTTTTTTTTTCTATCCAAATCGCTATTGGATTAAACCACCGCCACCTATACCACCCAATGGCAGCATAATAGTTGCCCATATCAGACAAAACCTAAACAGTGTTTAGAACAACAAAATTCTGCGCGGCACTGCACCAGGCGGAGGTCCTTGCTGATGTATACAACTTCGTGAAAGCGAGGAAATCCCTAGGTCAGCCCTCGGGGTGGGAAGAGCTGAAACGTCTGAGGAAATAATTACGTGCCACCGTTTTAACGCGATGGACGGAAGATCTGGCCCCACCAAACTCTGCGCGTGTCACCCTGGGTTATATTAGTTGTTAAATCTCGTAATACTCAGTCGTTGGTAACATTGCTCTTCAGTTCGGAATACAGCCTGAACATTTCCATTGGAGGATGAATAACTGGCAAAGGTGTAACTTAATTCGTCTGTCCTTCTTTTCCTGGCAGCCTTTGCAATAGAGGCCTTTAAAACTTTTAGTACCATCACAAAAGGCTGATAACCTACTGAATGATTTTCCTTCTTTACAGACACGCACTCGTCAACGCCCGTGGTCTGCCTGGTGATAGAAGGCGGTACGAACACAGTGAGGGCGGTGTTGGAGTATGTGACGGACAACCCGCCCGTGCCAGTGGTGGTGTGTGACGGGAGCGGCCGAGCTGCCGACCTCATCGCTTTTGTTCATAAGTGAGTAATGAATATCATTACCAACTCCTGTAGTCTTATAGAAGGTGGTACGAACACAATGAGGGCGGTGTTGGAGTATGTGACGGACAACCCGCCCGTGCCTGTGGTGGTGTGTGACGGGAGCGGCCGAGCTGCTGACCTCATCGCTTTTGTTCATAAGTGAGTAATAAATATCATTACCAACGCCTATAGTAAGCCTAGTAGGAGGCATCCATCTATTCGACGTCCTAGGAGCAAAAATATAAGGTTAACTTTCAATCTTGATCTCACCTAAATTTAAACAAAGACGATGCCGAGATTATAAACTTAGACAGTTTAATATAAATCTTTCCATTATTATTTTTTTTCCTTTTGGTAACGACCACACAGTGTACTTCCTATATTCTATCTAAATATATTCAGTTTTTGAATTCATGTGGATTTGAAATCCTGGGTGACGAAATTCCACGTCAGTTGGGTTCTCGAAAAATCAAAGAATTTCCCAAAATACAGTATGTATGACGGCACGTTACTAAAATCTAGATTTCCCGTGTGAGGGCTGTGTCCCAGATCCAATTATAAATGAATTTTCATTGTTGCAAACGAAACAGTACCTACGTACATGTATTGAATTTACTCCGATTTTTGCCAAATCACCATCAAGTTTTTTGAATTTCTGTTCAAGAACAAATTAGGAATTTAATTAGATAACTTTTTAATAAAAATTTTTATTTTGACTACCCACGCTTCGCAATTTTTCGGAATAAATTTTTAAATTATGTTTGACCCATAAAATGCCACACGCACCCAAGTACGCAAAGGCGTCCGTTTTGGATGACAAAACTAGCATTGTGTGCCTTCGTCTTGCTTCATCGCGCCTTTGTTCTTAATTTTGGTATTTTTTTGTATATTTCTAGATGTGTAGCACTGCCGGGCAAAAGGCCTTTGTACCTCCAGACTGTTCTCCACCATTCAATGCTCAATTTGTCAAGTCTATCTGTCAAGTCCTTAAGAATAATTAGTTCCTTAGTGTAGAGAATAATGATCTTCCTAAAACCGAAGAAGCATCGACTTTATCCATCTCCGATTTAAAAAAAAAATTATACAAAGATGACTAAACTCAGTCACGATTTCTTTTTACTGTCTACATTACCTAAAGTATCTGCGGTTAATATTTTAAGGCTAAAATATTTGAGGATATTTTGTAGAAATTTCTGACCTAAAATCTTTAAAGCCTAAATTATAGCTCAGGGCCTACGTGACTGATATCTATCCAAAAGTAACATTCATCAAGATTTGTCAACACTAAGACCTAGATTGAACGGAGATTTATAATTTATAGGGGCAACTTTGTAACTAATAAGGGACAAAGTTGAGGAAAACTGCCATTTCCGTGTAATGGCGGAAGCGATGAGAAATGTTTTAACAAGCTTCATGTTTTCACTAACTTTTCTCTCTTATTTTATCTTGTGACCTTTTCAAATAGAACTTTGTGTAAGATTTCTAATTGCTACATCTTTTTTTTATTCTAGATCGTATTTAACTTGTAAACTGACATTAAAAATAGGATTAAAATAAAAAGGAAAGACACAGTATGTGCTATCGTTGCTATAGCTAAGCTTCAGCCTACTGGGTGGGAAAGTGTCGGTTGCCGCGCCGATTCACGCCGAACTAAAATTTATCCACGAACTTTGAATCGGTCCAATTGCAAGACGCATGTACCGTATCTTCCTGCGTTGTGCAGACTGGGCAGCTGGGGCATTGTAGGATTGTAGGTGTGCCATTGACTAGACAGTAGTAGACCTCAATCACACCTGTCGTCCTTGGAGAAACCCCACCTAACTTATTTTTTGACGACCACTGTGGCGCGGTGGGCTAATACCCGCTTGCAACGCAGAAAGTTGCGGGTTCGACTCCCGCATGGGACAAATGTTTGTGTGACCCACAGATATTTGTTTCTGGTCTGGGTGGTTTTCATGTATCTATTATAAGTATGTATTTACAAAAGAAAAGTATATAAGTATTATAACCGTTATCCTAACCACCATAACTCAAAAGCATTAAGTGGCTTAGCTTGGGGTTAGGTGGCGCTGTGTGAAATGTCCTGAAATATTTATTTATTTATTATTAACTCTGTTATTTACTTATCTTCCACCAGATATGCGTCAGAATCAGGCGAGCAAACAGTGCTGGAGTCGATGCGGGATTACTTGATCGGCACCATACAGAAGACCTTCGAGGTGGGCCTGCAACAAGCTGAATGTCTTTACGGCGAGCTACTACAGTGCACTAGGAAAAAGAATTTGGTAAGTAGACATAGACTATTTTATGAAGAGTTAATGTTGGATTACCTAGTCAATCAGTCGATGGGGGACTGGATACCAAGGCTCTGCCGATTCCCAGTCTTTCGTCACAAAGACGATGCGGGAGTGCCGCCGGGTTGTTTTAATGGGCATACCCGTGCAGTCGCTCTGCACGGGGAGTACCACGTAGCCCTCCCATACCCCCGTATGGGAGGGTATGCGTAATGCATTTTTTCCCGGCGAAAACTAAAAAATAAATCAAATAACATGAGAGGGCAGCAGGACAAGAGTCTTTATTTCGAAACTTCTACAGTGCACTAGAAAAAAGAACTTGGTGAGTGGGCATAATATTAGTAGTCTATTATGCGAAGAGTTAATGTTTTTTATTTGACACTGGGAAAAATGCATTACGCATCATCACCCTACGCTGGGGGAGATAGCTTAGACCTTGGAATAACACAGGCTACAGTACAGCGTAACAATACCCCAAAAAAATAAGGCAACTCACATATCGTGCATAGAGCCTGTCATGTAAACTGAGCCTTAGGGTTGAATTACGCAGCCCCAGTCTAAATCAACTTCAGAATTTATCTCAGTAACCTCAAAAATTAAGAAGCATTTTTCTGCGCTTATAACATCTTTCTCTACGCGATAAAACAAGTTATTTATTGAATGGAGGATAACAATAGGACCATTCCATGTAAAGAACACGCTATGGCGTCTATGTATATAAAACGAGTAGGTACAGACTATTGTAACATTAGCAGATAGCGCTCTCCACAAAAGTAACGAAAAAAAACCAAAGTTTGTTCGGCTTTTTGAATAAAATCCACCAAGACGACAAATAGCAGTTTCAAAAGTAAGGCCAAGTTCAAATAATTCTATTGTACCTATTACTTATACAATGTTGTAAACAAAAAAAAACTTTTTTCTTACACTTCCACATTAATCCGTCAAACTATTTCGCGTAAATGTTCCCGCAAATGTCACAATCTCATTTAAAAGACCTTTTGACTTTTTTTTCATGCTGTATGGAGCTGTCTTTATAAGACGTATCGACTTAACCATTAGGTTCACACTGATTTAGAAAAAACGCGAAAAATACTAACTACACGGCTTCTTTCTTTAGGGAGTAGTAGCTATCTGATTTTATTGCTAGAGTCTGTTAGAGGGAGATAAATGGAACAAAAACTAAAATGGGGCAAAGAAAACTAAAAGAAACCGGTGCTAAAACTAAATTCTTTGAAAGTTACAAGTTTTTCTGCCTCGTTAGAGTAGTTTTCAAATCTCGGTGAGTGCTTGGATTAAACTGTGGAAAAAACTTCTTTTATAAGCAGTCCAAATGACCTATTTTACTTGTTTACTAAACCAAAACTAAAAGTTCTAAAAGATTTATATCTAAACTAGCTGGGCCCAGTTTTTACTGTATCTCATCTTATCTGTATCTTCCCGCTGTACTGTAGCCTATGTGTTATTCCAGGGTCTAAGCTATCTCTATACCAAATTTCAACTCAATCGGTTCACCCGTTTAGGCGTTAAGAAGTAACAATTGTGTATAATTGTTACTACTTAACGCCTAAATTCACAAACTTTCGCTTTTATAATATTAGTGTGATTTAGTTTCGATAACCACTAATAGTGGAAATCTATTTCCTTTGAGTCGGTCTCTAACTTTGTTGTGCCTAATGATAACAATATTATGATTGATGACTATTGATATTTTTCTATAAGTATTTTTCCACGAATGACCTTAAAACTACTGAATACTATGGATTTATTTTGTGTTTGTTATCTTTTCACGCATAAACAGATAAGCCAAAACAGATTGTACTCCATGTATAGTTCAATTTGATCGATGCAACCATGATTAAGTAATTAACATAATACACCCACAAATTAAATAAATCTTTTGCCTTTTTAGTATTAGCCTGATTTTAATGAACATATAGAGTATATTACTACACTTTTTAACAACTCAGCGAATTTCTTAGAATTCGTTTAGAAGCAGTAAAAGTTTCCAGACTTTAATTTCCTTCGCCAAATGTATGATTTTGATAAAAATCTTTATAGGATTCTGAGTGGCGTAACTGGGGTTGACGTAATAATCCTTATTCTAAATTCGGTTACATTTGGACCCTTTTCGGGTAGCGGTTTCATGAAGACATGAGCACGTAAAAATTTGTAATAAAGATGTTGACGTTCAACCATTTTTATATTGCATCTCTGAACCAAACAAAATGGTATGACGATAACGAGATTGATGTTCAATTTAAGAGTGGTTACACGATACCGTTTTTAGTTCAAGGGTTACGTGATTTCGGATATAATGAGAATTTTGACGCAAATTGGCTCCGACGTCCATATTAACATAATAATGAATCTGCTAATAATATTTCGAGGAATTGTTTAACCACGTTGGGGTTAATTGGGGTTTTACTCGGTAATTTAACGTTAAATTTATATAAACAAAACATACGTGATGTTGTCCTTTGGTTGAAAGCACGTTAGAATATATTTTATGTAGTTATCGTAATTGGGAATATCTTCCTACAGAGTTGAGACTCGAGATGTGTTACCTTCTTGCGGTAATTAGTTGCTTTGGCCATGTATCTTGCACGATATTAATATTATTATATGAGCGAAAGAAGAGCGGTTTAAGAAAAATATTTATATTTTGGGGCTATTATCATATATTATTTATATGGATTTTAATATAAAGGTAAAAGTGTTTGTGTGTGTCTGTGTTTAATAGCAGTAAACATGCTCACCTTCGTTTGAAATAGTAATACATTTTACAAAATCTTTAATATCCCAAATATTAAAGATTTTGTAAAAAAAAAACAGTAAGTAGAATAAACGGCTAAATTGAAAATCGGTTAAGTGAACACGTTAAAATAGTGCTGATAGTTCTTAAAATCAATTGCCAATCAGGCTAAAGCTTTCGACTCGGAATCGATACCTATCTCAATCGAGTTATCTCCCCAGGAATGACAATTAGAGCTCTATAATACCTTAGATAGAATAGCGAGGGGATATAATGAACTAGTTCCATTGATGAAGACCCTCGTTAACGAGTAATAGACGCTTTGGGGAGGGGGTACCGCAGGGAGCCATTCTCGGTGCCTTTCTCTTCTTTATATTTTATTGTGAAATATTTTTACAGCTGAAAGTAAATGGTCTATAAAGTTCTCTAACTAGCCTTAGGGGAATAAGTGCAGACTAATTTGACAGAACATTACCCCGAATGGAACAGGTTTTTTATTTGAAAGGACTAGGGTATTCATTTTGAGATCGGTTTTTCATTAGTTTTCGTTAATTGGAGTCTTTATGTATGTTACTAATATCAAAAAGAGGCGGGCCTTAATCTTATTTTTATTATAATTATGTATTATAGTGTCTATCATATGATATGTTTGAACTTACTAGTACCTAATATATTTAAATTAAATTGTAGTAGTTTTCGGTTTTAATTGATTTTTACTCAAGACTAGCACTTATTACATAGAGCAACGTACCTATTCCATATTATTGAATGGTATTTAAGTTATGTTTCATTTATTCTTTTAAGGTGCCTATTTTTGTAATATATTTTTATTTTCTTTTAAGTATACAATGAATTTATTTATTGCTTATAACATAACACTGTAAACTTAAAAATTGCATTCTCTGAGTAAAGGATCTACAAAGTAATTGAACTTCAGAAGTCCCCAAAGATAATGTCGTCCTTCCTTCAAGGAGTTTTAATAAAGCTGGCAAGTTTTCCAATTTACTGATAAACCTTATCGTTTTACATTTCTGATTTGAAAATATAATAATTGAAAGATATTTTGAACTGTTATGACGAATGAACTTGGTATTTTCTTATTCGGTCTTGTCGATATAAGCGTGTAGAGTTATTAAATTTTCACTCAAAAATATTAACCTTGAGATAATAATATATAGGCAGGACATTGGTTTCCTCCATAGTATGCCACTAGCTAGAATTTCTCCTCTTTCCTTCTTTTCTTTTGGTCTTCATCAGCAATAGATGACGACTTGGTGGGCGTCATTGGGTAAAGTGCGAGCACGAAACAATGATCACTTTTTCATAGGTATAATGGTTATTTCACAACTTTTACAATTTAACAAAATCAACAATTTTAAGAACAAACAGCGATTCAGTAAGGGGTTTTTTCACTTATACGTCAGGGAACCGAACCGAAGACCGAATTGTTAAAAATGTATTAAATGACGTATTTATTAAATCGATACGACGTAACACGTCATTTTTGATAATTCGGTCTTCGTTTCAATTCTCTGACAAATAAGTGAATGGCCCTGCAGGGCACCGATCTTACACCGATGTTTGTTACTCTTTCAAGTCTAGACGGGTGGACGGTTGAGCTGAAATTTTGTATATAGATAGCTCACACCCTGGAATAACATAATAGGCCACTGAACAGCGAATAAATCCGCGGGGGCAGCTAGTCTGTACGTAGATATTTAATATGATAGAGATTTAATATTTCAAAGTAATTAAAATTTTAAAAGGGATACTAGACTGCCAATCGTAAAGTTTTTACAGCGCAAAGCAATTTTAATCATAAACAAGAGCCAGGGTTGCTAGTCGCTAGATTAACAATAAATAAGATTTTGCAATATTCATTAATTTAAACACTTAAGACGGTAGGACTTGAGAAATAATAAAATTAAATTTCTGAGACTTTATTTATTTATTAAAGCTAGACTGAGTGGCAGGTGATAAGTTCTTTAAAAAAATATTAAAATAGCGAGCTGGGCTTTTAAATCCATGTATATTTATTAGTCGATTTTGCACATATGCAATCATTTGAAGAAAAATAAACTATTTGTGTACAATTTCGCAAAGATACGGATTTATTAAGACCAACAATATAATCTATACTAGCTATGCCCAGCGGTATAGATCGATAAAAAGTAGCCTATGTTATTCCAGGGTGTAATTTCAGCTTAATTTGTTCAACCGTTTAGCCGAAAAGAGGTAAGAAACACACACACACATACACACACGCACGCACGCACGCACGCACGCACGCACGCACCAACACACGCACACGCACACGCACACGCACACGCACACGAACACGCACACGCACACACACACACAAACACAAACACACACACACACACATCCATGCTTTCGCATTTATAATATTAAATTATAATGTACCAACATAAATAACATAAAATGCACACTCAATTCTGAATTGAAACATAGAAAGATCGATTTCATTTCGCTCATAAAACATCACCACAATAATAAAAAATCATGCTCCATTATCAATCTAAAACTTTTTGTGGTAATGCCTATCACAAATACAGATAACAAAACCAACAATGAATAAATAAATCCAATAAAATTTAAGCGCCTGCAAATAAAAACCTCAATGCAAATAATAAAAGCGCGAAATAATTTCCCATGTGTATTTGTTTAACCCTTTCAGAACTGGCGTGCACAATTGTAGACATAAGTTACAATGAAAAAAATTGCATACCTTAATCTTAATACTAAGTAGAACGGGAGTCCACATTTATGCACATTAAGAAAAACTAGATTTTCCGAAAAGTTGAAGACTAATTTTTTTTTTTTTTTTTTTTAATAGTCTCCTTACTATACTTTAGACACACGGAATTTACCAATTCCACAGGATGAAAAAAATAATTCAGTTCTGAAAGGGTTAACAGTGGCTTGCAACACTGAACCACAGACTGTTGTAATAGAGGCAGTTATCGCGAACCAAAAACAAACTTGAATCTTAGATTCCCACACAGTCTATATTATAATATCCTCCTTCATTATCCGGACGGCGAAGATTTGAAACTCTCTACCTGCTTCAGTGTTTCCCGAAAATTAAAACTTGGGTGTCTTCAAGTCGAGGGTTAATAGAACTTGCTAAGCCTGTGTGTAACAGCTTCGACAACATGAGACCAACAGGTGAGACTGTAGTCAAACGCGGTCCTATTCTTTGTAAAAAAAATGTCTATAACAGCTCTCTAAATATTTTGAAGTCCCGTGTTGCTTGAAACTATTGCTGCATTTTTTCACTTATTTTTTCTTTAAATCTTTTAAAGGTACTTAGCATGTGCAAATTAAAACAGTTATTAAGAGTTGTTTTAATTGGCTACATTACTTTCTTAAACCTCCACATTAATATAAGTAAAATAACATACGCAGCAATGTACAATGAAGTTGTCATCAATCGCAGTGGGTGTGAATTAGCCAATAACACAAGCATTAAGTTGCTTAGCTTGGGGTTAGGTGGCGCTGTGTGAAATGTCCTGAAATATTTATTTATTTTATTTATTTATTTAATAGCCCTGCTGATCGACCAAACTTTATGCCTTACTTGCTGCGCCCAGCGGTTTTACCCGCTGTACGGCAGTAGCCTATGTGTTATTTCAGGGCCTAAGCTATCTCTATACCAAATTTCATCTCTATCGGTCCACCCGTTTGGGCGTGAAAGAGTAACAAACATGCAGACATCCATTCTTACAAACTTTCACGTTAAAATACTAGCTGCGCCCAACGGTTTTACCCGTAGTACTTATGTAGCCTATGTGTTATTCCAGGGTCTAAGCTATCTCTATACAAAATTTCAGCTCAATCAGTCCATCCGTTTAGGCATGAAATAGTAACAAACATCCTGATATCCAGACATCCACCGCACGAGCCGTCACCGCTCGAAAGCTCATCCACACATTATTGATGCTTGGCATTCTCGCACTGTGCGATTCACTCGGTCCTTCTTCCCGTACACCTGCAAATTGTGGAATGAGCTTCCGCCCGCGGTATTTCCGATGAGCTTTAACATGGGACTCTTCAAAAGGCAAGTGAATAGAGTCTTGAAAGGTAGGCAACGTACCAGCGGTACCCCTGGTATTGCAGGTATCCATAGGCGACGGTAGCCACTCACCATCAGGTGGGCCGTCTGCTTGTTTGTCACCTATTACATAAAAAAAAATCCATTCTTACAAACTTTCACGTTTATAATATTAGTAAGATGGAGCGGTATCTAACTTTACACACACGCCTGTATACTGAACGTAATCGAGCCAGGAGCGTCACACATACAGCGCATTAAGCCCACTCGTGTCAATAAAATATTCATTTTAATGTCCACGAGGCACGCCTAATACCTGGCAACACTGTGTATGGGAAGCCAGATGAAAAAAATCCGAATATATTGGTTTCCACGGGACAAATAGGGTTTACTCGAAGGCTTACCCCCATGAAAAATAATAACATGGGTTGCCATTACACACTGTTGTTACCTGATATTTATGATTAAAAAGAATAAATGCAGCGAATTAGCTCGTTTACGAATTTATGCCTTCTGCATATGTATCTCTTGTTCTACAAATTTTTATTTAAAATTTCATCATATTATATGTATTGTACTGGCAAAAGAGAGTCGTATGCAAAAACGAGGCACTTAACGAATCGGAAAATCGAGGGTGTAGATAGAGAGTGAGTAATAAATAAAACACTCCGGGAGTGCCGGCAGAAGTGAAAACTTCAATATTAACGTTGTGTTTAATTATAAGTATAAAAGTACTATCATTTATGAGGTAGAATACAATGTTTATTTATTGCGCTATCGTACACAAATATGACAATTTATATGTTGTTATTTATAATATTATATCGTTATTTATATATTACATTAAATTTTATCTCTCAGAAAAATCAACTTCCATCCATAATTTCGACGACTTTTACACCATCAACAGAGCAGCACACTCAGGCACGGTAGAAAGAGTGGGAGATACTAGTTCCTCTCCCTTCCCCTCGATCTTACGCTTTTTCGATCAGCATCACGTGACCCTGACGCGAGTTTTAAAGTTTTTACCCATACAAAAAAGTGCTCAGCGCCGCTAAAGAAGTTTTCACTTCAATAAAGAAAAATAAAAATTCGTACAAAAAATCAAGCAAACTCATTATACAAGATGCATAAAATAAGTAAGTATATTTGTAAGTGTTTATAAGTGTGCGTAAAAAACTTCTTTTTAACCCAATTAATTTTTCTATGTGTTACCGATTATTTGATTTGAGATTTTATCCAAAATTCATTTTCCAGGTGGTCCCATTTACATTTTACCAATATCGGTCGAGCAGTTTTCAAATATTATATCATTAAAATGTGCGTCTATCATGTTTTAAAAAATCATTTGTTTATGTTAGCTATTGAAAGATATTTAGCGATGATGGCGGTATATAGATAGATAGATTATCCTTTATTGAAACACAAAAATGTACAAAAACAAACTTAGAATTACTATATAAAACTAAGTGTTACAATTGGCGGTCTTATCGCTAATAGCGATCTCTATAAATTGTAAACAAAGAAAAATAATTTCCGGACTCCTGAAATATTGTTTGTTCTAATATTTTATAAAGGTTGTTGACAATAAATACGATTACATCTGAGCCTGAGTTTATGATAAATTGCTACACTGCTTTCTTACCAGGGAAAAGGACCTCGTATTTTATTCTTAGAAATATGGCTGGAAGAAACTGGATTAGGCCAAAATACCGGGCTTTAGAGGAACATATGAATCATGGAGGTCTATGCATAGAGTCCAGCAGTGGACAAGTACAGGCTGATGATAATTATGATGATCGTATGATATCAATTCTTATCTTTAATTAATTACCCTAAAGCTCCCAGAGTTTGTTTATTAAATATAAATTCCTTATGGAAATGTCTCTAAATTAAGATTTAGAGCTTAGATTTAGATAAAAAAAAATTATAAAAAAGGATTTTCTTTGATACCACAACGAAAAGAAAAAAAAATCTACATTTGATTAATACTATTGATTTACTAATGAATGGTCTTTTAGTAGTAATAGAAAAGTGGCACAGAGTAGTTTCTTCTATTTTGAACAAATTCAAAATTCATTTAGTCAAATATACTACAATTGAAGCACTATTGCAAGGTGATACCTACTTTTTATAATAATAAACATTTTTTTATTAGAAAAAGGTTAGTATTTTAAGTATTTCGTTCTGTTGGAGCACTTTTCCCAAACGCGCTGTAACTGCTGGAAAAAGCCATGCTTGGCATAGGCTCATATACTCGTATTATTTGCAGAAGTGGCAAGGGTGAATCTAAATCGATACAGAACACACACAGAGTTGGAATCATCAGGCCGGAATCAATTGGATTAGTGAAGGCGCTACAATCTAATAAGGCAGGAATGTACCTCTATTGAACTGATCCTGAACCTATATGGACTACTTAATTTATTTTCCTTGGAAATTTATTAACACATTCATTTTATTTACTTCACACAGCACAACGCTGAGGCAGGTCCCATTCGGTGGCTTAGTGGATGCTCATGTGCATTGATAGGTATTATCTTTACCGTGGTATTATTTTGTGGTAATTGTATTGTTTTTTATGTTGTCACACTGCTGCTACTACTTGTTTGGCCCCTAGACACTTATCCAAAGAAAAAAAGTGGAAAGAGAGATGTTACTGAATTTATTTATTTATTTTCAGCTTGGTTTATCCCACTGCTGGGCAAAGGCCTCCCTTCCCTCTCTCCATTCATCTCGATCTAAGGCTATGGTTGTCCAGTTATTGCAAAACGTATTTAGTTCGTCCCGCCATCTCCGTTTAGGCCTGCCGCGTCGTCTGACTTTTTGTGGCTCCCATAAGGTGGTGGTTCGGGCCCATTGTTCCCATTGGGCCCATGTTACTGAATAAAAACATTATTATTTCAAGTACCTATAACGGGCCTACTTTAATACGATATTTCATATCACAAAAACTGCCATATATCCATCATTACAAAATGTCCAACTCGCATGTACACTATCTATATAAAGTCACGAAATGTTTAATATCTAATTTAGTTTTCATTAAAGCTTTGTTTGCATTTCACACGGCAAATAATAAATTCATGAAACGACTTGTGTGAGCGTGCCTTAATGCGGAAATATTAACTCTCATTTATTAAGGCATTTAAGGGAGTGAAAAATGTTCTTTATTTTTAAGGGAAGCTTAATTTTTGAGACAAAGTGATTTAAAAAACATAATATGGCTGGTATATAAAGTTTTTTTTTGCTTAATTTCTGTGAGAAAGTGGTTGAGAAATGTATAGAAGACATATAAGTTTTTTTATTGGAGATGTACTTGAAAGATTGGAGGCGTGACTCAAAGAAGGCTGGCTGGTGGTAGAGCGACCAAGTAGAATATTTATAGCCAAAAAGAAAGAACATTTTATTTTGCCTCCAATAGTTTCTTGCAATACCTATTCGAAATTAATTAAACATTTTGCAATTATATATACTAGTGATTTGTGCTTAGTTATTTTTGAATTGTTTGGTGGTTTTTTTCGAAATTGTGTTCTAGTTTACAGATTCTCTGATATTTGTGTTACTATAAATATTCTATTCTAATTTTTACCCAAAGCTGTTGTGATTTGTTAAATCAGTTATTTTCGCTTTACTTTATAGATACCTTATAATATGCCTCTTTACATAGAATAGAAATATATAGGTACATATTTTAAACTAAACAAGTCCATTATACTTGGGTTATTACTGTCCCAAATACCGTATAACACTAGGATAAATTTATAAAAACCTTATGAAGTTTAAAACAAAAGCACATTGATTGGAGCCTTTAAGTTATTCAGTATTCTGGGCCTTTATTGAAAATATTCAAATGAGCGCGTTAATACATTTAACCTACATGATATTATATAGGTACCTATTTATATAAGGGAGATAAAAAAGGGTTATAAAATTAGTAAAGAGAAAATTCAAAATATTACAGTAGTTTTTACCTTCTTGTGCTTATAACAAACTAATTTTCATCCAATTTAGGGGTTCAAATTTAAAAGCTAATTTTCAGTGCTTTATTTATTTTATACTTATCCGGAGTCTTTAATAATAAACTATGAAATTATGTGTTTGAAAAAAATCCATTCAGCAATGCATTCTGTGGGCCTAGACTTCCACTCAGTGGAACCCTCCTGCCCTGACACGACGACGTGGCAGGCCCAGAATCCGTTGGAGAGACGAACTTGACTACCTCAAGGATTGGACCCTAACCGCTACCCAGTGAAAGGAGTGGAAAGAGAGTAGGGAGGCCTTTGCACTGCAGTGGGACAGTATGGGCTTTTTTTTTAGTTTTTGTTTATTAAAGGTAAGCCTTTGACCACGTTCTCGCGTGATGTTAAGCGACAATGCGGCCGTAGATGGCAGCAGAATATACCTAGAAGGCGGGATAAATCCCTCCCTGGCTTCACTGAACATCATGCCGGAACACGGTCACAATGACCGCTTGGCGGACACGGTTTTATCCAGTGGGTGGAAACTAGCCACGGCCGAAGCTTCTAATAATAATTATAATGCATTGATTCGTACTTTCCTCTTAAAATTCACCCTTTTAAATTATTGTAAACACATTAAACTTACATTTTAAACCTACTTAGATAACAAGCACGCACGAATATAGGTTGAAGCCAATCGCATTAAATACGCGTGGACGGACTTTTAAATCGAAAGCTTTTCCGATACTCAGTGAATTTAAAATTTAAATTCATTACTTGGTTAACGTTATGTTAACGCACGGCTAACAACTTAGTGTGCGGCTATGAACTTTATTTATTTGAAAAGCTGCGTAAATATGTATTTGATTTAATAATGGATTGTTATAATGTTTTCGATATATCGATTCTTACGTCTAGCATGAAATTATTTATAAAATAAATACATTTAAAACTTAGTATCTCAAACTTACAAATACTACGAAAAGACTAAATCCATATCCATACATATAATAAGAATGGAAATTTCTCCCCATTCATTGTGATCCTTTACTAAGGTGAACTGTGAAAATACGCATATGAACAAAACGACGCGAAAAAGTCGCTTGCGCGATCTAATTCGTAAAACATTTTGTCAATTTTTCCTAGGGAAACGTAAAATAAAATAATAAAATAAATAATAATCATTTATAACGGACACATCGCCCCTAATTTACATCAAAATTTTGAAGTAAAAGTAATAGAATATAAAGTAAATTCAATTCAAAAAAATCAAAAAGCAAAATGTGCGACAAACTAAAAATACGCCATCTATCGATGTGCCTGTAAACGAAAGTAGACCTTTAGTTTAATTTGGGCTAAATTTGTAAATAGTTTGTGTCACTGGTGAGGTGAAACAACACCACCGATTTGAATAAAATTTTCACTAATACGTTGCAGTTTTCTCTACTTGAAACTTAGTGTTGGTTTTAGTCAAATCGGTTTTTAAATAAAAGAGTTATATCAATCTAAAGATTTACTTATCTTATAATATAAAATCGTTCGTACACTTTCGTGCTATCAACGCACAGCCCAAACGGCTGGACGGATCGAGCTGAAATTTGGACAGCGTATTTTTTGGAAAACTTCATCGTGCAATAAGAAGCGATTTTGCGAAATTCCCCCGGGAACGGGAATTATTCCCGAAAAACGTTTGTATGCAAATCCGTAACCGCTGAACCGATTGAGCTGAAATTTCGTGAAATGATTGTTGGGATTGTGATTAGAAACTTTGAATACTTTTTATGTCAGAAATTTACTTTTAAGGGGGGTAAAGGGGGGGTCGAAGTTTGTATGGGAAATTTAGAACCGCTGATCCTATTGAGCTAAAATTTGGCACAAAGGTAGTTTGAGTTGTAAAAAATGATATGGGATACTTTTTATTTCAGAAATCAACCTCTAAGGCGGGATAAAGGAGGTCAAAGTTTGAATGAAAAATCAGTAACTAATGACCCCATTAAGCTAAAATTTGGTTTAGATGTAGCTTGAGCCTCTAAAAAGGATATGGGACAGTTTTTAACCCTGAAATTGGCCTTAGAGTGGAAGTCAAATTTTGTATAGGAAATCAGTAACCGCTAGCCCTATTTGATATGGATGTATGTAGTTAGACTCCAAAAAGGACATTTATTTATTGATTTTGAATAGTTTTTAACGCTCAAAAACATATTTTATAAAGAACACATACAAAATGCAAACTCTTTTACGATGTGCCACTATTTTACCCATTATGAAACTAGATGGCGCTGTTCGTCGTTAAAACTCGCAAGCGATTTGTTGGACATGAGTACCTTTTTAAACGACTTATGAAACCAAACCCTTTTGCTATTATGTAGTACTAGCAAACCCGGCGAACTCTGTTTCGCCACCAGATGGCTTCGTTTTATGTAACATTTCGTTTGGTGATTAAAAAATGAAGAATTTTTTTTGTTTTATATTTGAAAAGGAAAAATTTTATTTCATTTCACAACAGTAATAAAGTCATTTCGATTACAAAAATGAAGTGTTATTTAGTTGAACTTCTCTAAGTAAATGAAAGTGAATCCAAAGTAAATACTGAATCGAAGCGTTATACGTGTCCGCAAATTATCCGTTTCATTGAAGTGCTCTTTGGTAAACCACTGGTTATGTGTGTTGTATATTTTACCTTGCAAGTCGGCATGAAGCCGCCTTCTCGAATGATATTAGCTCCCAAAGAAGTCATGCGAAAGCAGTTATTGTATTCAAAAGGATGTGTTGAAGAAAATGGCTGGAATCGGGATCACTTCCATCGAACAATGATTTCAGTGGCTGTGGTGGTGTAAGTAATGGATCCAGTTTGACTTTTCCACTTGCGCAGCATAATCCAGCCGTTTCTCTTTTGAACTTTAACGCATTGCAATATCGGCATATAGTCGTCATTGGTCCAATATCTAAATTTTCATCATCACTGTAGTTTGCAGTGGGATCATATTGGAATGTCAAGCGATTGTATGATGCCAATGATCTTCGTGTGCTCACGCGTTGTCTCAATCGGTCATTTTCTCTTATTATATTTTGTCTTTCTTCGCTTAAGTTCTGTGAATACACTTGTTGCTGGCTTGCATGTCTTGTGCGGCGGCCGATGTTCGCACGTCGTCCTCTAGGCATTTTGGACTATGGACAGAGTGATGAATAGGGATGTTGACAAATTTTTGGAATTGCTTTTATATGATAGATAGACCCATTTCATAAACGTATATCATATTTTTATGCAAAAATATATGAAATTTCAATATAAAAATACGTAAATAAAAATGATTTTTTAAATACTGCCTAAAACGTTTCGAACTGTCATCTGACAGCGCGTGGCGTCATACCACGGGCTGGTCCTTACGCTTCCTATGAAATGTTCCTGATTTCGACAAATTTTAATTATTCATAACTTAAAAACCACTGAACCGATTTTGATGCAACTTATGCTGTGCCCTTAGTTGGAGCATACTTAAACCAAAAATAAAGTCAATAACCAAAATTAATCTTATATTTTCAGAGAGACATTTTAGTTATTGACTTTATTTTTGGTTTAAGTATGGACCAACTAAGGGCACAGTATAAGTTGCATCAAAATCGGTTCAGTGGTTTTTATGTTATGAATAATTAAAATGTGTCGAAATCAGGAACATTTCATAGGAAGCGTAAGGTCTAGCCAATGGTGTGACGTCACGCGCTCTGATTGGCGTTCGCATTCGCGTAATAATAACTAATTTTTTTTTAAATTAAAATTGATTAAAAATAAGTCGGGTTTTCCTCCCTGACGCTATAACTCCAAAACGCACGAACCGATTTCCACGATTTTGCATTCGTTGGAAAGGTCTCGGGCTCCGTGAGGTTTATAGCAAAGAAAATTCAGGAAAAATAGTAATAGTATAGATTATATAAAATCGTTAATACACTTTTGTTCTATCAACGCACAGCCCAAACGGCTGGACGGATTGAGCTGAAATTTGGACAGCGTATTCCTTGAAAGATTTCATCGTGCAATAAGAAGCGATTTTTTGAAATTCCCTCAGTAACAGGAATTATTCCCCAAAAACGAATGTATGCAAATCTGTAATCGCTGAACTGATTGAGCTGAAATTTTGTAAAACGATTGTTGGAATTGTAATTAGAAACATATAATAGCTTTTATGTCAGAAATTTACTTTTAATGGGGGGTAAAGGGGGGGCGAAGTTTGTATGGGAAATTAAGAACGGCTGGCTCTATTGAGCTGAAATTAGGTACAAAGGTAGACTAAGTCCTAAAAAATGATATAAGATACTTTTTATTTAAGAAATCAACCTCAAAGGCGGTATAAAGGGGGGTCAAAGTTTGTGAATGAAATCGTTAACCGCTTCATTGTTTAAGCTGAAATTTGGACAGCGTGTTTTTTAGGTAACGTAGGCGACCTATAAAAAGGGATTTTTGCAAAATTCCCCCGGGAACGGGAATTATTCCAGAAAAACGTTTCTATGCAAATCCGTAACCGCTGGACCGATTGAGCTGAAAATTTGTTAAACAATTGTTTGGATTGTGTTTAGGAACATTGGGTAGTTTTTATGTCAGAAATATACTTTAAAGGGGGGCTAAAGGGGGGTCAAAGTTTGAATGGGAAATTTAAAACCGCTGACACTACTGAGATAAACTTTGGTACAGAGGTAGATTGAGCCCTAAAAACTTATATGAGATACTTTTTATCCCAGAAATCAACCTTGAAGGGGGAAGAGGGGGGGTAGAAGTTTGAGTAGGAAATCAGTAACCAGCCATCTTTTAAAGCTGAAATTTTATTTTAAATTTCAAAATCGGTTCAGTGGTTTTTATGTTATGAATAATTAAAATGTGTCGAAATCAGGAACATTTCATAGGAAGCGTAAGGTCCAGCCAATGGTGTGACGTCACGCGCTCTGATTGGCGTTCGCATTCGCGTAATAATAACAATTTTTTTTATAAATTAAAATTGATTAAATTTTGGCTTGTAAATAGATCCTTAAAATGTGATTTTAGGTTTTTAAATACTGTCTTTTATGTGAAAACATAACTTTATATCAATTCGTAACATGTGTCAACATCCCTATTTAACCTCATATTCACGATCCACATAATTTACACAGTTCAACTTACCACCTTAAAGACAAATGCCTGCTGTTGAAATTTAATAAAAAAATTGCGCAAGATCACGCTTTTTTTTTATTCATCCAAGGAGAGCCATTGGCTACTACGTTGCCAGTATTAATTCTAAATAAGGTTGCAATAAAACTTATCAATATCCTCCGCGCCGACACGGCCATTACCACCTTAAAGACAAATGCCTGCTGTTGACATTTGCCCAATACGCGCGTGGTTTCCAATTAAATAACTTATTTTTTTTACTTTTTTTTCATTTCTTTTGAAATTTTTCCTGAATTTTCTTTGCTATAAACCTCGCGGAGCCCGAGACCTTTCCAACGAATGCAAAACCGTGGAAATCGGTTCGTGCGTTCTGGAGTTATAGCGTCAGGGAGGAAAACCCGACTTATTTTTATATAGTAGATTATTTATTAGTATTATGTTTAGTTGTGCATGCTGTGGCATCCTATAATTGTAGGATCACACAGACTAAAGACATAATAGCCTTAAGACTTTTAATTGTAATGTGTTTCCTGCGTTGGATGTCCTTAAATAAATAAATTATGCCAAAGGGCGGTCAACAGTCCATGTCGTTATTCCTGAATCCTAGAGTTTTACAGACTGCGAGTCAAAAATTTAACACTTAATAATTACTATACAAGTGAATTAAATTAAAAATTTAAAAAACCCCCAACGCAATACGTATTTCACCATTTTTTGTATGGCGGCCATCTTGGATTTTAAATTTTATATAGTGGACTGTATTCTACTCATTAAGCCCTTTCATTTGATACCTATATTGAGGGGGTCGTGGAAGAAAAAAGTAATCCGCCATTTTGTAGCGGCGGCCATCTTGGACCGATTTCCACCAAACATGGCTAAGAACACTCTCGACTAACTCTACTTTCAAACAAAAAAAACAAAATCAAAATCCGTTCATCCGTTTGGGAGCTACGATGCCACAGACAGACACATACACACACACACACACACACAGACAGACAGACAGACAGACAGACAGACAGACAGACAGACAGACAGACACGTCAAACTTATAACACCCCGTCGTTTTTGCGTCGGGGGTTAAAAATTAATGTAACTTTAAAATACCTGATATTAATTATTTTATTACATACCATATACCATATTTGTTGAATAATTTTATAAATAACTAGCTGACCCGGCAAACGTTGTTTTGCCATATAAATAATTAATAGGAATGATTAAAAGTTAATATGAGAGTTACACTGAGATAGCAAAATAATAATTGTTTTATTATAAATATATAATTTTATTATAAATCCGATTCTCACAGATACCGGATAAGCACAAAAAATTTCATCAAAATCGGTCAAGCCGTTTCGGAGGAGTATGGCAACGAAAACTGTGACACGAGAATTTTATATATTAGATATATTATATTATATTCACTTTAAAGTTCCATCACATAATCAGAAAAATCATTGTCCTTAATTTTATGTTGAGTTTGTCTAATTGAATTATTATTATTTTATTAACTTTATGTGAGTAAATTCGTTTGCATGCCTTATTTAATAAAAGTCTTCGGAAGTTCTAAAGTTATTTTTTTTGTTGAGGTGGTTTTTAGGGTTCCGTAGCCAAATGGCAAAAACGGAACCCTTATGGATTCGTCATGTCTGTCCGTCCGTCCATCCGTCCATGTGTCACAGCCACTTTTTTCCGAAACTATTAGAACTATACGATTGAAACTTGGTAAGTAGATGTATTCGGTGAACCGCATTAAGTTTTTCACACAAAAATAGAAAAAAAATATTTTTTGGGCTCCCCATACAACTAAAACTCATTTTATTCATCAAACCCATACGTTTTAGGTATCTACGGATTACGGATAGGTCTTCAATTATTGAGGTTTCTAATATCATTTTTAATTATTTTAAACGGTTTTATTTAGCTCACTCCGTTTGTTTTATTATTTTTTATTCTTGGGTCAAATTTAGTAAAAAAAAAATCGCAAATTTGAAATTTCGCCCTCTTCCTGTCAACCGATTCAAATGAAATTTGGTGTACGCCTTTGGTTCTGGTGACAATATAATTACGTATATTTAAAATTATTTTAAATCCAAGATGGCCGCCGCTACAAAAAAGCGGATTACATTTTTTTTCCCAATCAATATGGGTATCAAATGAAAGGACTTGATAACTAGAATACAGTGCACTATACAAAATTAAAATCAAAGATGGCACTCGCTACAAAATGGCGGATAACCAATTTTTTTAATCTCATCAATATGGGTATCAAATGAATGGGGTTGACATGTTGAATACAGTGTACTAAAAAGCTGAAAAATAAAATCGTGAGGCACGTTAAATATCTTAATTCTAAATCCCTAATATGAACATTTAAACTGAAAATTGTAGAAAATAAAATTGTTCTTTACTTTTTGTGATTTTGTTGTTAATTGGAGACTCTTAAAAGGCCTGGAATAGCTTTTATTACAGAAACCAAGCTTAAAGGGAGAAAGGGGGATCGGTGTTTTTATGGGAAATTAGTACCCGCAGCTCTAATTTTGCAGAAATTCGAAATAGATACAGCTTGAGCCAAAAGAAAGGACATAATTGAGATAGTCCCTTAGTCTTAGTTCCTTAAGTCAACAATGCATATAGGTGAAAGGGCCTTTCACCTTCCCTCACTTTTAAGGTCAGAGTTTTATGGGCATACCTACAGGAACCACGGAATCGATTTGAGTCTCGGGAATGATAGTATGAGGCATGAGGAACCGATTTAGCTTAAATTCCCAATATAGATAGTTAAAAGGAAAACAAATAGTTTTATGGAATAAGGAATTCTGGAAAAAGGAATCAATAGCCGCTAAATTGATTTAGCTGTAATTTTGTATTAAAATATTTTGAATTCCAGGAAAGTAACACAGGATTGTTTCCTGTGGTAGCGAAAAAACTGCATAGAAATACTTGGCTCGATTTTCTTCGCTATCCAGAGCGGGAGGAAATTTAACTATGTATACTAATTCAACGCCGCGGGGATGGAAATCAAATCAATTTCGAAATAGCTGCAACAAAATGAAATTTAGAACCGTTGACTCTATCTATTACGCTAAAATTTGATACAACCTTTAGTTTGAGTCATAAAAAATGATACGAGACACTTTTTATCCCAGAAATCAACCTTTAAGGGGAGGAAAGGGGGGGATGCAGTTTGTGTAGGAAATCGGTAGCCGCTTCTTCGTTTTAGCTAAAATTTGGTCAACGTATTCTTAATATAACGTAGGCGACCAATAAGGAGGGATTTTGTGAAATTCCCAGGAGAACGGGAATTATTTCCGAAAAACGTTTGCATGGAAAGTTATTGAATAGTTTTTATGTCAGAAATTAACTATTAGGGAGAATCAGTATTACAGGCAGGAGGAAGGAGAGTCAGAGTTTTAATGGGAATTCAGGAATCACAGAATTGATTTGAGTCGTGAGAAAGATAGTGTGAGAAATTGGTAACCAATAATTATAATTTAACTTAGGTTTAGGTACATTACAGTAGAGATAAGTTTAAGGGTTACCGGGAAAGGACCACAAATAGTTCTAATTCCTGAAAAGAGGCGTGAAAATTTGTGAAGACAATCAACAACCGTTAAACCGAGATAGTTTGACCTCCGGGAAAGGACACAGGACTGGTTCCTGCGATAGCAAAACAAAACTTCATAGATATACCCAGTCCGATATTATTCACTACCCACTGGGTTAAAACTATTTTACGCTCACAAAATCGCGGAGATGGAAATACAATCCTAAATGGCAGCACCAAACTTTCGCTTTATTGACTGTCACGCGCAACGAAGTGCGCGCGGGTCAGCTAGTCTAATAATAAGATTTTGGTTGTGTAAGGATTTGTGGCTACTAACAGCTATTTTTGGTCAAAATACAAGCCAGGACAACGTCTTTCATAAAATCCGATTTAAAATGGGTGGCAAAATCCTGATATATATCATTGAGGTGAAGTTTTGCATTATGACTATGTGGATGTCTGTTTGTTACTCTTTAACGCAGAAACTACTGAACCGATTACAATAAAACCCAATATGTAGATAGCAGGAACCCGGGAAAAATTCGAAAGCTACTTTTATCCCAATTTAACGCGGGACTTACGCGAGTGTAACTTTGGAGCTTGAACAAAATAAAACATCTTTATTCTTTATCTAAACCAAAATCACGTACCGTATTATAGGGCTTAAGGCAAAGCCGCTAATGTTTAAAAGATCGCTTGACCCTTCAATAACTCGAGGGAATCGCTTCCTGATCGTATCAGTCATCCTTGCGTAGGAAATGCCGGAAATTGTGGAACATTGTGACCTTTTCCTCGATAATAATCGATGGTAACTTAAAATAATGATGTGTGTTTTGAAAATGTTATGTTGTTTTTAACCCCCGACGCAAAAACGACGGGGTGTTATAAGTTTGACGTGTCTGTCTGTCTGTCTGTCTGTCTGTCTGTCTGTGTGTGTGTGTGTGTGTGTATGTGTCTGTCTGTGGCATCGTAGCGCCCAAACGGATGAACGGATTTTGATTTAGTTTTTTTTGTTTGAAAGTAGAGTTAGTCGAGAGTGTTCTTAGCCATGTTTGGTGAAAATCGGTCCAAGATGGCCGCCGCTACAAAATGGCGGATTACTTTTTTCTTCCACGACCCCCTCAATATGGGTATCAAATGAAAGAGCTTAACGAGTAGATTACAGCCCACTATATAAAATTTAAAATCCAAGATGGCCGCCATCAAAAAATGGTGAATTACGTATTGCGTTGGGGGTTTTTTTAAATTTTTAATTTAATTCACTTGTCTTTGAAACAAACTTTGAAAACAAACTGCCTTCAAATTCATGTGTGTGTGGGTGTGTATTTTAAGGCTTTCAAAGATCCAAATACTATAGTTGAAATTTATAGTTCAGCTATCCACGCCGATTGATTTTATCCCCTGAAAATACCCGATACCTATGTTATTTCAGGTTCTAAGCTATCTCTGTACCAAATTTCAGCTCAATCGGTCCACCCGTTTAGGCATGCAGATGTAACAAACACACGCACACACTCACAAACTTACTAGCTGCGCCCAGCGGTTTTACCCGCTGCACTGTAGCCAAACTCAAGGTTTGAATTATTGGTCTAGCTATTAAAGCGTGTAAGATTAACAAACCTACATTCTTAAAAAACTTTGAGACAACTGAATTTAAGGTTTACGTGCCGTCCAGTTGGTTATATTCATTAAAGTTCTTTTAAAGACACGACTTAAAAATCACGATGCAAATCGAAGTAAAACACACAGACATTGCGTAGTCTTGCTGTCAAGTCTACTGTCATCCCATACACAAAAGTATCATGTGTGGTATGACGGTTCTACTCTTGACATTTCTTGCGGGATCCCATGTGTCATGCTACGGCCACAGCTAATAACAATTACTCTTTCTATCCCTAGATCACAGTGTTCCGCATCCAAGAGCGCGCAGAAGGTGGAGAGATACAAGAACTCGACCAGGTGATCCTGACAGCGCTATTCCGAGCACAACATCTAACACCGAGCGAGCAACTCTCACTGGCTCTCACTTGGAACCGAGTTGATATTGCCCGCTCTGAGATCTTCGTCTATGGTCAGGAATGGCCTCCAGGTGAGATGCTCTTCATCATTATCTAGGTACTCTTGGCTATGCTGCGCTGTTTCGAGTGAGCAACTGGCATTGGCTCTCGCTTGGACCCGAGTTGACATTGCTCGTTCCGAGAGTCTAGTTTATGGACAGGAATGGCCTCTAGGAGATGCACTTCATCATCTTCACCCTCAGTCCAATTAGAATCAAACTGCGAAGCTATTTATTATCCAGGTACTCTTGGCTACATTGTTTTGTGCAAGCAACTTTTATTAGAACCGAGTTGAAATCGCTCGCTCGGAGCTTGCCGATCTTCATTTATTTTCGACCGAGCGAAGCGAGGTCTTAGAGTCGAGAGCCGTCAAAAGCCTGCGTTTCGACCAGTTTAGCGGTTGACCTCTGGCGCTTAAGTTTGATCGACATTTACTCGAAAACGGTTAATCCAAATTAAATGAAACTTTACACACAAGTTAGGTAGGTTAATATAATAATTTTAGTGAAAAAAATAGCCAAATAAACTCTAGGGTTGCAGAGATATAGGTGACTTAAAGTCTTTACGATAGGTCTGACGATAATTTCAAAACTGGTGCTCTGATATTTTTTTTCTAATATATACACATTTTTTATAACCTACATAAATATATTATCAAAAGTGTATGTTTGTATGTATGTTTGTTACGCGATAACTTGAAAACCGATAGTCCAATCTTTATGAAACTTTGCAAATACGTAGTATAAGTCAATAGAATTTTTAAGTTCGAACATCAGCCAAATCGGTCGAAGGGTTCTAGAGTAATAGAAAATGCTTAATAACAACGTTACCAAACTTCCAATCTTAATGGAACTTTGCGATCAGGTAGTATAAACTAAAAGAATTCTCAAGTTCGAAAATGAGCCAAATCGATCCAAGGGTTGTAGAGTTATAGAGATGACTAAATTATAATGTTTTGCACAATTTGTGAGGTACATTAAGTTTGAGAAAGATCCTACAGACAAGAAAGAGCAGGCAAGTAGATCAAGCTTAAGAATTAATAGCGATAAAGTGCAAAAATTCGAGAATTTCAAGCAATTTATCTTATTTTCAAAAAGATTACTTTTTAGTATATTGCGTAATAAATGCCAATTGCATCAATTATAGTCCGGCCGCCTAAAGTATGCGATTGAGATAGGTGTCACATAAATGTAGGTAAGTACATAATATTATGTATATATATTGTGATGGGAAATAATCTTTTGTGTTGTTTTTTTTTTAACCTTTTTATAAACCTCGCTTCGCTCGGTCGATAACATATAATGTTATTTAAAATAGTTATTTAAAATAAAAACCATATTAATAGCGTTATTTTTTTGCCCATCGCTAATGGCAAGCAACCAAAGTTGGATTTAGTAGTATAGGCATAATTATATGATGACATAATTACGTCACATGCCTAAAATTTTTTATAAATTATCCCGAACACAATGTACCAGACTATAACTCGCTGTCAAATAAAATAATATTTTACTGGCAAAACATGAAAGTGGAGACCATAAACAATATAAGCAGGCAATAATGTCTGTGGAAGCGGTGATAGAATAATAAAAAAAAACTCGCTGTATCGCTTTGTTATAAAATATAATTTAAATATATAATTTATATGAATACATACATATATCATCGACCGAGCGAAACGATGTCTTAGAGTCGAGAGCCGCTGCTTTTTCGCTGGCAGTAAGGTATATTATTATTCGTGTAGCCTGTCTGCAAAACTATTTAAAACTTAGAATAGTTTGTGCGGCACATTCAACAATAAAGGATACGTCACACTGAGGCGGCACGGCGGCAAAGCGAACTGGCCGCGATCCGAACGCGAACGGTCGCGAACCGAACCACGTCACACAGGACCGGTCCGCAGTTCGCGCCGGCAGGCGGGCAATGGATCAGGCGTGTTTGGTCACATTCTCAAATGGACATAAAAAAACACGGATTGTCATATTAGCAGAATGTCGCAGTAGCATTATAATATTATTGTCATAGCAGTATATCATCAAAGTAGCAATAAGATATTGTAGCAAATATTATCATTTTGGTAATAAAAATACTTAATAAAAGTAAATATACTATTGGTAGCGCAAGAAAACACATGTCAAGACTTATCAACTCTTACGTTGCGTCAAGAGTACTACCGCTGTCATTGCAAAGAGATTTGTAGCTTTTCTCAATATCATTGTGCATAAACAGATTAAGTTAACAAGTGTTTTTTTTTAAACAAGCTTTTATTATTATTACCATCTGCCATCTAATATAAAAGTACTTGTCAAGATGAATAATATGAGCTCAAATTTGATGGGTTTGTGCCGTTTAATGACATAGTTCCTATGGCCAACTTCGAGCTCCATCATCAAATCAGCTCCATGTTATAATAATATTGCATTGTCATACGATTTATACAGGCACGCAATATTGCAGCTCAATCGGATATCGGGAAGTGGGTCAAATTTACAACTTGCAAGATTTGATTAAGACAGACGGACAGACAGACAGACAACAGATAGGTTAAAGTAAAGAAAAGCTTGTAAAAAGGGGCGATAATAGAAAGAATACTTTTAATAATCCGCTCTTTGTGAATGTATTTGCCTCGTATGACAATGTGCGAAAATTATATTTTTCGTCGAAATGGCATTTTGCGAATGTGACCAAGTTCACCTGATACAACAGAAAAAGCGGTTGACAGTTTACAGTGGTTTGACACTGAATAAATTATTATTATGACATTGAAACTTCAAAAGATCGCGCTTCTAGATTTTTCTTAGATCATTATACCAGCCGGATACGTAACAGTTAGGCGTCTCCCGCCACCAAAACAAGAAGCGCTGGACATAAAACTAGTTTAATCAGCGCCGCGCAGGACCTGTCTGCCCGGTACATGCTGAGCCTATTCCAATTATCAGTGGATTGTTTGTTTTTTTTTTTATATGTAATTTTCGTTTGTTCATAATGCAATTTGTTCTAAAATGTAACTTAAATATGTATATTTTTTTACTGATAATAAATACTTTTTATCTTTATCTTTAACACTAAACGATTCGTGAGTTGTTGCTTGTGAGTTTTTGAGCTTCTTGTCGACCGTTTCGATCCTGTACGAGGATCTTCTTCAGGGAGTAGCTGCGGCACGAAGGCACGAAGCCGAAGTAAATTCAAGTTAGTGTATGCCGTTTATTTCCAAAGATGAACATTAAACTAGTTGGCACAATTCAGGTTGTCTTTATGTGTGTCGTTTATATTTATGTGTACTCGTGTGCGTCGTGCGTAATCATTAGTGATATCATTATAAGTATTAGTGTGCGTTTCCTTTCCCCCTGCAGAAACTAGCAATTTTTTCACATAAAAATTAGATCTGGCTTCGTTTCCTGTTGGTTTAATTTTTCAAAGAGAACAAAAGAAAAACAATGTGAATTTGACATTACTAAAAATGTGACAAACAGGTCGTTTGAGTAGTATACTTTTTTAACTGATGAGATGTCGCTAGATATTCATTTGCGAGCTCTTCAATTTTCGTAAGGTAGTTTTGATAACTATATTACGGCTCATCAGACTCTCTCTACATCAAGTGGAATGAACAATGAACGACCGTTCAGTCACCATAGGGTTCTCAGTCGGTGTGTCACGGCTCCATCATCAGTGCAGCTCGATAACACAAAAAAAAAACAGATTTATTATATATTGCCATTATGCTACAATTATTTAGCTAATTCTGCGTTATAACTGAGTTGTAAGATTTTTTTACATAAGTAAGATAATATTAATTGAGTTGCACCTTTGATTTTCAAGCCCAGCAGCGGGAGAGTACAAGCTTAGCTTTAATTATCATAATTTTTCATTGGAAATTTCCATTAGATTCATGATTAAAATCGCACCGAAGTTGTAATAAAATACAACTCGTTCTACCGCACCGCGTGCCGTCGCGGCACGGACGGCGCCCGGTTCGCTCTGTGTGACGGCTTGTATTGACTTCCCTACAATACAGCGTCCGCGAACGCATTCCGCCGCGGAAAGCGGTCCAATTGATAAGTTGTCAGTTGTCATCAACGCGATCTGCCCGGCGCGGCAGACCGGACCGCGCATGTTCGCGTCCGCTTTATGTGTGACGCCTCACGTACAAACTAGAACATTACAAAAATTCCGTCCCGGTTCGCGTCCGCTTTGTCCGCTCAGTGTGACGTAAGCTTAAAGGTGCACGAGCACACCGTAGTGCATCGCGGGCCGCTGGTGGCTCTCTCCAAAAAAGTCAGCAAAAAGTTGAGATCACTACGTACGCGCCCATCCAAATACGTACGCGCATAACATTGCTTAACTTCGATGAATACGTACTTTAAATAGAGCCAGAACCATTTATAAATGAATTAATTCAAATGTACATATAGGGTGTATTTTTTTCTACGTTAACTTAGAAGTTTAATTTCACGGGCACCAAGCGGCCATAGACCTGGGTATATGGTAAAAAATCTAGAGTAAATGGGTCTTGACAGACAGCCGGACGACCAAGTGATCCTATTAGGGTTTCGTTTTTCCTCAGAAGTACGAAACTCTAGAAAGGATTATATTCTAAAAATCTCGGTACGTAAGTTTTTGAGTTTTAATTTCTCTGAAATTTGGTATTTTGCGTTTTAATATTAATGTTAAAGTTCTTGTATTAGGATATTTAGTCGAGGCCTAAAGTCTAGGTTTACACGTAAATTGGGCTGCGAGGTCCCAGTTCGAGGCGAACTACCTACTAGTTATTACGTTTGATCGACACTGAGTCGTCAACACCACGGTGCAGATTGAAATGATGCGTCGGTAATCGCTCATCATCAGGCGAGTCGTCTTCTTGAAAACATATTTTATACACTCGACCTAAGTATCGGTTAATTACTCCTAGAGGTCTCTTTACACTGACATAGTTTCTACTGAAATAAACCATCTATTAAAGTGTTAACAAAAAGATAACTATTACTATTAATAGTTAACATCTTAGAGGGATAAAGGAGAAAGGGACCTTCGCCTAGCACAAGGTCTCACAAGATTGAGTAAAAATAGACTAACAGTATTGTTAGAAAAACCATTATAGTCCAGCAAATTAGCTTGTTGGTGCTTTATGATTCAAACATTACATTTGGCTCAATTTTTTTTTGTTACTAAAGCTGGCTGGTGAAGGTTATCGTTGCCTATAGACTTCTATTAAACCAGCAGCCGTAGCACATCATGACATTGATGTTAGAGTAGCACAAAACAAGAGTAATTGACGTTTATAAGAGCACAATGACATTGGGTGTAGCTGCAAATTGTATGCAATGACAGCGCGAGTAGCAATAGTAGTGTCTTGATATATGTCAGATTACTCTTGACAGTGGGACGGGATTTGCTACTCCTATGTCAATTTCTTACTATGCTAAAGGGGCTGTACGAAATCAAATGCAACATATATATTTTTTGTAGCTTTTGGTAATTTTTACATTTGACAATGTGTTTTTTTATTTAATTAATTAATTTTTGTTTTAAAAGTTGATTTTTTTTATCGTTTAGCTACAAATTCTTTTTGTCTTCTTACAAAATTCACGTGTAGCAATCCGCTGTCCTAATATTCTTCTCTCTACCAATATTAATATAGTCATTAACAACAACTTGTTCAATATTCCTGCGCGTAATTTGTGAAACCGTGAAAAGACACGATTTTTAAAGTTACTTCATTAATTTTCAATCGTTTGCAAACACCGTTGGAATTTAATTAAATTGACTGAATTAACCACAGGTTACTTATTGAAATATGATCAGCCCCCTAGTTATTACATTATTGCATATATATATATATATGTATATTGTACTTTTGTTCTTGTCGTTGCCAAGTTTCCTATCGTACGCAATAATGTAATAACTAGGGGGCTGATCGTATTTCAATAAGTAACCTGTGGTTAATTCAGTCAATTTAATTTATATATATATATATATATATATATACCTCTTTTGCAAAAAAAACGGGCACCTAAGAAAACTTACTTTCTAAGGTAGATTTGTGTTAGTTTAAAATTTTTTAACTGTTTGACACACTTTGTATACTTATACTCGTACCTAATCGTGTAATAATCATGTGAAATAAGCGTGAATTTTGGCAATTTTGTATTTAAATTGATGATTTTTTTCAAAACCGACGTACACTACCACACAATTACAAGTGGCCGACAATAAAGACAAGAAGATTTTTTTACTTTTTTATTTAAATAAATTTACAACTCTAAAAACCTAGTAACGAGTGTGACCTCCTCTTGCCAAAATCACAGCTTGAATCCTTCTGGGCATACTCTCTACGATGTTTTTAATTACGTTTTGAGGAATACGTTCCCACTCTTCAGCAATTACTCTTTTTAGCTCCCTGATGTTTTTTGGAGCAGGTTGCACTGATCTTACCCGCCCTTTAGAACATCCCAGACATGCTCGATAGGATTGAGGTCAGGACTGCGAGCTGGCCAATCTAAACGACGGATCCCAACTTCTTGCATGTAAGCTTCCACGTCACCAGAACGGTGCGGGCGGGCGTTGTCGTCCATAAAAATGGAATCTTCCCCAAGTGCAGTCAATGCGGGTTGTGCATGTAGAATTAGGACTTCCATTATGTACCGGTGTGCATTTAATGTTTCTCTTTCTAAGAAAACTAATTCCGTACGCTCCGTCGAATTAATTGCTGCCCAAAACATAACGGAGCCTCCGCCATAAGGAGTGATTTGTTCGAAACACACTTCCGCATAGCGTTCCCGTGGTCTTCGCAGCACTCGCCGGCGTCGGTCCTCTCCGCACAAAGAGATTCTAGCTTCATCAGAAAACAATACCTTATTCCAGTCCTCCATAGTCCAGGAAGCACAGTTTCAAGCAAACTGAAGTCGAGCAACACGGTGCTCACGGAGTAATTTAGGGCCTCGAGCCGGGCGGTAACTTTTGATATTGGCAGCCAAAAGGCTCCTTCTAACCGTCCACAAGCTCACTTCTACTCCTCTTACTTCTTCAAGGTTTTTTTTCAGGTCCACACTTGACGCCTTACGATTCCGCAACGCCTGACTCACCAAAAAGCGGTCGTCTCTTGGTTCTGTGCATCGTTTTCTTCCCGAGCCGGGTCTTCTTTTAACTTTTTAGGTCTCTTGATATCGTTGCCATGTCCTCTGGACAGTTGAACGGCTCACATTTAGCCGTTGAGCCACGTAAGTTTGCGAACAACCTTCTTCAAGTAGGGCTATAATTTTACCGGCCCTTATCGCATTATCGCTCATATCAAAAAGTGGTATTGGAAAGAAAGAATAAATTGTTTAATTTGCAGAAAATACTCAAAAAGTTTTAAAATTGTTACAGCAATTCGCATCAATTCGCGCCAAAAAGCAAAGCAATTTCACTATAAAATCAGTATTTATCTTTTTTAATTTCAAATTTTAAATTTGGAACATTAATAATCATGCCAGGATGTTTATAAATGATAAGTCAATGCATCGTCAAATTAATAAAACCTCTTTCTTGTTCTTCTTCATTGAAGCAGAGAAATCATCAAAGTGCCCGTTTTTTTTGCAAAAGAGTTTATAAACATTTAAAGTTAAAGGGAGTGGTAGAGAGATTAGAGAGAGAGACAAGACAAATGACAAGACTCAACTTTGTTCAAATGTGGGGAACATTTGTTGTGAATCGTCAAATTCTTACGATTTTTAAATCTATCGCCAGTGTTCTCCATAACTAAAACAACCGATTAACAAACTGTGGTTGAGATAATATTCTCGACAATATTAGACGTGAGTTGTGAGTTGTGCCGTTTTGTTTGTCAAAATGTTATTTAAAAAAGCTTTTCAAAATATTCCTTTTTGCGCGTTCATTTCCTCGTGTATAAACTCGGCTGGTTTATAAGGCGCTATACAGACAGCAGTTCAAGTGCCAGTTGTCCCAAAAGTTCTCTTTGGCAAAAGTGGACTATATCCGCAAAGCGCGTAATATTGTAAAAGTAAATATTCACACTTGCGAATTCGGAAGCTTATTTAGCGTTTTTTTTATAATGATCGTTCTTATTCCTTACTTATCACTTGATCAGAATTTACCAAACAACATAACCTTTACCAAGTTTAATCACTGACCTTAATTAAAATAGGTGCTAATCAAGATTCCGCGCCAACTTTCACCGTAATGATAGCTTCCCACACAAAAACGAAAATAAACTGAAAAAAGTAAGATTAAGTTGAAACTCGGATGGACAACTGAAACTGTGAGGTCAGGTTCCCATGGGGCTCGAATGCCTAAAGTTCTTCTTGAAATAAACGATTGTGAGCCCGGAGAGCGGATAATTCATTATGTAGGTGTGTTTGGACCTTTCTTTAATATACGTCGGTTCCTTGTCCATTATTTTGAACTTCTTGTAACAATGTTTTTGAATTAATATTTAGGGAATACGGAAACAACTATTTTATATACTGTAATGTGTTTGCTTATCAGGCTATAGGTACATGAGTTGACAACTAAATAAATACTAATACATCGACCTATCTACAGAAGAAAGTTGCATCTGAAATATGACTACTTCATCAGCAAATAAAAGTATGACTTCCATACTTACATTTTGTCCAATCTTTTTTGGATCCTGGAGTAAAACATATTATGCGTTTTCTAAAAATATATGCTGGTCATTAATCTTTTTAAAAATATTCTTTTTAATTTATTGTACGGATATATCGATATAATCCACACGTCAAGTACGTCGGTAATGAGAGAACATTTACTTCGTTCATAACACTAAAAAAATAATATATATTATCTTCGGGTACACCGAGAAATATTTTCAAAAGTTAATTCTACGAATTATCGTTTCAAAATTCGTTATATCGTGCGAGCGTGCAAAGACAGCTCTTGAGTAAATAATCAGAACATTTTGACCAGTATTGGTTTTTATTTTTTACCTTTCTATCCTGTATTCACCTTCTGAAACTAAAAAAATATTCAAACAAAACTTACGGAAGTCGCTACTTTTTAGTTGTGAATATTTCATATCCAATTTTCGCTGCGAGCTGATATAAAAATAAAACAAGATAAACAAAAAATCCACTAAACTCGAGCAAACAGATTTGTCCGTCCAAATTGAGTTTTGATTCGGTTATCCGTCCAACCTGACACGTGTTTTTGCACTGAGAATATTTTGTGTAGAAGATTTTGATTCGGTCAATATTTACCATATTTCTATTATAATTTTTTTATATATAAGTAGGTACTTGGTGCGGCGCAGCGACGCAAACGGAGTTTAGGCCTCCGATACAAAAATCAATCAAGGCCTGTTCTTACCAAGACTTTTTTATGTATCATTTTTTTTAATGTCTCTTAAAGGGTACTCATCATCATCATCAGCCTATGTTCGTCCACTGCTGGACATAGGCCTCCCCCATGGCACGCCACTCAACTCGGTCCTCCGTCTTTCTTCTCCACCCACCCCCAGCGACCCTCCGAATATCATCGCCCCATCTCGCCCATGGGCGCCCTACGTTTACCGAGACGTGGTCTCCACTCGAGAACTCGTCTACCCCAACGGTTATCGGTTCTACGGCAAATGTGACCAGCCCATTGCCACTTCAGTTTGCTAATCCTTTCTGCTATGTCGGTAACTCTGGTCGGTAAAGGGTACTAGACATAATTTGAGAAAACGGTAAGTTCTGATGGTTAGAATTCGTAAGTTGTGTAAAAGTTATATTCAAATATCCACGTCTATATGTATAAATATTTCATTTTTAGGTATTTTACAAAAACAAAACTTGACGTGCTGAAGTGCATTATGTGGCCTCTTTTAATAAATCCATTTGAATTATAAAAAATATTTTCTATTGTATAAAAATCATATAGGAATGTTGACTAAAAACTACTAATTGTTTTTGTCCATAATGTAGATTTTTGAAAACTATTGGACACGTATTTTTTTATTTGTAAATCTGATTAACAACGTGGGAGATACAACGCACTAAAGTTACTAGAAAATAGACGACTAAGTAGTCGTGACGTCACATTACTAAATCTAGTACATTTTTGTTTAGTGGTGTGACGTCACGCGTCCGAACACGACAAGAATCTTATAAGCGTTATATCTCAGCCAGTTTTTATTTTATTTGCAAGAAAAAGAATACGTAGCGAATATTTTTTTTATTATAAAACTTACGGACTAATGGACTGACGAATGGAAGGAGGGAAGGAAGGCCTTTGCCCTGCAATGGGACGACAATGGCTTAAAATAAAATAATAAAATACTTACGGACTAAAAAAAAATTGTATTTTAACAATTTTGACCTTGTCAACATCCCTATTGTGAGAACGGCCCGCGACCCGCGACAAGTGTATTTACATTTGGTAGAGCCCATGTTTGTATGTTCGTAACAAACACAACAAGTATCGCCTGCTGAACGCGTGGGTTGTTTGATTAACCAGACCCTACGGCCATTGCGTACTCACTAAACATGTATGAAAAGTGGAACAGACATTATTAAAGAACTTTTATTCTCTTTTATTTTTATGTCGCTCTTAAACACGGGCTAAGCCCGGGCCTTTTTATTGGCTTACACAGAGACAAAAAATTCCAACGCGCAGAGGCCCTTTTGAGCTTTTACTATAAATGTAATGGATGACACTTATTGGAGTCTTATTTTTATTTTATTTTTTTTTATGTGGAGAAGTAAGAAGACGAGCAAGACGCTCTCCTGATGTTAAGAGATAACGTTGCCCAGAATCAGTTCAGTGCTACCCAGAATTTCACAATGATGTGCAATTCTAGGTGCACAGCACCAATGCGTCTTACTCAATAGTCATAAGATGTTAAGCTCAAACTCAAAACTCAAACTCAAAATTCATTTATTCAAATAGGCTACAATGGAGCACTTTTGCAAGTCAATTTTACATTTTATTTTAATATTCTACCGCTCGTTCGCAAGGCACCTCTATGAGAAGAACGATCAAGAAACTCATAGGGATTGTTTTTATTTTATATGTGTTTACGATTTTTATCTTGGTTACATAATTTATTTACAGGTGGTTAAGACTCATTAGCCCAGCAATTTCACTAGCTACAGTTCCCTCCTACCAAAGCACAGTAATGTTTGCACAGTAATGTTTGCACAGTAATGTTTGTTTGCAGTCATGTTTTTTATTTGTTAGTATATGTTAGTCTTGGGCCATGATCTCTTCCCGTAGACGAGTGTATCGTTGTACCCGCGCGCCTTGTATAATAGCGTCCCACAGGAACACTCCCATATTTTTGAGTGGATATCCTCGCCGCGCCATCTTCGGCGAGGGAGTCCCACATATCGCTCTGCGCCCCTGACGCAGGGTGACGATGCGTAACGCATTTTTCTATGGTCCAAAAAAATATGCGTCACGATCTCGCCTGATTAAAGGGACGATGCTGCCGAAGATTATATATAGTATAAGTATGAGTGTAATATAATAGTTAACCTAAAAAATGTTTGAAAACTTCTGCAAAACAAAAAAAGTTAACGAATATTTAAAAAAAAAACTGTGAGTTTCTAGCCTGTTTTTCACCTTCCAAATAAGTACCACAAAAACAATAGAAAATAAAAATTACATATTGGAGAAAAAAAATTATAATTGGCTGTCTTATCGCGATCTCTTCCAGACATCCAAGCAGGGAAAGTAAAAAATTGAGCGAACAGGCACAGATTTTGATTATTTTTTGTAATTTTATCTTAATTACTCGTACTACATTGACGCGAGAACCCAAAGTGAGTTTTGGTCTCCAACAATAAGAGCCTCCTGGTTCCTGGCCAGCTGGTTCTGTCCTGTGCCACTTCCTGCCTGTAATTTTATCTACTTTTTTAATAAACAATCGCGTCAGAGCCGATCCACTAGTGAAAGTAATCAGTGGTAGCACCCTTCGAAATCACAAGCCCTTTATGTGTTTGTGATTCAATTTATAATTTTTTGTTTTTATGACATAAAATGTTACTAACAACCAGTATACTGTTCTATTCGTTATTTTTGATGTCTTTTGATAAAAAAGACATTTTTGCCTTTTGTCTGTTAACTTTTCAGAAGACTTTGTGATATAAATTTAATAACATCTAGTGAGGTATATAATACCTATATCTAAATGTATTTTTTATATATTTTTGTGGCAAATGCCTTTATTGAAAAAAAAAAACAAACTAACAATACTATAGCTACTACAGCAGTAAAGAATACTTTAACCACAGATCGGCCACAAGCCAAACTACAGAAAATCCAAGTGCTCCAAACCACTGTCAAATGGCAAATGTATTAAATATTTTATATTATTAGATATTAATAATAATAATAAATACTTCAGGACATTTCACACGGCGCCACCTAACCCCAAGCTAAGCAACTTAATGCTTGTGTTATGGTGGTTAAGATAACGGATATATTGTAATACTTATATACTTTTTTTTGTAAATACAATAATAATAATATATAATATTATATATATTTTGGTAAAATAAAATAATATAGGTCATCAAGATTTTCACAAGAACCTGAAAACTATTTTAACTAATTTTTCCATAATTGTTCGTATTCTAATGAACAAGTAAGGTTTAACAATGTCAATCGGAAAACCAACTAATAATACAATAGAAAAGAACCATTCCATAGGCACTAAAAGCCTTACTAGGTTTAACCTATGACAATGACTAATTTTAAACTCCCTGCCTTTGTATCACCTTGTTGAAAAGCCTTCATAAAGGACGTAAAAAAAATTAAAGTCATAACTTTGATAAAAGCCTCGATAAAACTGAAAAATAATAACAATAACTCTCAAATAATATCACTAAACTAAATCTCTTATCTAAACAATAAAATATGAGGGGCAAACAATAATGGAAATATTTAATTTTATAACCAAAACTCGAGCTTTGTTCAAAATAATTGTTTTTGTGGAATGTTTATTTGTTTTATCATTTCACTAACTACATTTAGTGACTTTACCCCCAGATTATTTTCATAATAAAGTGTTATTGTAGGGGGTTAAGCTACCTACTTATTTACAATTTGTTCGCTCAATTGATATTATGTTATAATATTTGTTATTCTAGGGTCTAAGCTACAAATAATTTAAAGCTCAATTTAATAATTGTGCAAAATCAATGATACCATTCGGATTTTACCCCCTTTAAGAGAAGATTTGTAATTTGACATTTTCTTATCAAAATGTAATAAAAAATAATAATCATTGACCCTAATTCACGCTTTACAGTACATTAAAATTGTCGACAATATTAGATTTGTCAAAAACCAAACAATTTTCATTTACCAAGTCACATAACATTCTTAATTTTTTCTGCTACGAGCTACGATGCTACGCTATTTCGTAGCACATCTACGACATGTAACTCTAAATGCGTAGGCTTCGTTAAACAATAATGATCCTTATTTCGAAGTGCTTAAAGTCCTTTATTTACTTGTAATTGAAAGCTAAGTAATTTAAGGGCCGCCCACTTTCAACTTTCACCTTTCAGTTGAAAGGAAGTTCTCATATTAGAACGCTTTAGAACAATTTAATGCCTTGAAGGTGAATGTAATTCTTGGCATCATTTTAGTTAGATTGTTTTAGTTATTTACTATTTTATCCGACTTATGAAAAGGAAGTAATCAATTCGCTATTCGCATTTATAATATTAGTAGAATTTGTAAGCCTAGCCGCAACATCTAGTTGTTTTACTACTGAAAAGTACAGTATTCAAGCGTACATATCTTCACATATTATACCAAATTTCACCTCAATCATTTGAGTCTACTTGTATTTAAAGTAATCATTGAGTTTACTTGTATTTAAAGTACCTATAGATTCACATATATGTAAGTAGTAGTTTACGATATGAGATAATTTAGTTCGGATTTAACAATAAATTTTGGACTACCCTAAAAAAAAAAAAAAAAAAAAAAAACTAAAACCCTAACTAATAAGTTTATTTTGAATCCTTTTGTTGTATTATTTTACTAGATATAGGTAAGTAAGGCTAAATTGTGTCTCTAATATTGTTTAATTTTACGTTTATATAAAATAAGTATAATTTATGGAGGTACCTATTTATCGCAACTTATAACTACATCTATTCCACAAACATTACATATTTTATTGTTGGATATCATGATAAATGCGTTACTCAACGTCCATAAGCTAAGTATTGGAAGGGAAGCATCAAATATATCATAACACAGGTTTATCCTAGTATGATATTTGACGTGAAACTGATAATGCACACTTATTATAAAATAACATCAGTACAACAATTCAAGTATAAAATTTATTATATGCAACCTAATTAATTAAAATAAAAAAAATCCTCATGATTCATACCTATATTTATGACGTTTATGTACACATATGTTTGTATTTATATAACTAATTACACGTAAAAACCCTAATATTTTTAACGCAAAAATCTTATAGGTATATATAATTTTGTGTGTGTATGTATTAACGGCATATAATATTTTTACCCTCTTGTTTTAATTTTATTAATATAATATCATATATTTGTAGTCTTTTAGATTTTTAATATTACTTCTATAGCAATAAAAGTTTTAGTACCTATCAATGTACCTATAATCTTAAGTTACTATTATGTGCGAAGCAGGTACTGTTCATAAGTGTAAGTTAACTTACAATATGCATGTAATATCTTTAAGTATATTGTACTTTATGTTATTCGAAATAAATATAAAAATAAATAAAAAAAAATAAATCAGTGCAGCCATTTTGACATATATAGGTAACAAACATACACACACACACATTCTATTAAAAAGTGCTTTTAACATTTTGTTTCGTTTAAGAATTTGACAATTTTTGAACATAATTTGTGCATAGTAGAGTCGGCCTAATATAACAATCGTTTAAAGAAGATAAATTCGTAAAGTGGGCCTGCCTTATTTAAGATAGTTAGCAGATCCAATTAATTCACGTTTTCTCATGTAAATCTATGTTATGGAATAATTGATTGTTTGCTTTAAGCAGATTATACACAGTATTTACATAATATGGTAATTAATCTTATTTTCTATTATTCCACATTGCTTGATATTCTCGCAGTGCTCTACATTTTCATCCGCTAAAAACACCCTTATATCATGAAATAAAAATAAGAGACAATTTCTAATATGAAAAAATAACAATTGGTGGTCTTATCGGTATTAGCGATCTATTTCAGACAATCAAAAATGAGAAAAAACAGTTATCAATCACAGAGAGGACACTGAATAATTAATTAAATTAAATTTTAATGGCGCAGCAGACCCAAACGGAGATGTTGTTTGTTTGTCTTAAATATAAGATTCTAAGAACTTCACTTTTAAATTTAAGTTTACTGTGCTGAAACATATCTAGATCACCAAATATTTTATTATAGGTTCGATGAAGTCTAGTAACCGATGCATTTTGCGCATAGTTAGTGCTAAACACTGTTTGAGCGAACAAATTTGTATGTCTGGTTCTAACGTTTGGACAACGAAAACGTAATATTTTGTAATTTGTGCATCATCTCAGTACAGTCAATATACCCATTACAAATGCCGTGCAAATACATAATGTCAGTCGAAATCCGTCTGTTTTCAAGGGTAACTAACCTAGACCTAGGATTAAAACTATTTTTTTATAGCCGACTAAACAAACGTTTGATCGCAATCTCACCTGTTGGTAAGTGACAATGCAGTCGAAGTTGTAGCACGCTTGTTCAGTAAGAACCTATTCACTCTTGACATAATAAACTTATATTTTTCAGCGCATAAAAGCACTAGATTACGTTGAAATGAAATGAAATGTTTTTTTTTTTTTTTTTATGTCATGAAGTAGAAGACGAGCAAGACTCTCTTCTAATGTTAAGAGATAACGCTGCCCATAATTAGTACAGTGCTACTTAGGATTTCACAATGATGTGAAATTCTAGGAGCACTGCACCAACGCTTCTCACTCAAGAGTCATAAGATGTTAAGACTCTTTAGCCCAGTAATTTCACTAGCTACAGTGCCTCCTACCGGAGCACAGTAATGTTTGCACATCACTGCTCAGGCGGTAGAATAACTGGCACTGTTGGGGTACCCACCTAGACGACCTCCTGCAAAGGATGTCTACCCCCGGTAAAAATGAAATATATTTGAAATATATTTATTTGCATAAAATATGGTACATTTAGTAGGTCTTATTAGGTATACAGATCCTCATATCTTGTCAGTGACACTAACATGCAAATATTATTGAAAAAGTTATCTCATCATCATCATCATCAGCCTATATTCGTCCACTGCGGCCTCCCCTATGGCACGCCACTCAACTCGGTACTCCGTCTTTCTTCTCCACCCACCCCCAGCGACCCTCCGGATATCATCGCCCCATCTCGCCCATGGGCGCCCTACACTACGTTTACCGAGACGTGGTCTCCACTCGAGAACTCTTCTACCCCAACGGTTACGTTATCTACGTAAAATAAATAAATTGGCGTGAACATCGATATTTTTGGTCTAACTAGGCCAGTAATTTGCCGAATTCACTAAAATCATTACAATATATAAGGTAAAACCGCGGCATACATATAGCAATTAATGATGTGCCTGTTCCACAGGTAAAGTTTTAATTGCGTTTCGATCGTATTGAACTTCAAAACGAAATAATTTAAGGTCAAAAGTTTAATTATAATGAGATTTTAATTATGTTTTTTGATATTAAATATGTTGGATCGCTTTAATTAATGAAATAATTAACGTGTGTTAATTATTAAAAATGCTTCGAAAATTGGGCATGTTTAAATTTCTTTGATGTTTTTTAAACGGTATTTTTAAACTTGTCTTGTTTTTTGGGTAATAATATCTGAATATTAAATATTATTAATCTCTTAATGTTGCAGATTGATCTGATATATGGTGCCTACACACGTTTAGTTCTGATAAATCTGTCGTAAATAAAACTAAATAATTGTAAAATTGACTTACAAGATTACTCCATTCTGATTTTGAATTTGAATAATTGAAATTTGAAAACCAATACCTAATAATTAATTCAATATGTTTTAAATTATTAAAAATGTAATACTGATAAGCCACGAGTATTCGTGAAATTGTTTACATGAAACTGCCACTAGTTTTCGGAATTAAAGCGCTTTCACTAATAAATGATTATTATAATAATTTGTCTGTCCGTGGACACGCATACATTTGGTAAACAAAGCACTATGTTGCAACTGTTTCATGATACTAAATGCCATCAAAAAGTCATGTGTCCACTCTAAATTCAAGTCATAATATTTGAAATATTTATTTTACAGACCAGCTCTAATTCACAACAAAATCGTATTCACATTTTAATGCAATTCGTAATTAACATTACTGAGCTTCGGTAGAAAGGCACTGTAGCTAGTGAAATTACGGGGCTAAAGAGTCTTAACATCTTATGACTCTTGAGTAAGAAGCGTTGGTGTAGTGCACCTAGAATTTCATTTCATTGTGAAATCTTAGGTAGCACTGTACTGATTATGGGCAGCGTTATCTCTTACCATCAGGAGAGCGTCTTGCTCGTCTTCTTAATTCGTTGTATAAAAAAAAATTATCGCGCTTATGTACGAGGAAAGTGTCAATTCTCAAAATAGAATATTAAAAGTAATACATAATATTCATGTTTGAAAATGTTGTACTTTCCATGCCTATGCTTTTTACAGTAGACCCACCTACTTATAATATTCATGCAAAAGTATGGATGTATGGGAATATCATAGTGCAGCTTTTCCGTTGTAATTTCAGCTCAATCGGTTCAGCCGTTAACTCCGCCTAAGAATTTTGTTGAATTTTATGTGTTTTTGTTGATTGTGTAGTGTGTAGACCAAAAGCTAGACCCGGCTTTAGGTATTAAGAGGTAACAAACATATACACACATCCATATTTTTGCATTTATGATATAAATGGGATATATTATAATGACATATTATGGCCGAGATTTAACTTTAATAATAATTCGTAAGGCTGTATCTCCCGTGTGTATCTTTTTAATTCAATTAGCTTAGAAAATTCGAATAACATTAATTTATTTATCCCCCAGGAGCTCTCGACGAGGCAATGATGCAGGCGCTTGAACACGATCGCATCGATTTCGTCAAACTACTCCTGGAGAACGGTGTCTCAATGAGGAAGTTCCTGACCATACCTCGCTTGGAAGAACTGTATAACACGAAGAGTGGCCCGAGCAACACCTTGCGGTATATCCTGAGAGATGTGAGACCTCATTTGCCGAGGGGATACGTGCACACTCTGCATGATATCGGCCTGGTTATCAATAAGCTCATTGGAGGTGCTTATAGGTATGTGGATATCTTTTAAATTTAGTCTTCAGTTTCAAATATTACATTATGGTTTTGGCTATGGCGCTATAAGCGGTGGGCTCAGATGTCCATCTTTCTATGTGCCATACCAAAAATCCTCGGAAATAAACTTCTTTTTTCGATGAAGAAAATGGAAAACTAGTTCATTTTTTTATAAGGGTGATGACCATTGACTTCGATTTGGTGCCATTATCACATGCTGTCGATGGTTTTGATATTTACAGAATTAAATATACTTGTAAGTCGTAAGTGTCTATAGTATAAGTCTACCAAATAATTGCAATTTAATTTTCTAACTTCTTTACACGTAATACGAATTTGTGAACGTGTATAGTCACTATAAATTTCACTGAAAGAGACTCAAAGGAAACCACGTCAAAGTAACAATTAAATTGTACCCAATCTTCAATTTATTGGTTTCCTTTAACTCGTGTAATTTATCCTCAGATGCTACTACACTAGACGCAAGTTCCGTCCAATCTACGCGAAGGTGATGAACAAGAGTGTGAACGTGCATCGAAACAGCGCTTCTTTCACCCGACACAACGCCGGCGGACTGTCTCTTATTACTGGCTTTATGCCTGTCACTAGCGAGATGGCACTCTTCGACTATCCTTTCAATGAACTACTGGTAAAATTAAACTTATGTATATTAAGGTATCTTCAAGGCAGTAAAAAAGGTATGAATTAATGTAGGACCTAGGTGTGCGCCTTGGGGTAACCTGGAATATTTATGGCCTTTTTTTTGTTTTCTTAGCCAAGTATTGCGCTTTCATATATTATTTATTGCAATACATCTACATTTTGTATTTAAAAGCGATTATATAATATAAAGCATCTTTAGCAAAAGATTAGCAGTAAAATGGTCGATATACTGAACTTACAATTTCTCAAATGCCATTAACTAATCGGGATAGTTAACTGCATCAATACCGTGAGATCCAAGACGTGATTAAAGCAGTTCTTAACCAATATTTACCCGCATTTGATCATCCAATGATACAATATTTTTATACAGTTTTTAACTGTTTGCCTAGATGTGGGCAGTCCTGACCAAACGCCACCAAATGGCTCTTCTAATGTGGACCCACGGTGAAGAGGCCCTCGCCAAATCTCTGGTCGCCTGCAAGTTGTACAAAGCCATGGCTCACGAAGCCGCTGAGGACGATATGGAGACAGAGGTGTATGAAGAACTCAGGCATTATGGGAAGGAGTTTGAAAATAAAGGTACCGGAAAAATATACCTTATGTATAAATTATTAGCTTTAAGAAACAGTAACTGTGATGGAAACTGGTATGTATATTACAACACGGTAAATTATATAACCATTTAAAGATAATGAAAAAAGTCATGGCATCCTCTTAAATAAATGTATTATAGCCTAATACGTACTCGTAAAATTTAACTTTGGTATAATGTTTCTCTTACGTAAAATGAATTCATGTATACATACATATAATCACGCCTGGTTCCCGTTGGGGTAGACAGAGACTATTTCTCAACTAAATAAGTTCATACCACGAAGAGTTCATGCTTACCAAATAAAACGTACTAACAATAAAAGCCTATATAGATTGTGACTTTTTGCAGCGCCGTTGCAACGTTTTTCGGGAACGAGGGCGCATTTTTTTAACAACAAATCAGTTTCTTTGCGTTTGTATCGCTGCTACGATTCGAAGGCGCAACAAGTGGTGTTGTGCTCAGGCTTTTATTGGAATCAATGTGCACTTCAAAAATATTTAACTCCACACACTACAAACTTTAATAGTAAAAAAATAAATAAACCGCAGTTGCCAAAAAGCTACAGTATGTGTAAATGTACAAATTATCATCTATTCTCATTCTCCCATCTTGGGAAATACTTGAGCTCATCTTGTAATGTGACCATTGGTTTAGATTACCCTCATCTCAACTCATAAACATTTCATAAAAACAGCTTAATCAAGAAACTCATTTACGCTTTCTATATAAATACTGAACTTTAGTGATCATAAGTTTTTTACTGTCAAGAGAACTAACTGAAAGGCACTAACTGGGAGTCAATAAAGATAGGTATCATACAGACTATGGAAATAAAGGCAGATACTGCTCCAGTGCACGGTTTTGTATGTTTTGATTAATTATTGTTAGAGACAAACTTTGAACTTTTGGTCGAACTTTAAACAAGGTTGTTTAATGTGGTTTACTAATTTATTTCATCGAGACATTATAGTTGTTTTAATAATAAAAATCTGGTTATAACGGATCCTTGAAATAATATTCTAAATACTTTAACGATCTGTCCATGTCTACAATCACTAAACCATTTTTACAACCTCGTTCAACGTCAACCAATTCAAAGTTACCCAAGATGACTGAACTGTTATCGCTATTAATTAAATTTGCAAACAATAACGATTATTATGATCGTTCATATACTTTTTGGCATCATTTGTACAACTTTTCTCATTTCATCAACATGACAACATGCCATAATAACCTTTTACAGTTGATTATGTCTTAAAACATTAGCAAAGTCAAAAAGTTAACCTTTTACAGTAGCAGCGCAGTATCTACTTATATTACAATAGTCTGTCCAATAGATATCTAAAGTTAATATTAAGTTTCAATTACTCTATCTTTGCTCACTCAGAATAGATTTCAATTTGCTATAACGATGAAATATTGACTGGGATTAGTCAACTTTCTTCTTTCATTTAAAATGATCTCGGACAAAGTTAAAGTTTATAGGTATCTTGGGACAGCGAGCGGTTGAAGTTAAATTCTGTCTTTTAAATATTTTTATTACGATTTTGGATCTTTTATTACCCAATAGACTAGACCTGTTTATTTCAATTGCTATTTACCGGTTGGATTTTATGATGCGACACTTTTTTACGTCTTTTGTTCGAGATTTATTAAAATTTCATGTTGACTTTCAAGGACAGAGTGAGTTAGATGAGTTGACATTTTTTTCTTTATAACCAGAATTATTAAGATGGGGAAAAGCGCAATAGGACTGATTTTTAATATTTTTAGTATACTATACATACATATTTGTACCTGTTATATTTCTTATTTGACAGACTAGCTGCACCCAGCGGTTTTATCTGCTAAAAGTAAAATAAGCCTACAACCTAATTTCAGCAAAATCGGTACAGCAGTTAAGGCATCAGATAGTTACATCCATCCATACAATCATCATACATCTACATTCATACAAGCGTTTATTATATTAGTAGGATGTATTTAACTTATTAAAAATGTCCATAGCCTTGGAGCTTCTCGACTACTGCTACAGACAAGACGACGACCAAGCACAGCAACTCCTAACGTGCGAGCTACAAAACTGGTCCGGACAGACTTGTCTCAGCCTTGCCGTCACTGCCAACCATCGAGCCTTACTCGCCCACCCTTGCTCACAAATCATACTCGCCGATCTATGGATGGGAGGCCTTAGAACAAGGAAAAACACCAACCTAAAAGTAAGCTTAGATTTACGTTGAATACAACCTCGCAGAACTTTTTCTCTTTCATATTAACGCACAGACTAGTCATTAGCACTATCAGATGGACGAAACAAGGGAACCGTAAGCAAATCGGTTATGGATGGCAACTAGCAATTATTTCCACGCCTAAGATTAGCTTTCAGCCAATCAGCGTCGTTCTTTCAATGTGTGCGACCCATGTTTCTCTCATCTGAAGCACGATCATAGTAGAGTCAATGTTAGATAATAACTTAGTTAATAACAGACCCATCGTTATAAATATTTCGATGTCTGTGTGTCAATGAGTCGCTTTTTTCCTATTTTTTGGAAGCATGCACGTTGGACGCCGATTACGCACTCCCAAAATTTTCAACATCATCGTGTGATTCATAGACAAACAGACATCTTATTTTCCCCTAAAATTACGTACTATTTGCACTAATCGGCGTCTGATACTCGTTTTAAGTCCGAACTCGATAATCTATTTCGAATCTACCATTATTTTTACTATAGGTATTTTGAAACTTTGTTTTGTTAAATTTTCCTACTTTTGTATTCATCGCAATTTCAGTTCTTAATCTAGCGATCTTGTCACTTTTTCAAGTTTCTCGCAAGATTATTTCGCTGTCGTTTGGACTGTTTACTCTTAGATTGTCTGGTTCGGACCTCTATAGAGCATGGCGCTTGAGTGAGATAGTACCACCGTTTCGTTTTGGCACATCGGCTTTGTCTGAAGGTTATACTGAGCCTGCTCTGCCCGCTGTACATTCTCCAACTGGAGTTCAAGTCTAAGGAAGAACTCCAGCTGATGCCGCAGACTGAGGAGGAGCATCTTGAGAATGAAAGCATTGAGGACGATAGGAGTACGAAGGATCCAAACGATGCAGAGGTAATTTGTGTTTGGTTGCTTTCCATTTTGCTTTTGAAGGGGCTGGTTGGCGGGGCTCGTGTTTTGTTTTGATATTTAACGTGGTGGAGAGATTGCTTCAGGGATAGCTAATTTTCATTTTCAACCTATCATTTTAATTAACGGGAACAATAATGTTTTTCGAGCTAAATACGAGTATGTGCTCATATTAAGGGGAATGTGATGAATGTTATTTTGCGGAATAAAAACGAATTATAAAATCTTATAGATCGACATTGGTTCCATAAATTTAACATTTTTTATGATTTTCCATCAGGCGAACTATCTACTTAAATAAGGAAACCTAAAAGCGCAACTCGGCTTATTTTTTCTGAAACAATAATAATAAATGTTCTAAATAAAACAAATGTTACACACGTAGGTTGGAGTTGTGAAACGGCGAACGCTTTCTATCAAGAAGATAATACCGCCGGGACAACAGAGTAAAACTAATAAGGTAGACCGTCGCCTTAACCTCGACTGACAATGTAATACGAACACAAGAGCACTTTCACACCAGGTCGCTATGAACATGGCTATAGCAACTGACACGCGCCAAAGTGTAACATAAAGAGTAAAATAAAAGGCTTATCGCTAGTGTGAAAGGGCTCTTACGCACTTCCAACCCAACTATTTCACCCATTGTACTTGAAACTGTCTACAAAGACAGAAAATAGAATGCAATTTTCTAGACATCAGACGCAAATTGTACATCCGCCACTCACTGTGTTCGTATAACATACAAGCGCCGATCCAATCTACCCATTGTTAAGGCGATCCGTCTATTGCTTTCCGTGATCGTAGGCTTTCGTGACGTTTCATATATACTTGGAGCCCCTTCGCTCACTCCTTTACTATCTTCGAGCTACACTTTATAGGGCACGTTATCGGTTAAAGCTCACCTTGAATTTGCCACCCTCACGGCGCGCGGCGTGCCCCAGGGGAATTTATGGCACCTCGCTAATTTAACCCATACTCTTTTAACGAAGAGTTTCGCTTCTTGACTTTTATAATCCTTTTGCAGTTTCAATTATAAAAGCTCGTGCCTCGAGGTGAGCTCTAAACGACGACCGTAAAAACTTCCATTGGAAACTTCAATGCGTAGTACGTAGTTAGATTTGTTGTTTTTAATATCTGAATTTTATGTGAAACTATGCGATGAAAATGGAACATTCGACGCTTTTACCGTTTTTCTATCTTCTTTTTAATGTTCTGGAAGCTGGGCTTGAGCGGGCAGAATATGTTATGGTCTGCTTTATGTTTCGTGGGTTTCTCTGAGCTTCGTGTATGTTTACTACTGTATCATCTGTCACTTAACTTTTAACACTCGCATCATGCTGAACTTGTGAATGTATTTTTTTTATTTATTTTGGTAGGATGTGAACTATCTGTAAATGTTGATATGTTTTGTCTGGACTCAAGCAGGCGTTGATTGGCTCAGGGGCCGAATGCGAGACCCGTGTCGATCAGAACGGCAAAGTTGGTAAAATAGGCTGGGAGCCTTCGTACCGCGAACTGCCTGAGTACCATGCGCCTGAGGACAAGAGGATGAGGCCGCTCAGGCTCAGAAAGAAGATCTATGAGTTCTTCACAGCGCCTATCACGAAGTTCTGGGCGGATTCGGTGAGTTTACGAAACATAATATTTTGAGACGATAGTGTAATTAAGTTTATTTTTACCGGATGATATCATATTCTGTTTATTTTTAGACTAGCTGCGTCTAGAGGTTAACAGTAACCTCATTATTTTATTTCAGGTTTTAAGTTACCTACATAACAAATTTAAATTTTATCGACTCAGCCAATTGATCAAAAACACACCCACATTTATTATATTAGCAGACTGCAGCACTGCTTAATTTAATCTAGTATTGGACTAGATAGATCTAGACCGCCTATAAAGAATACACAGTCATCTCATCTTAAAGATGAATCGATATGATTTTTTTTTTAATCTAGTCGCTTCTATTATACCAAAAATTGTTTTATTAAACAATAGATTCCCTCAGTACCTTTCACTTAAATCTTTTGTCCAACATCCACTATCATACACAAATAATTTAACGCAACTTTGTGCTAAGTGTTTCATATTTTGCTTAGTCAGGAACATTTTCAGGGTAAATGCTCGTTTGTGAGAAATTCCATTATGATCGCGGAGTAGGGTCGCCACAAAACGTTTTACAGGAGGTAATGGTGATATTATAGAGAAATGAAACGGAACTATTGAAAAAATGGTGTTTGTGTTGGAAAATAAGATGCTTCATTATTCTCTATTCAAAAGAAAAAACAATTCCGATGACACAGTTTATAGACCCGACGATGTAACTTCTTTATACATAAAAGTAAGATAAAGAGTAAAACGCTCTCCTGATGGTAGAGATAACGCTGTCCATAATTAATAATAATAATTATGGACAGCGTATAATATGGGACAGCATATAACTAATTCTAGGTGCACTGCAGCAACGCTCTTACTCAAGACTCATAAGATGTAAGAACTCCTCAGCCCAGTAATTATAATAACTACAGTGCCCTCCTACCGAAGCACAGGACCCCCTACCGAAGTAGAGCTTTGGTGAACTCTTCAAATTGAAAGTTAATGTAAATTTACCACAGAAATGATAGAACTGTTTTGTAATCACATTAATATTATGAATGCAAAAGTTTGTGAGTGAGTGTGTATGTTTGTTACTTCTTCACGCCAAAACGGGTAGACCGATTGAGCTGGTATTTGGTATAGACATAGCTTAGACCCTGGAATAACACGTAGGCTACAGTACAGTGGGTAAAACTGCTGGGCACAGCTAGTGTAATTTAAAACTGAAAAAGTAAAAAAAAATCGCCTATGCTCTGCAAACATAAATATTTCCATCGAAACGATTCCAAAAGGCAAAAATAAATGTCATCATAAATAATTTTCTTCTTTAACTACCATCATGTACTATACTCATTTACCTTCTAACCAAATCCATCATACTAGCCTTAATAAACCTTACAGAATCACTTTATAAGTCAAAGACCCAATGTCCAAAGAAACTAAGACGGATGGCTATTCCAAGAGCAGCGGATACCTGACGTGAAAAATTGCCGCCTTCCTAACAAATTGTGTTTGAAAAATACAAAAATTTCTAGAATTAGTTTTATTGAAATAGAAATGAAGCACCCATAGTAAGCTCAGTTCCGCCACTGTGGCCTTCTTCTTTGGGTTTCATCTCTCACTTGATGGAAAGATGCAGATGCGGTCAAACGTAAGGTGTCTGGAAAGGTTCACTCATTCTCAAGTTGTATCGCTCAGAAACAGTACAATATGTGAATGGTTGCATGTATTTATAGGTACAAACGAGTAGTTTTTCTAGGAGTACGAGTGCTTCATTTCTTATTAATGAAGCTCAGTCTACTAGTTTTTCTTCCATGAAGGCGTTTTATTAAAATCTCTGAGGAAACACCATAGCTACCGTTTGACGAGATTAAACGCCACTGAGTGTCGAGATTAATATCTTGCCTAATGGGTTTTATGATTATTAAAAGGATTGAGTTAAGGGGGGCGAGATACAATATAATTGTTCAGTGAGTGTACATAAAATCAAGAAAAAATTAAATTATATTTTAATAGAGATTAAACTAAATTACTACAGAGCAAGCTTTATACCTATTTATACCTGCTAAACTCTTTTATTTGTTACATTTTTTTACAGAACTAAGTGTCTGCCGATGGAGGACGTGATTTCTAATGTAAATATAATTACAAAGAAAATAAAAACTAACTTTTACACAATAACGAATTTGAAAGACAATTTTATACACAGTTTTTAATGTTACTCCGATATTTTTTTTCTGTTAAAGTCACCACCACACAAGTTTCATATTTGCGGGATCGTACTTACCTCTATAAAGTTATTACTTCTTTATCTAAATATATAAAAGGAAAGAGTGACAGACTGACTGATCTATCAACCCACAGCCTAAACCGCTGGACGGATTGGGTTGAAATTTGGAATACTAATAGGTTTTGTGACGTAGACCACCGCTAAGGATTTCGCTATGAAGGCAAAGCCGCGAGCATAATAGTATAGATGAATGAGTGCCGATCGCTGGCTCTTGATCTATAATGTCACCTCTGGTAGCAAAAAAATTGGATCTGTGTGTAACGATCGTACTTTGTAATTATGTAACGTTAAAGACCCGTATTCAATTTCATTATTTTAAATTAAATTAGTCACGCTTTTCGCGGTCCGTGATTACGCAGCAACTTTGTATGAGGTCTAATTTTTATGTTTCTTTATTATGTGTGAGAACGCAGAAAAGCACTTTACGTTGAACATTACCAAGCTTTAAAAATAATTATGAAGGAAAAATAATTAAAATATGCTGGCTTTTAGTATAATGGAGACATTTTATTCTCATCATCAGCATATGTTCGTCCACTGCTGGACATAGGCCTCCCCCATGGCACGCCACTCAACTCGGTCCTCTGACTTTCTTCTCCACCCACCCCCAGCGACCCTCCGGATATCATCGCCCCATCTCGCACTACGTTTACCGAGACGCGGCCTCCATTCGAGAACTCGTCTACCCCAACGGATATCGGTTCTACGGCAAATGTGACCAGCCCATTGCCACTTCAGTTTGCTAATCCTTTCTACTATGTCGGTAACTCTGGTTCTCTGTCGGATCACCTCATTTCTGATGCGATCCTTCAGAGAGACACCGAGCATAGCCCACTCCATAGCTCTCTGAGCAACTTTGAACTTATGGACTAGTCTCACCGTAAGTGTCCACGTTTCTGCGCGGTACGTCATTCTACTTTGTGATATTATGGAATACTGGCTGAGCCCAACGGTTTTACCCGCTGTACTACTGTATCCTACATATTATTCCAGGGTCTAAGCTATCTCTATTCCACATTTCAGCTCAATCGGTCCATCCGTTTAGGCGTGAAAGAGTAACGAAAAAACATCCAGACATCCACACATCCATCCATCTTTACAAACTTTGATTAGTGGTATAATGTTATATTTAAAATTATAATAAAATAAATATTGTTCAGAGAAAATATAGATTTTTTTTCTTGAGAACTTGAGACTTGAATTGCTTTGCTTTTGTCTATAGGGCGTTTGGTTGTTGAAATACAAGAACAACTAATTTTAATTCATTTAAAATTCCTTTAAAAATTAATCATTCCAAGTAAATTCAATAGAAATCTGCGATAAACATTTTAAAGGTAAAATACCTATACATTGAAACAGAATCGTAAACCAATAACCCGCTCGCAAATAGCCAATTAGTGTCCAAGTATAACTAATCCCTAGTTAGAGTAATTAAAACCGTAATAATTCCCTCATTAAGGCGCTAACGGGGTGCCCGGGTCACTGATAAATCGGGTTCAGCTGTTAATTTAACGTAAGTATTAGGTTACTGGAATTGCTGATTTGCTTGATTTCATCATTAAATTCAAATTCAAAATGCGTTATTTCAAATACATTCGAACTCGTTTATTCAATGCGTTTATGCAATAGGGTTGGTGACTAAATTATTTTTTTCAAAAACAACTCCATAGGATTTCATTTCATTATCCCATTTCACCATTTTTAAAACGTGCCCATACTATTATAGTTTATAGCCTTTTTAAATCACGTCTTCAAAATTATCGTACTTTTCATACTTCTTTTTGTTTTTATGACGCGTTTTCTAATATATTTTCTCCGTTCATACCTCTAAATCATAAATCTATTGAAGTTCTAAAATCACCATAAAACCTTAATGGGAATCTCGTGTAGTCACCCTCTATCCATAGGTTGAATTGACCGTTAATGTCCATCTAACATCTATATAATATTATCTGAGGCTGTAACACCCTTTTCACTCTGTTTTTAACCCCCGACGCAAAAACGACGGGGTGTTATAAGTTTGACGTGTCTGTCTGTCTGTCTGCCTGTCTGTCTGTCTGTCTGTGTGTGTGTGTGTGTGTGTGTGTGTGTGTGTGTGTCTGTCTGTGGCATCGTAGCTCCCAATCGGATGAACGGATTTTGATTAAGTTTTTTTTTTTGTTTGAAAGTAGAGTTAGTCGAGAGTGTTCTTAGCTATATTTGGTGGAAATCGATTCAAGATGGCCGCCGCTACAAAATGGCGGATTTTTTTTTTTTTTATACTAAATAGGCCTACGTTTGACCACATCCCACCTGATGGAAAGTGGAAATGCGGTCGACGATGGATCACGTATGACGCCTAGAAAGGTACCTATTCACTCGTGCCTTGAAGATACCCAAGTTGTACCTCTCGGGAAACACAGATGACGGCAAAGTGTTCCAAATGCGACCAGTTTTCCTAGGTAGTGGTTTTTCTTCCACGACCCCATCGATATGGGTATCAAATGAAAGGGCTTAACGAGTAGAATACAGCCCACTATATAAAATTTAAAATCCAATATGGCCGCCATCAAAAAAATTTGAATTACGTATTGCGTTGGGGGTTTTTTAAATTTTTAATTTAATTCACTTGTTCATCAATGAATGCTGCCATGGTGTTTTCCTTATTTTATAACAAGCGTTTTATGGCACTGAAAGCCACTGTAACCCTCCCCTATGCCTTTATACAGCTCGATCAGCACACAATAATGATTTATTTGTTGTTTCAGATAGCCTACATATTGTTCCTATTGATGTTTACGTACACAGTATTAGTGAAGATGGCACTCACGCCCTCCTGGCCGGAGATATATTCCATATGCTATATAATAACCTTCCTGTGTGAGAAAATCAGGGAAATTGTTACTTCCGAGCCTGTTGCTATTAGGTAAGTCTTTTCCTTTTACTTGTGTCATATCGGGAGGGGGTGAGATGAAATCAATATTAATCTAAGTACACAAGAAGGAAGATAAATTCTTGAGAAATTTTGCAATTTGGGTTCAATGGCTTCATAAAATTGCCAAAATTTGTTACTTCTCCTCTTCTATTCTTTTATAGTGACAAATTAGATTTCATTTGAGTACACAAGGAAACGGTAATTTAAAAAAACTTAAAATTACGAGCATTTTGTGTAATTTGGAAATGAAAATATCCACAATTTTGTTTTTTATAATATTCTCACAGAAACTACGAATCGACTATAAGGACACCTATGAAAGCCGAAAGACAGATTGAGTTGAAAATTTGGCATCTAAAGTAGATCTATCCACTGAGAAAGGATTTTTGCAATGTAACCCCTGGAGTAAGGAAGGGCTTAAAATATGTGTTTGTACACTTATCTCTCTCTCCCCTTTAGTTGTTTTCTCGACGAGAACAACGACGCAAAAGTTTCTTTGGTTGTGGATGTCATACATTCACACAAACTTTCGTGTTTTCCTTTCCATAATGTTAGAGTCCTTGCCCAAACATATTGATGCGGTACAAGGAAGTACAAGTCAACAAGTCAATTCCAAGTTTGTATTTGACAGGTTATTTTCCAAGTCGCAAGCGTTTTATGAATATCCCACACTCCATCATAGGACCTTATTATTTTGCATTCTTTGCTTTGGATATTTATGGTGATCGATCAATTTGATAGTTGCCCGACGGCTGAGGAAATTATTTCTATGAAAAGTCTTATGAAAAACTTGGCTGTATAAGATGAAACCACTAAAAATAGTTTCTCAATTAAGAGGATTTATAGTGAGGGAAGCCCGTTCAAGTTTAGGTATATTAGCTGAGCGCGACGCACACCAATGCATCACTTACGCGGCCGAGTAATATAACATGTAGTCGCTTGGAATAAAATGTCTTGATCCTATGCAATGCAAGTTATTTGTTGAAATCATTAAGTCAATATGTAGGTATTAAAGTTTTAACCCCCGACGCAAAAACGACGGAGTGTTATAAGTTTTTAACCCCCGACGCAAAAACGACGGGGTGTTATAAGTTTTTAACCCCCGACGCAAAAATTACGGGAAGTCATAAGTTTTTAACCCCCGACGCAAAAACGACGGGGTGTTATAAGTGTTTAACCCCCGACGCAAAAACGACGGGGTGTTATAAGTTTTTAACCCCCGACGCAAAAACGACGGGGTGTTATAAGTTTTTTAACCCCCGACGCAAAAACGACGGGGTGTTATAAGTGTTTAACCCCCGACGCAAAAACGACGGGGTGTTATAAGTTTGACGTGTCTGTCTGTCTGTCTGTCTGTCTCTGTGTCTAGGTTATTATATAGTATCAAAGTACTCGTCAATACGAATCAAATGAGCCCAAACTAGATGTAATTGCGTTGTTTAATTACGGAATTCCTATGGCCACCTTTCAGCTCCATCATCAGATCAGCTCCATATCATAATAATATTGCATTGTCATCCGATTCAAATATGCATGCAAAATTTCAGCTCAATCAGAATCCGGGAAGTGGATCAAATTTAACTTGCAAGATTTGATTACAGACAGACAGACAACAGACAGATGTAAGTAAAACATGTGAAATTTAAAAAAAAAACTTTTTAAAAACATGCTTTTATTATTATTACTACCCAGCATCATAAAGTACTTATCAAGGCGAATCGTTTGAGCCCAAACTCGATGGGTTTGCGTCATTAATTACGGAGATCCTATGGCCATCTTCCAGTTCCATCATCAGATCAGCTCCATGTCAAAATATTGCATTGTCATTCGATTTATACATGCATACAAAATTTCAGCTTAATCGGACACCGGGAAGTGGGTCAAATTAAAGTTGCAAAAATTGATTACAGACAGACAGACGGACAGACAGACAACAGACAGGTGAAAGTAAATAAAAGCTTGTAATAAAACGGACTTTAATATCAGCAAAATAGTACTATAACATTATGTGACCAAAAAAAAATTCCGTTATTATTATATAGAGTATCAATTTTTGCGGTCCAACTATAATCGCACTATATGTGTGGGTTAGCGACGAGAATAATTTGGAGCGCAGAGCGATACGTCCACTCTCTGAGAGGGCTCAGGGCCAAGTGAAGCGAGAACCGACGCGGGCCTCGTTTTATAGTGATTTTGAAAAATTCGGAAAAAATATAAATATTACATTTTAAGTAAATTTAAAAATACGATTGGATCAAAAAAATGTTATTATTTAATGGTAAATAATTATTTTGAGTAAATATAAAATAGTCATGTATAAAAAAAATGTTTTGTAAACAGTAATTTCGTGATAATTTCACATCTTTATGATTTTATTTTAATAAGAAATACCTATAATTCAAACTTTTCCTTAACAAGTATACTAGTTTAGGATCTTTCCAGTAATAGTAATTTTTTAGATTCTAATAAAGACATGTATATTTGGATATACCCATGTCCAAACATTGCTTCAGAAGTAAATCTATAAAACCTTTATCCATTTACCTTGACGTAATTTAAAAACGGTCAAAACTAAAAAGGTTTTTCTGTAGAAAATGATTAGAATACAAGTTCTTTTAAAAGTTGTGAGTAAAAGTACCGTTCTTAAATAAGTATTTTCAAAATAATCCATGTTTGAACATCACATATTTGCTCTTGGGTCCGTTACAGGCTCTTAATGCTGCATCCATACGCTTGGCGCTTGTGTCAAACTCAATCTCTACAAGTGACTGCGTGTGTATATGCGTCGCAAGCACTTGTGGCAAATTCGTTTGATACGAGTATCTGACAAAGAATGAATGAAATCTCTTGAAAATCTACGTTCTCTTGAAAAGCTTACGCTAACCAAACATACCCACTTGAATTACCGCTTGAATTTGTAAAATCTTTGATTGTTTAGGGTTTACTAAATGCGCGGATGACAAACTCGAACCCTAAATGCATTTCGTCTACGTTTGAGCTCTATTGCAAAGCAATTCATTCATTCTATTTGAAAGAAAGATATTATCACATTTAATACCAAAATTTACATTAGTTACATATTATGTTGTATTTTTATTTTAGATAAGTTACTTAAGTTTACTTATGGTTAGTTGACCCGGCGAACTTCGTACCGCCTAGCTATTTCCTCGCAATTTTTTTTATTTTTTCATACCGTATAAACCTTCTCTGGACTTTCACGAATATTTCAAGACTAAAATTAGCCAAATCTCCAGTTCTCGAAATTTAGTGAGACTAACAGAATTGCAATTCATTTTATTTATTATATAGAGAAGATTATAATATTATTCCTCGTGTATATTTTGACGTTCTACCGCCATATGATATATAGTAGATAGATATTATCAGAATAGCCAAAAAACCTTAAATAAAATTCTCCTTTTCCAGACATAAGTTCAGTGTATGGGCATGGAACATGTGGAACACATACGACGCCGGGTTCATAATCTTCTTCCTCGTGGGGCTGACGCTGCGCCTGCGCACCGGCTCCATGGACGTAGGCAGGGTCATCTACTGCGTGGATATCATCTACTGGTACCTCAGGATACTTAACATTCTGGGTGTTAATAAGTACTTAGGTAAGATTGATATAAGATACTTTTTATGTTCACCAGGGGTAGAGTCCCTTTGCAAGACCCCAACAATGCCAGTTCTTTCTACCGCCTGAGCAGTGATGTCCAAACATTACTGAGCTTCTGTAGAAGGAACTGTAGCTAGTGAAATTATGATCTGAAGAGCCTTTACATCTTGTGACTTTAGTAAGAAGCGTTGGTGCAGTGCACCAAGAATTTCATATCATTGTTAAATCCTGGATAGCACTGTATAGGCACTGCTTATGGGCAACGTTATCTCTTTTAACATCGTTAACAATATCTTGCACGTTTTCTGACTTCTTTAGATAAAATAAACATTCTTTGAATATTGAAGTAAGGAATAAAATAAATGTAGAATAACAATCATGCAATATTCTCTATAATTCTCTATATTATGTTTGTCTGTATATTATTACCTATATTTGTACAGAACATTATATATTTTTACTTAATCAATTAGGCAAGTAATCAATGTCTGTGTTAGGACAACCGGAACTGAGAGGTAATGAGGAAAAAGTAAAGATCGAGAGGTTATACCAAAACGCAATATTACTTTCAGAGAAAACCAATCAGCTGCTATAATTAACGGACAGGAACAAATACCAAATCACACTCGGAATTATATATTTTTGCGATGGGTTTTACGCTCGCCACGATTCACGATCTGATTAATAATATTATTATAGTTTAAGAATAATCCGAGGACACCTACACCTCTGAAACATACATGTTTGTTTTTGAAAATATTAGCTTGGCTATCATAGATAATTACAAAAATAAACAAAAAATAAAAACACAATTTTATAATCTATGTGTTACAATTGGTGGTCTTATCGCTAAAAGTGATCTCTTTCAGGCAACCGCTCACTGAGAGGAGAATATTGCTATTGACACGGGTTCGTGGTGTGATAAAATAATAATTATACAATAAATTACATAAACAACTATAGATAGGTAGATTATGTTGATATCTCTGAATTACGATAATAAATACATATTATCGTATTTATATTTCTTTTTAAGCCAGTTAAACATCAAACTAAACAGTATTTAAAGTCCATAAAAATTCCCAAAGTAACATAACTCCATTCTCAATTCAAACCAAGAAAATAAATACGCTCCATAAAACGACGTCGAAAGCGATAAAAACGTCAGCATAATAATGCTGGGATAATAATCTTGCCGAATATCATTGGCTTACACATAATTCCGACGTTTAGCTCTATTAACATTGTAAATAACTTCAAAAGTCTTATTTACCGAACCGACAAACATTCATCAAACGGCCGTGACGAGTCCATGAATATTTAGCGATATTATAAATTGGAATGCTAAGTGTACTGAAGTAGAATTTGGCGCGGTTGCCAGGATTGTCTTTTAGATGAGTCACACCTGCGTCCAATATTTGTCGCAGCGACAAATTCATGAACATTTTTTTTATAGAGATTTGAAAAGAAAATAGTTTTGCTGAAAAGGAACTTGATACAACAAGACACTTACTTGTGTAGTTTGGCAGACGCATTAGAGTGTTTTTCTACAGACACAATGCAGAGAAGAGCGGAGTGGAATCGCCTAATTGCGGTGCTTGAAATTTTTAAATCTCTATTACACTAGCTCTGTAATCAATTCTAGTCTGGTTTGCTACACACATCAGTGGAAACACACCCTTTAACAAAAGTATCGATTTCATAGATTCTCAAATCTACTTGATGGTAGCCGATGCTTACTTTTTGGTTTCCATTGATTGGACAAATCAACATTGTTAATGCTCATTTCTATTGCACGTAGGTTAGTCATGCCAAGATACTAGTACCTAACTGAGACGAGATAGATATCTGAAGGTATTCGCTGAAAAAAATTACAAACTTAATACTATAGATACGCATTATAATAGGTAGTAGAAGTGAAAAAGATAACATGTTTATTTGCGCCGTTAGGTGAAAAGAGAACATTCAATATCATGCCCTGACCTTTATGAAAATTCTAAGCACGCCCTAGATATACAACGCATAAAGAACAAAACATAAATTGACTCACAAATCTGGGCCCCAGGGTTAAGAAAACGGAATTTGTTAGTAAAATGTTCCAATACCTTTATCTTCACACTACATTTTTCTTTACATCTTAGCTTAAGAGCTCGCGACATCCATACATTTGTTATTATATAAAGACCGAAAGTTTTTGTTATAGAAACTCCAAAAATAGATATTATGCATCTTCACCGAGGAATAAATTTAGGTAGTTATTGATGACTGCTTTGGCTGTTATACATATTTTTGTATGTAAGTTTTTTGTCACATTGCGCCCAAAACTAGTAATCAGATTTCAAGCATTATTTTATTGGCTTACATTCAGTCTATTTTAGGGCACATGGTGAATTTCATCAAAATCGATTTAGTAGTTTTTAAGACTCGAATTAATACTAACGTGTCATCCTCACATGTTTGGATAAGGTTCACTTGTTACCTTTGAAACAATTTGCAGTCTTTATAAAATAACGAAGGTCTCGCCAATTCTGGCCGCGGCTCTATTTATTATAAGTTAGAACCAACTTTGTTCATGACCTCTAAATTGGAATTAAGGCACAGGGGACAGACTTAATACGCTTCGGTCACGAACTGAAACCGACATTATTATTGAGGATATTAACCACTGAATCAACTCAAAATATACCGATAACATTAGTATAATTTGCTATAGAGTCACCGTTTACCACGACACTGTTTTGACTTTCACTTTCTTGGGAATGTTATGAGTAATATAACTATGTTTGATATATATTATTATCTTCACGAAAACTTTAACGATTGACTATTTTACTTTTTTTCTATCTTTAGTTAAAGTAACTAAAGATAGAAATTGGTGTTCGTAAATTAAACTTGTTAATGAAAGCGATATTTTTAAATAAAATGAAAGATATTCAGAACTTAAGTTAGTTAGTTATAACAGTACCTAATTAGTAAAGTTTTTTAGTTATTTAGAAATATAGTTGTGCAGTGTTTATTTGCAGTTAATAACACGATAGAACAAAATGATTATAATAATATCTCTTTCTCATTCTAGACCTTTTAGTAGATCATAAAGATGTGAGCTTAACGCTGCTTATTTTAGAGATAAATGGACTTAAAAAAAGAAAAACATATGGGGACAATATGAAGTTAGGAAGTTATACACTAAGAATTTTTAAATTCACTATATCCATAACTGAAATTTACCAGAGACTCAGGATAAGCAGAACCTAAGGTCGGTGTGTCTATGTTAAGATGTGGACGAGTAGGTACATAAGCTGTGGTTACGAGAGAACCGAATCCCGATTAATAAAACTAACATGAGTTCAAATCGCGAAAGTTACATGTTACAAGTGTTACATTTTGTCAACTTTACTGCTGTAGCAGCTGGAGTATTGTTAGTTTGTTTTCTCAATCGAGGCATTTGCCACAAAATAAAACTAAATTACGATTCTTGTTATCAGGTCCCCTAGTCACGATGATGGGTAAGATGGTAAAGAACATGATATACTTCGTGGTGCTGTTACTGGTGGTGCTGATGTCATTTGGAGTCGCGAGACAGGCGATATTGTACCCCGAGGAAGAAGCCAGCTGGCATTTGATTAGAGAGGTAGGTCCAAATTTTTTATGTCTTATCGATGTGTATCTTCTTTTTCTTTGGGTGCCATCTTCTAAAGAAGTTTGGAGACCATCAACACAGTAGATCATGGGAATGGTTCTATATAGGCCTAAGAAAGATCATTGGGTTTTTTTTTTTTATGTAATAGGTGACAAACAAGCAGACGGCCCACCTGATGGTGAGTGGCTACCGTCGCCTATGGATACCTGCAATAAATTTAATTAATTTTTTAAGGATTTCATTGTAATATTCCCGTTCATAGAGAAGACTCTTTAGAAGTAAGCAACTATGCTTGGACGTAAAGTCAAATTGAGATGTTGTTAAAGAAGTAGGTTAAAATTTAAAAATTAATTTATCAAGTGATCAAAGCATACACACATATTAGACAAAACAAGAGATATACAAAAAAGATATAATGATAATAAAATCACCACAGCATTAAAGTTTCAAAACAACGATCAAACACTGAAATCATCACATTTATTTTACCAAGTTTTGCTAAAGTCATATTACTAACCAACCATCCAACTACTAACCCTTACAGGTGTTCTTCCAACCCTACTTCATGTTGTACGGAGAAGTATTCGCGGAGCAGATGGCCCCACCCTGTGGCCTACCAGGCCTCGAGGAATGCCGGGTTGGGCACTGGGTGCCACCACTGGTCATGAGCGTCTACCTCCTCATTGCTAATATACTCCTAGTCAACCTCCTGATAGCAGTCTTCAATAACATCTTTATAGAAGTCAATGGAGTGTCTCATCAGGTTCGCGACGCGGCTTGTAGGATTGGTGTTGTACTCGTTGTAGATTATGGACCTGTTGCGAGATTTTGGTTATTTTGAGCTAGTTGTAGGATTAGTTTCTTAATTTGTTTTGTCTTATCACTGCTTGATTTTCAGTAGGTAGTTTTTCTTTTGTAGGTAGTTTAAGTAATGTTATTTTTAGTGACTATCAAAAAGAATTATTGGTTTCATTTGTAAATTAACTTCATCATCGTCACCATATATTTATTTTTGAATGGTTTTGAAATACCTTTTTAGTTAATTTTTTTTTTTTATATTTTAGTAGATTTAGTTTTATTTATTTTTGGTCCCATATTATTTTGAATTTTTCTTTATTTTTTTGTTCTACCATTTAGTTTTCCCGTTTCTAGATATTCTTCCAACCGTACTTTATGTTGTACGGTGAAGTTTTCGCTCCTGAAATCGACCCTCCGTGCGGTAAGGACGTCAACGACAGGAAGTGCGTCACAGGAAGATGGATCACTCCCATTGCTATGACGATTTACCTCCTCATCGCCAATATCCTGTTGATCAACCTGTTGATCGCAGTCTTTAACAATATCTTTAATGAAGTCAACGAAGTCTCGCATCAGGTTTACGCTCTTTATTTTGCTTTTTTTATTTAGTTTGGTTTTTGTATCAGAATCCTAATAATATCGATCTCTTTATTTATACTAGCTACTCTTAACTTTCAACTAAAGTATTTTACATGTCTTTATTTCCCATTTACCATAATTCAGCCTTTCTAGTTCAGTAATTTTGCTGTGATTGAAAATCTTTCACTCACAAACTTTTGTATTTAAAATATTTATTAAATCAACATTATTTGATTCTGGTACAATTACCTGCATGATTGTGTTTATATTATTTATAATTTTAAAAATTAAATTACTTTTGCTATGCTTTGTATTTTTTGTAATTATTTGATTTAAAATTGCATCTTTACTATCTCAACTTTCTAAACAATTAATTCTCCAAAATACAGGTATGGATGTTCCAAAGATTCACAGTGGTTATGGAATACGAACAAAAGCCAGTGCTTCCTCCACCTTTAATCATATTCTGTCACATGTACGCCGTTGGTAAATGGGTGACGAGGAATGTGTCACACAAGAGGTTACAGTATGATAACGGACTGAAACTCTTCTTGGAGAAAGAGGACATGGAAAGACTTTATGATTTTGAGGAAGAGTGTGTGGAGGGGTACTTTAGGGAACAAGTAAGTACTTAGACATAAATCACGATTTTGTAGGGAACTTGATGTATGAAAATTTGGCAAATTATAATTTTTCGTACGAGTGATTATACGTTCTGTAGGAAATTAAAGATTGAATGAACAAGAACGAGTAAAAATCAAAATTAACTGTTGTAATTTGAGAACTAGTTAATTTTGAAAAGAATAGGTAAAATTTAGTGTTGTCTTTCAGGAAGTAAAACTATCTAATTCCATAGAAGAAAGAGTAAGAAACACAACTGATAGAGTAGAACATATCACAACGAAAATGGAGGATCTGAATCAAAAGGCTAATTGTCAAATACAATCAATGCAGGTAATTTTAAATATATTTCTACGAGAAATGATCGTGGATATACTTTACATAGAAAATAAGATAAACAGAGAAAAATAACACTATACAACTATACTGGCTTTCAGATCAAATTATGTCCCTGGGCAATAATAGTTTTACAACTTTAAACAGTTCTCAATTCCATAAACTTTTATTCCTTCTCCTTGACTCTACGGTCCATGTTATTTTAGCGTATTTCCACAGGAATACTTCTTTTACTGTTACACAGGAATACTACCTACGAGCTATTTTGTTTTGGTACATTCTTATAAATTTACTATTTTCATTGTTAAGATACTATTATGTCTCGAAATCGGGAGAAGATATAATATTAGCCAATCTGAACCATGACGTCAAGTTGCTCCTGAAATAAATTTTTAATATTTTTTCCAGAGTGTAGAATTTAGGTTAAGAAAGTTAGAAGACGTAGCAGAACAGACCATGAACCACTTAGCTGTGATACATCGGTTCATGGCCACCCATCCCTCCTTAGTGAATAGAGGTTCAACGGACACTTTGGGACCACCTCCGCCGAGCTTTCAGGGGGGACCTGCGAGATTACGGACTGCTAGTGATAGATCTGAGGTAGGGTTATCATTTAAAATGAAATTTAGAAGTATTTATTGGCAATCCTACTAATATTATCTGTCCATAGCAAAGTATACCTTATCCAACGGTGCCAAATTATAATGATTTTGTTTGAAAATGCCACGAACATTGGCGCAACATGGGCACATTTTATGAAGCTTAAATTCTTTCAAATAAAATTAAAATTAAATTTTAGACCGATCTAATATTCCTTATTTATCGATAGGTCGACAGATGATATATTCAATTCTCCGAAATTTTAAATTAATTCACACTGACGGAGAAAATGAACAATAAAACGGATCAATTTTCTATCTTCAGAATTAGATCAAACGTTATACAAGTAATTTATAATAGATCTAACACCTGGCCTTCAGGCAGGATTCCATTAAAATCCATCGTTACTTATAAATGAGAAAATCCGATAATGGCATAACAAATAGAAATAAACGAGCATTTTATTTTTGAATCAGACGATTTTATCCATGAACGGGAATCGCGTATTTCTTCGAAAATATTTCGGTGGAATACAATTATTTGTCAAAGGACTCTGGTGTTAAGAGCCTCTTCTATTTGAGACAATTTCAATGTAATTTTCTCTTTTGATATTTTAATTATCCAATTCATTTAACGTTTTTATTGCTTCAATTATATTAGCATATTATTGATGTTCTTATACATTGGTTACTGAATTAAATTAATTTTCATAAATGTGAAAGTTTAGATAATTTCAAAGTTTGTTACTAATGCACACTTTCAAGCATTTGAAATTAATTGAACTGAAATTTTATATACAGGTAGCTTAGAACCTGAAAAGTCAGATACTAACACCCCTATTTTAGTCGTGTTTTCGCTCTCGACTTTTCTCTGCTCAACCTTTTTCGAAGAAAAGGGTCTTAGTTTGAAGAAATTGACGTTTTTTTTTTCAACTTAAGCTCTGTTGAAATCTGAGCGATATTCTGCGGTAGCGAAACAAAATTGCATGGAATAGGTATATCAATGGAATTTTGTATCTCTACCGCAGACAATAGAGTATGTTGCTCAAGTTTGGATAGGTCTTTAGAATTTCTTTTTCCTCGAAAGGCTGAGTAGAATCGAGGGTAATAACACGAGTAAAAATAAGCTAGTGTTTAATATGAACCGTAGCGCACAGTTATTCTTTCAACTAATTTCATGATTACTAAATTCTCTTTATGTTTGAATTGGCTTTACATTTCATTAAATGTAAGACATTTCTGAAACAGCTTTTCAGAACAATCTCGTGTTGTTTGTTTTGAACGAATATGTGAAAGTCATTGTTATTTATTGAGCGAGAGTTCTGGCAATCTGTTTAGACTGTTTCATTTAACTTGGTGTTTTCACGTTGTTTAGAAGTTATGTTTTGTTGAATATGTGCTGTTATTATGGAAGTATGGGATGATTTGTTCTCAATGGGAGTTGACAGTAGTTAGATCAACGCAACGCGGTCTGGCAACGTACCAGCGGTACCCCCGGTATTGCAGGTATCCATAGGCTACGGTAACCACTTACCATCAGGTGGGCAGTCTGCTTGTTTGTCACCTATTACATAAAAAAAAAGATCGCATATTTGATCGTAAGATTGATTTTGTTCGAGGAAATTTCTCTACTTTTGAAGTGATATTATGTAAAACGCGCAAACTAAAAATAATGCGCGTCAATAAATAATTAGTTATATATCTATGTCACGGTTAAATTTCCATCAAACGGTCCAAATATATTTCTCAGATAAAAATTTATTTAAAGCACATGGCTTTTTCTGCACTTTCTTTATAATTAAAATCGAGTGCTTTACAATAAAATAATAGCCAATTTACAATAATTGTAATTATCATGTAGCTTACTTACCTCTATTTAAAATTTAAGCTCCGGCTTATGTTCCTAAGCATTTGCTAGCAAAGTACGTTTATCCTCTTATATACCTATACAGTAAACCAATTAAAGTACCTCCTACGTCATAGAACCTATCAGCTCAACTTTGCCTCCTTAATTGGGAACAAATCGCCCGAACGGGCCATATTTCGCCGCGTGAAATTCAACCTTCGAGTGACGTCAGAACACCGACAACTATTTACTGGATGTGTCTTAAGAGCGTTTTTATAACGCTTGACGCTCTCTCGCATTTTGAAATATAAATTCATAGAATTATTTTATTGAAAATTCCTCTAGATGAACCCTGCACAATATTATTGCACATATTTTAAAGGGTGTTTTCAGTTTGATATATCAAAAATGGCAAGATGAGAATTTTTGAAAAGAAAAAAAATACATATTGCTCCCCATGGCATTTTTAAATATATCAATCTGAAAACACTTTTAAAATGTGTGCAATAAATAATATTGTGCAGAGTTCCTCTTGAGGAATTTTCAAAAAGCTAATTATGTGAATTTATATTGCAAAATTCATCAAATAGTGCGAGCGAGACAGCTTCAAACTATATAAGCGCTCTTAATATGTTGTTTCATGTGGCTTGTTCAATGTTGGGACGGAAAATGGCGGACTTGTTGAAATATGCTTTGCGTACTTTTTGAAAAATGTTTTGCGTACTTAATGCGAAATGTTTTGCGCACTTTGTGCAAAATGTTTTGCGTACTTTTTGAAAAATTATCTTGATTACCTACTTTTTGAGAAAAGCGAGATTATTATCAAAATTATAAAAACATCATGAAAAATGATCACTTGCTATTTGTAGTAGCTTTCTTACCATAAATTGTTGAGTTGTAGTCCGCCATTTTCATTAAATGTAAGGCTCTATTCGCTTTGTCGTTGACCAAGGAAGTGCGGGCTTTGTCGATCTGTTCACTTGGGTCGCGTAGTTTTGACAGCTTCATCAGCAACACACTCTTGATTCGCAGCTGGATTCGGTAGATTAAGCACATTGTTAAGCTAAACTGCTTAACGTGCCAACTTGATCACTGCATGGATTTGTGATAATTTCGTCAGGTTTTAGTAGGATTTAACAGCATTAAAATGCAATATATCAGTAGATAGTCCAGTAAATAACTCAAAGTATCTAAACAATTATAATATTATTATGTAGTATGTATGTCATTCTGTCACCATAATACTCTAAATTCTTGCTCAATGATTGTATGAAAAAGATATCACCAGAAATGCCAATTAAAGGGCTTTAGAAGCCAATGGCTGCAAATCTAGAAGATTCTTGTTTTCTGAGTCAGCTGGTTCTGAGATTTTTTTTATCTAGGGAAACTTGGAGCCTCATAAAGACGCTCTGACCAAGTTTTGGATATTGGGGGAGTTAACAAGGGTATCTAGCGAGGATTTAAACTTGTTTTATGATGACCAAATGCCTACATACTTACATTTCTTCACCCCTTAGTACATTAGATCAAAAGAATTTCCATTCATGATCAAATGTCTTACCTAGCTAGACAAACTTTGTTTTAATAGAAATTGTACCAACATTACTAACATTCAATTTCTTCATGCCTAGTTACATCAAAAGAAATAATTTGATAAAATCGTGTTTTGTCGAACAAGTGTCTTTATAACAAATCTACCAATGTCATAATTTAAAATGATAAATTAATAAATCCGCACCCAAGAGTCTCAATTGTCCGAAGATCCTTCACATCAGCGACAAAGCGATAACTCCAACGCTGGATGAGCCACTAGCACTAACTGCGCGACAGGTGCTCTCGGACAGCGACACAGGGGCCAGATTCGCAGTGCGACCAGTTCAAGAAGAAGATGAACATGCTTCACAGCCGTCCGACGTAAGCCGCTTCCGTTCGTTCTTATCCGTGTTGCTGCTCGGGCGTGTTGCATTGTTAATGTGCCCTTAATTGGATATAGCCGTTTTTATGTTGGTCGATGTAAGTGTAAAGTGGGTGGTAATTGATATATTTACCCTTATAGGCCAGCCACTTTCTCTATAGCCAGTCACTATTCGCGCATATTTTCGCGTGGGTCAAATTTTCAAACAAAAGAAAATGTTACAAGCACTATTTGAATGAGAATGGCAATTTGCGCGTATATTTTTATACCATATCAAGAAAGAATAAATTTCCTACATGCGTAGAATGGATGAAATGTTTGTGCGTATTTGGAATCTAGACCTACAGACCATTGCATCCACAAGAACCGAGTGGATTAAAAACTCTCAAGATTGGAGACCACGCGATGGTTATAGGTACCCAAGTATAGCCAAGTATAGCCAAGTGTAGCCAAGTATAGTAAGTGTTACTATTTATAGACAACATAATTTAGTAATAGGTAAAGATTTTTTTAAAACACAGCAGTGGTATTACCTAAGTTATAATAATATAGGGTATCCTAAAAGTCAAATCATATTTATGTTTTGGGTATATAATATCATAGAATTAGATAATTTAATTTGCTATACATATTTATAGTAACTGATATTTTAAAAAATATATATTATTGAAGACTAGTTCCAATTTAATCTAAAAAAATACAAAGTTAATCTAAAACTAACTTGTAATTACAACTAAAACAAATTCAATAATTTGAACGATTTGGGCAGAGATTCGACACAATTTCAAATCAAAAAAAATATCACCAAAGTGGCAGAGATGTTGCTTCTACGACGGCTGACGATGAAATGAGAGCGAGGCGACGTTTACAGTCGCTTTTATAGGCGGTGGTGAGAGTCGATGTCACCCGTTTTTTTTTTTAAATCGGCTAACAATATTTAGTAAAAAAAAATAAGCTAAATGTTAACCACTTCATTCTAAGCAAAACAGTTTGTTCGTAAAGCACCTTACAGAATAACTGGTGATACACAATTTCAAAGTTTAAATGTACTTCGGTGCTTCCCAAATTCAACTTTGGCAAACAAACTACAATTCAAAACTAAAACAATGGTCATAGAGTAGCAGTTGCACCGCCATACTTTGAAATGGAATTTGAAATTGTACGCTCACACCACAGAATATTATTATAAAGACAGATACCTCGCGCTCTATATGCAAAGTTGACGCCACATAGTAAAGAATACGTTGGTATTACTTAATTACTGAACTTTAACAATTACTACGACTTAGCTTATTAAAGTAAACTAGATTTTTATTGCAATAACTGTGATTTGGTAGAATACAAAGTATATGGGCTAAAGTAGCAACAGTTTGCCTTCGCATTTTATGTCCCTTCGTTAGAATGTAATTGTCGGGCAGACACAAACAATGCAATGACACGGCGATACATCTAAGGCCTACGTCCTACGTCATGAGTCGTGCTTAAGACTAGATGTGCCTACGAAGGGCAGTGTCAAACTCGCATTCAAAAAATGCTTTTAACATAATAATATTGTTTTATTTGAGAATTTAACATTACGACAAAGAGTGGCCTTTCACAAGGTCAAATGCAAACCACTGTTTTTGAAATAAAGAGTTATTATTGCAAACACAGTTTCTACCAACTCAATCCTTTACAGTTTATAAAAACAAGTATTTTTCTGACATTTTTTTTACTTGGATACTTTTCATTTAAATTTGCGGTATCTTTATTATTTAGTATATGGATCAAACATGACCACGACGCTCGGCTCGTTTGTTCATTGCTAATTAACTTTGCAAAATTCAAAGGAAAGCGCGGGCTTAGGCAGACATGGCAGAAAAATTGCCCAGGAATTTTAAATTTACGACTGGTTTGATCTCAACAATACTTTAATATTTCATTGTTCTACGTTTTATTTTTTTATTCGTGAAAATTGATGATTCACATAATATGATATTCTTTCAAATAAATTCGATCGTAAATGTTTCTGAAAATCATCGTCTTTTGTTAGATGTTATTACATTTTTTGACCTTAAAATATTTTCTATTGTAGTGTATAAATATGTCTTATATACTCCTATTTTGTTCGGTATTATCGCGTTTTTAGAGCTTAAGATATGTGACGTAATTTAGTCCTTATAACTTAAAACTAGATATTTTTAACGGTTCATAAATATTATCTATATTGACTGACTGACTGACTGATCTATAATCGCACAGCTTAAACCGCTAGACAGATTAGGTTAAACTTTGTACCACAGAAATGTTTTAGACGGAGACTTCCAGTAATAAAATAATTCTCCACGCGAGTAAAACCGCGAGCAAAAGCAAGTCCATGACCTATATTCAAACTCAATACAATAAGTTATTTTTTAGAAAATACCATCCCATTAATGCACACCTGTTACTTTATTATGTAGCCGAGATTGTAATTTTTCCTCAAAACTTTCTTTTCTGTCCCGTCTGCCTAATTTCCCGTGCTCCTAAATTCCGTCTGAGTAGCAACACTTTTTAGATCAGTAGTAATCGACCGGCTCTTATAAACATCGGCCTTTCTTCCAATAGCATACGATTACGAACTTGGGAGTAAGTAATTAGAACAAATATAGGTTATCGATGTACAAGGCACCTAAATGTTCTTGCACATCTTCATGGCTTCTCACAACTGCTATATCTTTTAACCCTAGAAAGATAACTTAATTATATGAAAATGTAATATATTGTCACATTTGGTATCCAAAATATATACATTCAATTGGGATTACTTACGTTTGTGGACACAACTTTAGGGGCTGCGCAGACGACAGACTATCCATGACGCACTTTTTAGTCTGTGAAAATAGAACCTATGCAATTATATGCAGTAACGCACACGACGCGCAAAAAGTCCGGCGCACAAATAATATAATTGCATAGGTTCTATTTTCACAACTAAAAGTGCGTCATGGATAGTCTGTCGTCTGCGCAGCCCCTTATGGTGGCATTTCACATCGCTATTATTCGTGTTCACATATTCGCCCTATTCGCCTTAACACGATGTGAAATAGCTCTATTCGTCGTATATTTGCAAAATAACAACGACGATATCCACTTAAACACGAATATAGCTTACAGAATAGCTGATAAAAGACGAGAACGCTGAATAGCAATGTGAAATGCCACAATAGAAAATGGAGTTTTCATTACGTTATCATTATAACATAATAATGATTATTCAAGTACCTATCCGTATATACGTACATATGACTCGGTGCTTCCACGAATAGCCAGCTATAGCTTTTATATTCTGAGACAAACAGTTGCCTTTCTAAGGTTAATAAATTAACGTAACACGTTTCTCTTACAGCATCTTCACTGTTCCATTTGTCGTTTGAACAAAAAACGGTTTATTTTCTGATTCCCACCCACGCTGTCCACAAATTAGCTTTATTTAGACCTTGTTATTTTGGACTCTGTTGTTGTGTACCTAAGGTTTTGTTTTGAGTGTCAGTTTTCCCGCGTAGGATGAGCTTCCCCAGTCAGGGCCAGATATAGCGATAGAGAAGGAGGGTGATGCGGAGTCGATATCTTCATCGTCGAGAGGGAGTGCGGCTGGACCTGATGTGACGGTGGTGAGACCGCAGCCGCCGATCACACCAGCTCGACAGAGGTCGTCGGATAGCAATAGGACTGAACCTAGCGATGAAAAGAGAGGTTAGTATTAAGAACATAATTCTAATGGTGAATGAAAGAGAGCGCAGTAGGGTACGAATAGAAAGATTGTTTTAATAGAAAAAAACAGCATCTGAACCCATATTTTGTTCTGTGCCACGTATGATTACTAAATTATATCAATCCCACTGATCTGTCTTCTTATGGGGCCAAATGGGATAAAAGAGTTATTATCCCTCTAAATTAGTAGTAATTATGTAATAGCGGAACAGATTAAAGTTTTTGTCTAATTCCCTGGGAGGACGATCTATAACCCTATGTCATAAAATTGAGATAAAGCAAGGAAAATGACTGGAAATATATTAGAGGGATAACGACCTTTGAATGACACTTCAAAACGAGAAGTTTCTACATATTTTCTGAAATGTTCACACGCCTTTTTAAGTGCTGTTACTCTGGAATTGGAGCAACTTTTTCATTGAAAACTTTACAATATGTGATGCTATAACAATAAAGAATAAGTAACTTTGACAATAGTAATAACAATAATAGAGGATTTAGCTCATGCAGATATCATCGACTCCTCTGTGTAATTTACTTACTCTGTAAACTGCTTTTATTGTTCCTAATAAAATTATAATTCATTTAATTTTGCATAATACTGTTGTCTTAGTAACAGTATAAGTATGTATCTCGCAACTTAACACAGGCTAAATCCGGGCCTTTTTATAGGCGTACACGGAGAAAAAAAAGTCAAACGCGCAGAGGCTCTTTAGAGCTTTTAATTTAGCTTTTATTTAAGTATGTATTATTATTTATTTCTTGTCATTAGTTCCATCTACAATCGACGACGCCTTCTTACCGGAAGTGCGTGAAATGCCCGCGGATTTGAACAGCCTGCGCCCGCGCACCACTTCCGCTGGCACCCGGCGCACTGCCAACACAAGAAGGTAAACTTTTATAATAATTTATTCAACGAATAGATTTAGCTATATAATTTAACAAAAAAATATTGGCATTCGGAATCGCTCTGGAAATTAATAGGTGTTCTTAAAGGCTGACGTAAACTATGGCGGGCCGCACACCCGTAACTTGCGTACATTTTATAAGAACTAGCACACTACAAGCGCCGCACAGGGCAGCCTGTGAGCAGCAGGGCTTAAATCGTAGTAAAAAAAAAATACTTTTAAATTTGTGTATGCTCTCTATACGGATAAATAAATAAGGTAGAAAATTTTGGTATTAAAATTGTCGGAAAGTGCAGCGCGCGCAGGTAGTCTTGAGTGCGTTAGTTCATATAAATTTATTCATTACAGGAGAAATTATGTTATGCGATGCGTTGCGATGCGGCCCGATGTAGTTTGTGACAGCCTTTTAACTTACCCTATATTGTGTGTCCTTAATGTCTTTGTAATGTTACACTGGCTGATTTTGATCGTGCTGTTCAATAATTTAGAAAATTGGTTCACTAAATATTAGTAAATACTAGTAGTCTCAATAAACTGTTCATTGGTGCAGTCGATTTAGTTGTACGGTCGAAGTTATTGGCCAAAATAAACACGTGTAACATTTCATAGAAAAACTACTGTGACTAAAATGTTAATTAATGTTTAGAGTAATGCTCGATATCATCGTTACTATTTCTGATATTCGTTGTCAATCTAAACAATCATAAATAATGATTGAATCATTAAAGTCAACATAGATGTCCGAAGCCTGAATGCCGAAGAATATTTTGTTTGGTTTTTGACTTCAAATCTAATTAAACTTTAATTCAAGTGTCAAAGTTTAGGGTTAACATAAAATTTACTTTACTTTTATATGTGAAGCTCTTTAATCAGTGTAAAAGGCCAGCTCCACTTACCACAAATGTTTACATTGCCAAATTCTCAAAAAAGTCAAAATACTTTTTGAATGAGAATTTGCCACTTGGCGCATTGATTTGCTAAGTGGAGCTCTGCCAATAACCGTTTGAAATCGAGCATTACAATTATTTCAATGAGTACTAGGTCTTAAACACTAAGATCCAGAGCGTAGGAAGGCAGTTGTTGAGCCGACAGGCAAGAAAGCTCGCTACATTCATCTCAGAGCATGACTTCGTATTATAACTGATATTAAATTACTTTGGTCACGGTAATAGTCAGGAAGTACACTCGACCTAGGAAGTAGGAAGCGATTTCATAAAACTAGCATATAGGTACGTTGATGAACTTACGTTCCAAAGACGCGTAACCAATTTTGATTTGTCTAAAATAAAAATCCTGAGGCACTAGTGAGGAGTGCAGGCAATTCATATAAACCTGTCAAAAAAAACGGTCACAGTAACAATAAATTAGATTTTCTTTTTTATCTTGTTATACAGGGTTATGAGGGGGTTATTCAGTACATTGGTGTATAAGTCCTTATTGGGAAGGTTAGCCATGATTTAAGCGAAAATATGTTTTTCTCTCTAAACTACGAGTATAAAGTTCCAGGCACGCTTTACAAAAACATTACTTTTTTTAAATGTAACTTTTGATATTTATACATAGCTCGAATGTACTTCAACTTTTTCCGTGATTAAATTCATTTAATATCGGTTAACATCACGTTAGTTTAAAATCGTATGATTTTTCATATCACCAGATTTGATTTCACGAGATCGGCGTGAATTTTGTTTCGAAAAACGTACCATCGCCATTGTTTTAATTTATTTTTTGTTACTTTCTTGCATCTGTTAGGAGACGGTTGTGGAAACAGTAAGTCTATTAGACTCATTGGCGATTGGCTTAGCTTGTACTGCTAGATGTAGATAGATATGGCAGACAAGAGGGGGTTATTGACAGAGGTATGAAACAATAAGTAAATTTCTAAAAAAATGTACAGTACATTTAGAGTCCGATGTTCTAAGGAAAGGCCTTTATTAAGAACCGGCAGTTGTGTACGAAGAATGTTATGAGAGTTGAAGAAGCGACAGAGGTGTGTCAGGATCGTGCCAAGTGGAGTGATAGTCTATGCCTACCCCAACGGGACCTGGTGTGATTAAATCTCTATTTACGCCTAGAGTATATCGAAGTTTCGTGACAATCAGAATAAATTTCAGTACAATTTCTTGTGATCTGCTGTTTCGATTTTTAGAACCTTGCTAAGAGCTAGTGTACGATGCTGCACGTTGAAAAAACGTACGGTTTTTATCACGTGCCGCTAAGAAATTTATAAAAGAACACATGTCATAGTAGTCTGTATGTCCAGCATTAAACCGAGGACTCTGGGTTCTGAAGGCATCTAAAACTGTGGGTCAAAAAACCGCTTGTTTCAAGTAAGACAGTAGGAAGCAGTCGTTAAGTCATGTTGCAGGTCATGTCAACCTGGCAATCTGAAATTCCAACATATCGGTTGGCTAAACCCATAATTGTGATTTGACTAGCATTTTTAGTTTTGCGAGTGGGGCTGTTTTATGGGAACACACCATGGGGCGCTATGGGGCACCATGAGGCACCTCACCATGGCGTGTAGTTAAGCCCTCATTTTTACCTCTGTTAATACCTCTCGGTCTACCCTATGTAGTGCATTGTAAAATAAACATATATACATATATACCACAATGTAAATAGCTTTGACACTAACTCACCACACGTAAACTGTAATAGCACCTGATTTCTAATCAACTATCTTATCTTTTAAACTCCTGATTCACTTTCTAAAGCAAATAGTTTAACTACTATAAACATATTCACACCTATATTATGTACATAACTTAATTAGAATATTCCTAACTAGATTTTATATAGTATATAATATTTGTCCATTGTGCCGTCTTCCAATCAATATATTTGAAACACATCGTATTTCCAAACTTTATGTGTAGGGGCATAGGCGTACCCAGCTTCTGGTCTAGGGGGGGGCAGGCAAGGGCGGATTCAGATTATTTTTTACTGAACTTGAACTTTGTGCCTGTGTTATGTGCCTATATGTTTTAACGTTGAGCAGGTAGGACCTATTTAAAGATACGCTATACTTTGATTTCGGCTCGCACATAGCGTAAGAAAATTAAAATATTCTTCCTTTAAATAGCGCAGCGTACAGCTTGCTGCGAGCCCCGAGAAAATGTTATATTTTTGGTAGCGAAAATACTGCAGTTAATTTTCTGTGAGCGTTAGAAAAATTAAAATATACTTCCATTACAAAAGCGCGAGCAGCTTGCTGCGAGCGCCAAGAAATTTTCATATTTTTGGCAAGGAAAATAATGCAGTTAACTTGATCCGAGCGGTAGAAAAATTATAACATTATTCCTTGAAATAGCGCAAGCAGCTTGCTGTGAGCGCCGAGAAAATTTAATATTTTTGGTAACGAAAATAGTGCGGCTAACTTGCTCCGAGCGGTTGGAAAATTAAACTATTTTTATTGACAACAGCGCGAGCAGCTTACTGCGAGCGCCGAAAAATTTTATATATTGGACAACGAAAAGTGCAGTTAATTTGCTTCGAGCAATAGGAAAATTTAAATATTCTTCCGTAAAATAGCGCAAGCAGCTTGCTGCTATTGCCAAGAAAATTGTATATATTGACAACGAAAAACGTGCAGTTATCTTTTTCTGAGCGGTTAGAAATTTAAATATTTTCACTTATAAGAGCTCGTACAGCTACGAGCGCCGAGTATTTTTTATATTTCTGACTATGAAAGGTGAGCTTAGTTTATTCCGAGCTGCAAGAAACTTGAATGTTCTTACTGATAAAAGCGCAAGCAATTTGCTGCGAGCCGAGAAAATTTCAAATCTTGATTATAAAGAATGTGCGAACGGCTTATTTCGAGCCCCAAGAAAATATCCCATTTCTGACTACGAAAGTTACATTTAAGCGATATACTTCTACTACCTATAGCTACCTACGTACTTAGTGCAAGTGCCAAGAAATTTTATAAATATGATCACAAAAACTGTGCATTTAGTATGCTCCGAGTCCGACAAAAACTGTGCATTTAGTGTGCTCCGAGTGATAAAAAACTGAAATATTGTTACTAAAATGCTAAAAAATATATAATTCTGACTACGCAGCGTGTGTGATCGCCTTTTTGCGACCGCCAAGAAAATTTTATTTCTTGTTCTACAGATATAATATAAAGACATTCGGCTTCCAGGGGGGGGTAGCTGCCCCCCCCTGCCCCCCCCTGGGTACGCCTATGTGTAGGGGTACCTACACATAAAGTTTGGAAATACGATGTGTACTACTTGACTTTGAATCATCTGATTCTAAAATAATCTTATTATCAAAAATTATCTCATTTAGTATTTCATGAATAATAACATAAAATAACTAACTTTTGAAATTAATTACTTATTTTTAAACTAAGGCCAAAAGTCAACTTTTAGTTTCTGTGAAATTAGGAAAAAACACATTATAAAAAATTACACTTGAAATTATTTCTTAAAGGATTGTCCTACGTTAATATCGAATTGCTGACCTTCTCTTTTGAAGTTTGTTAAAAAGCACTTTCAAAACTTTTCTAATACTAAAAACGAACAAAAATACCATTAAAATATCCTACAAGCTCACATTCTATTTAAATTTTCACCATCATCATTTCAAACGCATTCTTCTAAATAACTCTTCACCGAAATAAGCCAAATCACATTAGTCATTCTGATTTATTTACACACGTTTTATTATTTTGTATCATAGACACTTAGTCTAATACACCTATTCCTAAGTTGTAATAATATAATATTTTCCAAAACAAAGACGAATGTCTTAATATTGAAATGGTAAGTGAGTATTGTCACCCAATCTAAAGCCAAAATTCTTGACGCAAAGTTCACGCAAAGTGTCATATTATTCTTGTTTAACAATTAGCCACTTCTCGCAAACTTTTGCGTCAAATGAAGCACCAGTTTTACACTGTATGCCAGTGACATTTAAGGCCTGTTAACACCTGGGTGATATTCGTTACCACGGTAGCGAAAAATACCGCGCTGGGTTTTTCTATGCAGGATTGTTTCGCTGCCGGGGTGAATATTGCTTAGGTTTTAAACAGGCCTTTATCGTCAAAGATTCGTCTTCGACAAATTTTAATATGATGTTTGTGACTACAGACATGAGACTATTTCTTGTCTATTTTTGTAACTTAGGCGTATTATAAAATGAACCAAAGATCTTAAATGAACGAAGACTTTTTTGATAGTGAAATGGCTTACTTTTTTTTTCAAGTTACATAAAAATCTTAGTCAAGGAGGGTAGTTAAACAAAAATATGTTTGCAAACAGGCGATCGGAAGGCGGCAACGACTGCGGGATGGGAGGGCACCATTCAACGCAGCATTTGGCTCCGAGACGTCAGCACAGCCAGACGCACTCCGAGCCTGACAACTCCGCGGTCGACGCTGGCTCCGTGCACAACTCTGTTACAGGTCTCATAAAATATACATTTGATATAAACTTTTTGACTTATAAGTATTGCCATTCAACGTGGCATTGCTGCCAGCATTCTGGGCACTCTGCCATCTGACAGTGGTTTGGAGCACTTGGATTTTCTGTAGATTGGCTTGTCGCCGACCTGTGGTAAATAAAAGTGTTCTTTACTACTGCTGTAGTAGTCTGTAGTATTGTTAGTTTCTTTTTCTTAATAAAGGCATTTGCCACATTTAGAAAAAACTTTTTGATGGCGCATATAGGCTGAAAACAGAAAACTATCAGCAAGGGAGGGATATATCCCGCCTTCTAAGTTAATTTTGCTACCATCTACGGCCGCATCGCTACTTAACATCACGCGACGTGGTCATCGTGGTAACTTAAACGTGATAAACTTTTTAATAAAACCAAAAGGTTGAAAACAGAATTCTAACATTGCAATATGCAATTAACATACACAATTTTAATATTTATATTACTTCCTAATTATCTGTAAACACACAAAAGTTTCGCAATGAATTTTAAAAATCTTTGGTAACGATCAGCAGGAACACATAATAAATAACTATAAAGATGAAGTCTTAAAAGAGGACTTTTGCAATAACCATGAAAAAAAATCCTTGATTGAGAATTTTACAATCCCCGTGACATTTAAGCAAATTAATAGTTTTTTTTTAATTTGTTTAATGATGAAAAAGAAAACAGATTATTCTGGAACAAATCTAACACAGGTCATCCATCAGGTTGGGAAGCGACAGGTGGTGCAACAGGCATCCCTGCATCAGGCAGATCTCGAGTGGGCGGCGCGCCAAGGTCTCTGTTGCTGGCCATGCATGAGTACACCAGCATCACTGATGAGCTTGAGACTGTTTATGGACTGTTCTCACCGCCACATACCCCCAGGTAAACTATTTTCTTTTTATCTTAATGGCCAGTTTCGTTTTAGCAGGTAGACTACACTTTGGTGTAAGAATTAACCTTAATCTTGCCTTGTTTAGATTTGCTCCCCGTCAGTATCGGTGCAGTTCTCATTCTCTTAAGCCATCTTTTTTTTTTGTACCTATGTAAATATCTTAGCTTCCAGGCACAGGGATTTTGGATGTGTCGCGAATTTCAGCAGTCTTGTTTACAATTTTAATCCCAAATTCATTCCGTTTTACTGTTTTTGAAGTCGGGGTTTAGATGTTTTTTTATAAAGTGGCAAGACAAGCAAATCAGGTACCCGATGCATCATGATTGCCCATAGATACAGTACATGGTCATGGATACGTATTTAGTATTATGAAGAATATTAAAAACAGAACTTTCCTTAATCTATCTTTCTCTTAATTCCTTTTCATTATTTCAGAACCCCAATCACCTCTCGTCTCTTATCCCCCAACCGGGCAGCCTCACCATCAGTTCGACGTCGGCACGCGAGTGAGATGTCCAACCCAGAGTTCGCACTCTTCATGGAGAAGGAGCACCTGCGAGGGGCTGAGGAAGACGACTACATCATCATGGAGAACCTCATCCAGAGGCGGTGAGTTACGACTTGGTTACAGGTGGTGGGTTTGCAATGTGCTTTGAATCTTTAGATTAGAATTTTGTTTGTGGACATTCTCTAGGACATTCTTTAAAAGAAAAAAGAATGTTCTTATATCCTAATACCTATACCTATATAATAAATTCGAACTCAATATTTTTTCTTGCGTCTGGCAACAAGTGACTGTTCAAAGTTTTAAATTATGTGCATAAAATTGGTAAAATTTCTGGAACATTTTTTTACGTCTCCAAGAACTCTGTTTCAAGAGAATCAAATTTCTTTGTTCATGTGATTTTATCTTTATTCGTCATATTTGTTATTTCAATCACTTATTGTCAATGATTAGAATTAGCTTTATCATCGAGCCAAACTGCTTATTGTGTTGTCCCATCATAAATTTGAAGGAAACTACAATAAACAAATTTCGAACACATAGCCTAGAATTGGGGTGTGTCCTGGACAGATACGAGGAGGAGGAAGGTGGAGAAGGCGAGGGCGAGGGTGGGGGGGAGGTGAGCGGCATCAGCATCAGCGTGTGTGTGAACACCAGCAATGATGACCATGCAGTTCCTCCGCAGACAACCACCCTACTGACTGTTACTGATAGGAGACTGCCGCATCAGAGGTGAGAAACTAAGAACTAACTGATATTCATTTTATTAATTAATATTTAAATTGTACTTGTACAAAAACATAACATTTAAAAAAATTACCTGAGTTCATTAACATGATTTCAAATTGCGAAAGTTTCGTCATTTAATTCTTATAACACTTAGTTATAAGAACTAACTGACGAAAACACAACTAAGGAACAAAAAGAGTTATGTCAACACACTGTTATGTCTTTTGAACTTATCTGCGTAGAATGTATGAATCTCTGCGTAATTTCTGGTTACCTAAGTTTTTTTTGTAGACATAAGTCAGTCTATGGATACCAACACAACTGCCCATGAAATACCTAGGTGAAATATGGACGCGACATTAATCGTGGAAAACTTTGGTGCAAAACTTAGGAGTTCCACGGGGAATTGAATATTATATTTCATTATAATCATTATCTCATCTTCAATCACGAAAAATGAATCCTTTCTTTTCTTTTTGGAGAATTTTTAAAGTAGGTACTAATTCTTGGACAAGGATGATCTTGTACACTTAATTCTTCTTGTACTCTTAATTATTTTAATTTAAACTAACTTAATACCATGGCAGACACTCTCTGCGAAGATCGTCGGCCATCGACAGTAGGGAGCTTCCCTCACCTCTCCAGCCACTGCTCGGTGATGATTGTGGTGAAGTTTCTCTACCGGTTCCACGGCAACCGTCAGGTAAACCTTTGCGTTATGTAGCTTTGCTTCCTTTCATTAAATAATCTTTCATAATAACATTTCAGTTTCTAGATGAGAATCAATAGTGGTCCCTTTAAACTTACTTCGAAAAAAATTGACGAATTAATTTTTTCTTTACAAATCTTTTTTATTTTCTCTTTTATGTCTACTACTAGTGGTCGAAGACGCCTAAAGTTATTTCAAAAGTTATTTAATTTCAAAGAGAATAATTTCCAAGGCCTATTTAAATTTATCGAAATAGTTTCAAGTAATGAATAAAAACGCGTCTCATCATTATCTCGCTTATTGAAAACGAATTTAAAGTCTGTTTAATATTTCTATTCGCTTATTTAGTCTTTTTAATAGTGGTTAGTCCTAGCGTTGTGCTGAATAATAAAATAAATAAAAAATTGTATTCAAGTTGATTCTCATTTAACTTATCAATCTAATCAATCATATTCTCGCATATAATTTGAGCTGTTTTTACTCTAATATTTGAACTTGGTGAAAGAAATTTAATTTTAACAATTGTGGTTGTGGCGGTTACAAAAAAGAATTAATAATAATAGAAAAGGGCATTTCTATTATCATCATTTGATGATTGTAGGGAATAAAGTTTCGATAAAACAATACAAATGTTAAGCCAAATATCTCGGGGTTTCCAAATTCAACATTATAATAAAATTCGCCCCTATCTACTTCGTCTCTAGGAAATTTCTTAGGATCAACTTCTTCATTATTATCTTTATCTCTATAAACTTCATTCATATTAACTTTAAAAGTGTCAAAATACTAGCTCGATCCAGCAGTTTTACCTGCTGTCGGCAGTACAGTAACCTATATGTTATTCTAGTCTAAGCTATCTCTATAACGAATTTCAGCACAATCGGTCCACCTGTTTAGGCGTGAAAGAGTAACAAACATACAACCATTTGTTCTTGCAAACTTTCGCGTTTATAATAATAGTGGAATAAGAGCCTGACCACTCGGAGCGGTACGGCGTTGGTCAGCTAGGTTTTTAAGCAGAATTTGTCGAATTTAGATATTCGCGCAACAAAACCCAAATATAAACCTCCACCGCGCCGTACCGCATCATGTTAACAGGTTTAACACAAGTAAGTAACACAGTGAGTGTCTGTTAGGCGAGACGAACGCGTCGTCGGAGCTGTCTCTCTCCCACATGGTGAGCGAGAACCTCCCGCCGCGGCCTTCCATAGTGCTGGACTCGTCGCAGCTGCCTCGACAGCGCTCCGCCGAGCAGCCGCCGCCGCAGCCTCCCACGCCTGGACGACCTGAGACCATGTGCTAACGGTATATAGTGACTCTGGCGACATTTTTTTTTAAATGAAAATTTTTATTTCTCACACACCAACACATAATGGAAGTGAAGTTTACATATTTGAGTCTTTATGCCTAAGTTTAATATCCCCACACAAGGCTCTGACTGAGACTATTTCTTGTCAACGGTATAATATAGTTACATTAGTGACATAGCATCTTCAACTGCTCCTATCTCTCACATTATCTCTCCTACTGTAGTCCTCTATTTATAATACTGGACAGATACCATGTGCTAACGATATTATATAACCTGACATCCTCAGAGTTGTTCCTATCTCGCCTATTATAATGATACTGCGACACTTTTTACTAGAGATAGATAGTATAGTGACCTGAGACCATATGCTAACGGAATAGAATAGAATACACTTTATTGAGACCAATAGAAAAATTATATTTACTAAAAAGAATATAGAACAAAAAATATAGTAGTGTGTGGAATATGCAGTTACACTAGTGGCATAGTATCCTCAGAGTAGTTCCTATCTTACCTTACAACATGAATGTTGCGACTCTGTATAATACTAGACTTGGTATAATGACCTGAGACCATGTGCTAACGGTATTTAGCGACATTGTATCCTTGAGACCTGTTCATATCTCACCATACAACATGAATGCTGCGACTCTTTATCATACTAGACTTGGTATAGTGACCTGAGACCACGTGCTAACGGTATAATGTGTCTCTTGTGATGTAGCATCAACTGCTCCTATTTCACCCGCTAAGATGATGCTAGATTAGACTGGCATCATCGACTACCATGTCTAGTAGACTTGGTATAGTGACCTGAGAGATCATGTGCTAACGGTATATAGTGAAATAGAATCCTCAAAGTTGTTCCTATCTTACACTACATGATAATGCTGCGACTTTTTATAATACTAGACTTGATATAGTGACTTGAGACTATATTATGTGCTAACGGTATATGACGCTAGTGACATAGCATCCTCACCCGACAAGCATGATGCCGATCTCCATATAAGGGTGCTACCACATTAATCGACCGATTGTCGATCGATACCATCTACGTTCATCGATTGGTGTAGTAGCTTTAATTATCGATCGACGGATAACAACCGACTAACGATTCGATCGATTGCCGGTCGATGGCATCGGTCGATTGCCGGTCGATGGTATCGTAGATCGATTGGTGTGGTAGAAAATATCGATCGACGTCAACTAATCCATTCTACCATCGAACGATGAAACCGATCGACCATCGATCGATTGATAGGTGTACCACACCAATCGATCGATGGACACCCTAATTCTAGACTCGGTATAGTAAAACATTTATTCCATTTGTGTTGAATTTTAAATTACTGAAAAAAAAGGACAAAGCGCAAAGCTCTAAACTAATCTAAAAAGGTTTAAACTGCTGAATTCCTACCATGTTGAACCGCATCATCAGATCAGATCAGGCGAGATCGTGGTCTGCAGCAATGTTCGATGCCTTAGGAAAAGCTTACAATTTATATCTACAGACCAGCAAAGACGCTAGAATTCCTAGTGCAGTATTCCCTGGTATTTTACCCACAAATATACACAAGGGTTATGGGTATATTGGGTATCATAAAAAATCATGAAGCGTAAAATCTAAATGGAATATAGTTCAGAGCCTCAAAGTACCTCGTCGTGGACGTGTTATGAATAAATTCGCATTTCTATTACTTTCCCAAGATATTATTTACTCACCCTAATATTCAATGGTAATAAAATGTTATAAGTTAGTAGATATTTGGTTTGTATTTTACCATTACATCTAAGAACAGGAGAGGTATCGACAGTATTTCTAGGAACTTTATTTAGGTAGTGGTGAGTAACTCACTGAAGGATATAGCGTCAAAAACTTGTTTTGTACCCTATTTTGTGAGTCTAAGTTTATAGATTAAAAAAATAGGAAGATGCGGTATTGATGTTTCTGACATGTACCCCTTTAATTAGGCCCATAACCTAATTTAAAATCAGAAATTGTTGTTTGGCATTGCAACGATAGCGCTATGGCGCACCTTCCCATTTTCTTTTAATCTAAGCAGTTTAGAGGTGGCGAGGAATTCAAATGATACGATTATATAATTCGGTGGTCGAATTAATACCTATTATGGTCAAAATAATCACTAATGCTATGTGACTAACATTAAAAATATAAATTGATATCTTTGTATTTTTTTTGTAATTGGGTGTTTCAACACGGAGTTATCTAAACTGTAATTATTTTCAGCTGTAACAAAATTTATTTTTTAATCATAGTAACTTTCACAGGTAAACTCCATCGGCTGAACACTGTCTGAAGCTTCCAAAGAAGATAACCTAAATGCCAGTAATATAAGCGTAGTACATAGTAAAATTATAGGAAGGAGGCCGACGAACAAGGATACATACGCGATGTGTTTGTGTGCGAGGCGCATACGTACGCACACCACATTTCTATCTCCCTTCTCTTTCTCACTTCTCCCTCACTCTCTTTTCCCTATGAAAAGCATCAAATAGAACTGCCAACTGCCAGTGTGACTTTTTGAGTAAGCAAAAAGCACATATACATTATTCACAAGAGTGACAATTTGTTGTCCTGCTCAGAGTTCCAGCTTTTTGTTTGACCACTTTTCTATGAACTGGGTGAAACAAACATGCAAATTAGACTTTTATTTCCTTCTGAAATGTTTTGTTTCTGTCCCTTTCGGCTGTGGCATAATGGTATCCGATATTCAAGAACGCACCACATTGTCGCGCTTTTTCCATGCTTACCGAGTGAAAAAAATGACTTCAGTAAAAAGAAGGTTAATATCTACGTCGATCCTGCGATTTCCTTGAACACCGTCAGTCGGCCTACTTGCTATAATTTTACTAGTAGGTATTTATAAAAATCTGCAATAAGGACTGAAGAGTTAATAAAGTATTATGTACATAATATTGTAACACCAAATTTAATGTAGGACGTTTTGAGGTGATCCCGTTTTCATTGTTTTGGATCCTCTTACACTTGTTGCACTTCTTGTAATATTTATTTGTTACTATCTTAGGCCGCTCTTTTACTGACATCAACGAATATTTTCTCCAATAAAAACGATAGGAAAAATTCGTGTAGGTGTGGCCCAATCGTAGAAATGCTCACTTCAGAAAATGTCACCTTATTTCTCGATATCGCCAAACGTGGATTACAAAATAGCTAAACGTATACGATTTTATGATATAGTCAAATTTAATTGGCTACATCATAAAATGGTCGCATTTTATACGCGAGCCATACGATTGGGCAACGACGCGACGTTGACACGATGATAAGACTAAAAAGATCTTCGGAGAAACGTAATAATTTGTTAATGTCAGCAAGATAGCGTCCTAAATATTTTATTGTTGCTCTTGAGAAAAAACAAAAGAAAATCATAAATTTCTGATTCTAAATCCGACTGCGGCAGTTAAAGTTTTAATATAATATTATAATGAAAATGCCAAGGAATATACCTATTATAAGTGAAAAGCGCATCGATTCTTAGTTGTGACATCTTAATTGTAAACTCTTAAATTGCTGAAAGATCCAAACTATTTTCCTCCATTTTTATTTGGTGCAGTTTCATTCACATTTATTGAAAATTCCCCGGAAGAGCACATTCCAAAGACTTTTCCTCGAAAGCGACGATAGAATATTATATTCTTGATACTTCGACTGAATTGAAACCAATTCTAAACTTGACCATATCTTGACACTTTCGGAACATTTATTCTTAGATTTTATTTGATAACTTGAAAATTTACGCACTTATTTCAGTTTCTACCTTAAAATATATTATGAAATTAATGACTTAAATCGAAATCTACCAATTTGTATCTATAGGAATTTTTCGATTTCGCTGTATATATTGTGCTGAGTGTTATTCTTAATATTTCATCTGTAGATACATGGTCCAATGCATGTCATTTCATATTTATAAATCAGGCTTTAGAATTTTAATAATGAATAGCCGGATTCGTAGCTGGACGGAATGATAAATGACCAGATGCTTAGATTACAAAATTCTTAAACTGCCAGATTCGTCGCAGTTCATAATTCATACATAGTAAGCTGCGAATCTGGAGATATTTGTACATGGTCAATGGTCAGATTCGTAGCTGAACAGATTTGTAAAAAGGCCAAGTACCTAAACGACCAGATTCGTAATTGGACATAATATTCATACATGACCAGCTTCGTGACTGGACATATTCATACATGACCAGATTCCTAACTGAAAAAAATCGTACATAATCATATTCGTATCTGGGCATACTAGTACGTGACCAGATTTGTACATGAGTAGATAAGTGACGACATATTCATAACTTAACAAATTTGTTCATGACCAGATTCGTAAATGAAAAATATTGTAAATGGCAAGTCGCGTAATAACTGGACAAATTTGTACATGATGACTGAAAAAAACTTACATGACTAGATTCGTAACTGGACTTCCAAGAATTGTGCAATATCAAATTCTAAAGCCTGATTAATAGTCAAATCTTGTATAGAGTGTGAACGATAAGAGCTAAGGGAAAGACAAACGACAATACAAGTTTATGTGCTCATGTAAATACTGTCAGAGTAAAATGGTTAAACTAACGAAACGGAACTGACGTATCATAGCGTTGATAGATTTTAATGTTGTTAGAAGTTATATATTGAACTATTTAATACAAAGATACCTTTGGTAGGGCAAGTTGAAGACAATAGAGTTTCTTATAAAGAGTAAACGTTTTGAATGGACTTATTATATTAATTTTGGAGACATTTCTTAAACAATTATAATACGAACAACGATTTTCAGTTTGATACATTAAAAAATGGCATGATGAGAATTTTTGAAAAAAAATAAAACATTTTTTCAATATTGCTTTCCTTGCCATTTTTAAATTTATCAAACTGAAATCACTTTTAAAATGTGTGCAATAATATTATGCAGGGCTGGTCTTAAGGAATTTTCAATAAATTAATTCTATGAATTTTTATTTCAAAATTTGTCAAATAGTGCTAGCGCGAGAGCGTCACTCGATATACACGCTCTTAACAGATTTGAAAATGCAACGCATCGAAATAATATTGGCCACATAACATAACACAATAACTTTCTGCTGCTGTCTTTAATTCAGTTTAATTTTTTAAAGTTTTGTCTTTGGCTTGCCATATCAATCTTACATCTATTGAGTAGATTGGATTTTATATATTTGACGAAAAAGGTTAAATAAAATAATGCTTCTTCAATTAATTTTATATTTACTGTTAAAACGTGAGCACTTTTGATGAAATTAATCTTTTAAATTGTTTACAAACATATCATTATGAAATACCAATGAAATAGGAAATATTTTAACCATTTTTATTTATATTGATATATCCGAAATGTATTTACTTTTTATTATACAGACATAGTTGCAATATTTTAAAATGGATTTTAATTATCAATTAATTTGCTTCCATTAATGTTCATCACAATGTGTTCAATTTAACCAAATATTTTGTGCATATATTACCATTTTATTATATTTGCAGTACAATATTTGTATATAATTGTCGAACAAGAATTCACTGAATGATTTGTGTAAATATTTATTAGAGAAAATAAATAAAGTACTTATGTAGTTTTAAGCATTTTTGTAATCCTTTTCGATGACCCCTTTAATAAATATATAAGTATTTCTTCTTTTGTTTTCGACATTACTGATGTTTTTATCCATTAAAAATTTTCAAAGGGGCATCAGAAGGTAAATGCAATAAGTTTATAAAAATGTTAGATTAAAATGATTCTAGCATATCTGAGTTTTCTAACTTGAGCAAGATATTGACAGAAGCAATATTTTACACTTACGTGTTTTAATTGAATGGATTTCCTATTTAATATATAATTATTCGAGAGAAAAAATAAAATGTAATGTATATTAAAATTTTTAATACTTCCGTTTCTCTTCCCTTTGCTATATTATGATAATTTAAAAGTTCCAGTTATCAAGAAAACTTGTTGCTAAAAAAATTCTCACTGCCCACATTATTTGCAACGTTTGGCCATTCCATGGTCGAATCTTCTGACACATAAATCTACACTGGCAGCAATTAAAGCATATTGTGTGGCATTAAATCTACCCAAGGTAATAAACATGAAGTAAATTATTACGTGTTTATGTACTTACAAATTACAAAACCTCTCTCGCCCTTATAAATTATTTGACCCACTTGAAGGCGGAGATAAAGTCATTTGTATAAACAAATTTAAATTAATAATTAAATTCGATATCCGTATTTTTATCTAATTATTTTATCTGAATTTATATTATAAACTGAAACTAAGTATTTTTTATTTAGGCTGACCCTATTTTGGATGCGTGTACACACAAGAGTCGCGCACTCTCTGTGTGGGGTAAGCCTTAATAATCTGTACCGGAAAACAAATAATAATAAAATAATGAATCACTGAATAAGATCCATGCAAAAAAATCTAAAACCTTAAAAATTGTGAACAAAACAATAAGCAATAAAAAACTATAAAAATCGAGCAAAATTATAAAAAGTGAGCAATCATAATAAAAGCAGTTAATGAAATAATTTTAAAAAATGAGCAGATGCCAAACGGGTTTGATGGAAGCTTCCGTAACTTAATGCTTGTCTGAGCACAATACTATGATAAGTTTATAATACTTCAATTATAAGCACAATGTTTTACTTAAAATAAAATCAATTGTCCTTATTGGGATTTTAATTATATTATTATTAATTATTATCAATCTCAGAGTGATTGTCTCTTCATCTGTGTTATGTAAACATATGTACAATAAAACAATAAATATATATTTGTGATATTATAATACAGCTTTGTTTCATTTTAATACTTAATATCGCACCGATTAGATTAAACTGTTCGTACAAACTGAAAAAAGAAAAAATATATATTTCCAGAGTTATCGGTTATTCAATACACCAAATAACAAATACAACATGGTTGTACTCACTTATTAATTTTGTTGATGTTGCCTATATCAACCACGGTCTCGGACAATTACCCTGCAGTATGTACCAGATATTGATCGTGGTTGAGACAATTTCAACAAAATTAAAACAGTCGTGTTGAATTTATAAATGGACACTCACGATAGTTTCCAAAATCGTACAAATTTTCAAATTTGGAAACTATTTTTGCAATTTTTCAGTTACATTTAGGTGGCAGAATTTTCAAATAGCTTTCCCAGTAAAAATGTAGGTATTCACGTAGAGCAATACAAGTTGAGTGCGGCAATCTCTGGAAGCGACGGGAATTGCAACTAGTCGGACCAAACGGTTAAAGGTTTGCTATTTTATCGGAACCGTGCATTCGAGTGTTGATAAAACCGATTAGCTTTTGTATAAAAATGAACTAAAAGTATTCCCCGTAATAATTTTAAGTACGTCGGTGAATAAATTAACTACTACTTACTACTTTTATACTGAGCACAAGTGAAATTAAAAAAAAAACTTTTTTAAAAACAAGCCTCTATTATTATAAAAAGTGAGTTCTCGTTAAGACGAATAAAACGAGCCCAAGCTCGATTCGAAGCTCAATCGGAAACCGGGAAGATGAACAAATTAAACTGGCAAGATTTGATTACAGACAGACAGACAACTAATTGAAGACATTATGACAAACAAGTGAAATTTTAAAAATTCTTTTTAAAAACAAGCTTTTATTATTATTACCATCTAGCACCAAAGTACTCGTCAAGACAAATAAAATGAGCCCAAACTCGATGGGGTTGCGTCGTTTAATTACGAAGTTCCTATGGCTACCTACCAGCTCCATCGTCAGATCAGCTCGATGTCATAAAAATATTGCATATTGTCATCCGATTTACACATGCGTGCAAAATTTCAGCTCAATCGGATACCGAGAAGTGGGTCAAATTAAACTTGCAAGATTTTATTACAAGACAGACAGACAACAGACAGGTGAAAGTAAATAAAAGCTTGTAAAAAGATCTTTTCGCGAAGCGTTTGATGATCAGTTATGAGTTCTAGCTGCGCCCAGCGGTCTCACCCGCTGTACTGTATGTGCTATTCCATGGTCTAAGCTATCTCTTTACCAAATTTCAGCACATTCAGTCCACCCGTTTGGGCGTGAAAGAGTACATCTGGATATGTTTGTCTGGACATCCATACATTCTTACAAACTTTGTTTATAATATTACTGTGACTACCGCACATGGTTCAGATATATTACTTTGTATCCTTGGAAAAAATACATTTCTTAGAGTCGCTGTAACATTAATTTTGTCAGGCTTAAATCATTTGCAAGGCTTGTTACCCAGTTTTCTGGGGCCTACCTACGTACCTAAATTGTTAAAGCTTTGTTAAAGCACGAAGAGAAAATGAAACAAGTAACGAGGTTGTGAGATAGCTTCATTCAACATAATACACGAGCTTTCCAACTGAATGTAAACGAGCAAAACGCAAAGCTCCCGCTATAATTATCCTGAAATTCCCTCAACTCGTATGCGACGAAACTCTGTTAAACGCCAAACAGATTATACCGAGCAATGGTTTCCCTGCAAATACGGAATCCTTAGAGCTCGCGAAACCTTCAAAGAGAATGTTTAAGTTGGCATTTGGATAAAGTTTTTGTGAAATGCGTATTTGGTGCCGCTTTGCTTGTATTTAGGTCATGACGATGGTAAAACCTATTGTAAAAAGAAATCAAACTTCCGAGAGCTTTGGATTTAAATATACCTACCCAGGTTTTAAAATCGGTAGGTACGTATTCAAAATAATTATTAGGTCCATCCATCTCTGTAAATTAATTAAAATTATACCAATATTAAATTAAGAAATAAACTATCGACCAAACTGAGGGCACGGCAGTGCCCCCGCCAAGTCGAGCAAAAAAAGCGGCACGGCCGTACCATCCTTTTCTGGAAGCAGTTCAGACCATTTTATCCGACCCCCTATAACTTCGTTGTGGATAAAACTAGAAGCTTCAATTTTTAACAACCGAGTATGCATTGTATAAACACGATTTATTCTAAATTTCATTCAATTTGAACCAGTAGTTTAAGAATTATTACTAGTCAAAGTTTTGTAATTTTGTCACTCACTCACTCACTCACTGACCGATCATCAAAAGTCTAAGGCACTTATAGCAAACATAGAAGCTTCAAACTTGGTACCAAGTTAGAGTTTATTGTATAAACCATAGGAAAACTAAAAAAACATGCAATTTCGGTCTTGTTTTCGAGATACATAAACTGCATAAATAACTATGTAATTTCATATAAATGTATAAGATTACAAAGTTATATTTGCAGTCAACGGTAAAAATTGTATAAATCCAAATAATAATGCCATAATATAAATGCCGTAATAATTTATAAAGCCAGGGAGGGATTATCTCGCCTTCTAGGTTTAGTCTGCTCCCATCTACGGGCGCATCGTCACTTAAGATCAGGCGATATCGTGTATAAAGGCTAACCTATAACGAATAACATAGGTAACGAATAAAAAAAACAAAAAATAGTGAGATACCTCCAAAAACATAACTTGTAAAAAATACCAAGTCTCGCAACTCGCAGTTCTTCTGCCGTAAAAAGTTGTGAGATCCATGTATTACCAAGTCGGTAAAATCTTTTGTGTTTTTAATTAATGGATTGACTTGGCAATCGCACTATTATGTCGGTATAGTCAACGAACTAGGGAGTACATTGTTTCTTCGTAAGGTATATTACTTGAGAGATACATTGTGTTTTCATGCGATGGCCAAGTCGATCTATTAATTAAAAACACAAAAGATTTTACCGACTTGGTAATACATGGATCTCACAACTTTTTACGGCAGAAGAACTGCGAGTTGCGAGACTTGGTATTTTTTACAAGTTATGTTTTTGGAGGTATAAAATTTACTAATAATTTAAATATCACAAAATAGTCACAAAAACATAAATATATTAAATTTATATAAAATAATTACACAAAATTCAAAAACCATCACTGATAGCGCTTCTCCGCCGGAAAATAGCCAGGTAACTGAAAATTTTCGCCAAGACTCGGTCTTTTATAAAATAGAAATTGCGTATTACAGACTCACTGCCCATTTGTAAATTTGCATAAAATATTCACGAAAAAGATCATTCAAGTGTACCTAGTCTAGTCATGCCAAAAACTACCGGAAATTTTAAATTCTTTTGATCTTGAAAAATATAAAGCTTTTATTATTTATTAATGCGAAGGGAACGAGAAATGAGCGAGGTAAAATCCACCAATAGAATTTTCGCATAGATTTTTTTACGAAATTCTGTTGTAGAATTTGACCTTGCTTACCGTTCCATCATTTCGCTTAGCATCAAAAGTCCGGGAGCTTAAGTATGATAAAATTTGAGGGGTGAGAAGCGTAACAGTCTAACATGAAATCAGCATCAACTATGACAAGTAGAACAGGATACAGAAGTTTTAGACGAAGACTCAGTTGTTTCCGAAGAATAAGGAGAATCACTGGCTGATGAACTCAAAGACATGGACTTCCAAGTATTGTTAGACGCCTTAGGTTTGTACGTTTTTGGAACATATCGATACAACACAGTTACTCCTTGCAATATCTCCATTATGTGCTTCAAAGCTAGTGTTTTAGCTTTACGATGGGGCATAATTCGAGGCTCCATCACTAATTTACGTCTCTTCTTTATAGCATCCTTGCTGCAACATGGTGGTTCTATAGCATGATTGTCACCACAGTCCATTCGCGCATCGACTGATTTTTCACTCGTTCCTTCATTAAATACAATCTCAGCTGTTTTTTCTAGAGATTTCGTCGAGCCTCGATCTAATTCCATGGCAATAAAATCTGTATATTCACTAAAAAGCACAATAAATTCCACAAACGCTGTATATTCCTCAAAACTTCAATCTTGAATTTTTTGTCAGAGTAACTGACAATTTGTAATAGGATCTTTGAATTATTGCATGCAAGAGCGCTTTTGTCTTTTGTTAATACATTTTAGCACCCTTTTACATTAGTTCAATTTTTAACCACACTTTATAAAATTTAGACAGAGTAATTAAAAGAAAAATAATAATTTCATGTAATAAAGAGTTTTACTGTAAGCAGGGAGTTTTTACTGTATATTTTTCGAACACAAACCAGTGTTTTGATAGTGATAGGACCATGTATTTACTCCGAACAGGTTTTTTTTCTCCGGAAAATTATGCTTTCAATTAAAATCAACATGATAGATATTTTGTGGTAGGCTTCGGGCGTAACTAGTTACAACCCACTGGACAAAACCGTGTCGCCAAGCGGTCAATGCGACTGTGTTCCAGCACGATGTTCAGAGAAGGGGTTAATAGTCGCTGAGCCTCTGTCTCGCTCGCACGATATAACTTATTGTCAAATAACAATTGAAATAAATTACTTTTTGGAAATGTGTTATGGCGGCTCCAGATTAGTGCCGTGAATTCACGCGCGAATTCTCGCTGTGAATTCACGGCACAAGTCGTGCCCTCCACATTCACGGGATGCTCTCAATCGTTCCTGAAACCTGCCGCGAAATGGACGTAGAAGCTGCTGCTGCAATAAATTTGTTTGCTGTGGCAATATATAATGGCGGCTCCAGATTAGTTCCAAAAGTTTGCGCGCCACTCCATTTTGCGCAGCAAAACTGCATACGTCCGTTCGCCTTTGTAGTCCGGAGTATTTTTTTTTTATTATTTTTTTTATGGCAAATTGTTATACAACATTTATGCCAACATCACGTCAATGAAAACTAAAAAAAAAACAATAATAAAAAAACCTCCTGTAGTGACGATTTCAAAAATCTGAAAAACGAAACTGGCACGGGGGCCGTGAATGTGGATGTGTACGCGTTAACGCCGCGCGAAGGGGGCGCGAAACCCTTTGTCGCGGGACAAAATACCGACACTGATCGGGGAACAGGCGTGAATGCGCGTGAACCCCGCGAAAACCGTCCACATTCACGTTCACGCCTGTTCACGGGGCTTCACGGCACTAATCTGGAGCCGCCATTAAATTGAAAATTTAGCACAGATTTTTATAAGTATTCCCAGTTTGCTACTGTCTAGAACGTACTACTAGCGCTCAGCTAAAAGTTGTGAACTAAAAATTGAGTTGTCAGAATCTTAACTAGATGGCGCTGATAGTCGTTACATCGCGCAAGCGTTTTGTTGCGACCGAACCATCATGGCTGAACCTATGTGCGAAATAAATGAGATCGAGTAAGTGCAATTCTATACGGTGTTTTATTTAGTGAAAAGTGAACCTTAAACAAATAGTGAGTAGTGAACAAAGTGACTTGTACATTGGTGCCGAACCCGCGGAGTGAAAAATTACAAGTGTCGTAATTCCAAACACTTAGAAAATTTGCGCATAAAGTTTAAAACACTTAGCCAAATTTATAGAATACAGGACTTAACCAAATTTATAGAATACAGGACTTAACCAAATTTATACTATACGGGACTTAGAAAAATTCATATAATATTGGACTTGTAAAAAATTCGAAAAAATAAAATAGTGTTAAACAATGGCAGAGTTAGATCGTATGTTACGTAAACAAGAGGAGATGGTGGACCGCGTTGCCAAGACTTATGTCAACTATAAAAAATCCCCAAAAGCGCGAATAACTGCAGCATATATTGAGACAAAGTTAGAAGCGTTGGAGACATTAGGCAAGGCTTTTTTCGAGGGTCACAACAACTTTGCTGCGAACATAGATAAGTCAATGCGAGATCAGATTGAGTACTTCTCAAAGGACTTATATTCGGAGTTTGAAGAAACTTATACAGACTTTAAAACGAAACTTAAGGAGGATCTGGAGACATTCAAACCGAGGTTGAGCACGAGCGAGAGCACTACTGCTGGCCCAACCGCCACACCAGGATGCGAAGTTAAACTGCCACAAATTCACTTACCTAAATTCAGCGGTGGATACGAACAATGGCAAGCCTTCTATGACTTATTTGTTTCATTAATCCACAATAATGAGAAGTTGAGCGCGGTGCAGAAACTTCACTACCTAAAGAGCTGCTTGTCTGGGGAAGCGGAAGGTCTACTTAAAAACTTAGCGACTACTGAGTCGAACTACAGCGAAGCGTGGAAAATACTCACCGGACGTTACTGCAACAAGCGGTACAACTGTAACGAGATCATGAAGCGCCTATTTACACAGAAGAACATCACGAGCGAGTCCGCGAACGCTATAAAAATACTAGTAGATACTACATCATCGTGCCTTAAATCACTTGAGAACATTAACGTCAGTACGAGTTCCTGGGATGCTATCATCAATTATTTGATCTTATCAAAGGTGGATGTAGAGACGAGAAAGATGTGGGAGCTTGAGGTCAATCGAATGGAGTCTGTCAATTCTGTGGAGAACTTACCGACATGGCTTCAACTTAAGAAGTTTCTTGAGACACGTTTCCGTACACTTGAGATGCTAGAGCCCTCACATAACAACGCGACCAAATCAACAGCAAAACCAGCCAACTCTACCAACTCTACAAAACAACCTACTAAATCGAGAGCATTTCATTCCACTGTTAATGAGGAGAAAAAATCGAGCTTCACCTGTGCCATGTGTTCAGGACAACATCCTATCTACCAGTGCAAGGAATTTGAGACACAAACCCCTGAGAAGAGATCTGAGTACATACAATCAAAGAGACTGTGTTTCAATTGCTTGTCACCGAGTCACGCCGTGAAGAATTGTCACAATTCAACCTCTTGTCGTCGCTGCGGCAAGAGACACCATACCTTACTTCATTTTGAGAGAGAAACTGTAGAGACCCCAACTACAACTGAGAAACCTGAGCAACCGAGTTCTACGAGTCAGAGCGAAACTAAGTTGGTGGCTCACTTTGCTAAAGAGAGTCATCAGAGTAGAGTACTTTTAGCTACAGCGATGATCAGAGTCAAATCATCCAATGGTCATTCACAAATTGTCCGAGCGCTCATCGACCAAGGCTCCGAGGCGTCCTTCATCAACGAGGCTACTGCACAATCCCTTCTACTGAAAGGAACAACAGTGAACGGCGTAGTGTCGGGAGTCGGTGATGGTCAAACTACAATCAAACAGAGAGTTTCCTTTAATATAGAGTCACTTCATAATCCTAACTTTTCGATTTCTATAAACGCTTTTGTATTGAATAAATTAACTTCTTTCTTACCTGCTAGAGACACGTCTATTCCAAACTGGCCTGAAATAGAGAATTTACCTTTGGCTGATCCACAGTACGGGACACCTGGAAAGATAGAGATGATTCTGGGAGTAGAGGTCCATGGAGAGATATTACTGCAAGGATTACTGAGACATGCGAGTGGACCAGTTGCACAGAACACACAACTGGGATGGATCTTATCAGGGAGAGTAAGGGAAGATTCAACGACTGATCAGAAAATAGTAAGCATGCACATTCAGATGAAAGAGGAACAACTTTTAAAACAATTTTGGGAAATAGAAAGAGAACCGGACAGTATAGGAAAGAGAATGACAAAAGAAGAGATCCGAGCTGAAGAAATTTATGAAAAGACTACTACGAGAAATAATGACGGAAGATACGTGGTGAGATTACCTTTTACGAGTGAGAATCCAGAGTGTCAATACGGTAATTCCAGAGAGGTAGCTAGGAGGAGATTTAAATCACTAGAGAAGAGACTACTTAGAGATACAAGGTTACATGAAGACTACAGAGACGTGATAGAAGACTACGTAAAACAAAACCATATGAGAGAAATTACAGAGAGAGAAGAGATAGATGATCCAAACGCTGTTTATCTGCCACATCACGCCGTGATAAGGGAAGATAAAGAGACGACTAGAGTGAGAGTAGTATTTGACGCATCCAGCAAAGGATTAAATAATGTCTCACTAAACGACAATCTTCTTGTGGGCCCTAAACTACAGCAAGATTTACGACATATTTTAATGAGATGGAGACGCCAGGAAATATGCATAGTAGCTGATTTGCGACAAATGTACCGGCAAGTTTGCGTCAACGAGAGCGATGCAGACTTCCAGAGGATTTTATGGCGACCGAGCCCTGAAGTTGCAATCCAACACTACAAGTTGCTGCGACTCACCTTCGGTACTTCCTGTGCCCCATATCTCGCGGTAAAGTCCCTGCAGCAACTGGCTAAAGATGAGCAAGCCGATTTTCCTGTGGCAGCTCAAATCACCCTGACTGACTACTACATGGACGATCTTCTTACGGGCTGTGAGACGACGTTACAAGCGATAGACATTTACAATGAGATGACTAACCTGATGAGACGAGGCGGCTTCGAGCTCCAGAAGTGGTGCAGCAATAGCCCTGAGTTGCTAAGCCATATTCAAGAGGAGAATCAGAGATCGAGCCCATCTATGATTTTCAAAACGAGTGACATCAAGGTTCTAGGAATACTGTGGAGAGGGACCGATGATGAATTCAAGTACAACTACAACTTACCTGAGACTGAGAACGTGACGAAGAGGACGGTGCTTTCTGAGATAGCTAGACTCTACGATCCAATCGGGTGGATAGCTCCAGTAATCATTGTCGCGAAGATCTTCATCCAAAAACTTTGGAAAGCTAAACTAGAGTGGGACGAGAAACTCAATCCTCAACTATTACGAGAGTGGAGACAGTTTAAGACAGATCTAGTGTACCTGAAAGACATAAGCATACCGAGGTGGCTACAAACAAAATCCAACGACTGTGTAGAGCTACACGCATTCGCCGACGCTTCGAAAGTGGCATACGCCGCAGCTGTATATTTGAGGTCGACGAACAGAGATGGCAAGACTACAACTAATTTGATCACTGCCAAAACTAAGGTTGCGCCGGTCGAGAAGGAGATTTCTATTCCTCGTATGGAGTTATGCGCGGCTTTACTTGCTACCAAATTGATACACGAAGTTTCTCAGATCATGGAAATCCCGAAAGAGAATTTATATGCGTGGACTGATAGTACAGTTGTGCTAGCATGGATAGCAGGAGAACCGAGTCGATGGACGACTTTCGTGAGTAATAGAGTTTCGGAGATACTTACCGTGCTAGATCGAGATCAGTGGAGACACGTCACGACGGATCAAAACCCAGCTGATTGTGCCTCACGAGGACTTACATTACCGGATTTGACTAACCATGACCTGTGGTGGCATGGACCAACATGGCTACTACACGACGAGCATCGAGACGAACCTAAAAATGAATTTGAGACATCCGAGGAGACTAGAGCGATCAAGGTTCTATCTACAACTATGAGTGAGAGAGAGAAAGAAAACTTTATCTGGACGAGATTTTCGGATTTACATAAAATGTTGAGAGTTTTGTCTTATTGCAAAAGGGTTTTAAATATGAAACTACGTAAAGAAGACCGAAAGAATTTAAATCATACTATAACGAGGGAGGAGAAGGATGAAATTCTAAAATTTTGCATTAAAAAGACACAGGAGAAATATTTTCAAGAGGATATAGAGCGGTTGAGAAAGGAAAAGAGCGTCCCGAGGAGGAGTCCGATTCATATGCTTTGCCCGTTCCTGGATGAATCTGGAATTTTACGAGTAGGAGGTCGAATAGATAAAGCGCAGGTAGATTACAACAAAAGACATCCAATTATCCTGCCGAGTAAGAGCCATTTGACGGACTTGATAATACGAGACTCACACCATCGAACGCTACACGGAGGACCGCAAGTCATGTTGAACTTCTTGAGATCTAAGTACTGGATTTGTAGAGCGAGAGAATTAGCGAAGAAGTGTCATCGAACGTGCGTCATTTGCCTACGTTACACTCAACCAATCCACAACCAATTAATGGGACAACTTCCTAAACCGAGACTTACACCAATGAGACCCTTCAAAATATCCGGAGTCGACTACACTGGACACATCAACATGAGATTTTCACCGGGCAGAGGAGCAAAATCATATAAAGGCTACGTATGTCTTTTCGTTTGCCTCAGCACAAAGGCAATCCACCTGGAAGCAGTTTCAGATTTAACGGCTCCAGGATTTATCGCCGCATTCAGGAGATTTGTATCGAGGAGAGGCCATTGCCAGACATTATACTCGGATAATGGCACAAATTTTATCGGCGCAGATAGAGAACTGAGAGAGATGTTTAATAGAGCTGTGACGACGTTGCCCGACGAAATCCAGCACCTACTGGCCAATGAGGGAACGGAGTGGAGGTTCATTCCCCCGCTCGCGCCACACTTCGGAGGATTATGGGAGGCGGGAGTTCGGTCGGCCAAAAAACACCTAAAGAGAGTAATTGGAGATACTACGCTCACCTTTGAGGAGCTGACGACTATTCTCACTCAAATAGAAGCGTGCCTTAATTCACGCCCTCTTTCGTACTTGACACACGACAACCCAGATGATCCAGTGCCTCTCACCCCTGGACATTTCTTAGTGGGAGAGCCCCTTTTAACAATACCGGACGAGACGCATGAGGAGATGAGTACCATATCAAACCTGAGACGATGGAAGTATGGCCAAAAGATCATGCAAGATTTCTGGAGAAGATGGTCAGACGAGTATCTCGTCACGTTGAATCAAAGATACAAGTGGAATACGTCGAGGTCTGAACCAGAAATCGATGACATCGTTCTGATTCGAGATAAGAGCTTACCCCCTGCCAAATGGTTGTTGGGTAGAGTCACAGACAAACATACTGGCCAAGACAACTTGACTCGTGTCATGTCGATCAAGACTAAATCAGGCATCTGCAAGAGAACTTGTAACAAACTCTGTTTCTTGCCAAGAGCAACTGAGTAGAATTGTGTTTGTGTGTGTAAATATCATCCTTATGATGTATTATTTTGTATACTTTTCTAGAGTTAACTTAGAGTCATTTGTGTTATTCTTTTTGAGTTATCGAGTTAGAGTCAATTTTCTTTATTGTATTTGAAAACTAATTGTCATGGTGGTCGGTGCAACAACAACTATAATGTAGAGTAGTAGAGTAACATCTTGTATTGTGTAAATTCAGTCTAAATGCTATTTCGATGTAAAATTTGAGAAAGGACGGTGTCCTTTGGTGGGCGGGATGTCTAGAACGTACTACTAGCGCTCAGCTAAAAGTTGTGAACTAAAAATTGAGTTGTCAGAATCTTAACTAGATGGCGCTGATAGTCGTTACATCGCGCAAGCGTTTTGTTGCGACCGAACCATCATGGCTGAACCTATGTGCGAAATAAATGAGATCGAGTAAGTGCAATTCTATACGGTGTTTTATTTAGTGAAAAGTGAACCTTAAACAAATAGTGAGTAGTGAACAAAGTGACTTGTACAGCTACCTTAAATAACAACAATGGCATTCTCTCTATATGAAAAATATCTATCTTCAAACATGCCTAAATCATTTTGTAAAGTATCAAACTGGTTACTGGTTATACTTTAAAAGAATGTATAAAAATATGAGCAAAATTTTCAATTTAACACATTTCCAAAAAGTAAATTTTATCAATTGTTATTTGACAATAAGTTATATCGTGCGAGCGAGACAGAGGTTCAGCGACTATTAGCCGCAGGTGGTTCACCACTGCGTGCCCGCCTATGCGACAGCAATAGTTTCTCCTAATGTTGCTTTTACAGCCCAAAACTGCACATCCTACCATTTCACTACCACTATGAGTACACATAAACCATTAATTATTTCCCTGAAAGCACTTAAAATCTTAAAAAATAAAAGATAATTTGAATGACTTGATGGTATGTTTGTCACAAGGAAGCCGTTTGAACTTGTGACAAACAACGTAAACCGGCCACGCTGAAAGGGACGGAAGAAAAATAGGTTCTCCTTTTTCTTCACATAGAATTTTCCCTATTGCCGTCACACTCACACATAATATGGCTACTTCTAGTTGTATTAGTTCTGTGATTAGCCGCTTAAGGAGATATATATCTCGCCTTCTTTTGCTAATCTGCTGCCATCTTCGGTCTTATCGGCTTCGTACAAAGTGAGGGATGGTAGAAAGAGAGGGTGGTAAAAAGTGGTAGAAACTAGGATACCTAGTACCTAAGAAATGCTATAATCGGAAGTGGTATACTCGTAAGTCGGGTGATAGGATGAAGGGTGATGATAGATCATCACCATCATCATCTACGACCGCATCGTCGTTTAACATCACTAAGAACGTAGTCAAAGGTTAACCTATAATGAAAAACTAAAAAAAAAAACAAAAATATAGGTAATCGGGGATGAATGAAAGTACAGCATAATTTAGTTTGTAATAAATTTTATTAAAAACGTTAAACCTTATAATAAAAGTAAATCTTTCAATATTTTAACATTTGTTAAGTATTTGGAGGTATTTACAAACATTTCAAAATAATAGTAGTAAATTAAGCAGATGAATAATTAACATTAGTAATACGACTTTAAACTTCCGCGATCTGAACTTATGTTAATCTTATTAATCGGAACTTATCGCGTAATAATATTATATTAGTTTTACAAAAACATTATAAAACCAACCTCGACGTTTCGATACAGGAGGGCCTATTGGCTGTCGCAAATCGACATGTAAAACACTAGAATCCATAGACAAAATTGCGTACATTACGTGCTTAAACCTCCTTATTAAAATATGAGTAAGGTAACAAAAGCAGCAATGTACATTGAAGTTGCCATCAATCGTAGTGGGTGAGAATTAGCCAATAGCCCCCCAGTTGCATGTATCGTGTTCACGAAACGTCTAGGTTGGTTTTATAATATTTTTGTAAAACATAATATTATTACGCGATAAGTCCCGATTAATAAAATTAACATTAGTAATACGACTTCGGTTAAGCGTAGAAGAAATCGTGGTCGATTTCAAAGTTGTTTCTAGTTGATAGCTCTGAAGCGATGTTTAAAGGGATTTTGTCTGAAAACAAATAGAAATACATATTATGTTGAACATCAGTCTTAAATTTTTTTAACTTTTTCGCTCGAAGAGCTTATACCACCCACTGGACGAAACCGTGTCCGCCAAGCGGTCATTGTAACCGTGTTTTCAAGTCCGGCATGATGTTCAGTGAAGCCAGGGAGGGATTTATCCCGCCTTCTAGGTATAGTCTGCTGCCATCTACGGCCGCATCGTCGCTTAAGATCACGCGTGATCGTAGTCAAAGGCCTATTATAGCTAATCTGGAATAAGAAAAAATAAAAAAGAGGTGTGGCTTTTGGTCCTCGATTTCTCGCAAAGGCCGTTTTTGCTCCCGGCGAGAGGAAAAGTGATTTGGATTTCGAACACAATTTTCATGGCAAGCCAAAGAAACTCATTATGGGTTTGTGATTTTTCTATTCGAATTTTGTTCCATATTCACCACTAAAAAAACTAATGGCGCTGGAGAGTCTTTTTTATGTGTTTTTTTTTTCGTCGAGTCGAATCGCGACGATATCGTCGTGAGTCGTTGTTACCCAATGTGGGGCGACTAAGAGGTAACAAAGTTAAATAAAAACAAACATTCATTTTTTCTATTTAAAACGTTAGAAGGGCAAGTAATAAACATGGGCGTTACCACGGTGGGGTAGAGTGGGGCACTTGCCCCACCCTTGGTTCTGACCCGTAAGGTACTTCAAATTTTCTTAGTGCTCCATCTATCTGTCTGTGTCATAGAAGGTAACTTATTTTATGAAAAGAAATCACTGGAGTAAGACCGCACGTATGGTTTGCTAGTAACATATTATTTAAGACTGCTGCTCCACCCTGGGGCCATGGCTGCCTACGTTCATGAGTAATAAATGAGTAAAGTACATACCATTACACCTGTAGACCAGGTTGGACCAGATGATCATCTCCTGCGAGAAACAGAACACGCCGAGCCGGCCTCCCTTCAGCGTGAAATCATACACGTTGCCCGAGTCGGCGACCAGTCGGTTGTTGTCGTACACCTTGCAATCAATTGTAAACAATAAATACACAGTGTAAATCCAATCTTCGTCCGAAAAAGGTTTGGATGTACTGTGTGAAAGAAGATTTATGCGTGATAGAGTGATAGGTAGTGAATGAAGATATGACGGATAATAGAGTAGATTGAAGGAGGAAGACGTGTTGCGCCGACCCTACCTAATAAAGACAGGAAAGAAAGGCAGTAGGAAGAAGAAAGGCAGGCATGCAGGCAGGGGGCAGGGGCAGTGGGCAGGTATAACGGATAAAAGAGTAGATTTGAGGAGGAAGACGTGTTGTGTTGACCCTACATAATGAAGACAAGAAATAAAGGCAGTAGGAAGAAGAAAGGCAGGCATGCAGGCAGGGGGCAGGGGCAGTGGGCATGTATAAAGGCAGGAAAATGGTGATGGTGATTAATAGACAGTGTAAGTAAAGTTACACATGTTCTGTTGGAGTGTAAACCTCAATTATGCTATTTACACTAAACAAACAACTTAAAATAAGTGACGCGATAGTAACAACTACCACTACAATAGTGAATATCTATAGGTTCTATTGGAGTATAAACCCCAATCATTATTACCCCTACCTTTAGTCGAATAAGTCCAATCTTGGGTCGGTGAAGCAACCTCCAACGGTACGCGGTCTTCTCGCGCCAACCGACGTTCCGAGGGTCCTTCCATAGAAGAGTCACCTAGAAATATAAGAATCCTTATATACCTAGTCAGGTCATAAGTATTGTCACACAGTAAAAACTTTTCTTTTAGAATGCTGGCCACAAAAAAGTTTATTGAATTTGAATTTCGAATTGTTCATGAAAATAAAAATGTATACTTTTAAAATTTTACTCATTTTTAAATATGGAGTGGACGCTTAAAGAAGACCGTGTTGCAGTTATTGCGTTGCATCGTTGCGGTTACGCGCCAATTCAAATTTTTGACATACTGAAAAATTTGAATATAACCAAAAGATTCGTTTATCGTACCATCAAACGATACAATGAAGACTCTAGTGTAGATGACAGGTCAAGAAGTGGTCGCCCTCGGTCTGTTAGGACTCCAGCAGTGATAAAAGCTGTGAAGGCGCGAATTCAAAGAAATCCCAAACGTAAGCAGAAACTGTTGGCCCTTCAGATGGGGTTAACCAGAACCACGATGAAAAGGGTGTTAAATGAAGACTTAGGGCTTCGGGCATATCGAAGAAAAACAGGACATCGTTTAAATGCTCGTCTAATGGTCCTGAGACTGAAGAGATGCCGCGCTTTGTTGAAGCGGTACGCGAGAAAAAAATATCGAGAAATTCTTTTTTCGGATGAAAAAATTTTTACCGTAGAAGAGAGCTACAACAAACAAAATGATAAGGTGTACGCACACAGTAGTGAAGAAGCGAGCAACCGTATTCCGCGTGTCCAACGAGGTCATTTTCCATCCTCGCTCATGGTATGGTTGGGAGTTTCTTATTGGGGCTTAACAGAGGTACATTTTTGTGAGAAAGGTGTAAAAACGAATGCAGTTGTGTATCAAAATACAGTCCTGACGAACCTTGTGGAACCTGTTTCTCATACCATGTTCAATAACAGGCACTGGGTATTCCAACAAGATTTGGCGCCAGCTCATAGAGCGAAGAGCACACAAGACTGGCTGGCGGCGCGTGAAATCGACTTCATCCGGCACGAAGACTGGCCCTCCTCCAGTTCAGATTTGAGTCCGTTAGATTACAAGATATGGCAACACTTGGAGGAAAAGGCGTGCTCAAAGCCTCATCCCAATTTGGAGTCACTCAAGACATCCTTGATTAAGGCAGCAGCCGATATTGACATGGACCTCGTTCGTGCTGCGATAGACGACTGGCCGCGCAGATTGAAGGCCTGTATTCAAAATCACGGAGGTCATTTTGAATAAACTTTATTGTCATAAGAATCTATGTTTTGTAGTTAAGTATTAGTTTTTAAGTATTTAGTTTTTAAGTTTTTACCTTTTAAGATTTTTATGTTGTCCGAAATAAATGAGTTTATTGTTTTGTTAAGTTCATTTTGGTATATAAATGGTTACATAATAAATAAACTTGTTCCAATAATTTTATATTAAACATGTGACAGAATTTATGACCTGACTAGGTATTTTTCTTTTTGCAACACCCTACCTGATCCATTCTGCTATATGATTCCACTATAGGGCATAAAGGTCACAATTTTTTTTGTTGACGCCAAGAAAAAATGCATTAGGCATACGCTCCCATCGAGGGAATGGGAGTGTTATGTGGGACTCCCCATGCAGGACGACTGCACGGTATACCCACTAAAACAACTCGGCGGCACTCCCGCATCGTCTTAGTGACGGAGGACTACGAATTGGCAGAGTCTTGGCATCCAGTAAAGGTCTCCCTATACTTCCTTTAACTATCTCGGGCTATGGATTTCAATTCTTGTGTATAGAAGAAAAAATTGATTAAAAATAACAACAATATGTGCCTAACTACCAAACGGTCACGCAGCCGACCAAGGAAATAATGACAGGACGACAGGGACAGGAACAATAGGCTTGTTAAATCTACGAAATCTGACAGGGATATATGTCTGGGATATACGTCTGGTCTGGAGTAGAATCGGTGTTCCACAGAGTTCATTTCTCGTAATCTTCTCCGGTCCAGTCTTAGAGTTGACCAGCTTAAGTTGTATGCCGGGTTCAGCTTAAAGGTCAGAACTAGGTCGTTTGCTAGATAGAAGTAGAATCACGTCATGATAACAATATTTCGACCATCCCCCCACGCTAATATTCCTAGTTATGTCTTGAAGCAGACTCGGTGTTCGACAAATCATTTCTCATATAAGCTTCCCTGATCTTTCTATTTTCTATCCTATCCTTCTTCCTTCCCTTTCTTTTTATTCTCTTTTCCATTTTTTTCTGCCTATTTTTAGTTTAAAAATTTTTGGTGTAAACTATGAGAGCTACAATAAAGATGACCATAGTAGTTTGACCTAAGGTGCTTCCTTACTTACCTGATCAGGAGTGGATTCGGTGTTCCACAGAGCATTTCTCATGATCTTCCCAGGTCCAGTCTTAGAGTTGACGAGCTTGAGTTGTATGCCGGGTTCAGCTACGGCCCTGAACGGTGTGGTCTGCCAGTACGTTTGCGTGTGCTTCTTCCACATCACCACGTAGAAACGCTTGTTGTTTTGATACCTGGGGAAGATTCTCTACATTATTAAAGTTGCTCTTGGTGTTTATAATCTTAAATACTTATTATGTTAGATTCATTCCTCATTTAGTTGCAACCGTGTTTTGGAAACTGTAGGTACTGTTTACCACCTACAAGAAATGTACTCTGGTCACGTTGGAAACCTTGTAGGAGTCTATGTGACATGGGTGGCTACGCAAACGTTAATTATATCTGTAGCTGAGCTGTCTATATATTTTTTATTGAGTATTTTGAATATAACGTATAACTTAGGTTATTTAAGTTTCTTCTCTATTAATTTTACCATTTAGATTGATTATAAAAAAATATCTTTATTTTTATTTCAATTAAAAGTTCTTTTTTCTAGTTATCAATAAATCACGTGCTTAGTTAGAAATTTATCTTTTACATAGCTCATCAATACTATTAGTTTTACTTACCCAAAGATAAATCCAACATAATCGTCATCGATCTGCGAGTCAACGAACAAAGTACCCTCATAGTCTATGCCAGTGAAGTGGTCATAGCCTACAGCTAGTCCAGGGTCTGAGTTGAGGGTCTGGACAATCTCCGCGCCCTGGTCGGCTATCTCCCAGTTAGGGTCTTGTTGAGACTCACCTTCGGGGTCCAGGCGGACTGTCATGAAATTTCTGAAATTTTGAATGATTTTTGAAGTCTCTTAGTTTTAAAGAAAGAAACTTTAAAGACTAAATTAGATATAATATCAATTATGTGGCAGTTTGTAAGGGTGTCCGTCATTGAAAACAATTGAGACGATAATAATTTTGTCAATAAGATAAATTTAATAAATCTCTATTATTGGGACAGAACGCATAAAGAGTTTAAATTTATTACAATGCTTTTGTAAAACATTAAGATAATGTTCAAAGAAGAGAATATAATGGAAGCGACTTTCAACAATGAAGTGAATTTAAGAAAATTTGGAACACGACAAAAAGTAAGAGTAATTGAAACAAATCTCCTGAATATGATGGCGAGCGGCAATGATAAAAGTAAAGAATAGAAAAATGTATGAAAGAAAATAATAAATAATGAAATTAATATTCACCTGAAATCTGTGCGATAAATTTTGGAATTGTTGGGGCAGTTATCAATTTCATTAATCACTTTGTCTCCATCAAAATCGTTGTCACATGCATCTCCTATGCCATCATCTGAAAAATATAATAATACTTTTAGAACCAATATTAAAATCGGGGTGGAAGGGATTAATCTATTTATCAAAACAATACTTTTCATTACATATTATTCATATAGAATTACATATTGTTTAGAGTTGTGGGTTTTTTAATTTTTAATTTCACTTGTATGCTCACTATTAGAATCTCTCTGATCCCTATTAGGATCAAGTGGACAGTTATCTTCAACATCAGGTTTACCATCACCACCATCATCATCATCATCATCATTTGCTTCACTTTTTTCATCATGTACCTTCTGAACTTGTTTTATCTTACCTTTCTTATCTTACATTTTGTTATTTGATATTTTATACTTACTATTAGAATCTCTCTGATCCCTATTAGGAACAAGCGGGCAGTTGTCTTCAACGTCAGGTATACCATCACCGTCATCATCATCATCGCACGCGTCACCGCGGTCATCACCGTCCACGTCTTGTTGATCACTGTTTGATATCAGCGGACAGTTGTCGAGGCCGTCTTGAATACCGTCTCTGTAGGAAATAAGTTTTGCTTTGTAAATAAAATTGGCTGAATTTCCTAAGAATTAAAATATGTAAAGGGAACGACTGACTGGTCTATCAACGCAAAGTCTAAACAGTTGGATGGATTGGGTTGAAATTTGGGACACTGATAGGATTTATGACGTGGACCTCCGCTAAAAATGGATTTCTGCACCCGGGCAAAACCGCGAGCATAACTTAGCTAATTATAAAACTTATAATTTATTCGTAGGGTTTTTTTTTTCAAATAAGCTAGCGTGGACACATCATCATTATCTCGCCTACTTACTTGTTTTTTAATACTAAATAGGCCTACGTTTTACTACATCCCACCTAATGGAAAGTACCTACAGATGACGATGAATCACTTATGTGATCTTACGATGCCTTGAAAATTCCCAAGTTGTATCGCTCGGAAAACTCGGATGGAGACAATGTGTTCCAAATACGAGAAAATTCTTATTGACAACAGGAACAAAACGCTTATATATGTACATAGTTGGTAGCGCCACTAAGTATTGATATCGCATTGACGTCCGTAGTTTATTCCAATAATTCAACAAAGATTCTTATTCCAATAATTCAACCGCATAGTTTTAAGATACAAAACAGCCTAAAGTTCTAAAGTGCTATTGTCCCATTTAAGCAGTCTTAGAATAGAATCACTTAATGTGAAATTTGTTTGATCTAACTCCGGCTGTGAACTTGTAACACGTTAATAACATAAATCATTCGGTTCAGTGGTTGTGTTTAATGCGAATAACTGTGAACCCTAAACTCGCACACTGCAAATAATTATCCTTTAGATAACCCTTTGTCACCAAAGAATCATTGCCCTATATAAATCTATAAACATTAATTATTATATTATAATGATCAAAGCAAAATATAATTTTTAAATCATAATAAAAACCAAAACTATCAAGCGGAGAATAATCTCAACAAATATTAGATCTGAGTGCTACTGCTTTGGCTTAATATACCTCTAATAATAAGCTTTTTTGATTGATTGGATAGGAGTTCATCACGGTAGCTTTCAAAATGTTAGTCATCTCGAAGAGCTTTTAAGCATTCTTAAAATTGTTTTTACACGTTCCCATCGATACGTTTTGTTTGAAAATAATTGCAAATTAAAATAGTTGGCCATCCTACTCTCCTTACATAAAATTATGTACACCCTGAAAAACACTTTTAATTAGTTAAATATTACGCACCTAACTTACAGAAATATAATAAATGTAAATCATACGACATGGCCTACGATTGACCACGTCAAACCTGATGGAAAGTGATGAAGATGGAAATCATGTAAGATGCCTAGAAAGATAATTCACTCGTGCCTTGAAGATACCCATTTTGCGCCAGGATATCTAGAAATAAGTATGAAATGTACCATCTATAACTTACTGATCTTGATCCACGTCGCTATGAAGGGTTCCGCACTCGAGGACAGTTGTCACACACATCTCCGATCCCCGTCTATGTCTGACTGGTCAGGGTTGTATTTACGGGGACAATAGTCTCATTCATTCAACATCATCCACCACGTTACACGACAAATTTAAGAATGGTTTTTAACTTAAGCACTCCATGATTCTAAGTACATTTTGTTGGTTAACACTGAAAGTCGTTGCGCAATGGCCAATAGTTCCTGAACTGGATCCCAGGACTTATTATATAAAATAATATAAAAATAATGGTGCCCATAACTTACTGATCTCGATCCACGTCGCTATCGCAAGCGTCTCCAACGTTGTCTCTGTCAGCGTCCTCTTGTGAAGGGTTCCGCACTCGAGGGCAGTTGTCACACACATCTCCGATCCTATCTCCATCTATGTCTGACTGGTCGGGGTTGTATTTGCGGGGACAGTTGTCTGATTCGTTGGGAATACCTGAGGAAAGTAGGTTGTCTTATAAATCTGACGTGGCAATGAGTGACAACACAGGTGCAAATTAGGAGCCAGACGGTAAGCACATGATTGCCAAATCATAGTGTCACCCAGTGTTTTCAAATACTAAATTCGAGTTTTTGGCGGCAAGCCTTGATCATATCATTAGCTCCACGTCTTTTGCTTAATAATCGTGTAGAATTTGATTGTTAGCGTGTAATAATGGTGGAATATTGCGTGTTAAGTGTTTTTGAATGTGCACAGATGTAGGCAAGTGATATGGTGCTGAAATATGAATTTTGGTGCCCCCTCCAAAACTCCTCCGAACTTTCAGTAAAATTCCACCCATTTTACTGGAAGACTCACGTGACTAGACGAGCTATTAAGCTCACTCTGACTCTGACCTGACTAACTAACTTATTACTTAAAAAATAACATTTAACTTGACACTGGCAAAACACGAAAGTGGAGACCATAATTTAATATCCCGTGAACATTTACGAATTTTACTCGACACTGGCAAAATGCACATGTTGCCATATTATTAAAAAGAAAAAAACTAAATTCTGCATGATTATGATCCGGGCGTGGTACCCTAAAATACTAGTTGGATGAATAAACGTTATTGGTTATTCATCTCGCTTCTTTGGTTACTTTTACAAGTAACACTAACCATCTGGCGAATTTTATCGATTAACCCTAGAATTTAATTTCTTCCTATCGGTATTGCTAGATATTTCATCATTTCACAGCCTTAACATTACATCTGCAAATTTTTGATTGGAATTTTATCTATCGTTTCATTTTTATTATTCGAATAAAAACATTTTGTACTATTGTCAATATACATACATACTATTGTCAATTCTTTTATTTTAATCTTCTCTATCTTGGTAGCTACCAAGATACAAGCTTGTATTGATTTTATTTTCCTTACTTCTTTATTTGTTATTTTTATCAAATTTCTTACCATCATCATCCATATCAGGGTCACAGACATCTCCCAAACCATCTTGATCAGTATCTTCTTGTTGTGGGTTGTAGAGTCGAGGACAGTTGTCACATGCGTCTCCTCTCTTGTCGCTGCGATCGTCGTCCCTGTCTTGTTGGTCTGGGTTGGAGACTAGGGGACAGTTATCCTGGAGATGATAATTATTATGATAAAACATATTATTCGGCCATTCTCCGAGCAGTAAATTTTATGTGTCCTGGCTCAATAAATCCATAATAATAACAAATGTAATCATGCATATATTTTTATACGGTAGTAAACACCCATATCTATCTGTACGCAAAACCTTTGACTTCTGCTGTAATTAGTTAAAGTGTAATTAATTAATCTTTGTTCAAAAAGCACCTGTTTTCTAATTTCCGTAACGTGTCCTGACACCAACTTCATGTGAAAATATGCCTATATTTTTTATCGTGGACAGTTTTAATATAGTTTATTATTTTTAAAAAATAGTTCAATGTTAGGTGTATTACCTAGCAAAATATCTACGTGATAGAACCAGTCTGTAAATAATTATAAAAAAGTAAACGTTTGTCCGTGTCAAAGTTATAATTTCCATGATATTTTGTGTTCTTGGGCGTACATCCCTAAATAACAGTATTTCGTACATCAACATCGCATCCCTAGCGAGCCCTGAGTGTGTACCGCGGCCCATCAGCTGTTGCAGGTCATTAACCTTAGTGTACTACCAATAAATTATAAATTATTAAATAAATAAATTATTTATAAATTATAAATTATTATAAATTATTTATAAATTATTTATTTTTTATTTATTTATTTATTCATAAATTATTTATTCATAAAATAGGTACATTAGATCTAATGATACAGAAACATTTGGGTATAATAAGGAGGTATCATGGTGGTGAAAACTGCTCTATCCGAAACTAGACTTGTGGTCTGTGTTTTCGGTTAGAGCAAGATTCCTCATATTTTGTGCATCATTGCTTGAAATCTAAAAATTGGGGCAAATTCTGAGTATAATTTTTTTTTAACATACCTATGTATAAAATTATATTTAATCTGACTATGTAATAACTATATAGCAAGATAAACAATCTAAACACAAAGTTATTGTACATACTAAAATACTAAGCTTTACGTAACAATTTATGTTGGTAAATTCATGCGAATAGTTTATAGTAAACAACAGCAAAACAACAACGAAAAATATTAGTAAAATTAACAGTAAAAACAACAACAAGATAATAATATTATGTAGAGTGTGTGTGTGTGTGCGTATGTATGTATGTATGTGTGCGTGTGTGTCTCGTGCGTGCGTGTGTGTCTCGTGCGTGCGTGCGTGCGTGTGTGTGTGTGTGTTTGTGTGTGTGTGTGTGTGTGTGTGTGAGTGCGTGCGTGCGTGCTAGCGTGCTTGCGTGCGTGCGTGCGTGTGTGTGTGTGTGTGTGTGTGTTTATATGTGTTTATTTGTTCACGACCGAGTGTCTGGCAGAGAGTCCGAGTCTGAGAGTGAGTGTGTGCGAGTGACATTGCCTTGAAGTGTGCGTGGCTGTGCTGGAGCGCCATCACTTACTGGATGATTTTTAGTAATTGTTCGGTTTGATCGTAGGTTAAATTTTCGAGCCATTTTTTAATCTTTTTCTTGCATTCATGTCTAGAGGAACCGTATATGAGCGCGTTCTTGTTTGCCGTGTTATAAAGTCGAGAGCTAATTATAGAGTATTGTCGTCCGCGGAGGTCCGTTCTATGTTGATCAACTAAACAAAGCTGATCCTTCCAACGCCTTTTTCGCATGACATTGGGATTGTACGGGATTTCCGAATGTTTGCGAAGGACAGTTCTTAGTACATACAGTTGTCTGACCGTTAGTACGCGGCAGTCTGTGTATAGTTGGCTCGTAGGATATCTATAGGGTTTCCTATATATCACCTTTAGGATAACACGCTGCGCTCTTTCAAGGGCAAGGAGTAGAGTTTTGTGAGCGCTTCCCCATACTGTATTGCAATATGAGATAATCGATTCGCAGAGAGATTGATAAACCATGTTAAGGATTTTCTCATCGGCAGAATCTCTAAGTTGCCTAAAGATATAAATCAGTCTTCTTACTCTCTGTACTAGCTGATCTATTTGTTCATGCCAGTGTAATGTCTGGTCAATTTGTATCCCCAGATACTTGACACAGGAAACTTTAGTGAGAGCAGGACAGTTGCAACTTAAGTTATAGGCACATACATGAGGTGTAATGTTGAAATTGGTGTTGGGTAGAGAAAGCTGGTTGGGAGAGAAGGTGACATAATGGGTTTTCTGTATGTTAAGTGTCAGGAGATTTTGATCTAGCCAGCTTTTATCGGTAGTAACGGCTCTTTCTGTGAAGGCTTTGCAATCAGTCCAATTTGGGGAGTTTATGAGAAGAACCGTGTCGTCAGCATAGGTTATAATCTGACAGTGTGGTATATATAGGTCGCAGAGATCATTAATATATATGTTAAATAGGGTGGGTCCTAATATACTGCCCTGTGGTACTCCATAGCTTATGGGGAGCTCCTCGCTTTTGTAGGATCCTATTTTAACCAATTGACATCTGTCAGTAAGGTAATCCCTAAAAATGTCTAGAGCAATTCCCCGAATACCGACTCTTTCCATCTTGTTAATTAGCTTAGGTATAGAGACAGTGTCGAATGCTTTGGAAAGATCCAAAAAGACACCAATGCATTTCTCCTTTCTATCTAATTTTGAAGAGATAAACTCTATTAATTTTGCTATGGCATCTTCGGTGGATTTTTTCTTTCTAAAACCAAATTGATTTGGTGATAAGATGTTATGGGATTCTATGAAGTTAATTAGGCGATGGTTGAGAATTTTTTCCAGAATTTTTGATAAGGATGTAAGGATCGAGATTGGCCTATAGTTATTGACACTGTCTCTAGTACCGCTTTTGTGAATTGGAAGTACCGTTGCTTTCTTGAAACTTTTTGGAAAGACGCCGGTACTCATAGAGAGATTGCAGATGTGTGTTATGGGAGGCACTAAAACATTTTTACAGGATTTTAAAATACGTGAGGGGATACCATCAGAGCCAACCGCACAGTCAGTCTTTAGTCCCTGAATTATTCTCTCCACTTCAGAGTTATCAGTTCCAAGAAGTGCCATAGAGTTACATTGTGTGAGAGATGTTCTAGTAGAAAGGGGAGATGGGAAGTTCTGTTTGTGGCGTGTAGGAGAGTAACTTCTTAAGATACCATCAGCTAAATTGCTACCGATATTAGCGAAAAAGTCATTTACCTCATCTATTGATTGCTTATGGGTAGGTTTTAGGTTCAATAGCTCTATTGGGGAGCATTTAGGGCGATGAGTGTTAGTGATAGTTTTAATGGTGTTCCAAGTTGCTTTAGGGTTGTTTTTAGCCTTCGAAAACTCGTTTGCTTCATATTCACGTTTAAGTCTGCGCAATAAACGATTGCAGAAATTACGGTACCTTTTATATGTAAGTTGTAATATTGCATTGTCAGGCGATTTTTTTGCCTTCATGTGCAGTTTGTCACGATTCCTGATACATCGTAAAAGACCTGGAGTTATCCACGGTTTGATAGTATGCTTTTTCTTTGGTATTTTATGTTGTATTGAGTGTTTGCTTATGATGTGATATAGTTTAAAAATTAGAAGATCAGAGGCAGTGTTGGCATTAGATTCTTTTAATATATCATAAAAGTCCGTTACATTTATTTCAGCAATTATGGTAGAGTAGTCAAAGGTATTTTTTAACTGATCTTTCTGAATAGGTTTATGTAGTTTATGTTCAATAGCGAGAAGAATAGGGCGGTGATCCGTAATAAAAGAGTTTAAGACCATTGTTATTGAGTTTCGGCGAGTCTTAAGCATGAAGTGGTCCAAACAGTTGCGTTCTCTAGTGGGAAGAGTATGAGCAGGGAGAATTCCATGTAATGCCAGTAAATTTAAGTATTCATCACTGTTAATATCTTTGGAGCCATTAGCTATATTAATGTTCATGTCTCCAACAAGAACAATATTTTTATGTGGTTGGTTTAGTGATGTAAGGACATTGTTAAGGCTGTTAAGAAAGGTACTTGTATTGGGCTGAGAGGGTGATCGATATAATGAAACTATGGTAAAGTCAGTTCCCATGTGACAAACTAAACAGTTCGCGTCTTGAAACAGGGGCTCTACTATTTTAACCTGAATATCATTTTTGGCATAGATAACTATTCCCTCGTTTTGTGTGCTTACCTTGTTTGTGAAATAGCTATTAAAACCTGGCAGCTCAGGAATCTGACTTGACGATTTCAACCAGCATTCTGTTAAAACTATTATATGGCATTGCATTTGTAAAGAGGCTAATAGTATTTTAAATTCATCCAAATTTTTATTTATACTTCTAATATTCATATGTATTATATAATAGGGATGTTTCAAATTTTTTGTAAGAGTTTTGCATTGCCAAGTGTCACATTCATAGGGAATAGACACTTTAATCGAGTCTATTTCCGAACTGATATCTTGTATTTGGTTATTGATCATTTTTATTATAGCTACTGACGTTTGATTTGGAGCCAACCCGTGAAGAGATATAGTAACATGCCCGTTTGTCTACAAGGAGATGTGAATGTATTATAAAAATATATGTGTAAGGGATAGTAAATAACATTATGCTAGGTTTATAGTAATAGAATTGAGATAAAGTAAGTTCGAGTTAGAGGTGATTGTAGTGATAATATCCAGCTTGTATTGGACCATGTGTTATGTGTATTTTGAAGTTTTGTATGTGATTTGTATGTATTATTGTATGAGATGTTATTGTGTATGATAGCTTGTGATGAGAGTACAGATTTGTAATTGTCGTTATATAATATGTCGCGACCGTTAAGCATTTTGTAATGAAAAATGAATTTACGAGAGTTGTTGTTCATTGTGTTGTCTTGATATTGTAGGTTTTTATTATTATCAGTCCAAGGATATGCCGCGAATAGGAAAAGGCTGTTTAAACTAAGCATTAGCATGACTATGAAAGGCCTTAAACTACTAAGCCCTAGAAGTCACTTCTGTGAGTTAATCGCCTCCAGGGTTTTCTGGGACTGAACTTCAATAAGTCGCGTGCCGTTATCTTTCCTCAGAAGAATTTTTCCGTTATTTGTCCAGCAGTGCTTGTAGTTGTGTTGTTTTGCATATTCGCGGGCTTGAAAGAAGAGTTTCCTAGCATAGGGAGGTAGATACTCAGACAGGAATACTGAAGAGCGTTTGCAGGTCAGATTGAGGTGTTGAGTGTTAAGTTTATCTTCATTATTCTTTCCGCGGTTGAAAGCACGTACCGCCGAGAGCATCTCTGTTTTTATCATCACTTTTGAGAATTCGGCAACAATAGGGCGAACAGTGGCCGCAGCCGGTTTTCCGGGAATCCTATAGATGTCTCTGATGTCATTTTGGTCTATATCGACAGATAGAGCTTTTGCGGTACTCATGACTATGGCAGTTAAGTCATTCGTTGACTCTTGCTCCTTAGGAGGAATGTTTCTCAGCTCGATTATAGCAGGGCGTGAAGTCTGTTCTACATCGCTAAGTTTACTCTCCAGATGTTGTATATATTCTTGTTGAGTCTTAATCACATTCTTGTATTCCCGAACTTCTTTATTTAAATCTTCAAATTGAGATGACATAAAGTCGATGGAGTTCTTTATGTCGGCTCTTTCTGTTTTCATTTCTTTTAGTTCTGTTAATAGCTTTTTATGTTGCTTTTCGGTGTCCAAGTTTTGCTCCCTTTTCCATGAGTTAAACATGTCTTTAATTTCGTCTTTAAATATTTGAAGCTCAGATTTGGGGGATTTCTCGGGCCTAGATCTCTTCTTATTACGCTCTATCGCAATTGTTTTTGTGTATCGCTGATCGTCTTTTTCGGTGTCGTATTCAGAACCTCCACCTGATTCCATTTCGGATACAATTTTTGTGGGCGGTGAGCGGGGTATTCTCGACATGATATTATATTATAGCTCCAGTCGTATTAAGTAATCAAGAAGGGGCAGAGACGGGAGCAGGAGCGTGCGTAGTCGTCGCCCAGTTCACCTTCACGACAGCCGATAGGCAGGAAATAATATATAATTTCCAAGTAAATAATTGACTTTATAACGTACTGATAACCATAACTTACGCTTGACCTTGCATTAGGCCGTATATGACTGTACGATGTGCACTCTTCGCGCTCTACCTTCAAAACGGTTGGTTGTATGAAAAAAAAGTTTAAACAAAAGTTGTAGGGAATTGTATAGCCTACAACTTTTATAATAAATGCAAATCTCATTTAACCGATAGGAAGCCAGATATTCGCGAAAAACCGATTTTTGTGACCTTTGACCTTGAATATCTTGAGACGCGGACACGATAACGATTGTGACTTTTGAGACAACATTTAGAATGACAAAACAAAGGTTCATACCAATTTGCAGCTTATTATCTTTCATTCCGAGGTGAAAGCCCTAATATGACTGGGCTAAAAGTCAAACAACCGAGTAGCAGATCTGGTCAATAAATTATACTCCAAAGATATTTTCCACTTCAATTCGCATTACATGTGGTGACCTCTCTGTGCGTAACGTGGTACTACTATTTAACTTCTCAATCAATATAATTTTGTTATTAGGTTCGGCTACTCCTCTATAGATGTCGCTACTTTGTAGTACAGAAATTAGCTTCGTTGACTACTTGACACCAGGTGGCGTCTATGATTTGTATAGTCTGTGCTATTAGCTTATCTGTGCTCTTTAATTTAGTCTGTAGTTTATTGTTATTATTTTGTTGGCAGAATGTATGAAATGTCAGAAAACAGCTGATGAAGCGAATGTGAGCTTTATTGCAGTGTTGTGGTTTTCATTAATTTGAAAAATCGTACTCACGGTTTAATGTGGTTTGTGTTTAAAAAACCGTTTCTCCAACGTTTGGCAGTGCTCAGTGTATACTTTCCAACATGATTTTCTGCCAGATGTAGATGAATTCTTGCGTCTGAGTCCGGTGTAGGATTGCTTTGAGGTTAGTTCGCCGTTCAATATCACTTTTACGTATCGCTGACCACTTTTGCCGCGAAAAATATATTTTAAAGCATAGGGACTGCGCGTATAGATTGTTTACATTCAAGGACCGGAACCGGAATGATAAAGCAAATGAGAATCTAATTTCCGTACCCGTGGTTTCGAAATTTTATAATTTCCATTTTACTGGTTTTAACACCTAATTATTTATGTTAGAAAGTAGGTCGTATTTTAAATAGATCCAGTTCTTTAGTCTCTCTACGTTATAATAAGCCAGTATTTGCTCTTTGTAAAAGTTTTTAAAATTTTGAAGAAAACCTGTTATATTCTAATTACCGTATACTAATTTCCATATTTTTATAAGTACCGTTGTATGAAAATTTCCTAGTAAAATGAACCAATTTGCTATTGTGAAGGTCCGAGTAGAGAGTTTTCCCATGGTTTATATGGTATGATATACTCACAATACTTTTTTCTTCCTTTCGCTCTACAACCCTTTGCGGGTCTTGGCTTCTTACACAATATTTTCTCAGTTGTAGCGAACCCTGGCGACCTCTTCCAGTGCAGTGGTGAGTTTACCCACTACGCAAACCTTCTTTTGACATCCTTATGTATGCCATGCCTATCTTATTCTCTGAAACTCATAGGACTTGAAGATGAGCTCTTGTTTGATGCGTGATTCTTCTTCGTCAGCTAGTGCTTATGCACTTATGAACGAGTAAATATGGCTTCCAGACAACTTCCAGTGACCTTCCGGATATCGTCACCCTTCACGTTCGCACGTTCTCTACGTTCTCTCGTCGTCTACGTTTGCCGAGACGCTGACTCCACTCTAGAACACAACTACCCCGTCGGTTATCGGTTCAGCCGCAAATGTGACCAGCCATTGCCACTTCAGCTTCCTAATCTTTTCGGCTATGTGGGTAACTTTGGTTCCCTGCCGAATCAACTTACTCCTGATGCAATCCTTTGACGAGACGCCGACTATATCCTGCTACATAACTCGCTGAGCAACTTTGAACTTGTGGATCAGTCTAACCTTAAGTATCCACATTCCACATCCTGGCTTTGTGCGTCATAACAGGTAAGATGCACTAGTCTTCACTCAAAGTAACTTTTCAATAAATGTCGGCCATCCCAGCTGAAACCTCCGATTGGCCTCTCTCTCGAAGTTGTTCCTACCTAATTGCACTGTTTGCTCAAGGTATAACATCATCAATACACATATTTCTGAACAATTTCAATAAAGAGTCAATTTTTATCGATTAATATGAGCATTTGTTGCAAGTCCTGCAGTGATTCTGCTATGATGACTATGTTGTCCCCTAATCTCAGGTGTGAAAATGTACTCGCCGTTGATATTGATGCCCTCTACTCTGTCCATTCTAGCGTCTCAAATACATCCTCTTGAGTCTAGAGCGTTTGAAAACAATTTGGGGGAAATAACATCCCCTTATTTCACACCTCGTTTTGTTGGGCTGTGTTTTGTTTGCAGGTTTAAGACTTTGTGGCGGTATCCTGTATAATATTAACAAACCTTTTAATACCTATATTACCAATCAACTTGGTATCGCTGCAAAAACTCCAGCACAGACCAGGTTTTCAAAGGCCTTCTCATAGTCTTTGAACACTAAGCACATGCGCTGTTATATTTTCCGTCTTCTGCATAAAATACCACACTGTCTGTATGTGGTCTATAGTGTCATAGCCTGCTCGAAATCCAGCCTGTTCCGGTGGCTGGAACTCGTCAAATCTTCTTTTTGCGAGATGATTTGTGATAACCTTTGAGAAAAACATAGACATGGTTCAAAAACGTACGTAACATTTATATCACTTTTTTGGAAAAACATGACTACGACGATTTTGCTCCACGCCTTTGGAGATCTCCCTGAAAAAAAAAGGGGAAGAGTTGATGAATATTCGCTGGAGTTGTCGCAATACGCAGCCTGATCCGGTGGCTGGAACTCGTCAAATCTTCTTTTTGCGAGATGATTTGTGATAACCTTTGAGAAAAACATAGACATGGTTCAAAAACGTACGTAACATTTATATCACTTTTTTGGAAAAACATGACTACGACGATTTTGCTCCACGCCTTTGGAGATCTCCCTGAAAAAAAAGGGGAAGAGTTGATGAATATTCGCTGGAGTTGTCGCCTTCAAGAGATCGACACTTCACTAACGCTGACATCCGGGAGGCCTTTGGTAAAGTGGCTTTTGAATTATCATTTTCATCATCATCACGTATATAATATGAAGATTCATTTTATTCTGGTTTTAGGCTGAGTCGCCTGCGAGGCATACAGCTGGCAATAAAAATCTTCCAACTCTGCAAGAATCTCAGACTGAAAGGTGACGAAGTTAACACTCGATGTAGTCAACTTCGTCAGCAGGCTCCTTCCCAATTTATTCACGAAGATCTGGTTCCTAAATGGTGCGTGTGTTGGAACTTGGAACTCCGGAGTACACGAGAGTAAAACGAGACGTCTTACCCTCGTGGATATTGTTTTATTCGGTGCTTGTTTCGTGTGTGTTTCTTCTCGCTAAATTAAGCGTCTTCTTCCCGTAAGACTTCCATAACTCTATTGAGATCCTGGTCTACGTCAACGACAATAGTGGTCCATTTAGAATCAAAATTAAATATATTATTTGCAGCTGCAAAATTCTCATTTCCGTTGCAGTAATTATTTTTACTTTTCTCATTTCCATAACCATGTAATTTTTAAATCTCAATAACTTTAAAACCACTATGACGGGACAAAAACCAAATAAATTATTAAATTTGTACATTTAATGTCTTTCATATTTTAATGTATTTGAGTCAATCCAATTAAAAATCAAAAAAGGCATGGGAATTAGGCAAAGAATGCTTAATTGGAGAAAGGCCGTATTAATTTTGGTCATAAAAAAACATCAATATTCTATTATTTATTGCAACAGTCACGCCAATTCAATTTCATTACACATTTATTGGTCCCTAGATTTTAAGAGACTGCATTAATTTTTTTACTGCTATCAGTTATGAATTACTCCTATAGGTTATTGTTATTTTTCAAGAGTTAATCCATTTCACGAGCGGAAACTTCATAGAAATAATTTTTATTGTAGTGTAAGAAGCGTAGGCGCAGTGCATCTAGAATTTTACATAATTTTGAAATCCTGTGTAGATCTGTACTAATTATAGGCAGTGTTATCTCTTACCATCAGGAGAGCGTCTTGCACGTCTTCCTACTTCGTAGTACCTAAATAAAAACAACTCTATTTTTTGTAAAAATCTGATAAATTAGTAAACTTACAGGAAAGTTAGGAATCCCATCGCCATCAGCATCCAGATCACAAGAGTCTCCTATACCATCGTGATCAGCATCTTCCTGGCCAGAGTTGGAGATATCAGGGCAGTTGTCGGCTTCACAATGAGGGTCGTCGCAGGGGAGCTTGGTGTCGGGGAACCCGTCGATGTCTCTGTCTGGACCGCATACTGTACCGTTACCTGCCCAGCCGTTCTGGGAAAAAGAGGAAAGATTTTTTTTTTATTCATAATAGGTTCGCCTTTGACTTTGTGGACGATCTCGCATGATTTAAGCGATGTTGCGGTAGTTTTAGCACTGCAGCCGTAAACGGTAGCAAACTAAACTCAGAAGGCGGGATAAAACCCTTACTGTTCTGTAAGTTTAAAAAAGTTACAGAAATTGGACTATCAACGTTCTCAAATCTTCTCTTATCATAACCATTTTATATCATAACATACATGCCAACACGAAAAGTAATTGATCTACCTAAGGTCTTTGACTTGTAAATCAAAATGATTACTAACCAAACCACACACTAAATATTAGATTTAATTTTAAAGTAGGTACATAGAAATCATATATTTGTCACGGCTAAAGTCCGAAGTGCGGCTACACATAGGTTTAACCGGCTAAACCTAGGTGTAGCCTCACTTCGGACTTTAGCCGTAAAATATTCAGTTAAATGAACACTCACAGCACAAACACATTTATGTCCGAATCCACAGACGGCGTTGTACCGGTGGCATTGCGCAGGGTCGCAGCGTTGGACCAGCGACTCTGCGTCGAGGCATGGACGAGTTGTGTTCACGTAGAATCCTCCGCCACAGGGGACGCATGTGAACGAGCCCTTGAAAATTAATATATAATATGAGAGTTCATCATAGTAACAATAATTCATTTATTTCAGGTACTCTGCCACAGATGTTGGTACCAGATACCCATATCATAATATATACCGTACATAAAATTTTATTACCTAACTAACTTTTTATAATTCATATCAGTTAGCAAAATGAAGGTTTCAAATAGGTGGCTAATAGGATGGTATATTATAAATACTGGACGAAACACGTATTATTTAATACGAAACAACAACGGTACAATGCACTAAATTTGCTTAGAGAAAGTCATGGCAAGGATGATGACGTAGCACGTCCCCTCCCAAAAACTCAAAAAAATAATAACTTATTTTTCTTTACTTACCGGCGTATTAACACAAAGTCGTCCTCTATTACAAATAGCTCCATCACTACACTCGTCTATATCCTCACAGGTTTCCCTTCTAGAATCTCCTCCAGATCCTCTCCAGCCTTGACTTCCTTCATACCCAGGGGGACAAGGACCGCAGACGAAACCTCCTTCTTCATTCTTACAGGAGACCAAGTCGTCGCATGGCTTGATGAGGTCACACTCGTCTATATCTACGCAGGAGTAGCCTGTGGAATAATAAATGGTTGAAAATAATATATTAAGTTAGGAGAAAAGTTCTTCGAGCTTTAATGGGAAGAATATTCCTATAAGTTATCTTTAAAAAAGTTTTTCTTTACTATGTTTATGCTTTGACATGATCTCGCCTGAACTTCAGAACTGAGCAACAAAACGGTCGAAGATAGTAGCCGATTTAACCCAGAAGGTGGAATAAATCCTCCACTGGCTTAACTGATCATAATGCCAGAACGTAGTCGTAATGACCGCATAACGACGAGGAAAAGCTGCCAGGAAATCGGATATTAAAAGATTTATTTTTGCATAATAATAAAACACGACTGTAGTGAGTTTTTTTTTCTTATTGAAGTTGTTTAAATCTTTTCAGTGCAATGTCCTTAAGATCTTACCAAAACTAAATGATGTTATTCACTATAGGGGAAAATAAACAAAACTATCCTTACCGTTCCATTGATATCCATTAGGGCAACCCTCACAGTCATAGTATGGGTTATTGCCTTTAGGGGAACACCTCCTCACTCCGCATGGTCTCCTGGTATCACAGACGTGCTGGCACCTTCCATCTACAAGGGAAACAATTATTTTGAAGCCACTAATGCTGGGCATTTTCTAAACGTGGGAGAAGATGGTGGCTCAAAGAGCTAACGTTTGACCCTGGACAGCCATCTCAACTGAAGTCACGGTCAATAAATGAAATCAGTCAAATTTCAGAGCATAAACATGACATTAGCCCAGTAAAAGAAGGATTGTGGATCGAAAAGTCGAAAGCAGAAAAACTAACTTAAGGACTTTGTTTGGACTAGTTAGGAGATAAACATACTAAAAGTCCCCACCCCTCCGAGGTGAGCCCGAGGGGGGGGAGGTCGAAGAAGGTCCCGTTTTTAGGGTTTTTGCTTATATGTCAAAAACTGTACGGCGTACGATATTTTGTTCTACTAAATTATGGAACCTCATAAAATTCTCTACAACTTTGGCTTTGACACTTTTTATCTATCTACAATCGTTGTCCAGCTATGAGCTTCGAAACATGGTCTATTTTTAAGACGCTTTTATATTAGTTTTCCATACAAAGACGGTAAAAAAATCTTGCAAATCAAATTTTACCAACTTCTGGTTGTCGTACCATAACTAAACTTTCCAAATGTTTAGAAATCTGATGACAGTTCAATAATCTGCTACCGATGATGGAGCCAGAAGGTGACTACTGGAACTCTTCAAAGACTATTAGTAAATCCGTCGAGTTTGGTCACATTACATTCGAATTGATGTGTCCTTTTCATAACACTTGATGGTATTTTTAAGCAATCATTAATTAATTATCGTGCGATTTTCTTCATCCTTGTCATGCTCATATTATGAAACAAAATTTTAACAAAAGTACAAATTACTTGGATCTAAATAAGATAAACTGTTAGTGACGTCGTTATATTTTATTATTTGTCAGTCGTAAGCTATCACGAAGTCTCCTTGGCTTTCAAAATACTGTATGGAATTATGCTTTGGTTCTGGCGGTTATTGGATGGCGTTATTATTTTAATGCAGACGATACAAAAGTTATAATGCAATTATAAACATTTTTGCTTACCAGCCCAGTCATATCCTTTAGGACACTCCTCACACTCATAATAAGGGCTATTTGACGTAGGGCTGCATCTCCTGTCTCCACACGGTCGCCTCGCGTCGCAAATGTGCTGGCATCTGCTTCCATCACCGAGGTAGCCACTCGGGCAGGATCCGCAACGAGGACCTGCTACTGTTTCTGTGCATTCCACACCTGTATGAAGAATTAGTATGTCGTCAGCTTTGATAATAGTCTCTTCGTATATGTACTCTACATATTTTTCTACCGTTCTGATCTACGGAGATTCAAAATTCAATTAGAGGCAGTGTTTGGGTACTCTAGCACGTAAATATTTACGAAGTAAATTAATTAAAGAATCTACCACCCAGTAAGTACCTCTGAGAAGAACGGGCAAGAAACTCTCAAGAATTGTTTTTAAATGTGTGTTTATAGAGGTACAATGTTTGGCCTGCTTACCTTTGTTTTAGATTATTTTTAAGAATACGCAATGACATGATATATTAATAACATGAAATTTCAATTTTATGCCGTCCTGTTTTCCACCAATTGTTTTGTATTATGGCGCAAGGATCCACTTTAAAATAAACTCTAGAAATAGCTAGAATTAATGTAATGAAGAAGTGGTGCTTCTAAAAACTGAAAACAATGAATTCGTACTTACCTAGGTAAAAATCTAGCTAAAATACGACTAACCTTGGAAGCAAGTATCGCTGCGGCACATTTTAACCCTGTAACAATCCTGCCCGTTGCCTTGATATCCCGCAGGACAAGCTCCACATCTGAAGGAACCATCTGCTAAATCTTGGCACGGGACTCCTAAAATATCACCATTATTTTAACTTTCTCATCAGGATTGAAATGTCTAGGTATTACAAAGTGTTTATTGTAGGTACTGCTAGTCACATACAAGTATGAAAGAGTAACAAACATACATCCAGACATCCGAAGATCCATATATACATTCTTACAATCTTTCACGTTTATACCTCTAATATCAGTAGGATTATATAACTCTTTATAGGACAATTATTACGAAAATTCAATTTTTGACATTAAAAATCTTTACAATTAGCGGTCTTATCGCTAACGGCTCTCTTTGAAAACACTGAATAATTTAGCTTTTAAAATTTCTTAAATTCTGAATTTATTTTTATCCGGCACGATCTTTATTGTGTACATGTATAGAACTCCCATTACACTCTTTGCGTTCATAATATTATGTAGATCAATACTTACTTCCTCCAAAGCAAGGGTTGGAGCTGCACGGCGAGCGACAAGTCTGTCCGTCGCTGGTTTGTCTTCCAGGGCACCTCGCACATCGGTAGCCTTGATCGCTGTCCACGCATTGCTCCCCTAAATGTGATTAATTTTAGTTCCTATTTCTTTATCTAGAACTATTTCTATACTAGATAAGCCTACGTTTTACAACTTCCCACTTGATGAAAACTGCAGAAGCTGTCAACGATGAATCACGTATGATGCCTATGAAGATATCTGTTCACTCGTACCTTGAGTTACCCATGTTGAAAGAAATTATAAAATCCAAGTTGAATCCGAAGAATAAACTCAGGACTGTTTATGTTTGATACGGTATCCCTTTTTTCGCATATTTTTTGTCTTGATTTAATATATTGGCATATTTATCCTTTGGCATACAATTTCAAAAACATAAATATTGTTTGCCCTAATTTTGATTTTGATCCCCGGGGGTTTCTCGTGGAAAAGTACCATATAACACTTTGTTTCCATATTGTAGTGCATGACATAATTTGCACCAGGAACCTCATAACCAATGTCACCACTTTTAATTTGGATTTTGTGTCCCGCTTCAGCGCCATAGCTGCCGAGCTGCCCGATAAATCACAATGCCCCTACGGGGTTGTAGTAGAACTAAGCTTTATATATATATATGTATAAGACCTAGAGTAACACACCTACAATGTGATATGATAAATAAATAAATATATAGTATACATATAGAAAATTATTATCTTGCTCCCAGGACTCTCATATAATGAATTTGTATCATATAACATCTGTACTTACGATTAGAACAATACCGTCCACTGCTGCACAAGATAGGTCGGCATCTCTTCCCATCACCTTCCATGGCGGTCGGACATGACCCACAAACAGGGCCGCTTGCTGTGTTCCGGCATTCCACACCTATATGGATATTTATACTAAGACTTAGGAATAGAGCTATTTATAATCGCTAGCTTTTATATCGTATATGTCTTGGACGAAAAATCTGTGGTTTTCACTATAATATGTGTCGCTATTTATTAGGGTCACAGTCATAGTAAACTCTGCTTCTTCTACCTTCGATAACTTTTCGGCATTATCGGCATTTTATCAGAGACAACATTTTATTCAATATTTTTTAGAGATTCTAATATATTTTGCTCAAATTTCCCATGCATTGTAACCTATGTATATTTACTATTGTGACCATAGCATATCAACCAATTTCAAAAATATGTTGGTTATGAATTTTAAATAATTAATCCTTTATACATTAAATTCTAAATGGAAAATGTTTAGAACATTGAAAAATCCTGAAAAATTTAATCAATTAATTGAACAGCCGTGCTCTATCTTAAAACGCATTATCACTTATCTATCAGCAGGTAAGACAGACAAACACCTTTTTTGTCCACAATAAAATAATTCCTGAACGAATGCTAAACTTAATGATTTCCTAACTTTTTAAACTTTTATGGCTGTAAGCCAAGATAAATAAATAATGGTTATAATTATTCTTCAAAACACCTAAAGAAAAGCTTGAACCTAAAGAACACCTTTAAAGAGTACTTTTCCACTGTTTTATCATCTAAATTCGGGAATCCTTTTTTAGAATTCAAATAAAGTGCTCAGATATGATAATGAGGCCCTTTCTCAATCTCAGGCCTCATGAATATTATGAGATTTTTCAGTTTCAAATACTTCATTATTTCATTCAAATTAAAAAAATACCTTCTATTTTATATTTACAATAATTCTATATGAATGAAAGAGAAGTGCTCGGTGTTATGATACCATAATGCAGCATTAAAGATGACTTCCTTACTGATGACTGAAATAATAGGCTCATTCTCATTTTAGCTCAAATTTGATGGTCACACGGTTATATTTCCTAAACGGTTAAAGAAAGAGACATGAATTTTGGATAGATGGATAAAACATATATTTAGCTACAAAATAAATGAAGATTGTCATAATAGACGCAAAAAGATATACTAAAATTTAACATGAAAGGTCAAAAACGGGGCCATTTATCGTATTCTCATGGTGTCACACTTTCCGTTGCAGTGAAACATTTGGGCACTACTTTAACAAATTTCAGTGTATCTGTATATAACATATACCAAAATGTTCGCAAAAAAATACACTTTACGGTATACAGTCTAAAAAAAGCCTTTCATTATTATTTTGAATTTAAAATGGCATAATGCGGCGGTCACACGATTTTAGGTGCTTTAAATTTGCGTAGTTTATCGGCTGCTGTTAAACACAACATCAACAATCCAATACAGAGTTCGATTCATTTCAATGATGGCCATGTTCTGCAATCGTAGAAGTAGGATCTAGGACTTATTGAGCCGTTAGAAAAAATAAAATTGCTAAGTATTAATTTAATCATGGGTGTACCGATCACTTGCATGGACAACATTTTTATGATTTGTATTTTAGTTATTTAAATCAAAGCTAGCTTTTCGAAACGCCAAAATGTGCGCGATAAAGATGTGGTATTTAATTTTATACATTATACCTAAACATTCCAGAATTTTACCAATAAGGGATATTTTCGTCACCAGCGTGGCATCACCTTCATAGCGTTTTTAACCATGAAGGTGATTTTTAAGTCACGAAAGTGTTTTTTTTGTATTTTTTCTTTTGAAAGGGCCTTTTTACCATCTAAAAAGTACTTTATATGTTATGTTAGCGTTTTAATACATACATACCAAATTTCTGACTAATAAAAAAGTTAAGTGAAAGGTAAAGTAATATCTCAAATTACGCATATTTTCTTATGTAGTGAGGTTTGTTGTTACGTAGAATGTCGTTTTATTGTACATTTTTGGTAGATTTAGTCTTTTAAAAGGGTTTTACTTGACAAATTTGTGAATAAATAATGACGGAATCACTTTCGTGGCCTCGAAAATTTCAAAACTGTTTTTCTTCGAAATGAAACGTACGATTTAAATCATTTATATAAAAGTTTACTCGTGTTATCCAGCTCTATACAATATTATACATAAACATTACAAATAAGCAATAAATAAGAATTGCCATGAAGGTGACGATGAGAATCGATTCCATGAGAATGAGCCAATAATATAATGAATTCCTAGAAAACTTTTTTTTTAACGTTAACTACCTAGGTGGACAGACAACCTTATAAAGGTCGCCGGAAGACGCTGGTTGCAGGTCGCTTCCAACCGGTACACCTATATATGGACGTCCAAAGGAGAGGCCTATGTTCAGCAGTGGACGTCCTATGGCTGAGATGATTATGAACCACTTGCTTCAAATTAAACCAAATCACCGGCAAATCATCACAGTGGTTAAGATATTCTCAACATTATTACGCGCGTAGTTTGAATAATCGTAAATCATTACTCATTCATCTTTTTATTCTAAAAATATCTAGCCTATCTATGGTATCAAAAGATCTGCCTTGTAATTTTCACTTTACAAAACGCACTTTTTGAAGAAACATTGAATAGCATCTGTCTACAGAGTTGAGTGTCCCCACAGATTTTTCGCCTCGCCAAAATTAGCGTCTATTCATTCACAAAATAGGGTTAATCAAGCAACTTGACTTTCATTTGTACACGAATACTGAACGTGGGTGAGACGGGGAACTCTGTAGACAGATTCTGATATTTAATGATAGGAAAATGGACGAAGGAAACTAAACTGAGCTCACTGAAAAAGAAATGAAGCAGAAAAGTAAGCCTGTTTGTACATACACACACTACACAATTCTTGATGAGTATTTAAGTGTAGGTATTTGTGTGCGTGTATGTATGTGGCTTATGCCTCATTTCTTAGTTCAGCAACCTTAGTCCAGTTTTCTTCGTCCTTGGACAAATAAAACCCGGTGTTAGCACGCAAGTAATTTAATCAAACTCAAAACCCACACAAGTTGCTTGATTTACCTTAAATTACAATAGAAGTTAAAGTGAATTAAAAACTCGTAATATTAGTTCGGTGAAAAGTGATGTAAAATGTGGGAATAAAGTTAATAATGGAGTTATTGTTACTAATATTCTGAATATACACTTACACTTTACAACCATGATCTAATAAGAAATGCTGTTCCTAAAGATAAAAATGATGATGAACTAAAATCAATCACAAACGTAAAACGAAAATTAGGAGAACTTAGAATGGATAACTTTTTCATACATCTAGAGAACACATTGGGAAAGTTGCTGATCTCTAGAAAATAAACAATGAAAACACTAAACACGATAATATGGAAAAAATAAAGACACACATTGAAAATATTAAAAATAAGATGATATTAGTATTTATGGAATATATCAGTGTTACAAAAGAGTGCAGTATACTTGAAAGCTGTATCGACCACCATGACATCTAATAATAGAAACAATTTAAAATTTGCGACAAAATTACAACTTCCCTTACCAAAATCCCTCAGGTACTTTCTATGGAAATTCATTATCTTTTTGAGGATTCTTACAATTATTCCTTAAAGACTTTTAATTAAAGCACCTACTTCTTTTGTAACACATTGTAAAGGTATTCTAATAATAACCAGGATAGCAAGTGGTTCCAGTGCATCTTTCCACAGGTGGTTGTTGAGGCCTATTACAGCATTGGCTCAGGCGTTTCCTAAGGTCATCTATCGTATTCTTCTGATCTGACACCTCTCTTCGAAGGAGCTCTATAGTTTGACGGAGGAGTTGAAGCTGTTTGATCACTTCATCTGTAAAGAAGATGGTTTTCATTACATTTAATTTTGAATGTTTTTCTGAACTTGTACGTTGTCTAGTAATAAAACATAAAACACGAAATCTCTTGAACATTTGACAATGTTTATATTTATATCTCTTTGAATATCGTTTACTTACACTTTAAGACTATTAATAGGGTGTTTCTGAGTGAAATTTAAAAGCTTTTCTTTATAAGATAACTAAATGAGTAACATTTCATTGAATCAGGTGTATACGTACCATCGCAAGTCTCAATAGCACTCGAAGGAATGTCTCCTCTAGGCGGCGTAGTACTAGTTCTTGGATCGTTACTAATATAGTTATCTCTATATTGATCTCCTTGCATTTCTTCTTCCCTCTTTCGTCTCTCTTCGTTCCTTATGAAATCTCTTATTTCGATGGCATCTGAATTGGTGTGTTCTTCTTGGTCCACTGTTAATAGTGATGGAGGTACGATAGAATCCCCTTGTTGGTTACAATTGAGGAATTCCAAGGTAGCTTTTTCGCTTCTATGGACTTGCACAGCTGCGTTTTCTTCGTGATACTAGAAACGAAAAAACAATTGTAATAAGAATAAGATAGTAGTATTTGAATAAGGAATATTTTTTAATTAATTGGGACACTCGGGTCAGATCAAGTTTCCATTTACTAAGAAAATACCCCCTGAAATAAGACCAACAGACACAAAACCTTTCTGTAATAAAGTAACAAGTCCCGATTTTAATTAGGCATTTGAGTATGTATTTATGAAATTTCTTACCAATTTTAACTTCTGTCTAGATAAAATATCCAGCAGGTCGAATTTCGCTGACAGGCTGTGCCAGTGCAGCTCATTACAACCAACTAGCAGCTTGACTCGTTTGGAAGTAGCCACTAAGATGAGGCTTCCTTTAGGGTACTCCCCTAGGTCCCATGATACTGATTTGATATAGCCACCATGAAGAGTTTCGAGCGTGACTGAAATAGATAAAAATTAAAACAAATAAGTATAATTCATGCATAAGGATTTTTAATATAAAGCGTTGGTAAAAATAGGTTTTTCAAACATTATAATGGCCTTCTAAAAATAAGCATTTTCCTCGTAAGACAGTTCATGTCATCAACTCGTAGGCATTGTGGTTATTAGCTAGAAATCTATCATTTGTATAGCACAATATTTTTGTGTGATGACATAAAAGTACCTACGTTCTCTTTTACCATAACAATAAGTAGGTACGCGTAGGCAGGAATAAAATTTAACATCCATAATATCGCTGTCGAATACCTTTATTACTCTTCTTATTGTAATACAGCCATATAGCAGTATCATCGGAAGCCTTGGCGTGAATGAGCTCTTCCCTCGTAGCATCTGAACCCTGAGGCCCTCGGAATACCAGCGCCACTTCACCACCATCCCGAGCTGACGTAGCTGCCGAGATTATGTTACTTGTTGCTTCTGAAATAAGTAAGACATTGGTTCTAATTAATTTAACGAAGATCTAAGTACAATATAAGGTCGAAAAGGCTAAAGTGGTTGAACAATTTTTGTATATATGTATTGTACTAGAATCTTTAAAGCTGCTACCGCTAATGTAATCATTGTTTATGTTTTATTTTTATTTGCTGATTAAGAATATGAAAAATGTATGAAGAACTCTCACCCCGTAGCAATTTAAACCAGCGCTTTTATCAGCGCTCTTTAAAAAATGAAATGACAAATCTGGAAAAAAAAAAATTATGCAATAAACATGACTACTTAGACTGAGTCATTAAAATCTATACATACCCTTACATATCACAGACATTTTTTTCTATTCTAACATCAATCAAAAGTATATTTTAAAAAATACTTTACATAAAATGAAACCACTCCCAAAGCGTTCAAAACTCATTACACTTTAAGTGTATCATTACGAGATTCAGATTTAGCATCAATTTAGATTTTTCTTTAAGTGCTATTATAATGCAAATCTTAATGCACTTTGTTTCAATAACGCCTCGAGGTCTGGCTCAAGTCCCATCCTCAAGTCTTGAGTACAAGTCTTTGTAGACAAGTTCAAAGAAACCTTAAAATCAAACCTAAAGAAGTAGTGAGAACCTATTACCCAATGTGCCTTTCGAGGTTCTATGCTACCCATATACCAAAAAAACTGCTTAATCTGCCTTTTAGAGAGACAGTTGATAGATGTGAGACAGCGAATTAAAACGAAAATGCATTTAAGTTTTAATCACATAATAAGACAGAAAATAAGGGTACTTATAGGTTTTTAAACAAAAGTTTACTTTGATGGCGGTCAAGATCCAAGTCAGTAGAAACGTCTCCGAAAATTATCAATGTGGGCTTACCCAACCCATCAGTTTTTATAACTTCAGTGCAACGACTATTTTACGCCCAAAGCATTTCTATTGGTTTATTATCCAGATCCTGTGAGTGAATCTATAATAGTCCTGTGTCTTGAACTTCTCACATTATGTATAAAAGCATCATGAATTTCCAAGGGTATTTTCTAGCTCTTAAGAGCAAATTGGGCAATTTCTTAAAACTTCTTTATACGTGTAATAACCATTTTGAATATGGTTACGTTCTGTGGAAACTCTATTGCTTATAATATGTTGATATTATAAACTTTTATTCTTTAGCTTTACTTTCCGATTACAGTTTGCAGCAACACATTATATTCGCAGTGGCGGATTTGCCCTAAGGCCCAGTAGGCCCGGGCCTAGAGCGGCCAGATATTAGGGGCGGCCAATCGTGACAAAAAAATCACTGATGACAAGAAATAACTGAAAGTACGTAAATATTTTAAAGGCTTCAAGGGACCATGGGTTTTTCTCGGTGGCTCTGCTCTATAATAAGAATATTTATTTACTCACCGCTCAGAACACATCTTTTGTAGCCTAAAATATAAAATTTTCTCGGCACTCGCAGCTAGCTGCTCGCGCAATTATACGAGTAAATAGAATATTATGTATTTTGCTCACCACTCAGAACGAGCTCATTGCACACAGTACCGGCGTTAGGGTGGGGCGCGGTTGGGCGACCGCCCAGGGCGCCGGATAAAAGGGGCGCCACAGGCTCTATAATTCGTTGAGAAAAATTCAATATTCTCGGTGCTCGTAGCAAGCTGCTCGCGCTTTTATAAGAACATTTAGTTTCTTTGCCACTCGAAGGAAGATAAACGCACATCATTCGTGCTGAAAAATTCAAAATTTTCTCGGCGCTCGCAGCGAGCTGCTCGCGCTTTTATAAATGAGAAAATTTACTTTCTTTGCCATTTGAAGCAAGATAAACGCACATCATTCGTGCTGAAAAATTCAAATATTTTTCGGCGCTCGTAGCGAGTTACTCGCGCTTTTATAAATAAGGACATTTAGTTTCTTTCCCACTCGAAGATAGCTAAACGCACATCATTCGTGCTGTAAAATATCTAAATTTTCTCGGCGCTCGCAGCGAGCTGCTCGCGCTTTTATAAATAAGAATACTTATTTAGTTTCTTTGCCGCTCGGAGCAAGCTAAACGCACAACATTTGTGCTGAAAAATTCAAAATTTTCTCGGCGCTCGCAGCGATTTGCTCGCGCTTTTATAAATGAGAACATTTACTTTCTTTGCCACTCGAAGCAAGCTTAACGCACATCATTCGTGCTGAAAAATTCAAAATTTTCTCGGCGCTCGCGCTTTTATAAATAAGGACATTTAGTTTCTTTGCCACTCGAAGCAAGCTAAACGCACATCATTCGTGTTGAACAAATCTGAATTTTCGCGGCGCTCGCAGCGAGCTGCTCGCGCTTTTATAAATAAGAATATTTATTTAGTTTCTTTGCCGCTCGGAGCAAGCTAAACGCACATCATTCGTGCTGAAAAATTCAAAATTTTCTCAGAACTCGCAGCAAGCTGGAAAGTTGGATTTTTTTCTAGATACGCCCATGATTTTGCCCATCGGAATCGGCCCAGAAAAAAATCCTGGAATTTTTTCCTTTTTAGTATGGGTTTGAATTGCTTTTTAGGGGGCGCCGTAGAAATCTCGCCCAGGGCGCTGTTCTGGAATTCTGGATCCGCCACTGTTTAAACAGTGGCGGATCCAGAATTTTTTTTCTTGTGTTTGTACATTTCAACGTTTACCTACAATTTGAATCTCTAAAATAGGAAATGTTACATCTCTGACAAGAACGTGTGCGTTAAACTCGTTCCGAATAGAATAAAATTTGTAATGCGCGAGCAGCTTGCTGCGAGCGCCGAGAAAATTATACGTTTCAGACTACAAAAGATGTGCAATCAGAGCCGGTAAGAGTAAGTAGGAGTAGACATGTTATATACGACGTAGATGCAGGTATTACATGGACCGGGGCCTAGGGCGGCCTAGACTGTAAATCCGCCACTGTATATTCGTTAAAAGCAATTAAACTTCGGTTGTAAGAAAAATCAAATAAAAAAATAATTAGTTGTGTTGTGACACTTTACTCGCCAATGCGATGTGCATTATTAAATTTTCTGACTTTTATAATATATTTTTACTAGTGGGTAAATAACAACCATTTATAAAATGCATTTGTCGGCTACATATTATAATGTTCATAGCTTCTGTGAAACGACCTGCAATTTGATGAGTCGTCGTACTACTTAAGAAATTATGCCAAAAGTCAAGAGTTCAGCAGATAAAAGAGCTATTGTATCGAATTCATGGATTTTATTGATAAGGAGCGTTAACCCGTACAATAATAAATTATATCATATGATTTAATTTGTACGTATTAATTATTTCTCTTAAAGAATTTCCTCAGTAAGAGAATTCGAGTCGACTTGTACAATTCAACAAAGGGCTAGGCTACATAAACAATACAATGGAGCACTTTCGCAAGTCAATTTTACATTTTTTGTACTATGTTTTTTTTATACAACGAAGTAAGAAGACGAGCAAGACGCTCTCCTGATGGTAAGAGATAACGCTGCCCATAATTAGTACAGTGCTACCCAGTATTTAACAGAGGTAAAATTCTGGACTATGTATTGTAAAACTCTACCGCGCGTTCACAAAGCACCTCTATGAGAAAAACAAAAGCACCTCTATGAGAAAAACGAAAGAAACTTATAGAAAATCTCTATTGCCCGGGCTACACGAGGCTAGTTTTTCAAGCTAGGATAGCAAGCTAGTTTTTTTACCAAACTGTCCTGGCTTGCTGACCTAGCTTGGAGCATGCTAGTTCTGTTTACATGAGGCTAGATTTTTTAAAGCTAGTACTTAACAAACCAAACGCGTGGTCCTGTTTACTAGCCAACTGCAAACTAGCTTCGCCGGTCACATGAAGCTAGTAAACAAGCCAGGATAGTAAAATCAGTGGTGGGGGGACGCTACTAGCCTGAAAATAGAACTCCATCCTATTAAAAACTGTCCTGGCTTGTAAACTAGCTTATTAGCTTACTAGCTTACAAATGAAGATAGTTTTGTCTACACGAAGCCAGAAGTACTAGCTTGCTAGCTTATTAACACTTCCTAGCTTGAAAAACTAGCCTCGTGTAGCCCGGGCATATGTGATGATCTCTATACAGGAGTCTATCAAATCTAATGTTACAATAACGTGAATTGCTCCAAAGCACCTTTGGATATTTAATTCAACAGAATATTGTAATTACGGTTGCGTGGAGTACCTAATTCTGGAAAAAAAGACGTGTGTGTGTGTGTGAATAACGTAGACTTACGTTAAAAAGGGATAAACCCCACACGGGCAAAGCCGCCAGCTCAAGCTAGTTTTACTCAACCTACGTGCAAGAGAATTCAAATCAATTGGTGACAAGTTCGCTCCTTCTGGACAAGGTCTATGATTATACAGTTAGTATAAATAATTCGCAAATTAGTTATCAGCGAGCTGTTGCCAAATTGAATTTATTATCATTTTGTCACCACCAACGCGTTTTAGATTAGTCTAACAGGCTTCCTGTTGCACAATACGTACCTAGCTGAGTATACATTTGGTTACTAAAATAGTGGCATTCTCAAAGTTACACCTATTTTAGAAGTAGACGGGGACGCAGTTTGTAGTATTTTGGGGAGTTGTTATTTTGGACTTCTCTTAGTTGTGCATGGGAATCATAATGAAATCGGTATAGTTGTTTTCAGGTTATGAATTAAAACGTGCGCGTGCGTCTCGTCCTAGCAAATTGAAAGCGAACTTGAAGGTGCAAAATTTACTTATTATTATTATATAACTAGCAAACCCGGCGAACTCCGTTTCGCCACCAGATGGTTTCCTGAAAAATTCGCGAATTATCTTTGCTATAAACCTCACGGAGCCCGAGACCTTTCCAACGAATGCAAAACCTTGAAAATCGGTTCGTGCGTTCTGGAGTTATAGCGTCAGGGAGGAAAACCCGACTTATTTTTATATAGTAAAAGATAGACCCATTTCATAAACATATATCATATTTTTATGCAAAAATATATGAAATTTCAATATAAAAATACGTAAATAAAAATGATTTTTTAAATACTGCATAGAACGTTTCGAACTGTCATCTGACAGCGCGTGACGTCATACCACTGGCTGGTCCTTACGCTTCCTATGAAATGTTGATTTCGACAAATTTTAATTATTCATAACTTAAAAACCACTAAACCGATTTTGATGCAACTTATGCTGTGCCCTTAGTTGGAGCATACTTAAACCAAAAATAAAGTCAACAACCAAAATGAATCTTATATTTTCAGAGAGATATTTTAGTTATTGACTTTATTTTTGGTTTAAGTATGGACCAACTAAGGGCACAGTATAAGTTGCATCAAAATTGGTTCAGTGGTTTTTATGTTATGAATAATTAAAATGTGTCGAAATCAGGAACATTTCATAGGAAGCGTAAGGTCCAGCCAATGGTGTGACGTCACGCGCTCTGATTGGCGTTCGCATTCGCGTAATAATAATTAAATTTTTTTGAAATTAAAATTGATTTCATTCAATTTTGGCTTGTAAATAGATCCTTAAAATGTGATTTTAGGTTTTTAAATCTTTTATGTGAAAAACATAACTTTATATCAATTCGTAACATATGTGTCAACATCCCTATTTAACCTCAAATTCACGATCCACATAATTTACACAGTTCAACTTACCACCTTAAAGACAAATGCCTGCTGTTGAAATTTAATAAAAATTTGCCCAATAACACGCTTTTTTTTTGTATTCATCCAAGGAGAGCCATTGGCTACTACGTTGCCAGTATTAATTCGAAATAAGGTTGCAATAAAACTTATCAATATCCTCCGCGCCGACACGGCCATTACCACCTGCTGTTGACATTTGCCCAATACGCGCGTGGTTTCCAATTGAATAACTTATTTTTTTTACTTTTTTTTTAATTTCTTTTGAAAATTTTCCTGAATTTTCTTTGCTATAAACCTCGCGGAGCCCGAGACCTTTCCAACGAATGCAAAACCGTTGAAATCGGTTCGTGCGTTCTGGAGTTATAGCGTCAGGGAGGAAAACCCGACTTATTTTTATATAGTAGATTTCTATACTGTGCTGAGCCTATCACTCTGATACGTACATGAGTTGTTGAACCTCGTCAGGCCCAGTAAATTCGCTGGTAACATTGCCTTTCAGTCCGTAACACAATGCCTGTACATTACTGATTGACGGAAAAATAACTGTTATGGTATCTACCTACTTCCCCATGGAGCCTCTGCAATAATAGAGGCCTAAATATTAGGTACTACAAGTATATCCTACGCCCCCACCCCGCTCCCCTTAAACCGCACCTGTCTACAAGATTCCTTATTTCGCAAGACAGAACAAAACCATACGTTTAGGTTATTCTCGTCCGCGATGACACAACATGCACGTTTGACTCACTTCACTCACTTCTTGTTCGCAAGCTATTTCAAGTTCGGAGTTCGGAACTGAACTGGAAAAAGAACTTGTGTACAAATACAGTGTTACAGGTTGTTGACATTCTTTTAAAGGCGTTTATATTTCTCTGTGGTTACACAACTTTAGAGTATACAACTATTGTTCCTACTATAAATTTCAGTTAACTCAGACAAGATAAATTAACTATTTTGTAGTAAAAGTAGAAGTTTAAAGTAACCATGCCATACGAGTAGAGCTCATCGCGTAGCATAGCGCACTGTAGACGACAAAAACATCCTTTTCGACGTCTACAATAAATTACAAAGGTTGTTTAAGAGCAATTTAAATAATTCTATAACCAACCAACAACCCTGTATTATTTAAGAGAGGAACTCGCTCGTATATTATAATTGTCCATATTAATGAATTGTGCTAAAATTAAAGGAATATTTTTGTTATGCAATTCATTACGGCCCTTGCTACTGTAGTCTGAACCAGCCATTATAATTTCCTAGTAAACATTTTAAAAGGATCTAAGCTAGCTGCTACTAGCTTATCATCAATTTCTAAAACCAGACATTAATTGGTCAGTCCCGTAAGATGGGATACCATAGGCGTGTGACGTCACAAATTACCGATGTAACGGTAGGTGGTAAAAACTGAGCCGTCTCGCCTTCTACAGCCTTCCTGGAACGTCCTGACCTCCATCATGTGACGACGTCATTCTAACTGATCTACACGTTTAACTAGAAGTACAAAGAGATAATGTAAAAAGACAAGCGTGTCTAATTAAAATCTAAAACCGCTGAACTGACTGGGGTTGAATGGGGATAAACATAATATATGTACCTATACCACGACGTGAATTTGCGCTAAATATATTATGTAGTTGTATAAATTCCAGCGTTTTTAAGACGTCGTACTACGAGCATAATCATCATTAGATTCAACCGCAAGTCGCAAGTACAGTGTAGTAGGGGTAGAGCCAAAAGGTACCTATAGGTCTTTTGGCTCTACCCCTACTAAACGCCTTGGCAAAAATTGCCAACCCCGAATAATTAAGATATTTACTCGTATATATAAGGTACAAAATGCTCTATAGAAAGCCTACAAAGAAATTCAGGTATACCAAAATCTCCTGTCATTGTCCTTTAAAGTACCCAAGTTAGCCCACCACCTAGATACAAGTTAGGCTATCAATATTCGCGTGGGCCGATACCTAATAAAGCTATGATCTCAACCGAGTCAGCTTCGACCGTGTCTCATTTGGTTGACAATTTAATTGATAGCCTTGAATGATAGTGGCTATGGTGCTAAAGATTTGGTTTATGTGACCCGAGGTCAGGAATCGGGATTAAATCAGAGATTTTTTGAGTCTTACATATGCAAGACAATCGAAATGCATCTTACTATAATATTAATAAACGTGAAAGTTTGTAAGAATGTATGGATGTCTGGATGTATGTTTGTTACTCTTTCACGCCTAAGCAGCTGGACCGATAGTGATTTGTCGTAAATTAACCTTTTTTCTTTCTTTCAACTTTCAAATGATTAACAGAACGACGAAATCAACGAAGAACCCTATGAACCGGACCAGCAATCGAAATCGTGCAATGAGAAAAGCTGAGTGGCGTAGGTACGTGACCAAAAGTCGTCCGAATCCCTGGATTAAATCTCAGTGTTTGACAATATTTTTTCCTGTAAACTCCCGTTTCCAGATAAAAACTACGTTTCCTATAAAAAATTTAGAAGGCATTCGTTAGGTGACGTTGCAGTCCTTGTAACAATTTTGGCGATCTGAAATAGCAACCTAGGTTGTGTACCCAACTACACCGATAATTGTGATTTGACTCTAACAGTGCAAATGGTAACCAGTTCTATTGGACTAAGTATGCCGATGAACTACGAAGAAAAAATGTACCGATGAATATTTTTTTACAAGGAAAAATTTGATGTCGAAATAAAGAATGAAATCAAACGTAAATAACAGACGCACACATGCCTGTAGTAGTAATTAAAATCCCTAATATGGACGGAACTGGTTTTTAGGTCAAAGTGATTCAAAACACCACTCGTAGACCCCTATCCTAAATGCTCCCACAGCGATCCCAATGAAACAAGCAAACATTAACCTTCTGAAAATCTCATTAACCCATCTCGAAGTTGATTATTGAAATAACAGATTATGTACGAAAACTATGTAATAACTCGAATAAACAAAATGCCAATGTTTCCATAGCACTTTCAGCTTAGAAATGTTTTACTTTTTAGGTGTGAACAGTTTGAAAGTTACGACTTAACAAAATCATCGCAATCGTTCTACCGATTATGATAAAAAAATTGGGATTTTATACGTAGTGTCCTTTCAATAAAAATCAAATCGGTTTAACTAGTTATGGATGAAGATACTTTTAAAAATGGTTCTAACTAATAATTATAAATCGCCTATTTTTAAAGCGGTTATAAGTAGACTGCGATATAATAGTATTATCGCTCAAAGCCATACAAGAAGCAGACCTAAAATCGCCTTAATTAGTGGAGTTTTTCATTAAGAAATATTCGCTAATTTTTCGAGGTCGGTAACTAAGATCAAAATTATCAATGAGTGAATACCGGCAAACCTAGCACATAAACTATAGTCCATTCTCGATGCGTGGGTTCAACCGTCAACATAACCGGGCCCAATGATGTCATGTTGCAGCTTGGTGCATTTTATTTGATCGTGGGTCCTTTTACGAACATACTTTATGATTGCACGAGTACTTATTGGTGTTAAGGGACTAATTTTTAACAGTTATTTTTAAGCCTCCTCCTCCTTAAGTCCTATTCCATATCACCGGGAGTCGTGACCCCTCCCTTGTAGGATACGATATCTTATAATGGGTCGGCTGGATGCGATTTTCAAAACCTCATGAACGGGAGCTTCGAGAGTGGTGCGGATCTGATCTGACAACGCATCGGATTACGGCCTGGGGACCTCCTTCTATTTCTATTTTGAAATATTCTAATTTATTATTAAATAAATATTAATGCATAAAAGTGCAGTAGAAATTATGGAATTGCTCATTACATAAATTAAATAATATAAAAAACTTTAATGTCAATAACAGCACCTAGCGATTTAACCCACACAACTCTATATATTTAGCTCGATGTTTTCGTCTGCTGAAAAATACACCTACCCTAAGTTACCAATACTCAGCTGAATGAATCCAGTCTTATAGGCGAGAAGCGATATCATAATCGCACAAACTTTCACCCTTATAACATTTGTGATGAGGATAAATGTTTTTATTAAAATTACAGCTACGCAACAGATGTTATTCTAATAGGATGTTGTTTACCACAGTGTTGATTACAATTAAAGGTCCAAAACGATAACTGAAGTCTACCGCTAATGAACTAAACAAAGCCTCTTCTGTTTTTGTAGTATGTTTGAAAAAACCTTATTCATTCACAGTAATATTATAAATGTGATAGTTTGTGAGTGTGTATGTTTGTTACTTCTTCACGCCTAAACGGGTGGACCGATTGAGCTGAAATTTTGTATAGAGCTAGCTTAGACCCTGGAATATCACATAGGTACAGAGGGTAAAACCGCTGGGCGCAGCTAGTATTCTAATAAAAAATATATAATATTTATGCTAAATGCACGTATGAGATACAATAACAATATCTGTGCAGCGCGATGAGCAACGATTGTGCAAGAACCAGTATTATGCACCAAATAAGGCTGCCCACATCTCCCTTGACCCTAAAGATGATGCGGTCTGGGCAGTTTGCTTTACAGATGTTTTTCAACAATACATTGTTACGTAGCCGTAAATGGTATTCTATAAGTACCTAATCAGACCCATATGACACATGAAAGGGACTCTAAATATTTTCAACTCTCCAGAATAAGGGAGCCTTTGGTACTTAATGTTTCCAAGCAAAAGTCGTTTTTGCTCTCTTAAGAAATTTAATTTGAACTAGCTGACCCGCGCGCACTTCGTAGCGCGTGACAGTAAATTATTCATATATTAATGAATTTGATACAGACCATTTAATTCGATTTCCAATTCCACGGAAAAGAGGGATTCAATTCACGGGTTTTCTGCGACTTAATGGGCGTAGAATTAGTAAAGGCTGGCAAACCTTGCCAATATGTAACTACGATCGAATCACCTACTATTCAAAATGTCTATTGGACGTTTCGCCTACGTTCATAATAACTATTGGTTGAAATCAATATTGGACGATTCGCCTACGGTTAACTCAGCTACGGTCGATTGAGCTATGGTTGATTAAACTATTGAACGATTTGCCTATTTTTGACCGAACTAACGGACCGTTCACGTATTTTTAGACCACGTTTCCGGCTGCTAGTCAGGTATGACAGCTAAAAAATACTTGTTTATAGTACAGAATTCAGAAACGTGTTGTTTTTATTATGCCACTTTGCCATGATGAGGTAGATGAAAGAAGATGCCAAAATGCCTGAAGATGCCATGACACAGGATAAATAATTCAGTAATAAGAAAAATATCTGGCGCTTCGCCGGCCGCTGCCGCGGCACGCTCGCTTCGCTCGCTCGGCTCGCGCATTGTGGTCACTGTTCAAACCTAACCTAACCAACAGATTTCGGTTTGCCCTGAATACTGTACTAAAAACACGCGTAGCAAAGAATTTATAAACCGTAGGTGAGTCGTCCATAGTTGAATTAACCAATATATCAAATGAACATTGGCCGAATCGCCCATTAGTTCACATGCCCATAGTTTAATCAACCGCAGGCGAGTTGCACTGTAAGCGAGTCGTCCAATATGTGAAATGAACTTATGCGAATCGACCGTAGTTATATCGACCGTAGTTAAAACGACCGTAGGTATTATGAAACGTAACCCGTCCATGCGGGCAAAGCCATGAGAATAAGCTAGTGACTGATGTATCTGTATAACGTACAGCCTCAACCGCTAGATGGATTGGGTTGAAATTTGGAACATAGAAAGGTTTCATGACGTAGACCACTGCTAAGAAAGGATTTTGCCGTGCGGGCAAAGCCGCGAGCATAAGCTAGTAAATAATATTATGAAACATTTTTTGTGAATAATACTTAGATTTCAGAGACGTCCTGGGATAAGTCCCAGAACTATCGTTATACCTATACCACAGTACAAATTAGAACGGCAATAAATTACCACTTACACATATAGTACATCAAGATTAAATACAGTAAACAAAAATATATCAAATTATCATTTAAATCAGAAAAACTAATAAAAATACGGAATAATAACAGCTTGATTCCGTACAGTTACTCTTGACTTTTTTCCGCGTCATTTAATGGTGATCTCTTTACCGTGGGTAGACTTCCTCTGCAGGAGATCGGCTAGTACCCCAACAGTGTCAGTTATTCTGCCGCCTGAACAGTGATGTGCAGACATTACTGTGCTTCGGTAGGAGGGCACTGTGGCTAGTGAAATTACTGGGCTGAAGAATCTTAACATTTTATGACTCAGCAGTGCACCCAGAATTTAACCTTCGTTAAATCCCAGCGTTATCTCTTACCATCAGGAGAGCATCTTGCTCATCTTCTTACATCGTTGTATAAAAAAAACTAAAATGAAATTTTCTGAAATGAAACTATCATATACCTACGTACTCAAACTATTTATTATAATATATCTATCAAATTTCACCTTTCAGCTCCATCATCAGACTTCAGATCACTTCCATGTCATAAAATTATTGCATTGTCATCCGATTCCCGGTATGCAAAATTTCTGCTCAATCGGGAACTGTGACTGATAGGTAGAGTGCTTTTCGCAAAAGGAGTTCTTTTTGCGGGGCGCCACTATCGCAAATTTTAAAAGTTAGCATATTAAATAACTTTAGAATCTTCGATGTATCCTTCTGCAATCTTGTTACACTTCTAGCCACCATGGCGTTTAAGAACTGTAATATCAGCGCCTGAGTCAGCTAAGAGTGTTGCTGACGTCCGCCTCAGGCAATGCCCAGTGTAAAGATGGGAGTCTGGAAGCTGAAGAAATTTAGCAATCGTTTTTGGCATATCACCGATTTTATTGATGCCTATGGGCTGTTTTTTACTTTTTCCATTATCATAATGTAAGAAAAATCTTGAAGTTTTTGTATTAGCGGGTCGTAATGCCATATACTTGTCCACCACATTCACATATTCTTCACTAATGACGAATGATCTGTCGATTTTAGTCTTTGTATTCAATAATTTTACTAATATTAATTTGTCCGAATGCTTTTCAACGTCGTTTACCTTAAGATTCAACAATTCATTTGAGCGGCACGCACCATTTATGCCAATAATTAATACAACCTGTAAAAAATAACAATAATTTAGTTTACTTATTTTTAGATAGGTACAGTTAGATAGGTTTTCTTTGAAATAAATTAGCTTTTGTATCAATTTACTTACTTTTAAAGCGAGGTATTTACTGTCTGGTGCTTCATTCAGAAATTTTTCTATTTCAAGATCACGTTTCGTTTTCAAGACAGCTTTTATCATAGAAAAAATGCTCCATAATGTACTGGATTTTCTTGTTTTAGATAGTTCCATGAAATATGATAGTATCACGGTCTCGGAATATGTTTTTGCATTTTTTGAGAGGCGCCAATTATTGAAGGATTCGTACGCCTTTACATATTTCACTTTAGATTTTTCAGGCAAATAGCTGAACTCGGCATTCGAAACTTGTTCTTTCAACTTTTTTGGCGTAAGACAACTACCTTCATCACTGGGGTCACTCATTTCTTTGTAATTAAACAGACTATTAGATCACAAATAGAAATTTGCAAAAGTTTACAACTTAAGTTGAAAATATTTAGTTGAATCTTTACCAAGAGGTTTAGAACCAAATGGAAAATGTGTTGTGAACACCACTGTCGCAAGAAAAATGACAACTATAAGTGTTATCTCACTTACCTCATACAAAAGAGAGAGACAAAGATGGCATTTATCGATGACGTCACAACGCATTCTCCATTTGACTGTAAACTCTAAACTTCTACATCCCGCCATTTTGTATTTTTTTATATTTATTAAAAGAGTTGCGTTCGAAATTTGTGTGTGTGACATATTTATGAAAAACAAATTGTAATAATATTAAAAAAAAAAAAACTCACTTACGACTTGTTAGGAAGTTTAAACATCCATTACAATAAGTGCGCGAGCAGCTAGCTGCGAGCGCCGAAAAAAAAATTTTATTTCAGAAATATGTGCGAAATTCGTAACTCTACAATGCTTCTGGGGGTACCTTGGCCCCCTGCCCCCCCCCCCCCCCCCTAAAGCTTAAACATCCTTTATAATATGTGCGCGAGCAGCTTGCTTAATGACTCGGGGGGGGGGCGGCTTGGCCCCTTGCCCCCCTCCCTAAATCCGCCTATGATTATCTATAACACAGATAAAAGGTTCTATAATAATCATTGCAAAATTTTACTAACATTATAAACGTGACAGTTTGTGTCTGGATGTATGCCTAAATGGGTGTGAACAGATTTTATGTCTGTGTGTCTCCGGATAACCAGTGATTTTTACAAAAGATCCCCCTAGATGGAGCGCCACAATCGCGTGATTTTAAGTTAAAATATCTACAGATTTTTAACAATTCATAATTTCTCATATTTAATTTCTCAATTAAATAGGTACATAATATTTAATTAATCTAACAAATAAAAAATATATAATAAATGAAGTATTCACAGTAATTATAAATCTATTATTTAGTTCCGCTAGGTTACGCGGGACTTCTTTTCTAAAACTGTTTGCAGAATAAACGATATTTCTTTTTCTTAGGACATTAGTTCCATTATTTTCCGTGGCGCTAGCTTGTATGAAAAATAATTTACTTTTACAATGAACTGTAAATGAATTTTTCTATTTATCTTCAGATGATTTTACATGTTTTAGAAATTAAAAATAAGCAGCAAAAAGATATTTATTACTGATATTTACACGCATCATGCGCACATTAGATTATTTTCCGCTGGCGCTGATTCATTTGAGAAATAAGTTACATTTACTAATTTAAATGAATTCTAATTTGTTTGGCTACTATATAGCATCAAAGTACTCGTCAAGACGAATCAAATGAGCCCAAACTCGATGGGGTTTTTTCTTTTAATCACGGAGTTCCTATGGCCACCTTCCAGCTCCGTTTCGGACCCTGGTTACTATATAGTATCAAAGTACTCGTCAAGACGAATCAAATGAGCCCAAACTCGATGAGGTTTTGTCTTTTGATTACGCGGTTCCTATGACTACCTTTCTTGTTTATTAGCATTTTATATGCGAATCTTTAGATTGATATAACTCTTTTATTTATGAACCGATTTGACTAAAACCAAGACTAAGGTTCAAGTAGAGAAAACTGCAACGTATTAGTGAAAATTTTATTCAAATCGGTGGTGTTGTTTAACCACACCAGTGACACAAACTATTTACAAATTTAGCCCAAATTAAACTAAAGGTCAACCACAAGTTTACAGCCACACCGATAGATGGCGTCTGTAGCGTTTTTGGCACTATTTTTTTTTGAATTGAATTTACTTTATATTCTATTACTTTTATTTCGAATTTTTGATGTAAATTAGGGGCGATGTGTCTGATATAAATGATTATTATTTATTTTATTATTTTATTTTACGTTTCCCTAGGAAAAATTGACAAAATGTTTTACGAATTAGATCGCGCAAGCGACTTTTTCGCGTCGTTTTGTTCATATGCGTATTTTCACAGTTCACCTTAGTAAAGGATCACAATGAATGGGGAGAAATTTCCATTCTTATTATATGTATGGATGGATATGGATATGGATATGGATTTCGAACACAATTTTTTCCTTCAAAAAGATCTTGCAAAAACGTTATACCACTTTATTTTTATTTTATTCAGTATAGGTGCTCTTCGATTCGGTTTTTGTGCTCTTTTTTTTATACCAAGAGCACAAAATACATAGGGTGATACATGACATAACTAGGTACCAAAAGTAATCCTCAATGTCATAAGCGTGGCAAATAGATTACGGGATGGTTGTTAGTTATTTAACTCGCGCTACATTCGAGCTCTACTCGGTACAGCGCAAAGAATAAATTTGAAGAGGAACGGCTCTGATAAGCTTATTAAACGTGCCGAAAAAGCTTTGGGCAATTCACAGACTTTCATATTTCTTGAGCGCTGTCTCATTCGCTCACTCAGCGTTAATATTTTTTACTGTCTCGGTATCTGACTCCTCTAGTCTAAAACCCCACATAAGTTGTGTAGAATATAATAGAAAACTCTTCATTACACACCACAAATACAATAAAATAAGATTATAAATTAGAAAAAAAGTGTAAGTGTATGTGAGATATTTGTAGCTCTTTCACGCAAATCGAAAATCCTCTAAACCAATTATGATGAAACTCTGTAGAAAGGCCCCATATATAGCAAATAGTAAAGATAGCTTTTCGAATTAAGTAATATACGGCTTCTGATACGAAAATTCAACGATTCCCTATCTAACCTCATAAGTGATCTGTGCAAGGTAGGGACGAAAATCCACTGAACCAATTATGATTAAAAACTCTGTAGAAAGGCCCCATAGATAGCAAATGCAAATGATAAATATAGCTTTAAAAGCAAATGGTAAAGATAATATATTTTCGAATCAACTAATATACGGACTCTAATACAAAAATTCAACGATGCCCTATCTAGCCTCATAAGTCATCTGTGCTAGGTAGAGACTAGAGTAGCGTCTCTATGTAAATTCTGAAACCTCAGGAATGCGTTTAGAACTAGCTTGAGCGGGGCGTAATTTACACCCTACTGGAAATTGTTTACCCTAGTAGACTAATTGCTTAGAATAACATAACATTAAATGAACAGCTACGAGTATCTTGTATGTTAACATTACTTTTAGTTTTCAGCACATTCAAATACTAGAAATATGTTACATATCCATCTAATATTATAAATATGTGTTTGTCTGCTTGTCACTTATCACATCACGCCTAAACCACTGAACTGATTTAGATGAAGTTTGGCATAGAGATAGTTCAAGTCTCGAGTCTCGGGAAAGGACATACATAACAACTTTGACGCGGGTAGCATCGCGGGATATTACTAGTGTACAAAATAGTTTATATTAGGTTTTTTACGCCTGTAGCAAAGAATATAGGTAACAAATTTGAGAAATAAACATTTGCTTTAGGTAACCATAAGTTTTTTTTTTTTCGACTAAGTAACTTTTTGATTTAACCATTACACTTTTCTAAGTAATTTCCTTCACTTTCGGCCAACGTTAAATCAAAATATTTTACGATATATCGATTTCGAGTAAGAACTAGCTGTGTAAGTGATATATTTCAAAAGTCATCAATTACCGTCCCCATTGAAATTACTCTTTGCGAGTTTATGCTTCATTCTGCAAGCTCACGCATCCCTGTATCCATTCGACATCGTTAATCATTCCTCTGTCAGTCATAACTCGTGCTAATGACCACGGGACTGATGGTCCTAAGTTTAGACTCGTGCTATTTGTGGCCAGTTTCGGAGAAGTTTAGTTTCTTTTTTTTTTAGTGGCCAGTGACATCTTGAGATTCGACACTGTAGCGGGAGAAGTTAGAAATCTATTTTGGTTCATGATGTACTTAAATTGGTAAAACGCTTAACTCCTGTGTGTATATATTATGTATTTTGTTTTTTACATTATCTAACTACACACGGCTTTTAGAGCCTTACAGTATAATAACTAAGTAAATTTGGGTAAATTTGGGTATTAATTTACCTACTTAGTGATAGCAGACAGTAGGTACAAATTACCAAATTTCAGCTGAATCGGTTCATCTGAAATTTTAGCGCTATGCGATGCGTTGATAGAGTTATAGGAACAAACATTCAAACTCAGATAAAAGTACTTTTCATTTTCATTATAATTTCAGATAACTTCGCTATAATCGGGCCGGCCTAAAAGGCCACATTTGACATTTCATGAAAATTCCCTTACAGGGTGTTCTAAAAAATTTACTATTTTTCGAAAATTGCTTTTATTTTTTAAATATATTAGTGTTGTAATGAATTTAGGAAATAATTTTAAGACTTAATTTAACTCTTAAAATCATTAAAGACGAACTTTAACCTAAAACACTTTACGTCCATACAAGGACTCCCTTGTTATTCACTTACATACTAGCTATAGCTAGCTACGAGGGACAAGGAAAAAATATTCTTACTTATAAAGCGCGAGCAGCTGGCTGCGAGCGCCGAGAAAACATTGAATTTTTCAGTACCATAAATCTGCGTTTAGTTTGCTCCGATTGGCTAGGAAACTAAACATTATTTATAAAATCGTCAAAAAAAAATTGATTTTTCAGCACGAATGATGTGCGCTTAGCTAGCTCCGAGTGGCAAGGAAACTAAATATTCTCATTTCAGCTCAAAAATAATCCCATCAAAAATAATTATGGACAATGCTCCATATCACACTAATCAAATCGACAAACCTCCAAATCAAACCAATAAAAAAGATGAAATTGTGGCGTGGTTGGAAAAAAATGGTATAGAAACCAATCCAACTCTATTAAAAGTAGAGTTATTAGAACTAGTAAAAGCAACGAAGCCGTCTCAGCCCCGGTATGTTATTGATGAGATAGCACTAGAACATGGACACGAGGTCATCCGTTTGCCACCCTATCATTGTCAATACAATGCCATAGAGATGATTTGGGCACAAATAAAAGGCCATGCCGCGCGCAATAATACCAAGCCACCCTTTAGTACCACAAAAATGCTGACCCTTTTAAAAAACGCATGTGCAGACGTAACTGTGGAAAATTGGAAAAAAGTAGTAGAAAAAACAAAGAATATAATATCAACCCATTTTAAACGGGATATAGGTGTAATAGACAATATTGTTCAAAACAAATTAATAATATCCCTAAGTGCGGACAGCAGCAGTGATGACGATAGTTGTAGTGATTAGTGATTGTCCCAAAAAATAAATGCCAATGGCTCGAGGTGTTGCTGAAGTTTCCAGCCCCCTTTTTTGTTGCTCAAAATAAGCTGATTAAGATCAAAAAACCCCCCCTTGTACCTCTTCTGGCAGTAAGGAAGGGGGGGTAAAGGGGCCGCTCCATCCTGCTTCATTTAATCAACTCTGGGAGATCATGTAGAGCCACGAGGAAAATTTCGGTGTCAATTTCGGATAAGCCGATGGTATAGATTTCATTTATGATATAAAACAACGGTATTTGTGGCATAATGTTTAACAAAAAAACTAAAATTAAAAAAAAAATCTTTGTTTCAAGTCATTGTTTATTTTTTAACTATAAAAAATATGTTATACACCATTTCGTGGCGGCGTGGCGATTTTAGGTTCAAACATAGCTAAGAACATTCCCGACTAATATTATTAATCTTAAAAATGAAAAAAATAAACAAACTTCATTAATCCGTTCGGCAACGATGCCACAGACATTTACACAAACAGACAGACAAACAAACACGTCAAACTTATAACACCCCACCGTTTTTGCGTTGGGGGTTAAAAACTTTAGATGAATAAATAGGACATCCTATACAAGGTCACGTCAATCAGTTTTTGTTTTTAAAACAATAAGGATGCTACCCAATAAAATCGCGAAATCGAAATTTGAAATGTAGAATCGAATGCAATTATAACTTGGATTGAATATTTGATCTGAAATAAATAACTATATTGCGATTAAAATAAAATACATTGTCAATATTGTGATTATATTATAGTAAAATATAATGTAATTAAAATAAAATTGGGTAATGTATAGAGAAAAAACATATTTTTTGTTACAGGTTTTTTTTTATAACTCGTGAGATGTTTCTGGCAAAACTAGCCCATGACGCCATTACATGTTTACAACCAAAACCTATTAAAATTAAAATTAATTAGACCTTATGAATGTTTTCATAAAACTGTATTCGATTCCAACGTGTTTGAAGATCGTATCGATTCATATCCTGTAATCGAAATAAACAAACAATGTCCCAACACTAGTTAGCTATGACTGACATCTGTGGCCTTTTAGGCCGGCCCGACTATAGTTCGTGATTTAAAGATAGCAATTGCAGAAAAGTTATTGCTTTTTAATAATGCAAATACGTGTTATTAGAACTAGGTAGGTACCTATTATTAGAAATAAACTTACGTAGTGATTAGAATTTATAATAAAGGAAGAATGATTATTAAAGCTCTCTAACCTTGGTCCATGATGAGAGCAGTGGCCGTCATCAGAAGAGCGAGGAGCGCGAAAACGAGGTCCCATGTTTGAACACCCATCTCTGAGGAAATAAGTTTTTTTTAAATGGAGAGCTAAACAGTATAGGGTGAGTGGTAAATCACTGCAAAGCTTCAAGGAAACAAAATACAAAGAAGTTAAAGAGAGTTATAAATTAAAGAGAAAATCTTAGTTGAATGAATGCGTTACGTCTCAAAAAGTATGATAAACCTTCGCCTGGCGAACAGCTGACGCTCCAGGTAAATAAAGCTAGATGTACTAATTACCGTGCCGCCGGACTAACAAGTCCTGGTGGCACAATGGTCATAGGTGGATTTAGGGGGGTGGGCAGGGGGCCGAGCCCCCCCCCCCCCCCCCCTAGAAGCACTGTAGAGTTACGAATTTTGCACATATTTCATGGTCAAGATCATATTTTTTTTATCGGCGCCCGCAGCAAGCTGCTCGCGCACTTATTATTAAGGATATTTGAACTTTCTAACTGTTCAGAGCGAGCTAAACACACACTTTTCGTAGTAAAAATTATAATATTTTTGCCCATCTGCACCTTGGCCCAATGGTGGTGGTAAAATTTAAATACTTATTTTTTTAACGTAATTAGAATAAGAATGGTGGTCTGAGTGCCCTGTTTCAAGGTTTTTCTTTTTTTTACTTAATTAAATTATTCTTAATATATTTTAATAATGTATCACAATGCACTTGTACTAAAGTATGCCGCCTTATCTAGCTTCGTCCGTATAAGTAACCCAATTCGGTACGTACTTGACCTATTATTTCATAGGTGGTACTTTGATATTGTTAGTAGATAGGTAGTTTAATTAATATCTACCCATTTCCCACTATAATATAATATTTAATATTATATTATTAATCAATATTATTTAATTTTTTTTTGTTTTCTGTGCTTCGGTAGGAGGGCACTGAAGCTAGGGAATTTACTAGGCTCAAGAGTCTTAACATCTTATGACTCTTGAGTAAGAAGCGTTGGTGCAGTGCACCTAGAATTTCTCATCACTGTGAAATCCTTGGTGGCATTGTACTGATTATGGGCAGCCGTTATCTCTTAACATCAGGAGAGTCATCTTGCTTGTCTTTTTACCTCAACGAATAAAAAAAATTGTCTGCTACTATCTACGGCTGCATCATTGATTAACATCACGCTAGATCGTGGTCAAAGGCAAACCTAATAAAAAAAAGGAATGTCACATGCGAACCATATTGTGATACTCCATTTTACAAACGGCCTAAGCCCGTTTACAAACGCGAGGCTTTTTTGTTTTTATGCAATTGTTATTGCACTGCGCATAATTGAATTTAAAAAAATCTACTTTAAATGAATAATTATTAACAAGTGCCTAAAATAAAATTAAGTGCCTAAGTATATTAGACGTAGGTATCTAACCTTTAGGCTCTAGAGTTTTGAATTAAACACTAAAAACTTTACCTAATTACCTAATACTTACTTGATATATTTATTAAAACTCACAATAATACCATTAAAAATATTTACCACGTTTGTATTTTTACAATTCTCCGCGCAATTTTTTTCACTTTTCCCGCGTACCAGCGCGGGGTGAATGGCGCGTGCGCGAGCTGCGTGCGCGCTTCTCAACTGACCACGACTAACCAAGGCGGTTTAACTTGATCTTGGTCCCGATTCCCTAGCACTAATCCTAATCCGTCAGTCATCTTTGATAATGTTTATCTACATAATATTGTATGCAGTTTCCCAAAGAAAATCATTTAATTTTCAATTTACTATATAAATAAATTGTTCATTGTTGTAACTTCATATTTCACAATAATATTAAATTAAGGTTATTTTAAAAGCATGCTTTTTTTCTTACAGTCTGTGGTAACATCTATTAGCTGTGGTAAACAAAAAAGTTTGATTCGTTGTTCGTTTTTCATTTAGTCTGTGGTTTATTCTAAAAGTTGAAGTAATTCTGTAATGTCATACAATTTTTTCCGTATTCAATAATATCGTGATGGCAGAAAACAGAGAGGAAATTCTAGCTAATTTCCAGGTAAATTCATTTGTGTAAAGTTATTTTTGTGTGTATTATTAGTTGCTTTAAATAATTTTGTAGGGACAAAGATTTTGTTAAGGTTATGTCGTAAACAACAACAGTCAGTGCAAAATCCTTTATTGCCTCTTTGTGATTTAGTCTTATTGATTTATAGAAATATTATTTGAAAATCCTTTGTTTTGGCTGTAGTGTAAGATAGTTCCAGCTTGACAAGAACATGTTTCACCCACATTATCACATATAGAAAATAGGTGTGCATTTTGCTAGATTTCCTTTGTGCCTTGTCATAGAAAAGTATCAACTACTTAGCTATGATGTTAACGGCCGTGATAGTTAGAACTGCGTTTCAAAGAATACCTAGTTAGGAAATTACCCATGAATAAATTAGTGATTTCTTTGTTATGATTTTGCTGGAAAATTCATTTTTATTGTGTCTTTCAGGGTATAACAGCCATTGAAGATGTTGCTGAGGCAATATATCACTTGGAAGAAGCCAACTGGGATTTGCTTGTAAGTATTTTTTACATAAATGTGTTAAATAATTTCCATAATTACTCATTATGGAAATTATTAACAGTGAAACCTATCTTTTGTTTACACCTAAGAGATTTTCTTATTTGAACCTATGCCAAAACAAAAAATCTAACAATTTTACCATGAGTCATAGTTGCATGGAGATTTATGCCTGTTCCTTAGACTTTAGACAGTGTTAACCACACTCATTTAGTTAAAATGGCACATTTTTTGAATCCCTATAACTTTCTATGCTAATGGAGCTTGCCCGACATGTAAGGCTGCCTTTTGTGACTGCTATACCTATTTAACACAAATAAATACTCCCATTTTAACTTTTACGATAAGACAATATTAAGGAAAGCATAGACCTGACCTGAGGAGAGAGAGAGAGTCACTTTGATGTAAGACCGATTGGTGTAACATTAGCTTTAATTTGTGTGGTTGAAAAAATTACTTGTCTATGTGGTATTGAGGAGATTGTAGCAACACATGAAATGTATGAACTGCGACTGAGAAATCACCCAAATACCCTGGCTGCATAAGTAGGGTGCTTACCAGAACGAGCTATACACCTAGGGCCTGGGCTGAGACACAAAACATGTGTTACCCTATGTGGTATCAAGAAAGAGTTAATTTAATTGTTAGCCATGGTCATCCGACTGAAGGGCAAATGCCTCCCTACCTTCCTTCCACTTTCTGACCAGTTTTTGCAGAGAGTCTAACTCATCCCGCCATCTCTGCCAAGAAAGAGTTATTTATCTTAATTTTTTTCTTCTCTTTATTGGTCAAAGCCATCTTGTAGACAATGAGCTTTATTTGTAACTGTTGTACTCGTTAATATAGAATGACTTGTAAGGAATGGGCCCATTGGCCCATACTTCGTCACAGTTATTTATTTTGTTAAGTCTTGAGGGATTTTTCTTTTGAATCTTCTTAGAGGTTCTCTTGTCATCAAACTCGCTCATAAACCTGCGTCTGATCATGGATGATAAAAAAAAGCAGTGTTTTTGCCAGATCATTTGAGTGACACAACAGTATCTTTTGGTATTTGGTTTTGGTGGCACTTTCTTTTATTTCTTCTTCCACCGTTGGTATGTTTAGGTCCTTGTGTAGTCTCGCAAATTTGGTCATACTAATATTATAAAGGTGAGAGATTGTGAAACATACACATGTTTGTTACTTCTGCACACCTAAACGGGTGGACCGATTGAATTGAAATTTGGTATAGAGATAGCTTAGACCCTGGAATAGGACATAGGCTACAGTACAGTGGGCAAAGGCACGGGGCGCACCACCTAGTTTTTTAATAATACAATAAAATTGTATTACAAAAAATATGAAATGTTCCAGGCGGCCATTAATCGTGTAATGCCCCAAGATGGAAGTCACCCTCCGGCCGCACATCAAGATGAAGCCAATGATGTGGAGATGATTGATGATGATATATCTGTGATAACTCCAAAAACACATCCACCAGGTAAAATTTTTTTGATTTTTTTTCTTTGGATTTCTGAATTTTGGTGACCATTTTGACTATTATTTGGGACCAACTTAACTACGTTTCAAAAACAAAGATAATTTTTTAGCTAATATGCAGGGTTTAAAGGATCAATATCTTAATAAATTGGATATATATCGGATATTTTTCATAATATATCTGATATATATCATAAGATATATCGGATATAACAATTTTTGTGAATATATCTATGATATTTTCATAGATATACAACCTTCGAACCCCGCAAAAATTATCTTTGTTTTTGAAACTAAGTATAGTTCATTCACACTATGTTCAAAATGTGCATTTTTTTATGTAGCATTGGTGTAGATAGATTCTAAACTCAAAATGTTCTTCAATTTCCTGTGATATGTATCTGATCCCTTTCTGAAGAAGGAAGTTAACTCCAGATGAGTTGAAAACGATTCAGATAATCGTTTTATTTTGTCACCTATAGTGCAAAATCATCTGAGCCAATTCGGAAAATTCTTGTTTTGTTTCAAAGAGTATACTTCTGAGGTGGTCCCATTAAAATTATATTTAAATCTGTGAAGTGCTTTTCAAGTTATCAATTAAAACATGTGCTTCACCCTCCCTTATTGAAAGTGAACCTGGAATTTATTATGGGTCGTCCATATATGCCGGCCAATGATTCGCCTAGTGTGTGTTTTGTCTATGGACGAAAATTTTTTGTCTATAGACGAATGTGTTCGGATATTTACGGTTTTTTTTTCTGGTAAATTTCTGGCATACATTTTGGGCTCCATAGCTAACGACTTTAATAATATTTTGAATATTAATCAATCATGGATCTTTTGAAGCCATTTTATGTGAATAATTACTTGAAATTAGTTAAATTTTCTTTATTTTTTGATTTTTATGATCTGTGCCCCAAGTGCATATATATAATCTGTGCACTCGGACGAACGTTCGGCCAATGACTCGCCGAATCATTGGCCGGCATAATGTGGACGACCCATTACATGTTTGTTTTAAATTTCTTATGTTCTGTTACAGATAGAGAAGAAAATAATCAAGCATCCACATCGTCTCCTAGAAATAGCAATAATGGTCTAGTGGAGCTGCTAGTGCATTGTAATAATAAGATTCACGAAATCAAAATGTCCAGTTCTGCCACTATTGGTAAGTATTTTTGCTTTTTTTTTGTAAGTATTTTTGCTTATTTCATTGCCCTCGACTCTGTCAACCCATCAATTGGCAATTACAACAGAATAGCAACTAGAAAGTCTTTCTCCCCATTTCAAATTGCTTTAACCCATTAGTGCATAAAGTTTATTTAACGGCTTTTTATTATGATCACTATAATATATTATCATTTAGAGTGTCTATGACGATTAACTGACAAAAAATATTTAGTTCATGTGAACATTCAGATTTTATAGCCTGTCCGATAAATTGGACGTCATGCACGGCGGACACTATTATTGATGTAAAAAAGGTTAAAATAAAAGTACGGATTTTATGAAGAAATGTATTATTAAATGCAACAGAAACTAAATATATTTTAATTTATAATGTGATATGCCATGTGGCATTTCGGATGAACGCCTCAATTACATTTCTGACACCGAAATTTACTTTTCCCTCCACATTGGTTTGCACACCGACGCGACTTTCAGTATTTATTGGGACCAGCCAATGTTCTTTACCGTTGTATCTCGTTGTAGATAATGGTTTTGTTGGCTTGCGACCTTGATGTAGCTGTGTGCCATGCCAGCATGTGGGAAAGTAAGCTTCTTGCTATGAAACATCTAAAAACTAATAAGGACTCAGTGAGTGTCTCTTGTGCAGCCATTCTTTCGTGCAAGTAATCAGGTCTTTACTACCGAAACGTCTACTAAATATGCAAATACCACCACAACTTTTTTATATGCATCCGAGTTCGTAAATTTGCCACAGCCTGGTCGCATTTGTCTACTCCACCCATATACTTATTGTAATATGAAATAAGTGATGGCTGAGGAACTTGCACTTCGGCTTTCTTTTCGTATGACCAGCGGGTTGCAGATGTAATTGGAGGATTGGAGGTCTCATCAGGCTCAAAGATGTAAACAGTCAGTGACCTGATCAGCATTCTCAATAGGGGGCTCAACGTAAATTATATTTTCTGTATAATAATCATACTCCTCACACTCCAAAACAGATAATATTTCATGAACTTGCAACCTATAACAATTCTACAAAACACCACATGCAGCATCCGCTGTGCATAGCGTCCGATATATCGGACAGTGCAAAATTCGCAAGCATAGCATTCAAAATAACAATGGCTACATAAAACTTATATTGAAAACAAGTAGTCTAATAGTTTAGCAATCAAAATATCCGTTTTTTACCCATAACACTAATCAAAATACAAGAAAAACACAAAATAATCTTACCTTCGCCGCCAAGAATTTTGACAGCGCGCCGCTATTTTGCGATTTGGACAGCTGACGCATATGCGCGTTAATACATTTTATAAAAACAGTGTTGCCACGTTTGAATATATATTAATCTACTGTTTTAAAAGGATAAACCTTGAATAAAATATATATAAATCCTGAAATAACAATTTTTTTGACGTCCGATTTATCGGACGTTATGCACTAATGGGTTAAGCTGCTGTGCAGATCACCAATACCCCTCCTCCCCCGCCAAAACTGGGAATTTATTCACAAATGCCACCTGGGGGCAAATGGATACTTTTGCGAAGATGAGGGAATGAGAGGACCTATTCTAAATCCAAACAAGTGAATTAAATTAAAAATTTAAAAAACCCCCAAAGCAATACGTAATTCACAATTTTTTGATGGCGGCCATCTTGGATTTTAAATTTTATGTAGTGGGCTGTATTCTACTCGTTAAGCCCTTTCATTTGATACCCATATTGAGGGGGTCGTGGAAGAAAAAAGTAATCCGCCATTTTGTAGCGGCGGCCATCTTGGACCGATTTCCACCAAACATGGCTAAGAACACTCTCGACTAACTCTACTTTCAAACAAAAAAAAACTAAATCAAAATCCGTTCATCCGTTTGGGAGCTACGATGCCATAGACAGACAGACAGACACGTCAAACTTACACCCCGTCGTTTTTGCGTCGGGGGTTAAAAATGATCCCTTTCGTCGAAAAAGCTTGAATAGAGCAGAGTTGAAGGCGAAGGGCAAAGACACAACTAAAAATATTCTTGATGTTGATGTCAATTGTATAATGATGTATTGTTTCAACCCAGGTGATCTAAAGAAGCGGTTAGAGTTAGTATGCGGCGTGCCATTCTGCCGGCAGCAGATCTCAGGACTGGGCGGGTCTCGGGCAACCATGTCAGCCTCACTCGGCTCACTCGGGCTCCAGAGGAATGCTGTCATCAGACTCAAGGCTGCCGATGAAATGGTTGCAGACGATGAGTGAGTATACTGATGACTTATCTTTTGAAGGGGGCTGACAAAACCAGCAACACATCGACCCATTGGGATCTTTTGTGTTATACTGGTGATCTAAAGAAGCGTTTAGAGTTAGTATGCGGCGTGCCATTCTGCCGGCAGCAGATCTCAGGACTGGGAGGGTCTCGGGCGACCATGTCAGCCTCACTCGGCTCACTGGGACTCCAGAGGAATGCTGTCATCAGACTCAAGGCTGCCGATGAAATGGTTGCGGACGATGAGTGAGTATATTAATAATAACTCATTTATTTCAGGCAGTATGACAATAAATACAATGTACCATAGACCCACATAATTCTTTTTGTAGCCTCTAAAAAATGTCATAATTATAATACAGTTAGTAGCTGACATGCTTCTTCTATGTAATTTTTTTGTATAGTTAATAGTTTCCAAAATCTTCCTAACAATAATCACTACTCTACTTATTTTACGACTTTTGTCTGAGAGGTATTCTATACTATACTGGACTATACAATACTAAGTTATAGATATATTTTTAATGACTACAGTCAACAGTCTGTTCTATGAGATAATCTGAATTATATTACTTATTAATAGAATAAAAATGTGAAAAAATAATACTATAAATCAATTTTTCCTTTGTTATGCTATCCTCAACAGAGATAAAAAGTGAGTATCTAATACATAACATTAACCTTTCTACTGAATCACTGTCTATTGCTGAAATTCTGAATATCGAATTTTACAGAGTAGTCCTTCCTGGGTTAGTTTCCACTACCTTGCAAAATATTCTGCCGCGTTTACCGGTGGTTAGGCTTAGGCCGTGGCTAGTTAGTAGTGTGCAAACAATGCTGTGCTTCGATAGGAGGGCACTGTAGCTAGTGAAATTACTGGGCTGAAGAGTCTTAACGTCTTATGACTCTCGTAAGAAGCGTTGGCGCAGTGCACTGGGAAGCACTGTACTAATTATGGGCAACGTTATCTCTTACCATCAGGAGAGCGTCTTGCTCGTCTTCTTACTTCGTTGTGTAAAAAAAAATATTAAAAATATTTGGCTGCATGGTGTATAAACTGTTAATTATTAAGTTTTATGTTAAGCTGTTGGTTTACCTATAAATAAATAAATAATTATGTTATAGAGTGGCAGAGCGTCTGACAGCAACGTACACACTACACGTGAAGCATGAAGAAAAGGATTACACGCTCAAGTTCCCCGGCACTAAGACCGTCAGGGAAGTCAAGAATGACATATATTCACTCACTGACATACCGGCTAGGCATCAGGTAAATCTATCTATCTTTAACGGTGGCTGGCAAATGAACCAGCAACATGTCAACCCAATGAGATCTATTGTGTTTTCCTCTACCTTATCGTTTCCTACTCATGGAAGAAGTGGGTTATTAAGGCGGTGGTCCAACTTAGAGGAAGAAACCTATACTCCTCTGGTTTGGAAAATGCAATCCTAGGTAAATCTAAATATACAAAAGGAAATAGTGACTGATTGACTTACTGATCTATCAACGCACAACCCCAACCACTGAACGGATTCAGTTGAAATTTGAACTACAGATAGGTTTTATGATGTAGACCTCCGCTAAGAATTGATTTCGCCACGTGCGCAAAGCCGCGGGCATAGGCTAGTAGTAATAGAGCATAAACTTAACTGTCTGATAACAGAGTTAACCCCCTAAAAAGCGCATTATCCCCACCTGTCCCCCCAGTCCCTCAAACTGCTAATAATATATTAATCCCCTTTTACCCTACGAAACTAAAACTTTTTACCCCATTTATCCTCGGGGTTTCTCTCCTAGGGGTTACAGAGCATGAGTAGGGCCATAGGCGGATCCAGGATTTGGTTCTGGGGGGGGCAGACGGGCAAAAATATTATAATTTTTACTACGAAATGTGTGTTTACTTCGCTCTGAACAGTTAAAGTCTAAACACCCTTAATAACATGTGCCGAGGAAAAATATATAATCTTTACCATGAAATATGTGCAAAATTCGTAACTCTACAATGATTCTGGGGGGCCTTGGCCCCCTGCCTCCCCCCCCCCCCCCCACTAAATCCGCCTATGAGTAGAGCTAAACACAAGGGTCCTATTCGCCCCCACATTGATTTCCCCCTAGGTGACAATTACAACTGAAAACCGACTGGGAACAAGTAGGTACTGAAATATTAACCGAATATAATTATATTATCAATACCTTCCATACTTACTTTTCATTTAGAGGTAAAACCTTACGATACTCCACCTACATATATTGTAACTTTTTGATGGTATAAATGTAATTTTTCTTTGCAGGTATGGTCAGGTTGGCCAACAGTAACAGGTTTAGATGACACTGTCCTAGCGATGGTGGGCCTTGACTTGCCTCAACACGAGCTCACAGTCAAACGGGCGCCCAACAAACAGAATCAATATAAGAGGGTAAGTAAAAGATCTATTAATTATTTACTTTTGGCCATGTCTGTTTACAGCAATACTGGTAAATCACTTAGAAGCGTCAAGGATACGATATATATATTAGAGAGTCACATTACATTTAAAATAAACAAATAAAATAGTTATGTTATAAATTATAAATTAAAAAGTAATACAAAGAAAATATTTATAAATTAAAAAGTAAAGCTTGTTGTAAGGCGCCACTTGTCAAGTATGGTCAACCTACCCCTGGCGAACAGCTGACGCTCCAGGTAAATAAAACTAGGTAAAAGTTTTACTGTGCCACTGGACTCACGAGTCTGGTTGAGTGTTCACACGAATATTTTACATATAAATAAGATATTTTTTAATATATTATGTACTTTTTTTTTTTATTAAATCCAAGAGGCTATAAAAAAAAGATACATTTCCACACGAGATTTTCGACTTTAAGTCTAGCTAGCAGTTTAAGTTAAATGTAAATTACTTATTAGCCTAAGTTAAGGCTAGATTGTTTTTGTAAATAGAGGGTAACAAACATGATGTACTCTAAAACAATTTAAAAAAAATGACTCGAAACGAAGAACAGGAAAGAAGAATTAGATTTCCACGTTTATTTATTGTTTTAGATAATAGTGGAGAGTTCAGACAGCGAGAACAGTTCTGTGGAAGAGGTGGAGGATCAGAGCGACGCGTTCATTGCCGAGGATGACATGTTTGTTGATCTGGTGCACTCTGAGCGGTTGCAGCCTTTAAGTAAGTATTGCAGATAATAGGGGAGAGTTCAAACAGTATAAACTCTAGAAATAGAACAAGAAATTCTCTAGAATAGACATAGGAAGTATCAGCATAACTTTTCCTGAACACCAAGTCAGCAAACTACACATTTCGTGAGTACTGTCTCAATCGTCGTTTCATATTTTCCGTCTGTGCTACCGACATTGGTTCTCTAACACATGAAATCTTAATATGGTAGTATCTGTTCTTATGAAATTAAGAAACCTCTGGCTTACTCTAGTTGAACATGAATATTCTCTAATAATATAAATTCATATATGAAACTCATTTAGTAAATAATTTTTTTCCAGTGTCATCACGCGTGGAAGACGAAGCGTTAGGTTGCATAGAGTTCGCGGCTCGGTTCCGCGCTCGGTACGGCCCTCACACCCCCGCCTTCTTCGAGGGCACGCTACAGGACGCCATCAAGGAGTCCTGCCTCAAACCTGCCAAAGAAGTGAGTTACATATAGACAGTGTCATATAATATAGTGTAAGATGAAGCGTTAGGTTGCATAGAGTTCGCGGCCCGGTTCCGCGCTCGGTACGGCCCGCACACTCCCGCCTTCTTCGAGGGCACGCTACAGGACGCCATCAAGGAGTCCTGCCTCAAACCTGCCAAAGAAGTGAGTTACATATAGACAGTGTCATATAATATAGTGTAAGATGAAGCGTTAGGTTGCATAGAGTTCGCGGCCCGGTTCCGCGCTCGGTACGGCCCGCACACTCCCGCCTTCTTCGAGGGCACGCTACAGGACGCCATCAAGGAGTCCTGCCTCAAACCTGCCAAAGAAGTGAGTCTTATATAGATAGTGTCATATAAAGTGTAGTACGAAGCGTTAGGTTGCACAGAGTTCGTGACTTGGTTCTGGTTTCATTACGGATTTCACACGCCGGCCTCCTCTAGGAATCCTGCCTCAAACCTACCAAAGAAGTGAAATGAAGAAGAAGATTTATATTATATTAAAAAAAAAAAAAAGAGTGCTGGTATAGATGTCAACTATCGATTTATGTAGGTCTGGTCGCTAGCCGCAATTTGCGAAAATAAATCAAAAGTACGGAAGGTATACCAAGTTCCACACAAAAGTTTTCATACCCCTTTTTCGAAGGTAAATTGTCCAAATTTATATTTCAAAATTCGATATCGTACTAGCATGAAAATCGCCTGCCTAAATAAGTCCCTTAACAGAACACTTCACTTGTCACTCTATTATAATTATTGTTTTTTTTTTTCCAGCGCAAGTTACTAGGAGTATACCTTCACCACGAGCAGTCAGTGTTGTCCAACGTGTTCTGTGCCCAGCTGCTGGGCTGCGACACCGTGCTGCAAACACTCGCCGCCAACTTCCTGCTCTACGGCTGGGACCTCACCAACCCCGACAATAGTAACATGTGAGTGGAATTAGATCACTCACGTCCGAATCTGACCTGGCGGTTTTCGTCTTCTCGAAACCCGATCTTCGATGTTTGTATAGAGAAGCTACTCTCCGTGGACTTGTTTGTGGCTTCGGCGTACCGAAATCGTATGGCTGTAGTGTGTTATTATAAATATAGTTTTAATGGCTACGCTGGACTTGAATCGACTAGAATAATTGTTTTGAAGCGTGGACCATTCACTCAGTAAGTCTGACTTTGTCTAAGGACTTGTTTCTTTGTTCTTCTGTTTTCGGTGTACAGGCTAGTTATGTAATTCATTTTTATTTCCAGGTTATTAACATCGATAGCAAACGCACTGGGCCCAGTCGCTAGCATGACAATACGCAGCATTCCAGTGGATCGTTTACCGGCGCTAGTTATCATCATGCGAGTGCGGTCCAATACTGAGATATATTCAGTTATTAATGGTAAGACACACACATACATTTTTTTTATACATCCTATAACTACGTAAATGCAAAGTTAACTTCTTATGGGGGCTATGCAAGGGGTTCACATACCTTTTAAAAATCAAAATTCACCATTTTTCCAAAATTTTAACTGGCCCTGGATCTGTTCAGACAACAACGGTGATGTTTAGACAACGAAAATCCTCTGGCAATGAATGCGAACTTATCTTTTCATGATCTTAATTTAGAGCACATGACAAAATCTTATTCTAAAAACAAGAATTGGACAGATGCATTCAAGGCAATTAAGAATTGAGATACATACCAAAAATTACACAATGCTACTTTTTCTAAAATTTGTTCTATTTAGACACCTTCAATGGTTGTTTACAAACAATTTCACTCCTGAATCCATAATATTATGATCAAAAAGGTAAACTAATTCCATATGTTTTCCAGGTAACGTAGGCGTATCAGAACTAATGGGAGGTCTAGTGGAAGCGTGGGAGCGTTTCGCGGCGCAGAGGGAAGAGGACGTCAAGCTCGAGCGGGAGAGGGACGCAAGACAACGCGTCAAACGGGAGCAGGACGAGGCTTACCAACGGAGTTTAGAGGCTGATAGGTATTTATAATAATATATTAATATCTGATCCGGCAAATCTTGTCCGTCAAAACTTGCTGAACAAACTGCATACAAAAGGAGTTTGAGAATTTTTGTATGGGAGCGTGGCCATAATATACAAGTACGCAACAACAACGTGTATAAGAGAATAAAATCGCCAAAGCGTGAGGGGGAGGCATTGGCTCCTTGGATTCCTATATTTTTTATTCCTAAATGGATTGGAATCCTAAATTACTTACTAAAGCTAGGTTAAAATCATGCAGAAGTTTCAACACGAAGACCCAGTCTTGTCTCGTGAAAAATACATTATATTTTCTCTTTCAGAGCAAAAGAAGAAATAAAGAAACAGCAAGAAAAAGAAAGAAATGAAGAATTCCAAAGAGTGGAATCAGAGAGACAATTAGAAGAAGCAAAGAAAGAGGTATGTGATTTTAAAATAAAATGGGGATACTTTTTTTCACCCCTCTACTGGAAGGATTTATCCCGCCTTGTAGGTTATGTCTGCTGCCATCGTATTATCGTTTAACATCACGCGAGATCGTGGTCAAAGGCTAACCTATAATTATTATTATTTTATTGTGACGACTTCTGTGGCGCGGTGGGCTAATACCCGCCTGCAACGCAGAAGGTTGCGGGTTCGATTCCCGCATGGGACAAATGTTTGTGTGATCCACAGGTATTTGTTTCTGGTCTGGGTGGTTTTTCAATATCTATTACAAGTATGTATTTACAAAAGAAAAGTATATAAGTATTATATCCGTTATCCTAACCACCAAACAATACAAGCATTAAGTTTCTTAGTTTGGGGTTAGGTGGCGCTTGTGAAACTTCCTGAATATTTATTTTATTTATTTTTTATTTATTAAAAAAATAATTAAAAGATGATGCGGTGAAATGTTATGTTTATGAGCAGCGCGCAATTGATTGTGGGCAGCGTTATCTCTTACCATCAGGGGTGTGTTTTGCTGGTCTTCTTACTTATTTCCATTAAAATAAGCTAATTAAAACATTACAGGCGTTACGCAGTGCAGCGGAAGCGCGTGTGCCGGAGGAGCCCGCGGCTGAAGGCGCCGGCGTGACGCGGATACGTGTCCGTCTGCCGCCGCCGCACCACGACTGTCTCGAGAGACGCTTCCACGCCACCGATACACTGCAGGTGTGTATAATGTATAGCCCATTATTAACCCATACATAAAAATACTCTTTTAAAAGGTAATATAGCACGCGCTAAAGAAAGCGATCATCGTCTTCCATATAGACGTCTACAACACCAGGGCCTAGATTCTGCACAAAAAAGAGACGGCGGCTCTGCAAAACGTAAACACATTAAAATAACGTAAAACACATTTTTATTTTCAAAAACGCCACATTGAAGCGACCAATAGATGCTAAATTTAAAAAAAATTAAGTTGCATTTGATTTTGTACTGGTATCGTAAGAATTTTCAAATTTTTGTTAATTTGACAGTGGACGTTAGCAAAAAGAGAGGCGATTTTGGTATTGATGTTGACGCGGTGTCGATGATTGTCAACGTATTGTCGATCAAATAATAATAAATTGTTTGTATTTGTTTCAGGCGTTACTCGACTTCTTAGCATCTAAAGGATTCCCAGAAGACAACTACAAGGTGATCGCTAGCTGGCCTAGGAGAGACGTAAGTTAACATTTCACAAATAATGATTAGTGTTCTATGATTTTAATGGTTTTTTTTTATACAACGAAGTAAAAAGACGAGCAAGACGCTCTCCTGATGGTAAGAGATAACGCTGCCCATAATTAGCACAGTACTACCGAGCGCACTGCGCCAACGCTTCCTACTTGAGAGTCATAAGATGTTAAGTCTCCTCAGCCCAGTAATTTCACTAGCTACAGTGCCCTCCTACCGAAGCACAGTAATGTTTGCACATCCCTGCTCAGGCGGTAGAATAACTGGCACTGTTGGGGTACCCACCTAGACGACCTCCTGCAAAGGAAGTCTACCCCCGGAAAAAAATCAAGAATGGGAATAGGATGGGATGGGAATTAGGCGTTATTTTGCGATTATCTATGATAATCTAATATATAAAATTCTCGTGTCACAGTTTTCGTTGCCATACTCCTCCGAAACGGCTTGACCGATTTTGATGAAATTTTTTGTGCTTATCCGGTATCTATGAGAATCGACCAACATCTATTTTTCATCCCCCAAAATGTTAGGGGTAGTCCACCCCTAAATTTTTTTTTTTATTTTTTAGACAAAATTTTTAATTTCTATTTTTTTATAATACAACATACAAAAATACATACAATCCTCAATTTTCACCCTTCTACAATCAACCCTTATTTTTTAATAGCCATTTTAGTAATTTAATAATTTTTCCTCTCCGGTCGAAAACTGATCAATCGTCATTTAATTAGTTATCCCCGCCAGATGTCTACAGGTGTCACTTCTGACCCAGTAAACAGCACGGAGTAGGGATGAGAACGAAGCCGGTCTCCTTTCTTTCTCACTCCCTACACAGTTGTCGGCCATCATTATTGTTTATGCATCAAGTGTAGTAGTAACGTTGACAATTATTATTTTGCTATCTCAGTGTAACTCTCATATTAACTTTTAATCATTCCTATTTTATCAATAATAATTAAATTATCAATTTTGAGTGTATTTTGCACGATTAGTTAATCAAGTGATTTTATAACCTCAAAAGTAGTCAACACGTGACACGAGCTTCCAATAACAACTTTTTTTTATTTATATCGAAAATGTTGTTGATCTTATAAAAATGTAATTTTAATTTAATTTTATTAAAAAAATGTAATTGAACAATTAAGATTTTCATAGTTTCCAAAAAATCAATCATTATGAATCTTTATTTTGAAATGTCAATGGAAATATTGGTTGTATGAAAAAATTATAAGAGTCAATGTTTTCATAAAATTTAATTTTTTAATTTTGTTTGAAAAATTTTTGCATAAAATAATGCTTATTTCACGCATATACCACATTCTTACATACATACAATATACACATTCTAAAATACATACATACTTCCAATAAGTAAGCTATTTTTTGTCTACACTAGAAATTACTAGGAAATTATTTATATGGCAAAACAACGTTTGCCGGGTAAGCTAGTAATTATATATTAGTTAAATATTAATATTTAGTGTTAATTCCGCTCCCATTTTTGCGAGTCAACTAAGTTATACTATGTACTATTTTATAAATAAAATTTAAATCAGCATCATCTTAGCCATAGGATGTCCACTCCTGAACATAGGCCTCTCCTTTGAGCTTCCATATATACCGCTTGGAAGCGACCTGCATCCAGCGTCTTCCAGCGACCTATATAATGTCGTCTGTCCACCTTGCGGGTGGACGTCCTATGCTTCGTTTGCTAGTCCGTGGTCTCCACTCGAGCACTTTTCGATCCCATCGGCCATCCGCTCTACGTACTATGTGGCCTGCCGCTGGGCTATGTCGGTGACCTGAGTTTGTCTACAGATTCCTGATTCGATCGCGTAGAGAAACCCCGTGCATAGATTGCCCTCTCTATAGTTCGCAATTTTTTTTATATACAACTAAGTAAGAAGACGAGCAAGACGCTCTCCTGATGGTAAGATAATGCTGTCCATAATTAGTACAATGCTATCCAGTATTTTACAAAGGTAAATTTCTGGGTGGATAAGATTTTAAGACTCTTCAGCCCAGTAATTTCACTAGCTACAGTGCCCTCCTACTGAAGCACAGCAATGTTTGCACATCACTGCACTGCATTAAATAAAACATGATAAAATTGTCACAAAGCAATAACAACTCTTATATTTCAGCTCACAACAGAAACCCGCAGCAGTACACTGCAAGACCTGAAACTTTGTCCACAAGAGACAGTCATGCTAGAGGAGCGGTGAATAATGACTACAACTATACTACACATCACTTATTATACATTACGGCAGCTGTGGTGAGCACATGTCCATTATAAAGTTAATTAATAAAGAAAAAAAATGGATTTTCAACTGTATTTTACTATTACAAAGTCAGTTAAAAATGATTTTGAACTGAGGGCCTATTGGCGCTATCGTGAAACATGTAAAACACTAGAATCCATAGACAAACTTGCGTACATTACTTGCTTAAACCTCCTCATTAATGTGAGTAACAAACGCAGCAATGTACATTGAAGTTGTCATCTTTCGTAGTGGGTGAGAATTAGCCAATAGGCCCTCTGTATTGTACAAAGTCAGTTTTTTTTATTTATTAATATTATTATAGGCTTTGACCAAGATCTCGCGTGATATTATGCGACGATGCGGCTGTAGATGGTAGCAAACTAAACATAAAAGGCGGGATAATTTTCCCGCCGTCTGTGCGATTTTTCTTTATTATACTGTCAAGCAGACGGTCCGCTTGATGGTGAGCGGTTACCGTCGCTTTATAATCGGTCAGTCCTTGAAGGCTGAAAAGCGTTGATATCACAATGATCTTTATTACGCCAGTTCATCACTCGGCTAAGCCAATTGGCTAAGTCAATTCATAAACTGGACTAGAATATATAAAAACCCAGCATAATATGTGTTCTTCCTTTTCTCACTGTTTCAATAGGTTACCAAGTTTATATATCACCTTAAAATTATTATAGTTCATGTGCTCATCACTAGTGCCTGCCATTATAACGCTCGCATTTACAATTAAACCAATTTATGTGTACGACTGTACTTGTGTACTTCCAGTTATTTCATACGTTTGCTCATTTTATAGATTAGCTACTTAAAATTATACTAGAAATTTATATACGAAACTTAGTTCGTTCAACGATTGAGTTTGTTTTTGAGAGTTCTTAAGTTATCCTATATTCATACACCTACTGTTTTAGCATCAGTTGTTCGCCAGGCGTAAGTTGACCATATTTTTTTAGACGTGGCGCATTATTTCATATAGGATTTTTTTTAAATTTATTACTATTTTCTTTGTTAATTTTAAACGTAATGTGATTCTACAATATTATCATATCCTTCTAAAGTAAAAGTAAAGTAAAAATTAATTTATTGACATACAAAAAAATACAGTGACAAATAGTAAAAAACATCAAAGAAAAAATAAAAAAGCATGCATAAGTTCCTAAAAAAGAGTCACCCTGTATAGTGCATAAGCTATCCTACAAATTTTTCTACGGCTATACCAGCAGGGTTACTCACTTATCCATCAGGGACCCGAACCATAGACCGAATTGTCAAAAATGTATGAAATGACATTAAATCGATACGACGTAATACCTCATTTTATAAATTTTTGACAATTAGGTCTTCGGTTCGGTTCCCTGACAAATAAGTGAATAGCCCTGCTGACCGTCGTTAGATGGATTCGGATTAGTGAGAAAGCGCTCAGATTGCCTGCGATCCGTCTAGCCTACATATTATATTGTTTCACAAAGAATGAGGACCTTCCGAATCCTTTCCAAAATAAACTCAATCGTCGGATGGTCTATAAAATGAAACACAAGGGCTAAATCGTAGGCGTACTTATGTTATTACGGCTTGTCTATACCGATAGAATCCGTGCAAAGAGATAATAGTCTTGAGAATTGAAGGCGCTTATTAAGAGGGCTTATACAGCTGGACGCTCTCTTTATTGATATATTATTGATACATTTTGAAATTCATAAATAAGCGAAATATAAAAATAAAAAAATCTCCTAATTTTTAATATATCAAACTGTAAATACTTCAAAAATGTGTGCAATTATATTGTGCAGGGCTTCTCCTTAGGAAATTCAAAAAGTTAATTTACATTTTTTTTTTTTGCAAAATAAGATTCTAGGCGTAAGTTGTTATTCCACGACTATTTTCTTTTCGCACAAACTATTGTCTCAAATTATAATGTTAATTATACGCAAATGTATTATACAATTGCCAAATATGCATTATTTTAATACCTAATAATAAAAACGCTAGAAACATAGCACTTTGAATACAATCAAATGTTACTAACGAATAGACAAGGTTTCTTTTAAAATTCTTACAAATAATTTTTAATAGGGATGCTGACAAAAAACTATAAAACATTTTGTACCGGTTAGTGACGTCACGCGTCCCAAAATCAAATCAAATCAAAAACATTTAATCGCTAGAATACACACAAAATAATCATATACAAAAGGTCTTAATTATATAATGTCAATGGTATTCAGCCTGCAAGCAGGCGTGCGAAATTTTTAGATTTATATTATTAAACAATATCAAAATTAAATAAAATGTCCCATCGAAATCTATTAATTAATCTTATTATGTCATTTGAAATCAAGATATTCCTTAATACTATAGAAACATTTTTCAGTCAACCATTTACTTAGGTGGTGTTTAAACCGCCCAAAAACTTATAAGAATTATATCTCGGGTATTTTTTATTTCATTCACAAACAAAAAATACATATTATTTAATATTTTTTATTACATAATATTTAAATTAGGGATTTATTAGATTTAAAAAAATACCTTGTCAACATCCCTAAGTCTAATAGGGACAATTTTTTTAATGTAACAAGTATCTAATTTAAATTTAAAAAATTCCTTCGTATTTTTGATGGTGAATAAAATATTGGAAATACAACTATTTCTGATTGCAGTGTTCATAAAATTTGCTCAGCAAATATGCCACCATATTAAATATAATAATATTTTAATTGTACACTGACTGGCACTGGTGTTGAGCACATACTTAAATACCATTTTAAAATACATACATAAAATATGCTAACTGTTAATTAGAGCAACTTTCTTTATGGAACCCACTTGATAATAGTGAAAATCTGTTGTACCAGGGGTTTATTTAAAAATAAAACTAATTAAACGTTTTTACGGTATTTTTGAGGTGTAATATTAGATAATAAATTAAATGACTATCTATTAACCACTTAAATATAGGGAAATACTAGATATTGTAAAAGTTATTTCTGTAAATCTATTTCCCAATATGATGGATCACAATAATACTAGAAAAGATGTCATATTTATCAGTAACTTTGTATATTATTCTAGCTTGTGCTCGCGGCTTTACCCGCGTGGTAATATCCTTTCTTAGCAGAGGTCTAAATCATAAATCCTATCTATGTTCCAAATTTCAAGCGAATCCGTTCAGCGGTTTGATCTGTGCGTTGATAGATCAGGCAATTAGCATTTTCCTTTTATATATTTCGGTGTGCTCATAACCATTGCCGGCATTTGATAAAATATTCCATTTCAAATGTACTTTGTACTGGTGTAATGTCACGGACTGTACACCCAATATACTAGTAGAAAAAACCATTTTAAAAATGCACGTCGTTCCCTTAGAATACAAGAACATTTTGTTTAACTTACAAGTGCAATTTAAAACTGGTAAAATATAAAGGTTTTTATTTATCGTTTAGGGGAACGGCGTGTGATTTAAGAATGGTCCAAATTTTGTATTCGGTCACGTTCAATTATATTTTGGACGGTTTGTACCTCAATATTTTCATAGCAAGTCCTAAGTTACTATAGATTCGCCTTATCATAGCGTTTCCATGTATAATATGGATTGGGTTATTCCCAAATGCCCACAATTTTACCCCCCACTAAGATTTTATAATATTATGAACGTCATTAATACTGAAAGGCAGTAAACTGATGGAAAATTTAAAAATAATTACTAAACTATCTGTAGATTTTTTTCCAATGGGAGTGTTCTGGGGTTTTTGGGAATAAACCATTTGGAATAAAAGCGGCAACTGTTTTTAATCAAAATTAAATACAGTTCCGGTGTACAAAGCTATTTTGCCTATATAATAATAATTTATAATGTACGCGAGAGAATTTGTAATTTTTCACAATGCGATACAGGAGATTGTCATAGTATGCGAGGATGTTATGTATCCAAATAAACACATGGATGATGAATAATGCTTTTTATTTTATTAAAATTAAATGACCTTTTGTACCTACACTACTATTAGTGAACAAAAAGTGGGGCTGCCCTATTTCTATAAATAGGGCAGCCCCACTTCTCACGATCATTTACGTAAGTGTAGCGAATAAATAGTGCACCAAAACTGAAAAAAATCACTAATATATTTTTATTGGTCATTACTTTACAAATAACCAAAAATATCCTTGTACGCAGTCGTAAAATAATTTCGCATTTTTTTATCTTGATGTACCCTTTCTATTTTCTATACCTGCGTTATAACTGGAATATATTTTTGTTATATTAATGTCTAAATTCCTCCTTTGCCTTACCTTTACCTTGCTTTTTCTCGAGACGATTATTTCACAAGCTAACGCTAACAAAGCGAGTACATAACCGAACAACAATGCTAATATAGCCGACGAGAACTCTTGCAAGCTGACAGAAAATATGCTCGAATCAGGAGTGTGCACGCACGCTGGCCGCGCCTCGTCCCAGTGAGACTGAAGCCGAGAGAGTACGCCTGACTCTTTCATCTTCCGGATACTGGAATATAACTTTATTATATACTAGCTGACAGTAACATTATATTAGCTGACGGCAACATTATGTTAGCTGACAGTAACATTATACTAGCTGACGGCAACACTATGTTAGCTGACTACAACATTGTGTTAGCTGACAATCAATTCAATTCGTTTATTTGCGTATAAGGGTAAATACAGTTGGTTCAAGAATCACATTATAGTAGCTGACAACAATATACTAGCTGACACCAACATTATGCTAGCTGACACAAAAATTATACTATCTGGCGGCAACGTTATCCTTTCTATTTCGGCTCTACATTGATAGATACGGGCACTATCTAAAAACTAAAAAAAGGTTGGTTAATCGTATATCTATAGACGTTATGCAGGAGTACCTACCCATAGGCCACAAGCTCCCTATAAGGCGATCGCTTCTGCACCGCCGCGCCCAAATACTGCGGCACAAAGATAGCCACCTCTTGCAACTCGCAAATCTCTTCCTCCGCGAATGTGTTCCTAATAATCCTGTACGCGACGGCATTTTCCACGAAAAATGCGAACCCTCCCTCTTTGACCATGGCCAGGCCTTTCTCGGCGGTGAAGTAGTTGTATGGAATCTTATGAGCTACTTTCTTTTGGTATATTGCAACTGCGGTAGGGTCCGTGGTTTGCTGGAAAGGTAATTAGTTGAAACTACCCCCTATAAAGAAGATCGTTGTAGTACTTAGTTTTTTTGTCTTATTGGAATGACCGCTTTACTAAAGCAATTCTTCAAAAGAAACATTAAGGTAGGGTAGATCCCAATCGGTCGATGTGTTGCTGGCTTTGCCGGTCCGCGTTATAATATAAGAGATAAATATAATAAATATATTTCCTTTCCCTGCAAAACATTGTTATTCGCGAGAAGACTGCCAATTACTACGATTTATTTTTCAATGTGTTAAATTATTTTAAAGCCCTAAACTCGTAAACCATTAAATAAATTTGGAGATTGACTCCATTAACGGTATTATAACCACAATTTAAATCGACTTGTCGTGTGTCGTGACACTCGCTTGTAAGAAAATCCACTTACTCTAAAATAATCCCTGTTATACAAAATATCCTCAACCCCAGCTCTCAAGCTGCTCTTCAGTAGTTGCTGCAATGTTCTGATGTTCTTAGGAGGTTCCCTCAGTAATGTGGAGACCACGGTCGCGTTGTAATACTGGTATAGAGTGACTGAGTACACGAATATAACGAATATGAAGAGTTTTACTGTTGTGGAACTGCGGCTTATTGATACACCTGCAATAATACTTAGAAAGAGTCTGTAATGGATATCCACAACGAAGTTATAGGGGGTCGAAAATGGTCTGAACTGCTTCCAGAAAAGAATGGTACGGCCGTGCCGCTTTTTTTGCTCGACTTGGCGCGGGCACTACCGTGCCCCCAGACCTCAAAGGCCACAGGGTTATTTACGTGCGTCTCTTTCACTCGACTCGCACGATGTAATGAGTTTTGAAATCACACTAATATTATAAAGGCGAAAGTTTGCGAGTGTGTATGTTTGTTACTTCTTCACTTCTAAGCGGGTGGACCGATTGAGCTGAAATTTCGTATAGAGATAGCTTAGACCCTGGAATAAAATACCTATAGGCTACTTTACAGCGGGTAAAACTGCTGGGGGCAGATTATATATTTGTAAAATTGACTTTTTTGTATATTGTTTCTTGGAAAAATAACAACAAAGTTATTCGTAAAATGAAGAATACAGAGAGTCGAACGCAAGACCCTTAAATAACCTTTGGTAAGAGGTATAATATTTCTCACCTTGCTGACAAAGAGCGCTCCAAATGCACAAAAACGCCAAGCTAGCAGACGCGTCCTCGTCATCACCAGCTACCATTATAAAATCCAGCTTTAACAAGCAGGCCAGAACGCATACCGAAACAGTAAGTAGGGTCAGGATGCAATACCACACTTTGGCTGTGAGAGGCCGCGTGAAGATCGTGTAGAACCCGCCTGGGTGCTTTGGATGGCGGAATATGAAATATGGCCTAGAAATAGAGCCAAAATAAACAAAGGTTCTTTCTGGAAACTGGCTTTTTCATAAATGAAAAGTAGCGGAAACTTTAAAAATTGCTCTGTTTAAAAAGCGCCTTATTAAATACTCCTAACTATTACATTATAATTTTATCAGGCGTTATAAAAATGCGCGATCGATTGCAGATGGGTCGACGGGCGATGATATCCGGAAGGTCGCTGGGGGAGGAGGAAGACAGAGGACCGGGTTGAGTGGCGTACCATGGTTGAGGCCTATGTCCAGCAGTGGACGAACGTAGGCTGACGATGATGACAAAAAATCAAATTACTTCATACTTACGCAACTTGCCAAGTGCCTATAGCATAATCGACAGCTTTAGATCTATCGGTTCTAATGAATATAGAAGATCCTCCTATGTCACACTCCCTTCGTTGCAAGGCTCCCATCATACCGTCGAACGTGCCATTGGTCTGGTAGCCCCATGAATGGGTCCTTTGCAACATATAGCTGAATATAACAAAGAAAAAAAACATTTTTGAACTTCTTCGGAATAAAACCTCCTAATCTACGTGTTTTTGCAAGCTTGAAGCTTGTGATTGAAATAGTGTAACAAAAATTGATTCTTTGCTTCGGTGCGGTTGTCTATTCTATGAAATACCCGATTCAATCTCTCGATTCTCGATGTACGAGTACCTATAAGTATTTTGGAACCACGTTATAGGTAATTTTGTTTCATTATAATGTTATATTACCTTCTACTGGCTAAATTATATCACTTTTTAATAACCAAATTAATATTCCCTGTCACACAATTATGAAGTAGCCGATAAAATATTCTATTGTAGGTAAACACAAATTTCTAAGGATCGGATGTTATGCGGCAGCGCTCTTAGCCGAAAATACTTACGTAAAATTATACATGTCTCTCAAGTTCTTTAAAACAGGGATAAACTTAAGTTTATGCAACGGATCCACTTTATGCAAGTCTGGTTCTTCTTCATCTAGGAAACGAATGAATGTCTTATTGACAACCCTTTGATTCTTTGTTATAACTACTGTACTTCTCATAATTAAACCTTTCAGATCTCTTCTGTCTTGTGGGGTAACGTGAAGACTTTCATCCCAGTAGCCTATCTCTCTTAGAATAAATTGACCGTTTAGGTTGAACCCAGTGTAAAAAACTTCAAACAATTTATAAACTTTGTCCACTTTAGATACAATTGTTACATCGGCATCTAGCTCTATCTTTTGCAAAGACAAAATTTCCGAAGTTTCAGTAACATTCGCAGAAATAAAAATCCACGAAAAAGGACTTTTGAAAGCATAAGTTTCTAGAGAATCAAAAATTCTCATCCAATTTGCACATGATGAGTCAACTATAATTCCGATTTTTTGATAATAGTGTGGTATAGTAAACTTGCTTCCATCTATATTTTTTGCTGACATTTTTATATTGTTATCAATAAAATTTTTATGTATTAATATGTTAGTATTATTTTCGCAATTTACAATCACGCCATTATGAATATTTTTATTTTTGAAGATATCAATTAAAACTGCAATATTTTGTAAAAAGAAATGGTTAATTAGAAAACGGGCAAGCTGCATGGCGTTTTATATCTGAATAAAAAAAGCTCTAGAAGCAATGTATGTTAAAGGTGGGACTGACAAGAAAATTGATTTTGATTGTGAAATAGGTGTTATTACTGTTGACAGCCCATTTTCATGTTCATATTGTATATTCCCCGTAAATCAGTTTCCATTTCTTTTATGCATACTTTTTTAACTAAATGCATGCTAAAGATTTGGTATGAAATAAATAAAGAACTCTGTTGTATAAAAATTTAACAATGTAATAAATAACTAATAACATAACTTAAATGAAACATTTTAAAGTGTGAAGACATCTTGGAAGGGAAACTCGGCCATATCAGGGACAAGGAGATCAGACAAATAGCAAACAGTTCCTGCAGTTCCTTCATACAAACTCATAGGATTATCTGGTAGTCTTGCATCACGCAGAAACTCCTCGGAATTCATGAAGTCGGCAAAGACTTTGGCTCGGTACAGATATTTCATGTCACCAGTCAATCTGTACAGAAGGAAGAAAACGTAACCATTTCCAGAGACTCCGTGGCAAATTCCAGGACCCTTACGTAAAAGCCCTTTGTTCCAGATTAGATCAGCTGCTTTCTTGCAACAATCAAGATACGCCTGTTCTTGATAGACGTTGTATGCCTTAGCCATGAGGTAAACTGTACCGGGTGCTCCGTGACACCAGTGTATCAATTTATGCTCGGACATTGTTACCTCCTCCATACAACACGGCCAGTTTCCATCTTCAGTTTGAAGAGACGCTATGAAGTCTATGGTTGTCTTAATGTCTTGTGAAGCTGTCGGGTTCTGCTGTATATAACCAGGAACAGTTATAAGCATTTGCAGAATAAAGCTGACACCATGAGCTGCACCAATGTACTCTGTGTTGTAATAATGATACATCAATGGACATGGGCTGCTGTGTTTCTTTGCATACTCTTTCCCAGATGCAACCATCAAGTCACATAATTTGTAAAGCTCTTTGTTCTCAAAGACATTCGTTTTGAGTTCTCGGCGTAACCACAGAGCGCCGGCCAAGTACCCTGCTCGTCCGACGAAAAATTCATCACCTCCACACTTCAAGAATTTCGGGTTCAAATAATAGTTGAAGAGAGACTTGTAGGCAGTTAACGTGTCAGTAAACGATTGGTTTCCCATCTCTTTGTACACAACGGTAGCTAGAGCGAAGGAACCGGCGTCACCAAGTAGAAACGAAGTCTTGTCACCGGCGGACTTTTCCAAAGCAGGCTTCAAGTATTCCAGACTTTTTTCGAGATAACTAGCTTTATCTTCAGAAAGCAGGGAGTTCTTGGACAAGTAATAGAACATGTACGCAACGCCGGTGACGCCGACGTAAAGACCCCCATCTACATTGTTGCGGGACGGCTGAAGTTGCTTCGTAATATTTCCAATGTGATCGTTGATCACTTGGACTATTTGTTCTTTATCAATATTCACTGCTGCTCCAGCTACATAATCCTCGTAAGGGTTAAGAAAATATCGAACCATTTTAACACCGACCGGAGTTATTGATGTTAGTAATCTTTTAAACGAAGGCGAAAGTACTTTGACAAAATATTTGTTCATCAATATTCCACTGTTGTATTTTTAATTTCTTTTCTTTTTTTAATTAAATTTTCACAAAATATGAGAACTGCCTGCTGCAGTGTTTTGTTTTTTTCGCATTTTTACCGGGTATTTGACACTGACAGCCACTATGCTTTGACGTATATGCACTGCTACCAACCTAAAAAAGTTACGGCTGCGTTCAATTTTTAGTAACATCGATAACGTATCTCTTTCGTTATTGCGGTTACTTAGCAACTTGCATTTTGTGAGATCAAGAATCAAATGGACCAAAACTGCCTTTTGTACGAATTTATTTTATATAAAATACAATTCTTCAAATGAGGCCAATATTTAATAAGTTTTTATAAAGTTGTTGTACATAGATGTATAGCTTTTTTATATAACAATGCCTATATCATACAATCGTGGAAATGTAAGTAGTTTTTATGAATAAATTGTAGCGATAGATTTGGAATGCACAGTACGGGTATTCCTGTATATAAAGTGAAATATTATGTTAATTTCATTGATTTAGACCGTCACATGATTTTAAATTATTATTATTTATAGTTTTCTCAAGCTCGAGCAATAGCATTTCGTACAAGAGGCCGATCGGCTCAGTCTCTGGATGTTGGTGGGCCTCATCCTCACGTAGATCCGGCGGCAGGTGGAGATGGCCGGATGTTTCTTCAGATTCGACCCGCCATAGCTGACCCAAGAGCAGCCCTCGCACAGCGTTCACACAGTACTTTATCTGGGTAAATCAATGTTCTTTTGAATTCATTTTCTTAAAAAGACTACTCATGAATTAAAAACAAATCAATAATTAATATCTAAATTAATAATTATTTTCAAGTCTCAGTATATTACAATACATTTATTTATTGAGTAAATTACAATAAGATCCACAAAAGGCGGCCTTACCGCTTAGAACGATCTCTTCCAGGCAACCGGCTTTGCATTGAGTGTATGAAATTAAAGAGCCTATACCTACAAATATTATATTGATAAAAATACATATAATAATATTTTGCACGAATTTAATCTTGATCCTTTTTTGATGGCCCAGCAAATACAATTATACCAATTATTTAACCCGTCAGTCCCCGAGCGGTTTGATCGAGCCGCACCCACGCTTGCGAATTTGAACCTTATTTGAAGCTAGAAATATATATAGATGTCAATTTTGATTTGAACCGGAAGTGTTTCCTGGATCAAGGGGCTAAACTATAATTATAGATGTTTTACTAATTTAAGGCGATTCTTATGCAGTCTTTCAAGACTAATCTGTCAATAATATTTGAGACTTTGCCGATTTTTTTTTTCTGTTGTTTTCATAGGACTGATTATTTGCCAAAAGAAGATGGTAAAGACGAGTCAATTAATTTACAAGCGGTTGGCGAAGGAAAAGTGCAACTGTCGAGAACACCTCAGGAAAAGGATCGTTTACCCGATAGAATAAGTTTGGACAGGTACGTTTAGTTTTTTTCTGTCAATTAACTCTTGGCTGCGGCGGCTTTTTTAGTAGGTACTATCCGCAGTGACAAAAAGTACGCACGGTATCGTAACATCAGCACACAAAACACGACGTGTGCGCACCAGCGTTTCTACAAAAACACTGCGTTCGTGTTGTCCGCAGTCATCGGAAAAATAAATGTAAAACGTTCTTTTTTTTTTTTCAGGAGAGGGCTTTCTTCTATCCCTCATATTGTTGGCGAGCCAGGATTAAGACTTTTATCCCTTCAGCATAATTTAATCAACAGTTTGTCAGGATTGGCCCCTCTAGACTTGGGGAAACTGGTGTTTCTGGATGTTTATGATAATCAAATTGATAAAATTACTTCTTTAGAAAGGCTATTTAGCTTGCGAGTGCTTCTAATGGGGAAAAACAGGTAAATGTTTATTATTCAAAATATAATACATCTTTTAAAAAATGTATTTTACATTTAATTAAAAAATATTAGATGATTATATTTACTCTCAATTTTTCAGGATTAAAAGGATTGAGGGTCTTTCAAATCTTATAAAACTAGAAGTCTTAGATCTACACGGTAATAGAATAGGAAAAGTTTGCGGTTTATCTAATTTAAGTGATTTAAAAGTGCTCAATTTAGCTGGTAACCAAATAAAGTGCGTTGGACAAACGGATCTTCAAGGATTAGTGTCTCTAAGGGAGCTAAATCTGAAGAGAAATCGATTGCGGAAACTGCTTGGTTTCCAACACACGCCAAAATTGCAAAAACTGTATCTAGGCAATAATGATTTACAGAGGTAAGTATGTATACTAAATAATATCTGACTAATATTATAATTGCGAAATTATCGACTACTATGTATCACTGATACTATGTGCCCTCTTTGCTTGTGTAGGAGACAATAATATTAATTATAATTATTACCCCCTCCATTATACCCACTTCATAGTTTATAGATGTGTGTGTGTGTCTGATTTTGACTTCTTCCCATCTAAACGGATGAACCAATTGATAAAATAAATAAATAATAAAATTTCTTTATTTCCTCTCACAATACAATATCAAAATGCAGTTTACAAGTAGTGAACCCATTATCTATTGTGAGAGACTGGTGCCTACTGTAGGTCTTATTTAAAAGCCTGTAAATGCAGGACACCAGTGCCCCCACCTCAGACAGTATGGTAAGTCGTATTTTAAAGCAGTGGTATATTATATTATTAGCTGTGAAGTTATTGTAATTGAAAACAAGTTGTTACCACAACCAAACAAGGTGTTAAACAAGTTGTTGTTAGTTGTGTTGTTATTGTATTGAAGTTGAACAAGAACAAAAGCACTGTTTACATAATATAATGATATGATATTTAGAAGACTCCATAGACTACTTTTTAGTGAAAAAATCACCGTAAATTAGCTAACAAAATTAAAACAATTCCGTCTTTTCAGTGTTGACGATGTCTCAACATTGGCTGAAGCTGTTACACTAATCGATATTTCCTTAGACGGAAATCCGGTAGCTTTAGGTGGAGATTGCACACCGTTTTTAGTTTCATATTTACCAAATTTACTAACATTAACCAACATGCATGTGACAGATCAGGTAAGTTAAAACTGTACAGATAAATATATTGAAATTTTTATCTAATAAAAAAATGGACCATTTTAATAGGTTCGAAGAGCAGCAATGGCCTGGCGAAGCAACAAAGAGGCTGCTCACGCTGCTTATTGTGCTCTTGGAGGAACAGCCCAGCAAGAAGCAAGACGGGATCAGATTATTAACAATGCTCGTACTAACTGGGAACTGCTAAGGTTCAAAACATTCCTTGTAATTTTTAAAGAAGTACCCTATTGACTAATAAATAACCTTTTCTTTTTATTTTAAGATCTGAAAACAAGTGCTTTGGGAGCCCTCCAAGCCCAACCAAAACCGCTGATGGTGAAAAGGAAACAAGTGAAGCATCTGACAACGTAACACAAACGGAAAACACTGAAAATATAGACATTGCTGCCTTACCAGATGTTGTTATGTCTATGCCACAACCCGAAACTGAAGATTCAGATTGCAAAAATAACAACAGTGACACGAATACTGCAAAAGTGACTTCTGAAAATATCCCCAAATCTCCAGTAAAAAAACTTCAAAGAAGCGCTACTATGCGAAAAGCTCCCGAGAGACGTGTAAACTTTTCAGATCGAAGCGCGTCTCAAGATACAGATGCTTCCCACTCTACATCCACTAGCAGTGATTTAAGGTTACCACCGATTTTAATACCAATCATTTCATCTTTAGAGAACGTCAAACTTGCAGATGGCAACGAGCCCATACTTAAGCGTTGGGAAAGCATTTCAAGTGTAGAACCAATAGTGGATTCATCATTCAGCTCCTTGCCTTCATCCAGTGACAGTGAAGAGGAGAGAACTAAGAGGCCAGTGCGACGAATGCCAACAGCATTTCGACGTCGAGAAAATTTTGGAACAATGCGCTCTAAGTCTGTATGTGACCCTGAAGGCAGAAGGTTTAAGGGTAAAACTTCAGATAATAGTGAAAATGCTAGTAACATATCGGGTAGTACCAATGTGGGTTCAGTGGCTACGTCATCAACATCAGGCAGCGATCATAATAGCAAAATTTTGAGAAGAGAGGGCTCTTTAAGTAAACCGACTAACAGGAACATCAGGAGTGCGACTATATCGCGAAGAAGTGAACGTGCACAATCCGCGAGCAGGGCATCAACAGCGAGAGCCAAGTCTGGGAAAAGCTTGGCTAGCTTGAAATCTTCCGAGCCAGTGCCGAAACCTATACCTGTTGCAAATACCTCTAAAGATCGTGAACAAGGTCAGAATTTATTTTCAGCTCTAGTATTTTTGTATGGACTCTACTTCTATAACTTTGAAGGTATTTACTCTGATTGGGTTTCAGGTGTCGATTATTTGGTAGAAGTTTGTGATGGTGTGGTGAGTGCTTGGGGTGCTGGTGCAGTAAGACGCCTCTCTCGTGATTGGGATTGGGATAGAGCGAGAGCAGTGACTCGTGCTGCTTTTCACTACGTTCATTTCAATGCTGTTGCACAATCTTTACCCGAACTTAAAGCTAAGTAAGTAAATAAGTCATGTGATATAGGTTAATATGGTTACAAAATTACAATGACTTTATAACTTTCCAGGTTTCCAAATGTTTCACACATATCAGTGAGAGCGACTGGTCTGCAATGGTTGGGACAACTCCACGCTTTAGCTGAACTGAGAGGTTTGACCGGACTGTCAGTTTTACCCGAAGGCAATCCTATACATGCAAAAGTTTGGAGAGAGTACGCTATTTACAGACTAGCACATTGGGGTTTGAAGGATATAAACGATGATCCGGTAAGATAGAGTTGTCTAGTTAAACCATCGAGAATTGTACCCAATTTAGAAACAAATTGTTTTCAAAAGCAGGTGACTGACGACGAGATCAAATCAGCCAATCAAACGTTTGGTGGACTGAGTGATTTGGTCCTTCGAGCTCTACCAGATGCTCCGCTACAGCCTCTATTATCGAGGCTTGGACGGAGTGGGAATAGTGCTGTGAGTGCTAAGGCTTGGTTGAGAGCCGCGGACCCAGCACTTAGGGACGTTATAGCAAAAGAAGCGTTGCAGTATAAGAAGGGGCATGTGTCACAGGTTGGTATAGGAAATAGTATTTAGAAAGTAAGACTTTCGTCTTTACTTACGTACTTTTAAAAATATTAAAAAATATATAATTATCTACAGTTTTACCGGGAGACATTTTCAAAAAGTAAATTCTACGAATATGTATTTTAAAATGTTTTATCATGCGAGCGAGAGATTCGCGCGTAAGGACGAAAGTCTTAAATGGCCATGTGTAGTGCTGGTGTAAGACAAGCAATATACGTCTCTTTTTTGCTGTGTATCTCAAACGATTGGATCAGGCTTCCTGATTCAACTACTCCGATTCACTCTGTCCTGGACTTTGGTTTTGGAATTCTTACACTTTGTCATGGTTATTAGTTACGTCTTAGGTCTTAAAAGAAGCAAATTGTTACCAAAATCAATTTTCCCTACATAAAAATACACGTTTTTCGTATTTTGACAGAAGTAATTGATTAATGTCGATATGGTATTCCAGGAAGACATGAGTTGGCGTGTGCGAGGCCGAGGCCAGCTCTCTCACGCGATTGAACTCGCGTGCGGCGCGGCGCAGAGATTGAGGGCTTTAGAACTCCAGTGGCCAACGATACTGGTAGAAATGATCGAAGACATACTTAGAGACTTCTCGGACATGGAAAACCATGTTAAGGAACAAATGCGTATGCTTATGGAAACCTTATAATAGTTTACTAGAGTTTTTAGGCATGTAGGTAACTTGTTAATTTAGTAAAATTATAATTATGTTATGTAGTATAAGAAGATAGGCCTTTGTCCGGTAGTGGGACGTATTATTAATAATATTGCATCACAATGTTTTATAACAAACTTTAGAGTTTGGTAGTCTTTATATGCTAGTTTTGAAATAAATAAATTAGTACCTATATTATAATAAAAAATAAACACGCGATATTGCATAGCTAAGTATAATAAACACACATTAAATAGTAACTGATAAAATATAAGTAACTATTATGGAAAGAAAACCATAATAATGTGACCTACTTATGTATTTTAAATAAATTTATTAAAACGTACTGCCGTATATGTAACCATTAGACTTATAACGGGTATTTATTGAATAAATTCATCTATTAAAAACTATACATTATACTTGTTTTATATTATTATTAATTATTTTTGTACATTATACATATTTTTTTCAAAGTAAAGACAGCATAATATTCTACACTACTAATATGGGCTACAAAACGAGTAGGTACCTGCTATTCCGAGACTTTAGTAAGCGCCATCATAGTTTATTTAAGAGCTTCTTAATGTGCGCTCTCTTGTGATATATAAATTCGTAGAATAAACATTTTGAATATGTTTTCAGTAAATTCTAGATATTAATATGGAATTATTTACAAAAATACCTATTGAAACAATTATAATACAGACCTTTACCATGAAACATTTTCAAAAAAATCTACGAATTCTTAAATCGTCATAACGTGCTAGCGAGAAAATCGCACGTAAGGACAAAGCTCTTAATAAAACAAACGTCAACAATTTCACCAAAAAAAAAACTAACAAGTGAAATTTTAAAAATACTTTTTAAAAACAAGCTTTAATTATCATTACCATCTTGCATCATATAGTACTCGTCAAGACGAATCAAATGAGCCCAAACTCGATGGGGTTGCGTTGTTTAATGACAGAGTTCCTATAGCCACCTTCCAGCTCCATCATCAGATCAGCTCCATGTCAAAATAATATTGCATAGTCATCCGATTTACACACGCATGCAAATTTTCAGCTCAATTGGAAACCGGGAAGTGGGTCAAATCAAACTTGCAAGATTTGATTACAGACAGACAGACAGACAACAGACAGGTGAAAGTAATATAAAGCTTGTAAAAACAAACAAACAAGTGAAATTTTAAAAAAACTTTTTAAAAACAAGCTTTTATTATCATTACCATAAAGTATTCGTCAAGACGAATAAAATGAGCCCAAACTCGATGGGGTTACGTCGTTTAATTACGGAGTTCCTATGGCCACCTTCCAGCTCCATCATCAGATCAGCTCCATGTCATAATAATATTGCATTGTCATCCGATTTATGCATGCATGCAAAATTTCAGCTCAATCGGACACCGGGAAGTGGGTCAAATTTAACTTGCAAGATTTGATTACAGACAGACAGACAGACAACAGACAAGTGAAAGTAAATAAAAGCTTGTAAAAAAGAAACCTCTTTCTAAAATTAAGTTAATTAAAAAATATGTCACGTTACGTGCCTACAAAATTATGAACGCATCCACATAAAGCATCACCTCTACCAATATAAGAAAAAAACGACACTTGACATTTTACTGTCAAAAAAAGTCAAATTCAGCTAAAAATCGCAGAGCCAACAAATTCAGCCCACTTTCATATTTGTGAATATTTAATCTGAAAATAATGGGTCAATAAGCATCATGGACGATACTGAAAGCACGACGACTTCTGTTGACGAGAACACCAACCTGTGCGATAACCCGACGCGGGATACTCTCGCCGAAGGATTACTTGGACTTCTCAAGCCTACCGTGGACCAACTTGACGACAGGGTTAGAGCTACTAGGTAATCATTTTCTCTATATTATACGTTTATTTTTCGACTCCCGTTTCTCATTCCTTTTTTATTAGTAAAATAATAATTTATTATTGATTTATAAATCTAATTTGCGATCTACCATTCGTAAAGACGCACGCTAAGCGAACCTTGACGAGAAGCGCTTGATAAGAAAATCCCGCTTATATTTTACTACATACAATAAATAGTGCTGGCGAATTTTTCTATACTAAATTTGATAGATTTCTAAAACTGAATTTGCGTTAGCGAGCCACATAGAACTTGTATGGTAACTAATGCTACGGGTTCATAATAATAAACAATAGTCAGGTCTTCCTAACCATTATTGGTTATTTTTAATCCCACCAAAAACATTCTGTAAAAAACTAGCCAAGTCTCGATGGAGCTGCTTGTTTATCTCTAAAAAATAATGAAATCTAGACAAAGTCGTGCCAAGTCTAAGATTTCTTACTGCGATTTCTTTATTATTATAGTTAATGTTGTGTGACTTGGCCGTTGAAAGGTAGACAAGGGTATTATACCAGGTGCTCCATGACACCATTGCACCAATCTGTCCGCTAACCATTCATGATAGAAAATTGCCACTTGGAAAACGTTGATTGAATAACCAGTCAATTGTAGGCTTGATAAAGCTGCGTATTTCAATAATACTTATGTTTAGGCGATCCAAGTGTCATGAAGCATCTGGTTTTGTACCCTTGTGTACCCTTCAACGGCCAAGTCACACAACATTAACTATAATAATAAAGAAATCGCAGTAAGAAATCTTAGACTTGGCACGACTTTGTCTAGATTTCATTATTTTTTAGAGATAAACAAGCAGCTCCATCGAGACTTGGCTAGTTTTTTACAGAATGTTTTTGGTGGGATTTCACTTCTTTTTGTAGAAACGCTATATTATAAGGTTACTATAAGGCCGACAGGCAGACAGGCGAAAGTAAATAAAAGCTTTATACAATTTTAACCATTGACTGCAAATGTAACTTTGTAATCCTATACATTTATATGAGATTACAAAGTTATTTATGCAGATTAATTATCTCGAAAACGAGACCGAAATTGCATGTTTTTTTAGTTTTCCTATGGCTTATACAATAAATTCTAAGTATATACCAAATTTCAGCTCTCTGAGTTTATGGGAAGTACTAGTTCTATTTTGATGATCATGAGTGAGTGAGTGAGTGAGTGTCGAAAATGCGAAACTTTGCTTTCGCTTAACTTCAGAACTGAATGACCTACAGACTTGAAATTTTGGATTTTAAGTATGTAGTTATAGCTTACTGGATGACGAAAATTTCTGTGTTCTGGTCTTATCCAGAGGTTCTCAAATAGGGGCCTGAAAATGCGGCGAAATGGTTCCTGTAAAGGATGGTACGGCAGTGCTTGCTTCGCGCTCGACTTGGCGGGGGCACTACCGTGCCCCCAGATATAATTATATAGTCCTATATGAGTAAAACCTTAGTTTGCAACTCTAAGAGGAAATAAATTAAAATGAATAAAAAAATCAAATTTAGTCTTATTGGAAATGAAAGTTGATGCATACTAATCTGGGGGCACGGCAGTGCCCCCGCCAAGTCGAGCAAAAAAAGCGGCACGGCCGTACCATCCTTTTCTGGAAGCAGTTCAGACCATTTTCGACCCCCTATAACTTCGTTGTGGAAAATACTAGAAGCTTCAATTTTTAACAACCGAGTATGCATTGTATAAACACGATTTATTCCAAATTTCATTCAATTTGAACTAGTCGTTTGAAAATTATAACTAGTCAAAGTTTTGTAATTTTGTCACTCACTCACTCACTCATTCACTGACCGATCATCAAAAGTCTAAGGCACTTCTAGCAAACATAGCAGGTTCAAACTTGGTACATACTTAGAGTTTATTGTATAAACCATAGGAAAACTAAAAAAACTTGCAATTTCGGTCTAGTTTTCGAGATACATAAACTGCATACATAACTTTGTAATCCCGTATAAATGTATAGGATTACAAAGGATTACATTTGCAGTCAACGGTAAAAATTGCATAAAATCCCAATAATAATGCCATAATATATATGCCGTAATAATGTATAAAGCCAGGGAAGGATTATCCCGCCTTCTAGGTTTAGTCTGCTCCCATCTACGGGCGTCGTCACTTAAGATCAGGCGTTATCGTGGGCAAAGGCTAACCTATAACTATTAAAAAAAAAACAAAAAGTAGTGAGATGCCACAAAAAACATAACTTGTAAAAAATACCAAGTCTCGCAACTGCAGTTCTTCTACCGTAAAAAGTTGTGAAATCCATGTACTACCAAGTCGGTAAAATCTTTTGTGTTTTAAATTAATAGATTGACTTGGCAATCGCACTATTATGTCGGTATATTACTTGAGAGATACATTGTTGTGTTTTCATGCGATGGCCAAGTCGATCTATTGATTTAAAACACAAAAGATTTTACCGACTTGGTAGTACATGGATTTCACAACTTTTTACGGTAGAAGAACTGCAGTTGCGAGACTTGGTATTTTTTACAAGTTATGTTTTTTGTGGCATGAAATATTACAAATTATAATGATTGCAATATGACATTCACTCATTAATTCATTGCAGTATTTTTGGTCTCAATTTTGATAAATTCAGATAAGTAAGAGATAGCATGCACTATCTCTAAATCAACTACATAGATAGAAAATTTTAATCAGAAATATTGCTACAGAATGGCCCTTAGTAATATTCTTCTATTTGATACCTACATTTAAGCTAAATTAGGGCAGCTATTAAGGTATGAAGTATGAATAAGTAACATACACAAATCTGTGCCCTGCAGTTTTTTCAGCTGAAAAGTAACCTATATGTTATTTCAGGGTCTAAGCCCTAAACTATCTACATACCAAATTTCAGCTCAATTAGTTTTTTAGCTGTTTAGGCATGAATAGATAACAAATAACAGACACACATCTATACTTTTGAATTTATCACATCAGTAAAGTATTACAATTACTTTGAACAAAAATTTCTATCTGTATCATTACTTATGATTACAAAAATAGAGAAAAAATATATAGCTGCTGTCTGCTGTACCAAGCTATATTATGACAAAATAACTTTGTTTTCAGGATATCTCAATTAGAATTAAAACAGCAGATAGACTCGTTAAATGAAGAGCTAGCAAAAGTGAAGGAGACTCTAAACAACCAGCCTGATTTGGATCCCTACGTAAAGAAGTTGATAGCGTGCAAGCATAAAGTTACTGTTGTACTCAATGTACTGCAAGCCTCACAGGTAAAGCTTATATTTTAGTATTTAAAAATCAATCAATCAACTCTCTACTTTTTTGTAACAACTCAACCCTCAAAATAATTTCTGTAACATTTTACATGCAATTTTAGCAAATAGTCCAGTAAAAGAAGAAATGTGGATCGAAAAGTCGAAAGCAGAAAAACTAACTTAGTAACTTTGTTTGTACTAGTTAGGAGATAAACATACTAAAAGTCCCCACCCCTCCGAGGTGAGCCCGAGGGGGGGGAGGCCGAAGAAGGTCCCATTTTTAGGTTTTTTGCTTATATGTCAAATACTGTGCGTTGTACGATATTTTGTAGTACTACATTATTAAACCTCATAAAATTTTCTACAACTTCGGCCTTGACACTTTTCATTTATCTCCAAGCGTTGTCCAGCTATGAGCTTCTAAACATTGTCTATTTTGAAGACGCTTAAATTAGTTTTCCATACAAAATCGGTAAAAAAATCTTACAAATAAAATTTGACCAACTTCTGGTTGTCGTATCATAATGAAACTTTGCAAATGTCTAGAAATCTGATGACAGTTTAATAATCTGGTACCACTGAGCTGATCTGATGATGGAGCCAGGAGGTGTCTAATGAAACTCTTTAATGGCTATTAGTAAAACCGGCGACTTTAGGCTCATTACATTCGAATTGATGAGACGTAGGCACCTCCTGGTCCATTATCAGACCCTCGACAGCAAGTGTTATGAAAAAGTCTCATCGATTCGAATGTAATGTGCCCAAACTCGACGGGTTTACTAATAGCCATTGAAGAGTTTCAGTAGACATCTCCTGGCTCCATCATCAGATCAGCTCAGTGGTACCAGATTATTAAACTGTCATCAGATTTCTAGACATTTGCAAAGTTTCATTATGATACGACAACCAGAAGTTGGTCAAATTTTATTTGTAAGATTTTTTTACCAAATTTGTATGGAAAACTAATTTAAGCGTCTTCAAAATAGACAATGTTTAGAAGCTCATAGCTGGACAACGCTTGGAGATAGATGAAAAGTGTCAAGGCCGAAGTTGTAGAAAATTTTATGAGGTTTAATAATGTAGTATAACAAAATATCGTACAACGCACAGTTTTTGACATATAAGCAAAAAACCTAAAAATGGGACCTTCTTCGGCCTCCCTCCCCTCGGGCTCACCTCGGAGGGGTGGGGACTTTTAGTATGTTTATCTCCTAACTAGTACAAACAAAGTTACTAAGTTAGTTTTTCTGCTTTCGACTTTTCGATCCACATACCCTTTTTGGGCACTCATTGACTGGGCTAAAAGAGCAGATTGATTGGGCCGCACCCTTGCATGAGAACTTGAACCTTATTTTAAAGAAACTAGAAGTAATAGATATCAATTTTGATCTAAACCAGAAGTGTTTCCAAGATCAAGGGGTTATAGCAAAAAGTGAAGATTTTTGTGGTGCATAAAATGACAAATGAATGCTCATAATGTTTTCAGTCTAAAAGATCAGCTCTAATATATTTACTAACTTTTCAGGATAGATTAAATGAAATAAGACGTATGATACAAAAAGACAAGGCTGCACGACCAGCTCTACCCTCACCTCCCTCAGAGCCAGAACAAAGCACGAGTGGCATTTCAGAGCGAGGCTCCATCAACTAACACAATGGAAACACCATATCAAAACCACATCAACAAAGTGGACTTCGACCATGTCTACGAACCAGCTGAAGACAGCTTCCTAATCATCGATGCCTTAGAGAAAGATCTCAATTACTTAAAATCTAAAAACCCTACTTTTTGCTTGGAAGTTGGGTCTGGAAGTGGTGTTATTATCACCGCTTTGGGAATGGCACTTCCCGGGACTTTTTGTGTAGGCACTGATGTCAATTTGAAAGCTTGTGTGATGTCGAAACAAACTGCGGAATACAATAAAGTTGGTTTGGATTGTGTGAATATGGATTTGGCTGGAACATTCCGGGATTACCTCTTTGATGTTGTTATATTCAATCCGCCATATGTAGTGACGGAATCTGATGAATGCGGAGGGAACGGTATTGAGGCAAGTTGGGCCGGTGGGATTAAAGGCAGAGAAATCACTGATAGACTGCTAGAAATTATACCAAAGAAGCTAGCTCTAAACGGCACTTTCTACCTCCTGCTCATTGAAGAAAACATTCCAGAAGAAGTGATACAAATCATGTCCCAATACGGATTTAATTCTGAGATGGTAATCAAAAGAAAAGTAAGAAACGAACAGCAACAAGTGTTAAAGTTTTTTAGGTAAAGTTTGTAATATAAGATGCAATTTAAATATATAAAAATAAATGTTTATTGTAATAAGTTTAACATAAATATATCTTTTGTAAATAATATGAGTATTTTACTGTTTGAGATTCTTCTTGACGGCCTCTCCGAAGAGTTTAGCACCTTCGTCGTTTTCAGCTGCTCCGGGGAGAGTTGAGCATTCCTTCAGCCATTTCTGGATGTTAGGGAAGGATGAGATGTCCCATCCAACAGCCTGAAATAGACACTCAGATGGTTTTGAACTTTCACAAACAACAACAGAAAATGTAGGAAGTCTATTAGTTACTTAAGCAACACAAGACAACTTTGCTTTCATAAAATGTATGTTAACTAATTTTTTTTTTTATAATCATATTTTTGACAAACTGTCCCACAAAATTTTTATTGATAATTTATTCTACTTTTCCTTTAATGACTAACAACACTGTCTTTTCTAATAATGATAATTTATGTATATGACTGTCTCATGTATCTAAATATATAAAAGGAAAGAGTGACTGACTGATCTATCAACGCACAGCCCAAACCGCTGAACGGATTGAGTTGAAATTTGGAACACAAATAGGTTTCATGATGTAGACCTCCGCTAAGAAAGGATTTCTGTACGCGGGCAAAGCCGCGAGCACAAGCAAGTTATACATATTTTTAATCAAATCATTCTCATAAGTTTATATAATTATTTACAATGAAAGATAATACAAATATGTGATAATTACCAGAATACTAGTAACACTAGCATAAATAGATGTATCTGCAATAGTAGGTGTGTCTCCGGCAACATATTTAGTCTTGGAGAGGAATTCCTCCAAGAAAGCAAAGGTTGCGTTAAGGTCATTCTTCTGAGGCTCTGGAATCTCAGCCACTCCAAGGAATAGAATTGGGAACTGTGAAAAAATGTAAGTTAATGGATGTCAATGAAGTACTAGACTAAAAGATTAGCCCAAAGTAAATGCATAGAGAAGGGAATTGTTAGCATGATTAAGTGAATAATATCAAATAATGTATTTATTTATTCTTATTATTATTATTATAAAATTATTGGCCTGCTCCATAAAGTGGCTAGGATGCACAAGTTTAAAATATCAAAGTCCCTCATTAAATAAATTAATAATAATTCATTTCACTTACACAAATTGCTCTGATCTTAACATACAGATTGGCCGCATCAAAGTATAGCCTTTGATGAATGGTGGCTCTTCGTTTCAAGTCCTTAGGGTACCACTGGTCATCTTTGCCATACTTATCGGCTAGATACGAAGCAATAGCTCGACTTTCCCACAGTGCAAACCCGTCATCCACCAAAGTAGGTACGCAATGCTGAGGATTTATAGCTAAGAACTTCTCACTCAGCTGCTCTTTCTTGAACAAATCCACTATTTCTATCTCTACAGGCACACCGATGCATCTTGCGGAGAGTAGAGCACCTCGAGACGGGCCACTAATTGGGAAATGGTACAGTTTTACAGAAGACATTACTTTAACCAGAATAAAACTTCGGACAAAGTTTTGTAAGTTGTTTTGCGCGCTTGTATTGTTTAGGTATTTGTGCAGTAGCAATAACTGGTGTTTCTCGACCTTTGATTCTTCAAATGAATAATTGAGCCTTTTACTAATGATAGATTAAGGTTCAAGGTCTTCTATTTATGTGAGAAATAATAATTTATGTAAATTTACTTTAATTTACTGACCACAAAAAAGCTCAACTTTTCAAATTTTAGACAACCATAGACAAGTTTGCATCTTGATAATCTTTTTATTTTATGATAATATAGTAAAGTGTAACTGCACCATTTTCACATTAGCTAAATCAATTTCAAGGGCTATTTACACGAGCGGTTCCTAGCTTTAAAATAATCGCTTCCAACTTCAACTGCTTATTACTGTAGTCTGTGACTGCTTATCACTTAACTTGAAAAGATATTAAACGACTTGATGTAGTGAGAAAAAATTATATACATTATTTATTACTTCATAATCCTCTAATTTGATTTTGCAAAAGAGATAATAAATCAAAATATTTGCAATTTTTTTTAATAACATTTATCTATGTAATTCTAAATACGTTAAGTTCATACTCATTTACATGAGCGGTTTATTTAGTCATTGTTTCTGTCTGTCTGTAACCTCCATGGTCTCTAATCAATGATGACAGTTGACATTTTTTGACACTTTCAATGTTTTGTTATGGTTTTGTTTTGGTTTTGATTAAAACTTCTGTGATCAATTATTATTAATAATTACCCTAGAACATAATAATTATCTGTTATTTCGTTATTATAGTATTTCAATTTATGAAATAAATTAAAACTACATTGTTACAGTTTGTGTGAAAATATAAAACCACATAGTGTATACCATGTCTTCTGATATCTGCAGACTGTGTTTGGAAAAGGAATTTCTCACAAGTATTTTTAAAATAAGAAACGCGGTTAGAATATCTTCTGCGATTACCAATTTATCAAGACTCGATGTAAGTACAGTAATACTTTGTTTAAAACTAAAAAAAGCTGAATCCATAATAATTTTGAACAGTAAATTATTAAGTAAACCATCTCATAAGATTGATGATTTTGTAATAATTCTACTTATAGTTTTAAAGTATACTTAATCTTAAAATACTTAGGTATAACTAGAAAATCATAATAAGTAAAAAGTAAATAGTATAAATTTTAAATTAATAATCTTATTTATCTATGTCTTTCAGATACAACCAAATGATGGTCTTCCCAGTAAAATATGTGCTACCTGTATTAAAAAATTGGACTCTTGCATTGAATTTATCAATATGTGCCAAAACTCTGATTCAAAATTAAGGTTGACCAATGACACCCATTCTCAAAAAAACTCTGAAACTGATGATGAACATAATCCTTTAATAATTATCGAAGAAAATAGTATTGAATCTGATAATCAAGATATTGATATAAAAGAAATTATAGAAAACAAATTAGAGTTAAAAGAAAAAGATGTCATGAAGGGCAAAAAATTGTCTATAAAACAGCAATGTTTTACATGTGGGAAAGTTATGTCTTCAAGGTAATTTTATTATTTTGTTTTTAGAGTTATTGTTTTTGTGGAACATTCTCTCATAAAATGATAGAAATATGTATGTATGAAGCAATATTTTTAAGATTTACATAAAAAATACATGACAAAAAAAACTTCTTAATTTAAAGTAATTATAATTTTCTCTCTAAGATATAAAAAAAATGTGTGCGTGTACTAGTGTACACACGTAAGAAGTGAAACTTCTTTAAGGCCTTATAACATATTTCAGAATTTATACTCTATGCCAATTAATTGATGTTCATTAAATTCATGTTAATTGGAGAAAGTGAAAGTACTCTTCGTCTGAACCAACCGTGGTAGGGGCAAGAAACAAAAGATGGCGCGTAACGGAAAAATGTGACGGTAAATTTTTTTCCAACACCGATAAAGAAGTTTCACTTCAAAAATAAAGATTTCAATATAACATGGGTATTTAATAATTTGTTGATTCTATTTCAGGTTTAGGTTGAAAACACATCTAAGGACTCACACTGGAGAGAGACCTTTTTCATGTACTCATTGTAATAAAACCTTCTCTTTGGAACAAAGCCTGAAAATTCATATGAGAGTTCATACGGTAACAATTTACGTAATATTAATTATTCTGGAATTTCTGAGTAGGTTTATCATACATTTTATTCATTATAACTAAAAGACTGTCTATTTTGAAGTGAAACTTCTTTATCGGCGTTGGAAAAAATTTACCGTCACATTTTTTCGTTTACGCGTCACATTTTTCAGTTACGCGCCATCTTTTGTTTCTTGCCCCTACCACGGTTGGTTCAGACGAAGAGTACTTTCACTTTCTCCAATGAACATGAATTTAAAAAATTTATATATTTAAATTTAATTTAATTAAAGAAGTTTCACTTCTTACGTGTGTAAACTAGTACACGCACAAATTTTTTATAATTATATGTATTTACTGTTATCACAAATTAAAAAGAAATAAGGATCTATTTTTAGTTCTAAAAACCACTAACTACAGTTTTAAGTATATATTTTATTATTTTAGGGTGAAAAACCACTGCAATGCTCCATATGTGGAGAATCATTCGCCCAATCTGCAGGTCTAGCTACTCACAAACGTAAGCATACGGGCCAGACACCGTACACATGTGTGCTGTGTCCTAGAAGTTTCCGTACAAACGCACACTTGCAATATCATGTCAGGTATTTATCAATATTTTATAAAGAATGCTAACTAAATGTAACAAAAATGTAATGAATCAGCCATTCCAATCTCCTAATCTCTTGTATTTTAGTTATTGTTAATAAGTGGATATTAATTATTATTATGTATTTAAAAGTAACACTTTTTACAAATAATTTTGCCGTAACCAACTGCAAACCTGGTGGTGGACATTTGACATTAATATTCTAACATTGAGTCTCTCCCACTTTTTTTTCATGATAATAGTTGTTAATATTAGGTATTTACTCTTATTTCAGGCGTCACACTGGTGAGAAGAACTTTGAATGTGACACATGTAATAAAGCATTTATAACTCGAAGCAGTCTAAAGCAGCATCTCCTCACACATTCTGGTGACCGTCCCCATATCTGCTCTATATGCGGCAAGAAAATGGCTCGTGCATCACACGTCAAACGCCACATGCAACACGTGCATATGAAAAAAGAAAAACAGGAGAAGAGTGAAGAAAATGAAATTGTGTAGATTTTAAGATTACAATAATTTTATTGCAAATAATGTTAAAATCTGTGATAATAATAAATATTTATTTGTAACATATTTTAATAAATGAACCTGTCGGGACAGGATACCGGGCGCGTAGCGTAGTAACCTATATGTGTCACTGTCACCATATTGTCGCTCATTCTGGAGCCCCTCAGGCATGGTTTACAGCGTGTATATAACGGGCGAGAAGAATAAGACATCACACCACAATATGATTAGTTTTATTACAGTTGCAAACAGTTACATTACAATGTGATTAGGGATGATATTACACTACTCTGTATTACACAATATTAACGGGGACCGAGTGTTCCGCAAAGCTACGAACGCTTCGATAACTAATTCGATACCCAAACCGTATAGTGACCGTCCCAGTCACCCTTCGGACATAACGTCCGTCCGAGGTGCCGTCCCGAAGTAAAGTGACCGTCCCAGCCGCCAGCCAAACGTAAAAGTGAGTCTCCGTCGTCTACACAGCTCAATATAATACCTCACGCCCGTCCGCCCTACCGCTCGCTCACAACAGCGCCCCTAGCGGACGACCGTGCAACTACTCGACTCTCATTGGCTAACGTCACTTCCCGTCACTCCCCTTTACTTGTCAACCGATCATGAAAATGCGATGTTGCCTGCGTTACACAAGAGATGGCGCCACTTCCGTCTCTGGTCCACCGAATTTAACTATGTGGCGTCTAAACTAAGTAGCTATAATCTAAGCAGCCGATACGGCCTTCCTGACGCTCGCACGTCCTCGGGCGATCTTCTTGCAGAGCGAACTCCCGCAGGGTGAGCTCTCCCAGCGCGATCTTACTGCACATCTATAACAAAAGGACACCATGTTAATTGATTCCACATTCCACCGCTCGTTCATCCTGACATAATTATCCTGACATAATATCCTGACATAATTCTTTCAAAAGTGACAGATAATTGAGGCTCTCATTAGAAAATATACCCCAGCGACTTAGCATGCCATCAAGTTCGGTTGTGACACGCGACAGCTCAAAACTCAAGATGCACCAGCAGTACAGACCGGATAAAAGTGTCTCTTCGATCTACAGCCACCGCAGCAGCTAGTAGGGTTCGACCCAGATCACAAAATCCTTTCGACTGACTCTGGACTCACTGCATCAACAATAGCCCGGATAACAGAGTCCCTTCGATCTACGGCAACCGCAGCAGCCAGTAGGGTTCGACCCGGACCTCTGCATCCTTTCGACTACTCACTATGCGCTCACCGCATCAACAATAGCCCGGATAACAGAATCCCTTCGATCTACGGCAACCGCAGCAGCCAGTAGGGTTCGACCCGGATCTCTGCATCCCCTCGACTATTCACTATGCACTCACCGCATCAACAGTAGCCCGGATAACAGAATCCCTTCGATCTACGGCAACCACAGCGGCCAGTAGGGTTCGACCCGGATCTCTGCATCCCCACGACTACTCACTATGCACTCACAGCATAACAATAGCCCGGATAACAGAGTCTCTTCGATCTATAGCTCCCGCAGTAGCCCATAGGGTTCGACCCAGACATCTGAATCCTTTCGACTATCTCACAACACACATCGAACAGCCGTGTCACCTCCAACCGCAACTGATCACACCACTTTGTCGAGGTAATTTCACTTCAAGAGTTGGAAACTATTATAACTCGAAATAAAAACCCGCATGAACTACACAAACTCTCCCTTACGACATGGGAACAAGATAATTTGCTATCGACTACCGTGAAAAAAGGCTACTAATAAATTTTTTTTTTTTTTTTTTGGATTGGTTGGTTTGGTTTGGTTTGGACCTCTATCTCTCGTGGTGACTGGCAACTAAACATAAAAGGCGATACAAATCCTTTCTCTCTCTCTCCCCCCCCCTTTTTTTTCTCTCCTCCCCCCTTTTTATTTCTCTCTCCTCTGTACACTCAGAACGACCGCGCGTCGCACGACTACACGCGCTGTTGCTCAGGATAGCGCGCCATGTGACCGCACACGCACCGATGCTCAGGACAGCACATCGCACGCTCGTACGCGCTGCTGCACGTCACTCATCTGTAATAAAGATACCACAGCACAGAATTTCGTTTCCTTTACCTGACCTAACCTCAATTGTAATGTAAGCCTAAGATCTGAATATCGTATTATACCGGTACACAAACCGGTGGCATTAAAATTGCAATTTTCAATAGTGCACCTAACCTAACTCAAACCTAACCTCATTTAATGTAATCAGTCAGACTAAAATCTCAGAATTTCTTATTTTACTTCCATTAACACAACGCCCCTCGCGTTCCCGCTCCCTTATTAATTATCAGATAACACTTCTAAGCTTTGTTCTAAGCTGACTACACTGCGAGCCATGTTCAACTATTTACAACAAAAGTGAGGGTAGGTAATTAGTATTGAGCGACATTAAAACTTAGCTCAGGAATTAAATTCTCTACTACCACCCATCGCACACTAAAATGCTACCACATCAGTAGACAACAAGCTACGGTTACGTAGTCTTGAAGTAGGCATGAACAAAAAAACATCGACTCACCAAATAATTTGCATCGCTGATAAGACTCGATCTCTCAGATCGACTCAAAGCTCACAGTCACACCAAGGTCGACTCGTTGCTCAACCAGCAGCATCGCAGGTCACAGCGCAGCATACTCAGCACGCACGCATACACGCACGTATGCACGCACGCAATCAGGAACAGGCGCGCACACACGAGCGCTAGCAAATGCGCTCCACTGCAGAGGTCGCGCAGCTATAGCGCGCGGACACGGCAGGCAGATCACGTAGACATCTCACAGACACAGCGCGCATATCGCGTAGACATCGGCGCAAACACAGCGCGCAGTTCGGGCACTCAGCACTCGCCACAGGAAAAGCCAGGTGCGGCAAACAAGGCAGGCAAACTGAAACATTGAAAAAAAACACGTTAAATTATTTCACCGTTCTTTATCCCACTTCTGATGTCGGGACAGGATACCGGGCGCGTAGCGTAGTAACCTATATGTGTCACTGTCACCATATTGTCGCTCATTCTGGAGCCCCTCAGGCATGGTTTACAGCGTGGATATAACGGGCGAGAAGAATAAGACATTACACCACAATATGATTAGTTTTATTACAGTTGCAAACAGTTACATTACAATGTGATTAGGGATGATATTACACTACTCTGTATTACACAATATTAACGGGGACCGAGTGTTCCGCAAAGCTACGAACGCTTCGATAACTAATTCGATACCCAAACCGTATAGTGACCGTCCCAGTCACCCTTCGGACATAACGTCCGTCCGAGGTGCCGTCCCGAAGTAAAGTGACCGTCCCAGCCGCCAGCCAAACGTAAAAGTGAGTCTCCGTCGTCTACACAGCTCAATATAATACCTCACGCCCGTCCGCCCTACCGCTCGCTCACAACAGCGCCCCTAGCGGACGACCGTGCAACTACTCGACTCTCATTGGCTAACGTCACTTCCCGTCACTCCCCTTTACTTGTCAACCGATCATGAAAATGCGATGTTGCCTGCGTTACACAAGAGATGGCGCCACTTCCGTCTCTGGTCCACCGAATTTAACTATGTGGCGTCTAAACTAAGTAGCTATAATCTAAGCAGCCGATAAACCTATGTTAAACTTGTGTGTACAATCCATGTATTTCTTTCTATATCATAATACAATAGGGCATTTTCATTTTTAAGTGTACCCTGATCAAAATACACGTATTTTTTCAAAGTTGTGTTTTTAAGATGTTTAATGGACCTAAGCTGTACTATGTAATCTGGCGGACTTAAATAACTATTTTATTTATAACAAATAGCATGTTTTCCTTATTAAAAACGATAACTAAATGGACATTGTAGTAAAATAGAGGTCAGTTTAGTGACTACATAAAAATCGCCCTGTATTAATATTAAAGGGATTATAACTTAAATTCTATTTTCTATTGCAGCTTGATATTATAATCCATCGAAAAAAATAGATAGTAACTTTGAATTTCAATCAGATTTTTTATAATGAATTTTTAACATCGGTTTTGCCAAAAGTGATGCCAATAAGATTGATTTTTTTATTTTATTTCTTAAACAGAGCGGTTAGTTTTTTAATGAATTGTGTTGAGTTCAACATTTCAACCGGTGCAAACAATATTTAAAATGCTTTTAAGTAAACTAACAATACATAATTTATAAATAAATATTTTGTTCATCTAAAAATGGAGACAGTCACGAAACTGACTCATTGAATATCCTTAAGCTGAGGTTACATGAATCGAAAATGATACAGATTTTATGAACGTTCTAGTTTTCGCCTTTCTCTGTAACGTTTAGTCCTTTCCGCGCCACTAAGAGGCATAGTGAAGTGTATTATATATATTTTAATATCAATTTACCTGTAAAATTATATTATAAATATATTTTCAAATTGTCGATGTAACTCTAGCCTTATGTGTAAATTTAGTGACATTTGAAGTCAGTCCTATATGTGACGAAATAAAAATGTCACTAAATTGACGTCACATTCTCAGGCAAGATTAAAAGAAAAATGTTTTTAAATTCCAATATGATATTTAGTAAGAATAAAGTTAGCGGAAATAATTCTAAGTTATACCTGAATGGTTTGAAATAATTCTAGAATGCTTAACGTCTATATTTAATAAGGAAATAACATCACTAACCTGACAATAAAAATGGCATCAGCTGCTGACCAAAACAAAACACCCTTTCGCTTGAGAAACTGTTTTAATTACTAATGTTTTAAATTACTGGCCGTGATCTTCTTCACAGATGGTGCCATTTTAGGCAATATAAGTTTCTTTAGTAATTCTTTTTAACCATAAAATACTGTCACTAAATTGACATGTCCAAACGGTTCAAGTTTTAGACATTTGTTTAAAAATGTATTTTAGTATGTTTTATTAGCGTTTATATTACAAATTTAATATATGTGAAAGTAAAAATAACAAGCTATGCTTGCATCAAAACAGTGAATATATATGTATAATATTATTTTAGTAATTTGAGCCAATATAATCTTGTGACGGCGGCGACATGCCAAAAACAGCTACTCTGGATATTTAAAATACTCATAAAATAATAATTAAAAGGTGTTTTACTAAACCTGCAGTCTAATTCGCTAACTTAATATATATTTTACCTTTTTATATTAAACTTTAAACAAAATGTCCATTATTAAACTCGCAAAAAAATTTTAAACACCGGCGACATGCTCAAATTGGCAGGTACACTTAAAACTGAAAATGCCCAATAACGTGAAAAATAACAAAAATAGAGTAAAATAGTTAGCAAGATAAGCGTAGACAGAGAAAGAACTATAGACTTTGGGATGTGTTCTATCTCATTCGCACGAGAAAGAGAACAACTTATGCGAAAGCTGTGTAAAAGAAAGAAATAGAATGATGCTATTTTTTGTTTCATACAGCGTGCCGCTTTTTTCGTGTTTCGCAAAGTAGTTTGCGAAACAAATTTTGACAGCTAGCTGCAAAATATTGTAGTCGTCTTGATTAAAATATAAATTACTGATTTTCAGCAAAGATTTTTTTAATGAAATTACTTGTAAACGATAAAGACTGAATATATATCTACAATTTAGGTTAAAAAATGGTGCGGTGTAGCGTGATAGGGTGTGTAGGTGCACTACACTACATACCTACAAGTACCTTACCTTACCACGTACCTCAAGATCAATACCTGCGATGTACCTCACCATGTCCACAATATACCCGGACATGGCTACAACATACCTTACAACACAGCACCAATACCTAAAAGTTACCAGGGAAGAAAGAAAACACAACGCTCAAGCACTTCACTTCATTTATTTGTTATTGTTCAAGAAACAAGACGCCTTGAAAAGGGCGGTTTTGTTGATGTTCAATTCGGAGAAGAAACAAGTGACACTCTGGTTGAACACACGTCGCTGCAGTCCAGACTTCACACACGTCGCTGCAGTCCAAACTTCACACACGTCGCTCCAGTCTAGACTTCACACTCGTCACTACAGTCTAGAATCTAGACTTCTTCACAACACTTTGATGAGCTGGGGCGCACACGTGAACACGTGTGAGCGGCGAGGCGACGTCCGGGCGAATGAAGAGGCCAACTCCCGCGCGCTGTATTTACGAGAGCCGCAACATATATACCCTGCGCACATCGATCTGCGCATCAGTTTTATATCACTATTTCTATCTCTTTCATGTAAATATTTCTTCTCTTTCTAATTTCTCATAAAACTTTCTTTTGTGTACGCTAGTTGTAAGGTATTTATTTTGTATATAGGTAGGCTCATTTTTGTAAATAAACATTCCATATTTTACCTTCTGATTTAGTGTTTCACTTACACTACCTACTTCAGCTAGGCACCATAAACGCCTAAAGTGGTGACCCCGACGTGATCTGCCCGACGTGATGGCGACGCAACGCCTAAAGTGGTGACCCCGAAGACTGTTCACCGTGGCCCGAAGAATGTTCACCGTCGTCCGAAGAATGTTCACCGCCGCTACCGCCTAATGTGGTGACACGTCGCTAAAAGTCTTATCACCGCTGTCGCTGCCTTTCACTGGTACCTACAGTGGTGACCGACACCAAAACAACAACGAAGCTCTGCACGACGACCACGCAGAAAATCCACCATGGAACCCACTGCAGCCGCCGCCGCCGCTTCGAACACAGCGAAATCCACCACCACCTACATCACGCCACCGCCACTATCATCACGCCACCACCACTATCATCACGCCACCGCCACTATCATCACGCCACCGCCACTATCATCACAAGACTCCGACTTCAACAAATACCTCATCGAAGAAATCCGCAAGCTAAAATTCGAAGTTGCCGCCATCAAATCGGAGCAACAACGAATCTTTAACAACTGCCACAATGCAACGCCGACGAGTCTCAACAACAATAACAACACAAGAAGAAGCTCCAGTAACACAGTTTCACCGCACTGTTATTATCATCGTCGGTACGGCGCACAAGCACGCCACTGCATTACACCGTGCAGCTACACAAAATGCGAAGTCGGAAAACCTAAACAAATATCACCAGAAGCTCAACCCAGCGTAGAAGAAAATTCTTACCGCCTATTCGTCGTTGACAAGAATTCTCAACATAAATTCCTCATCGACACCGGCGCCAATATCTCCGTTTTACCGCGACCAAAAGGAGCGCAACCTAAACCGCTCGATTTTCAACTGTACGCTGCAAATAACACCGTCATACCTACATACGGGGAGAAGACAATCACGCTCGACCTCAGTCTACGAAGACCGTTCAAATGGACTTTCATCGTCGCTGACGTGGGAAAGCCAATAATCGGCGCTGATTTCCTGCGACATGGACTACGACTTCGTTGATCGTCTGCGCAACTCTATCGCCGCCGTGAAGCCTGCGCAACCTACAACGCCGCATAGCAACAGCCGACCCATATTCGTCAACCAAGATCTCAAGACCTGCGAGTACGTTTTCGTACGCACGGACGCAGTTAAGAAGCCGCTGCAACCTGCGTACGAAGGGCCGTACAAAGTCGTCGAGCGGAACGATAAAACGTTCCTACTAAAAGTTCCTGAGAATCGATCGCCCACTATATCGATCGATCGCGTGAAACCTGCCTACACGATCAACCTCGACACTGACGTCGATGCACCCGCTACTACAGACAGCGCAGCTACTCCGTCATCGAGTGATCTACATATACCTACAACATCCGTACCTGCCACGAAGCAATCAAGATCCGGCCGCAATATAAAACTGCCGGTACGCTTCGCTTGAGGGGGAGTACTGTAGGTGCACTACACTACATACCTACAAGTACCTTACCTTACCACGTACCTCAAGATCAATACCTGCGATGTACCTCACCATGTCCACAATATACCCGGACATGGCTACAACATACCTTACAACACAGCACCAATACCTAAAAGTTACCAGGGAAGAAAGAAAACACAACGCTCAAGCACTTCACTTCATTTATTTGTTATTGTTCAAGAAACAAGACGCCTTGAAAAGGGCGGTTTTGTTGATGTTCAATTCGGAGAAGAAACAAGTGACACTCTGGTTGAACACACGTCGCTGCAGTCCAGACTTCACACACGTCGCTGCAGTCCAAACTTCACACACGTCGCTCCAGTCTAGACTTCACACTCGTCACTACAGTCTAGAATCTAGACTTCTTCACAACACTTTGATGAGCTGGGGCGCACACGTGAACACGTGTGAGCGGCGAGGCGACGTCCGGGCGAATGAAGAGGCCAACTCCCGCGCGCTGTATTTACGAGAGCCGCAACATATATACCCTGCGCACATCGATCTGCGCATCAGTTTTATATCACTATTTCTATCTCTTTCATGTAAATATTTCTTCTCTTTCTAATTTCTCATAAAACTTTCTTTTGTGTACGCTAGTTGTAAGGTATTTATTTTGTATATAGGTAGGCTCATTTTTGTAAATAAACATTCCATATTTTACCTTCTGATTTAGTGTTTCACTTACACTACCTACTTCAGCTAGGCACCATAAACGCCTAAAGTGGTGACCCCGACGTGATCTGCCCGACGTGATGGCGACGCAACGCCTAAAGTGGTGACCCCGAAGACTGTTCACCGTGGCCCGAAGAATGTTCACCGTCGTCCGAAGAATGTTCACCGCCGCTACCGCCTAATGTGGTGACACGTCGCTAAAAGTCTTATCACCGCTGTCGCTGCCTTTCACTGGTACCTACAGTGGTGACCGACACCAAAACAACAACGAAGCTCTGCACGACGACCACGCAGAAAATCCACCATGGAACCCACTGCAGCCGCCGCCGCCGCTTCGAACACAGCGAAATCCACCACCACCTACATCACGCCACCGCCACTATCATCACGCCACCACCACTATCATCACGCCACCGCCACTATCATCACGCCACCGCCACTATCATCACAAGACTCCGACTTCAACAAATACCTCATCGAAGAAATCCGCAAGCTAAAATTCGAAGTTGCCGCCATCAAATCGGAGCAACAACGAATCTTTAACAACTGCCACAATGCAACGCCGACGAGTCTCAACAACAATAACAACACAAGAAGAAGCTCCAGTAACACAGTTTCACCGCACTGTTATTATCATCGTCGGTACGGCGCACAAGCACGCCACTGCATTACACCGTGCAGCTACACAAAATGCGAAGTCGGAAAACCTAAACAAATATCACCAGAAGCTCAACCCAGCGTAGAAGAAAATTCTTACCGCCTATTCGTCGTTGACAAGAATTCTCAACATAAATTCCTCATCGACACCGGCGCCAATATCTCCGTTTTACCGCGACCAAAAGGAGCGCAACCTAAACCGCTCGATTTTCAACTGTACGCTGCAAATAACACCGTCATACCTACATACGGGGAGAAGACAATCACGCTCGACCTCAGTCTACGAAGACCGTTCAAATGGACTTTCATCGTCGCTGACGTGGGAAAGCCAATAATCGGCGCTGATTTCCTGCGACATGGACTACGACTTCGTTGATCGTCTGCGCAACTCTATCGCCGCCGTGAAGCCTGCGCAACCTACAACGCCGCATAGCAACAGCCGACCCATATTCGTCAACCAAGATCTCAAGACCTGCGAGTACGTTTTCGTACGCACGGACGCAGTTAAGAAGCCGCTGCAACCTGCGTACGAAGGGCCGTACAAAGTCGTCGAGCGGAACGATAAAACGTTCCTACTAAAAGTTCCTGAGAATCGATCGCCCACTATATCGATCGATCGCGTGAAACCTGCCTACACGATCAACCTCGACACTGACGTCGATGCACCCGCTACTACAGACAGCGCAGCTACTCCGTCATCGAGTGATCTACATATACCTACAACATCCGTACCTGCCACGAAGCAATCAAGATCCGGCCGCAATATAAAACTGCCGGTACGCTTCGCTTGAGGGGGAGTACTGTAGGTGCACTACACTACATACCTACAAGTACCTTACCTTACCACGTACCTCAAGATCAATACCTGCGATGTACCTCACCATGTCCACAATATACCCGGACATGGCTACAACATACCTTACAACACAGCACCAATACCTAAAAGTTACCAGGGAAGAAAGAAAACACAACGCTCAAGCACTTCACTTCATTTATTTGTTATTGTTCAAGAAACAAGACGCCTTGAAAAGGGCGGTTTTGTTGATGTTCAATTCGGAGAAGAAACAAGTGACACTCTGGTTGAACACACGTCGCTGCAGTCCAGACTTCACACACGTCGCTGCAGTCCAAACTTCACACACGTCGCTCCAGTCTAGACTTCACACTCGTCACTACAGTCTAGAATCTAGACTTCTTCACAACACTTTGATGAGCTGGGGCGCACACGTGAACACGTGTGAGCGGCGAGGCGACGTCCGGGCGAATGAAGAGGCCAACTCCCGCGCGCTGTATTTACGAGAGCCGCAACATATATACCCTGCGCACATCGATCTGCGCATCAGTTTTATATCACTATTTCTATCTCTTTCATGTAAATATTTCTTCTCTTTCTAATTTCTCATAAAACTTTCTTTTGTGTACGCTAGTTGTAAGGTATTTATTTTGTATATAGGTAGGCTCATTTTTGTAAATAAACATTCCATATTTTACCTTCTGATTTAGTGTTTCACTTACACTACCTACTTCAGTTAGGCACCATAAACGCCTAAAGGTGTAAAAGTGATAGTGAAAAGAAAATGTTCGGATTGTCTTTTCATTCGTAAGTATTATACTATTTTTTTAATACAAGCATTTCGTAACAAAATTTTAATCATTAGTAATTGTGTTGTATGCACTCTAGACGTAACTTAGGCTTTATAAAAAGCTTAAATATAAAAAATAATTATTATTATAACCTCAAAACTGAAAACGCTTGTGTTGCCAACTTTTTTTATAAATATAAGACATTCATTGAAAAATAATGGCTTGACTTATTATTTATAATGTATATAGTAGTCAACTCGAACACGAGGGTGTGCTATCGGCCGTCTGAAAAAACCGTAGACAGAGGAAACTAAAACAATAAAGATAAAATAAAAAAAAAGATGTTTTGATTAAGTTTTTTGGTCCATGAAGTCATCAAAATCCGTAATAAATATGATTAAATTTACATCAGGTATTAAAAATACCCAGGACTACCTTTTTTTTTGCCCTTGTCAATATCCCTATTCATAACAATAATTGACTTGAACGAGTGGCTGGGGCCCTGGCTTCCTGTCACATGTGGCGCAGATAGTGGCTTGTGGGTCGTACACTAGCATTTAGAATTTTTGGATTGAGTGCTTTTCACGAAAGGAGTCCCGCGAAATTTAAAGGAACTAAATAGGTATTTCTACGTTTTTTACCTCAACGACGTTTTTTTATTTATAAGTAGTATTTAAATCATTGCTTAATAGTTAGGTGATGTAAATACTTTTTCATAGTTGGTTTAATCTTAAATACATACATATATAAAATATTGAAGAAATAAATGCTTGTAAATAAACAAGTGAAATTAAAAAAAAACTTAATAAAAACAAGCTTTTATTATTATTATTACCATCTAGCACCAAAGTATTCGCCAAGACGAATCAAATGAGCCCAAACTCGATAGGGTTGCGTCGTTTAATTACGGAGTTCCTATGGCCACCTTCCAGTTCTATCATCAGATCAGCTCCTCGTCATAATAATATTGCATTGTCATCCGATTTATATATGGTTGCAAAATTTCAGCTCTATCGGAAACCGGGAGTGGATCTAATTAAATTTGCAAGATTTGATTACAGACAGACAGACAACAGACAGGTGAAAGTAAATAAAAGCTTACAATAAAAAGGTTATCTCTTAAAATTATAAATTATAACCAAATACCATCCCATATAAAAAATGTAGACTCATTTCCCGTGTTTAAAAAACAGCTTACATAATATCTTACCTCTATATTGTACCAACGAGTTATATATTGTAGAAAATAAATTTCTTATATGTTTAACTCAAACATTTAAAATTATAGGAATATGTATATTTGAATTTATCTCATATATTTTGTATCATGGCAAATATCGTTGATAATATTATAACCTTCCTGACCTGAAAATTATCTTTGTTTTTGAAACGAAGTATAGTAACTACCTTTTTTCCCCCCAGGAAAATGCGTTACCCGCGCATTGTCACAAAGCGCCGAGGGGCGCAGGGTGGTATGTGGGACCCCCCCGTCGAAGATGTGTGTGGCGAGGATAACCATTAAAAAACATGGGGGTGTTCCTGCGGAATGCCATATCACCGGGGCTGCGGGTACACCGAAGCACTCGTCCGCGGCAACTAATAATATCTACCCTATCTTGTAATCTTATTATTTAAGTTTTATTTAACTTGATGATTGTGACGACTAACGAAATAATAATTGTTATGTACCAAAGTGTGTCTTTGTTGATAATTATTGATAATAAAGATCTTTAAAACCTCAACCTTATATCTTACCATTAGGATAAAGTCTAACTCACAGAGTACATTTTATATATAGTAAGTCTACCTCATATTTTACTTAATAAATGGATAGGTACTTATTTCTAAAAAATAAAGGAACATGCACAAATTTTGGTTTAATTTTCTTCGTATGGTAACCCGAAATATGGTGACGTAATATTTCTTGTCCCTTTTAGCGGCACGCTTTGTGATAGTCTACAGTAGTCTATGAAGATAAGTTATTTTGAATTCTTCCCGCTGTCCTTAAATAATAATATTGCCATCAAATTGGACAAGAAAAAAAAATCTAAAATAATTACTGGGATTGAACTACATAATAATAACACCCTGAATAATTGAATAACACGACATGGTTCTTCACCAAGCATATAAATTTAATTAAAATAGGTGCAATTATTTTCTCGATTTTACCGGTTTATCACATACGTAACATCCCTAATATTTTTTATGGCAACCCTGATATTTTCACATCTGTCGACTGTCAGTTAACATTTCGAATTTCAAAAATCGTTAACGTTTCATTGTGATTTGTGATCTTGGAGTTTTCTTTGTGAATTGAAAGTTTATTTGTTATTATTGTGGCTAGAAAACTATAATACAGCAGTGGAAAAAATCTCATCTCTTTCCTGTGGCTGGTACACAACGGTACGAGGTCTACGAGGTTGTAGCTAAACAAAATCACCATGCCATCAGAAATTTACTATTCAGAGAAATATTACGACGAAGAACATGAATACCGGTAATTTTTCATGCTTTACTACGGTTTATTTTTGTAATTTAACCTTATGAATGATAAACTATTTATATTTTCCTGATCTAACCTTAAAATCTGTGTAATCTTATTGTTTTGGACACAACTTGTTAACACAAACATGAAAGATTTGCGAAGTGCTTCGACCTGATTCTAAGCATATATTCGCGCAGAGAAAGCCAAAGAACCTTCATCAACAACATCCACATATAACAACATCTGTTACTGATATGTTTTTATATATTGCAGGCATGTAGTTTTACCAAAAGACATGGTCAAAATGGTGCCCAAGAATCACCTAATGTCAGAAACTGAGTGGCGTAGCATTGGAGTGCAGCAGAGCCATGGATGGGTGCATTATATGACTCACCAACCTGGTAAGTGAATTAATTTCTCTTCTTGTAATTATTTTTTAGTAGATTAGTAGATAGGCTCAGCTTAACCTGAGATTCTTACTAATATTATAAACATGAAAGTTTGTAAGAATGTATGGAGGTCTGGATGTATGTTTGTTACTCTTTCACACCTAAACGGGTGGACCGATTGAGCTGAAATTTGGTATAGAGATAGCTTAGACTCTAGAATAACACATAGCGGGTAAAACCACTGGGTGCACTACCGCTAGTTGTAGTTGTACATATGCTTAAACATTGGAATTAAATAAATTTAAAGTTAACGTGATAAGATCACTAATAGTTAGTGTTTGACATTGACGAGTTTTGTAAGGTTTTGGTTTGCAATAAATTGTCCATTCTTTTTTATTCTACTATCTACTTTGCAGTAGGTTTAACTCTTCAGCAAGTACTTAATATTGAAAACTTATTGTAAAAGTTATTTTGTCTGTTCCAGAGCCCCATATCCTACTATTCCGAAGAAAAAAGACCACTCCACCAGAAAAGAAGTAATTTAAGATTATCTAATTGTATAGAATTTCACGAGTTAATTTACTATAGGACACAGTCTACTGAAATAAAGACATTTATTGCACTGAAAGTCAAGCTAAAGACAGTATAATTTGTACCAATTATACTAATGTAAATGTAAATAAAGTTCCTTTAACATAATTGGCTGCTGAAAACAACAGCTGTGTTATTGAGGTTGGAACGCGAGTGCTGAAAAACACAAACATTGTGTTATGTCAAAGGTATTATTTTCAGGCACTGGGATAGTTCTATAAAACGCCGCTGAAACCAATGTGTTAACTAGACAAACATGTAATGAGATTTAATGTTTTCATTTGATAGAAAAACACATTTAAAATTATTAACTGTACAGTCTTAATTTGAGTTTTTTGGATGCCTTTGTTACAGTAGTCTGTGCTTTTCAATGGTGACATTCACAAAACTTGCTCATGCAAAGCATTTCAGCCTATATTATAAGAAATACATACAAAAGAAACATAAAAAATTGGCACACTATGTAATTTCATTATGATTTTAAAAGTGTGTTTAAAGTTATATAATATTTAGAACAAGATTTATATCAGTGGATTTTTGTGTATTTCAGTTGTTCAAACACTTGACATTTTTTCACAACAATCTTAGTTGTAGTGTGTGCTAAGCCTTAGGTTTAGGTATACACAGCCTCAATTCATATTAAACAGCTGCAAAGAAAATCTAGGCTAAATCCACAGACCCTTGAAGTGATAAAATACTGTAAAGTTTACAAGAGTTCTTTAGTTTCTGAATGCCACCATTGAACACGGTTTGATTTTAATTTTAGATAATTAAGGGTTTGCCCATAACAAATTATAGAACAGTGTAGTTGTGGGCAAGAAAGCTTATCTTTCATCCATAAATGCTGGCAGCTGCTCTGATATAAAAAAAACTTATTATTGTTGAATTTTGATCAGAACTCAGGTATTTTGGGCCTGGGCCAGATTTGTTGAGCCTAGATGTAGTGTTGTGTCACTTATGCCATCCAAGCTCATTGAAGAATCTCAGCAAGTTCTCAAAGTATTGTCCTAACTAAAAAATTGTAAATAACCTTTTTGATTTTAATAAAAAAGATATATTATAATTTGTTATGGGCTCATTGATCTTCATTCCATATCATAAGTTTTTAGCCTCGGTAGACTTTGCTGTAACATAATATTTTGATATAAAAATATTCTGAGATAGAGTGATTAAAATTTGAAAACTGTAGTCGTAAAACATACTTTTTTCCATAATATATAGATTAGCTATGTTGTTATTATAAAATATTGCCAGATTGCTATAGGTATAAGATAGCAATCTGGGAATCCTTTAGAAAATAAAAGATACTTTTTAAATATTTGTCTGTAAACATTTTCAAAAAGTAAATTATGCGTTTTTGGGTGGCCAATGTCGCGACCGAGAGGCGTGAGCTCCTGATGAAGGACATCGTAATTGTCCGGAACCCAGGGTCGAGCCTAGTTTCGTCCATTATATCTGTGAGTTTTTAGTCGTTTACATAGTAAAAAGTAAATCGCACAATAAGATGAAAATTTAAAGTTTGTACGCACAATACAGTTACCATTGTGCGTCATCACCAGTTATCTCTAGTTTGGCAAAGTCTACTCTAGGTTTATGTTAGTCATTAATTTAAGAAATCTAAACAATAATCCTGAGTGCCTTCATTATAATTAATAATAATGTGAAAATGAATTCAGTTTTAAGATATTTTTATATGCATGTGACTTTACCTATGTTTCAAGCTTTAATTAACTGCACTCATCATAAATTTTGAAGTTTACTGGGATAAGTATGAAGATTAAAATGTCCACTCGATAACCCTACACCTGGAGTTAAAGGGTCTTGGCAGGCAGACAGACAGACAGATGGATGTACGAATTATAAAATAGAATAAAACTTTGTTGCATACCAGGTTACACTTTATTGCATCCAATAAGGAATTCGTTTTTTCCTAAAAATGAATGTAATAAAAAATTTTTTTTATTAATTTCCTTTTAGTAGCACAACCCTTCCTTCAACCTTTCCTTTTAGTATTACAACTAAAATAAGATGCCTTTAATTTTTTTGTACCTAATATCGAACTTTATGATTAGTGCAGACTGCTTAATAATATTTTGTTTTTAAAAGTGAATAATGCAGGTCAGATTTAAGTTCCTTTAACCTTTTGAATGCCACGGCACAAACGCATTTTCGTGCCCTGTGCGCCAAGGCACAATTTAAAAAAAAATACCTACAAAAGAACTAGTGTTGCCAAGAGTCGATAAATATTTTTATTTCACTTTATTAAGACTGGGTTTTTATGTCGTCTGTAGACGTTGTTGGCGTACAGGACCCGCAAGTACTTGTCAAGTATAGGTGACTTTGGCGGTCAAAAGGTTAAATAGCTGTTATTTATTGTCATATGCATTCTTATTATTTTTATAGGATTTTATTAAAAATACTAAACTAACATAGCGACACATGAAAAATACTACAAAAAAACGCATGAAAATCATTTTTATTCTTATGACATTACATACTGTTATTAATATTATAATTCCTTAAAATGTAAAATAATTCTCATTTGTTCTAATAATTATATATTATTTGCAGCAAAATTGTAATCTTTGCTTTGAATAAATAAATCATTTTGGTGCTATGTTATATTATTGTTTTAATTTTGATTCTACATTATATTTCCAAGGCAAAGTATACTTTATTTATAAGGTTTGTTTATTTTTCTCACCTGAATATAAGGCAGTTTCATTGCTTACTGCTGTGCGCTGTCTAGTGAATTTACATTCTGAATAGATTTGTCTATAATATGTTATTTTAGGATGGTTCAGCTATTAATAAAACAATTAGAATAAAATCACATAAAAGTTGAAAAAATGGACACAGTGTGGATCCTAATATACCAATGCCAATCAGGGGTTACTTGCATAGACGGATCCAGGATTTGGTTCTGGGGGGGGGCCCAAGGTGCAGAAGGGCAAAAATATTATATTTTTTACTATGAAAAGTGTATGTTTAGCTCACTCTGAGCAGTTAGAAAGTTTAAAAACCCTTAATAACATGTTCGCGAGCAGCTTGCTGCGAGCACCGAGAAAAAAAATATCTTTACCTTGAAATATGTGCAAAATTCGTAACTCTACAATGATTCTGGAGGGGCCTTGGCCCCCTGGCCCCGCCCCTAAATCCGCCTATGGTTACTTGTATTATATGAAAAAAAGACAATAGTATTATCATATAACATTTATTTCCTCTTTTTCTTAGCACCAGGTGATACAGAAGGTGGTTTTGTTGTTAGATCACTTTGTACAAAGTCCATAGGTTCCAACTTGACATCATTTCCTACAATCTCAATAAATTCAAGCCCTTCCAGCTGCTCTTGCTCCAAGTTCTGAAGCATTTGGAACCCAGTCTCTAAAGAGGGTGTGAATGCACCATCTAAAGCTGCCGGGAAGTGCAATTCTGGTACTTCTTCTAATTTCAACTGTGGAGCTATATCTTTCACAGCTTGTGCTTCACATGCAGCCTTTAGTTCTTCACATCTTTGTTTCATCCGCGCATGGTACTGCACTATTCGAGTATCGTAAAATTCGTGCAAGTCGCCAACACCAAGGTCTGCAAATACCTTTGATATAGCATCAGGGTAGCCTGAGTCAATGCCGCTCGCTTCTCTGTCTACTGTTGTTCGAAGTAACTTGCACATATTCGTCATGAATAGATCTAAAGCGTCGGTTACTGCGGTCAAGGCGGTGTTTGTACATGTGGAAATACCTACGTGAGCTATAGCTATCGCTGCACACTGTTTTAGAGCGCGTTTGTGACTTTTAGGCGTAAATGGTAATATAACAGGTCCTTTACCTAGCGAGAAGTCACAGTATTCCTTTTCTAGGAAATGTATGGCGGGCTTCGCTTCGTGCTCTAACTTGAGAGTACATTCAGGTTGTTGAGGTATACTCGGCAAGCTCAAGGGACCTTCGAATACAGTATTCTCTGCTTGTTCCAAGATATTACTCAGTTGTCTAGCGTAATTGTGCAGTTGTATTGTGTGGGTTATTAAATTTGTCTGAGGAAGTTCGATTGGTGCAGATTTTACTGTGATCGGGATCTCAGGAATATTTTGCATTCCAAGTTCTATGATAGGGTTGAAATTCACGTTCTGAACCGCCTCACCACTGCCGTCGTTTTCCAGTTCACCCCACAGTTTTCTCGTTGTCATTTTATTTGCTTTTATGCGATTTAATGAATAATTTTCGTTTCACCGAAAATAAACAAACTCCAATAGCCGAAATATTAACTGTCACTGTCATTCCAGTATCAAATGTCAGCGTCAAGGTGTATGACGTCAGCTGTCAAGGCGAATCGACTTTTTAACGTAGACAGAGAAAGAACTATAGACTTTGGGATGTGTTCTATCTCATTCGCACGAGAAAGAGAACAACTTATGCGAAAGCTGTGTAAAAGAAAGAAATAGAATGATGCTATTTTTTGTTTCATACAGCGTGCCGCTTTTTTCGTGTTTCGCAAAGTAGTTTGCGAAACAAATTTTGACAGCTAGCTGCAAAATATTGTAGTCGTCTTGATTAAAATATAAATTACTGATTTTCAGCAAAGATTTTTTTAATGAAATTACTTGTAAACGATAAAGACTGAATATATATCTACAATTTAGGTTAAAAAATGGTGCGGTGTAGCGTGATAGGGTGTAAAAGTGATAGTGAAAAGAAAATGTTCGGATTGTCTTTTCATTCGTAAGTATTATACTATTTTTTTAATACAAGCATTTCGTAACAAAATTTTAATCATTAGTAATTGTGTTGTATGCACTCTAGACGTAACTTAGGCTTTATAAAAAGCTTAAATATAAAAAATAATTATTATTATAACCTCAAAACTGAAAACGCTTGTGTTGCCAACTTTTTTTATAAATATAAGACATTCATTGAAAAATAATGGCTTGACTTATTATTTATAATGTATATAGTAGTCAACTCGAACACGAGGGTGTGCTATCGGCCGTCTGAAAAAACCGTAGACAGAGGAAACTAAAACAATAAAGATAAAATAAAAAAAAAGATGTTTTGATTAAGTTTTTTGGTCCATGAAGTCATCAAAATCCGTAATAAATATGATTAAATTTACATCAGGTATTAAAAATACCCAGGACTACCTTTTTTTTTGCCCTTGTCAATATCCCTATTCATAACAATAATTGACTTGAACGAGTGGCTGGGGCCCTGGCTTCCTGTCACATGTGGCGCAGTGGCGCAGATAGTGGCTTGTGGGTCGTACACTAGCATTTAGAATTTTTGGATTGAGTGCTTTTCACGAAAGGAGTCCCGCGAAATTTAAAGGAACTAAATAGGTATTTCTACGTTTTTTACCTCAACGACGTTTTTTTATTTATAAGTAGTATTTAAATCATTGCTTAATAGTTAGGTGATGTAAATACTTTTTCATAGTTGGTTTAATCTTAAATACATACATATATAAAATATTGAAGAAATAAATGCTTGTAAATAAACAAGTGAAATTAAAAAAAAACTTAATAAAAACAAGCTTTTATTATTATTATTACCATCTAGCACCAAAGTATTCGCCAAGACGAATCAAATGAGCCCAAACTCGATAGGGTTGCGTCGTTTAATTACGGAGTTCCTATGGCCACCTTCCAGTTCTATCATCAGATCAGCTCCTCGTCATAATAATATTGCATTGTCATCCGATTTATATATGGTTGCAAAATTTCAGCTCTATCGGAAACCGGGAGTGGATCTAATTAAATTTGCAAGATTTGATTACAGACAGACAGACAACAGACAGGTGAAAGTAAATAAAAGCTTACAATAAAAAGGTTATCTCTTAAAATTATAAATTATAACCAAATACCATCCCATATAAAAAATGTAGACTCATTTCCCGTGTTTAAAAAACAGCTTACATAATATCTTACCTCTATATTGTACCAACGAGTTATATATTGTAGAAAATAAATTTCTTATATGTTTAACTCAAACATTTAAAATTATAGGAATATGTATATTTGAATTTATCTCATATATTTTGTATCATGGCAAATATCGTTGATAATATTATAACCTTCCTGACCTGAAAATTATCTTTGTTTTTGAAACGAAGTATAGTAACTACCTTTTTTCCCCCCAGGAAAATGCGTTACCCGCGCATTGTCACAAAGCGCCGAGGGGCGCAGGGTGGTATGTGGGACCCCCCCGTCGAAGATGTGTGTGGCGAGGATAACCATTAAAAAACATGGGGGTGTTCCTGCGGAATGCCATATCACCGGGGCTGCGGGTACACCGAAGCACTCGTCCGCGGCAACTAATAATATCTACCCTATCTTGTAATCTTATTATTTAAGTTTTATTTAACTTGATGATTGTGACGACTAACGAAATAATAATTGTTATGTACCAAAGTGTGTCTTTGTTGATAATTATTGATAATAAAGATCTTTAAAACCTCAACCTTATATCTTACCATTAGGATAAAGTCTAACTCACAGAGTACATTTTATATATAGTAAGTCTACCTCATATTTTACTTAATAAATGGATAGGTACTTATTTCTAAAAAATAAAGGAACATGCACAAATTTTGGTTTAATTTTCTTCGTATGGTAACCCGAAATATGGTGACGTAATATTTCTTGTCCCTTTTAGCGGCACGCTTTGTGATAGTCTACAGTAGTCTATGCTTTTTAAGAAGTTTTAAGTAACGCGCATTCCGATATTTTGCCAAATATTTCAGGAATCACTTTTATTTTAGTTTTTCCTTGTTAATGTATTTTTATAGATGTAACTTCATTCCATTCAATGTTATCTAGATTTAATAAGACTGGTGGTAGTGGAACTCACAAACTCTGCCTAGATGAACTCGTATAGCTTACAAGTACCTACCTAATTTCCTACAGTTAATAAATGCATAGGATGTATCAATTGTTGTGGAAACGAAGCGAACGGTTAAGGCCGTCAATTAATTACGTTGATTATTATTAATAGACAGTATTATAATATAAACTTGCATGTGGAGCAAGGCTGATATGTTATCCTCTGATCCCGTGGAGTTTATGAGGAATTAAGGATCAGCTTACGTATGATGACACCTTTTAATTAATAATACCATAATAAAGGAAGCTTTCATACGTACGGCGAGGCTCGGCTCACCTTCTTATTTCAAAACGCGGACTTAGTGAGTTAATCCATAGTACCTCTAGGTACTATGGATTAACTCACGTTAAAATTATTCACTTAATAGGTACCATCCTAGTACGATCAAAAGTCCTTGTTTTGTAGTTGCACGACTATGATAAGTATAAAAAACCATATGAAATCCAATATTATTTTCTGTAGATTGGCTTGTGACTTGTGGCCGAGCTGTGGTAAATAAAAGTGTTCTTTACTGCTTTAGTATTGGTAGTTTGTTTTTCTCAATAAAGGCATTTGCCAATCTTTTCTATTTGTAAGTGTATTATTTTTGTAATTCTAAGAGCTACGTTCCACTTGACGGTCGGCGCTAGACTGACGCCGAAACAGTGTTTATTATGGATTTAAGCACTGTTTAGTTTGGTCGCTTTTGCGGTTACGCGTAATCTACGGAAATATTTGATCGAAGTAACACGGTCTGATGCATGAACCCAAACTTAGTTTTGGCATCTGCCAACAACCAACAAAGTCCTCTGCCACCGTCGTTCGAATTTCTATCTTTCCTTTCCCTGCCTGGTTATCTGGAAGAGGTTGCTGTTAGCGATAAGACCGCCCAATGTAACACTTCTTTTTCTGATGTGTATTTTTAAAAGTTTTTGTTATGTGCCTGAGAATCCATGTGACCGTTTCCACCAATACTAAGCTATTTAGGAGGAAGATGCGACATGTAGATGCGTGCGTACCTACCGCTCGCGACGATCCGTAGCACGCATCCGTAGCTCACATCCGTAGCACGTATCCGTAGCACGCATCCGTAGCTCACATCCGTAGCACGCATCTGTAGCACGCATCCGTAGCTCGCATCCGTAGCACGCATCTGTAGCTTGCATCCATAGCTCAGATCCGTAGCACGCATTCGTAGCACGCATCCGTAGCACGCATCCGTAGCACGCATCCGTAGCACGCATCCGTAGCTCGCATCCTTCTATACAAAACATAGCTTAGTTGAAACAATGATTGGTGGATATCAATCGCATCCATAGCAACGTAGCTCATCTCTGGTCGAAAGGCACCCACTTGTAGTGCGCCCTCCTTTAACTCTTCGTCTCTCTAGCGGTACTTACTCGTAGTACAGCCAACTTCCAGTATATTCATTGAATAGTTCTCTGTGCACGGTACCACTATCCTCTCCCATTCTCTTCAGACCCTCCAGCCAAACGATAACGCTTTCTTAAAACAAGTGAAATTTTAAAAATACTTTTTAAAAACAAGCTTTAATTATTATTATCGTCTTGTATCATAAAGTACTCGTCAAGACGAATCAAATGAGCCCAAACTCGATGGGGTTGCGTTGTTTTATGACGGAGTTCCTATGGCCACCTTCCAGCTCCATCATCAGATCAGCTCGATGTCATAAAAATATTGCATTGTCATCCGATTTACACACGCATGCAAATTTTCAGCTCAATTGGAAACCGGGAAGTGGGTCAAATTAAACTTGCAAGATTTGATTACAGACAGACAGATAACAGACAGGTGAAAGTAATATAAAGCTTGTAAAAAGAGAGTATTTTACAATTCGTTGGAATATTTTTTATTAGGGTTCTGTAATCAATAAGGAAGCCTTATAGTGTCGCTTTGTCCGTCTGTCCGTCCGCGCCTTTGCGGAAAAACTATAAGTCCCAGTAACTATAACTTTGCACAAATCTAGGTAGACAATAGTATAAGGGTAAGAGAACAGTACAAAAAAATCAATTTATTTCCAAGTCCCGCATATTTAAGCGCTGTTGTGTATATTGTTTTCGAAACGTCATTTTATTATCGTTGAATAGGTATTTTAAAATTACGGTCGGGTTACTAAGAAACTTTTCGATTTAGTGATCCATTTGAAAGATATTCAAGTTTAAAACTATTTTTGGGCGTAACCCAAAACACACACTCTAAAATCTAAACTACTGGCTTTTAAACTTAAACATTGAAAAAAATCACGAATATAGTTCCAACCATGAACTTTTCAGGAAAACTATAGCGGATAACATAGCTTTATTAGGTTTAAAGATATCGTTGATGAAAGTAAAAAGGGAGTTAATATTCGATTTGCTAGTATACTACGGAAGCCTGCATTGTGCGTAGCGTTTGGCCTATTTATTCATCTATTACTCGAATATGAGCCGTGTGTTTTTCAAAAGTTCAGTCATCTAGTGCCGAAGTTTAGCCAACCAAGCATCACACTTACCTACTTATAGTTTTCTCATTATCAGTGCAAAGCTATTAAAATGTCTACGCGCGAGTAAATCGGCTTTCATTCAGGATGAAACGCCGGAAACTCGCAGATCAATCGTCCCCCCTGCAGGAATCTCCACGATGAATGCTCAACAAACATTCATACATCAGTCATACTCACAGATTCTAAGCTTCGAAAGTTCAGCTCAATCGTATCACCCGCTTAGGCCTGGCGAGGTAACACACACATACACGCGTCCATATTTCGCTTTATAGTATTATTATGTTACCTAAATGTTTAAAATATATTAAACCATATATTAAACCTAATATACTAAGAAGCCAAGGAGGGATTTATCCCACCTTATAGGTTTAGTCTGACCTACGGTCCCATCGTCGCTTAAGATCAGGTGAGATCGCGGACAAAGGCTAACCTACAATGAACAAAAAAAATAGTTTTAATACAATTAGAATGTAATAAATACATTATATTATGTCGCAAATAAATATATTTTCATACTTTTTAATGCGAAATTGTAGCATTAAAATCATCATAATGTAGGAACCTACAAATTTTCAGTGCAAAGCTATTATGGCTACGCGCGAGTAGGGCGGCTTTCATTCAGGATGAAACGCCGGAAACTCGCAGATCAATCGGTCCCCCCTGCAGGACTCTCGACGATGGATGCTCAACAAATATTCATACATCAGTCATACTTCGGCAGCGGACCGAGTCACACGCGTCACGCCAAACGAACCACCAAACTGTTATTATGTTGTCGCATGAAAATTGAGTGCTGTGCTTACTAACCCCCGTTTTTTCATAGAAACGGTAAGTACGATAAATTAAACTAGTTTAATTATTTGCTCTGTTATTAAAATATATAAATAAGTTATACATAATATACAGATAGACATTGAAAATGATAATAATCAGAAATCATGATTACTAAAATTAGTAATGGAAGCTAGGGAAGATATTACTAAAAATTAAATTAAAAAAAGTTAGACTTTTTTGCCAATAATATTTATTGAAAAGTCAATCAGCTATTAATTTTTTTTTTTTCATATTAATATAATTGATGATTGTAACTCCTAATAATATTTTTGATTCGTACATTACATTAATGGGTGCTAGAATTGTCGTAAATTGCAAATGACAGATCAAATCACAACGCGATGAAAGAATATAGTGGATAAGCTGAAGACGTACATTTTTACAAGCTTTATATTACTTTCACCTGTCTGTTGTCTGTCTGTCTGTCTGTCTGTCTGTCTGTCTGTCTGTCTGTAATCAAATCTTGCAAGTTTAATTTGACCCACTTCCCGGTTTCTAATTGAGTTGAAAATTTGCATGCGTGTGTAAATCGGATGACAATGCAATATTTTTATGACATCGAGCTGATCTGATGATGGAGCTGGAAGGTGGCCATAGGAACTCTGTCATTAAACAACTCAACCCCATCGAGTTTGGGTTCATTTGATTCGTCTTGACGAGTACTTTATGATGCAAGATGGTAAGAATAATTATAAAGCTTGTTTTTTAAAAGTATTTTTAAAATTTCACTTGTTACAGTAGGTGTCTCTGACATCGGATTTATTAAGATTAAAATGCTTCTCGGATAAATTGTATTGTATACCAGTATTATTATATTTATTTTTAAAGCAGCCATAATTAGTAATTAATAAAGTTTTGTTGTTAAACGTTCAAGTGCTAAAACAAAAGCGCCTACGTAACGGTTTAATTGAATATTTAATTATGAACTTTACCTAGTGATACGGTTATCTACCAATAATCAAGCTATAATTTTATTTTAATTTTTTTTAGGCAATTATTGGGTTATTGAGGTGTAAACTTTTTAACAGAATACTGATTTGTTCGGCCATTTATATATTTAGGACTTGACCAGAAAGGGTGAATTGATTTGAGTGGATTTTTTGTATCGCTCGTGGGTTCAAAGCGCCTCTATCTATGTACATTGCGTCTATAACAATCACGACTCTCGCGCGAGCTACAAATTCGCACGAATTAGTCGTTTCTAGGCGAGGTCTTTGGGTTGACCCATGTGAACGCGCGAGCGCGGGCGCGAAATATCAAACATATGACGTGCTATGAAGGTGTTCACGTACAAACGCACGTGCGGTGCAAGCAAAGTCTGTCGCGCCCGCGCCCGCGCCCGCGCTCGCGCGTTCACGTGAACAAGCACTTAGACTAACGTAAGCTTACGACTTCATCCTCATTCCCAACCTGTTTATTGGTTGAGCTGTGCATATTTATAGATAAATCGAACGGTCTACTTTTCATTAAATATTGTAACCTACAATTTTTTTAAAAATTAATAATATACACGACGAACATTGATATTCGCTATAACTCTAATAATGGTTTTTACTGATTGTAAAAACAAATATTAATATTTAATGACTGATTGTATTGTAAAAAATTATAATTAAAATCTTCCGTAACATAGTCAAAACAAGTAAGATGCCGTATCCACCCTATGCTATCCACACGTTCTCCTTGACGGCAGCGGATACTCTAGTTGACGCAAATTGCATTCGACTCAGTTCGTTGCGATTGCTGCTAATATTGTTTTATACCCTGAGAAACTTGATTATAATGTATACTAACGTTTTTATGGCTAATTTAGTATCCATAAAACTTAGAACATTTGATAGTAAAAAGTAGGTATACCTATAAAAGACGTAGTTATAACTTTTATTATAAAAAAATCGTATCAATAATTTTAAAATGTGTTATATTTGTATAAGTATATTTATTATATATGAACTATTACTAAAACTTGTAATAGTATAATTTTTTTGTTAAAATTTGTAATGAAAAGTTATGAAGGGATTTATATACTTCTTTGTATAATAATCAAGTGAAATTAAAAAAAACTTAAAAAAACAAGCTTTTATTTTGTATTACTTCTGTGCTTTTATAACTGTTTTATCATCTCGCACCAAAGTACTTGTCAAGACGAATCAAATGAGCCCAAACTCGATGGGGTTGCGTCGTTTAATTACGGAGTTCCTATGACCACCTTGCAGCTCCATCATCAGATCAGCTCGATGTCATAATAATATTGCATTGTCATGCAATTTATACATGCATATGTTACGGCTAAAGTCCGAAGTTAGGCTACACCTAGGTTCAGCCGGTTAAACCTAGGTATAGTCAGTTAAAGTTTTATTTTCGGCCTCACGCTTTTAAAACCTGAGACAAGTTGTTATCAACATGTTTAATTGTTGTTGTATGGTGATCGTCATAAAATTAAGCATCAAGAATTCCTTAATGATGAATTGAGAGCCCTGGAATAAGTACAAGTCATCAGTAATCACTGTTCAAATCTAACCTAACCAACTGATGTCGGTCTGCCCTGAGTTCATATAAAGAAACAACTTTTTTTACAAACATTTTGTTTACAACTTTAACCGAATGCGGTCGGCTACACCTATGTTTAACCAAAGGGTTTAGGCAAAGGTGTAGCTGCACTTCGGACATTAGCCGTGACACATACAAAATATCAGCTCAATCAGAGACCGGGAAGTGGATCCAATTAAACTTGCAAGATTTGATTGAAGACAACAGCCAGGTGAAAGTAAAAAATAAAAAAAATAAAATAAAAGCTTGCAAAAAGTTGTTTCCGGCGGGGTTTATCACACAATTAACTCTGCAAATAATATCTATAGGCAGTTTCACTTAATGCCGTCTACGCCGTAGAGTTTCGTAGACTTCTACGCTTTTTGTAGAGGCCTTTCAAGGTAAATGATCAGGAAACTCGTAGACCTTAATTTGGTTTGTTTTAATTAGGTAATTATCCTCTATAGATAAGGTTCTGGGGCTTTTCTTTGCCTTTTTGATATTTTCTTAAAAAAGGTTCTCAGGTCACGTCGGCTGAATTTTTTAAAAGATTTTGTATTTTTATCCCTGACGCAAAAACGACGGGGTGTTATAATAGTTTGACGTGTCTGTGGCATCGTAGCTCCCGAACGGATGAACGAATTTTGATATTTTTTTTGTTTGAAAGTAGAGTTAGTCGAGAGTGTCTTAGCCATGTTTGGTGGAAATCGGTCCAAGATGACCGCCGTTACAAAATGGCGGATTACTTTTTTTCTCAAGGATCCAAGATGCCCGCCACCACAAAATGGTGAATTAAATATTGCGTTGGGGGTTTTTTAAATTTTTTATTTAAGTAATTCACTTGTTGCTTATTTTTAAGCAATCTAAATAAAATGGATAAAACAACAGAAATAAATTTGCTTTTCACAAGAATTATTTTAGTCGTTAAAAATATCATAAAATTAGTTTGTATTAAAGTTTTTTTACACCAAAAACACAGAAAATATACGAGTAGTAAAATAATAGGTAGTAGTTAAGCTAGAAAAACTGAAAGAAATATAATTTCTGCAGGATGAAACCGATGAAGTGAAATTTATTTACCTACTTTGTCTAAATATATAAAAGGAAAGAGTGACTAATTGACTGACTGACTGATCTTTCAACGCACTGCCTAAACCGCTGAACGGATTGGGTTGAAATTTTGAATATAGATAGGTTTTATGACGTAGACCTCCGCTAAGAAAGGATTTTGCCGTGCGGGCAAAGCCGCGAGCATAAGCTAGTTTTATATAAAGCAAGCAAAAACATAAAGTAATTCAACATTAACTCGTTCACGCGGCTACTCCAAACACAAACAGGTACCTATTCAAACTCCGTGCTAACTTTACAATGATTCCCAAACTTTATACGGGAAAGTTTTGCAATAAAACCTGACGCCTGACAGGTGAAACCATTAGAGTTGTACGTAATTTAACGATTATTAATGATGTTGCATAGAATTTAAAAATTAACAATAATATTTAATTTATTAGTTTGTAGTAGATAAAGATAAAAATATATTATTATCAGTTCCAAAAAGTACATACATGAAAAATTATACACATAAATATAGTGACATGTTAGAATGACATACGAACAGAAGATAATAAAATAACTTAAACAATAGGTACACTAGGTAGTAGAGACTTTGGGTCCTTGGGGTCCGGGAGCTCACAGCATTTTCCAAGATTAATTTTGACGGCAATCAACTAAAACAAGTCGGCTTTATTAATTGTATATTAGCCGACCCCACCTCAGACGACATGAAAAAACTAAACGATATATAGTTTTTATACATAATATCGATTAGTTTTATTATTATTCATTAACTTACTTTATAATTTAGTTAATGAAGTGTTTTATAAGAAAAATATTATTGTTTATTTTTGCGGACTTATGGTACGATGTGGTCGCTCCACGACAAAGTCCCGATCAAAATATATTATAAAAGTGTATAGATAGGTAATAAGCATATATAGATAAACGATTTACTCTGATATTGTGACTTTTATAGAGTGCGCGTTTATGTCTTATATGAAGGATTGTTTAGTGTTTTCATAGGGATCTAGAATTTTAAATAATAACATTATAATTTTACACCGATTTTATACCTATTGGTTACAGGTTTATTTTGAAAGAACTAGGTCGCGGGTTGCAGCTAATAAGAAAATAATTTTATGTACCGAGAATAAACAACATTAATCTAAATAAAAGGAAAGAGTGACTGACTGATCTAACAACGCACAGCTTAAACTGAACGAATTGGGTTGAAATTTGAAATACACATAGGTTTTACGACGTATACCTTCTCTTAGGCAGGATTTGGCCACGTGGGAAAAACCGCGAGTATTATTTTTATTTTATACATTATAGATAAGCTTTAGACTACGATCTCACGTTAAGTGACGATACAGCCGTAGATAGGAGCAGACTAAACTTAGAAGGTGGGATAAATCCTTCCCTGGCTTCATTGAACATCATGCCGATACACGGTCACAATGACCGTTTGGCGACACGGTTTTGTTCAGTGGGTGGTAACTAGCCTCGGCTCAAGTCTACCACCATTATAGCGAGTGGAGTATAAGCTAGAAATAGTTATTTGTCATACAAGAGCGCAAAGATGCTTTTTAACCACGTGCTCAGTTTTGAAGACCGAGCAAGCGAAGGATTCAATATAATTAGAATCCTGAGCGTTAGCTAGGGAATCAAAAGAACACAAGGTCAAAAATCTTGTGACACATAATTTTTTATCCCCCTCAGCGAGGAAATAACTCAATGCTAAAAGTTTTTTTTATAATTTATTCTCTCTATGGATGCGCCAGTGCCCTATCTTCCAAAGTAACCAGTATTTAATTTTAATTTACGTAGGTACGCTTACTTACCTATTCGTTTTAGTAATTATTTCCTCATTTTCAGTTTGTTATAGTGAGCAATAATTGTTATTTAAAAAAGTAACTAAAAAGTAAAAATACACTTTCCGAGATAGGGGGATAAAAAGGTAGGTATATTTTCTACAAATAAGGTTCAAATTCCTACATTTCTAACATAAGTGTCAACATCAGGTGAATTAGCCATCATTGAAAGTAGGTCGATGACAAAATTCAGCTCTTGAGAGCGAAGGAAAAGGGCCAAGTGGGGATCGCTTGTAAGGGCTCGCGAATCAGGCAGGTGATGCAGGTTTCAGTTACTATGTCAAGTAACATCAAACTACTAAGAATTTTATATTTCTGAACGACTTTAACATGTCATGGATGAAGATTTAATCGGGTAATAATAGTTTTGATTATTTTAGAATAAAATAATAACACTATTGTATACCAATTTGCAAGAAATACTTAACTTTACGTAGTTTTAAATATAATAAATGATATTTGTGTTATAAGGCATCTAAATATAGAAAACACAAATACTTTGGTAATATAATTTTAAACAAAATTTCCTCATAATATTCTTCTTAAATTTCCCCGCAAGATTTTTCATTTTTATTTGTCAAGAGAAAATTTACAGAGTTGGGAAATATAATTTAGATAGATATTTAGAGTAGTTACATATTTTACAAATCAGATTTGAATCGAAAACGTATCTACGTATGAGTAAGTTTTTATAAAAAATATATAGTTATTTACCCTACATTGCAGCATATACTTTGTGCACGAAATATTAAAAAAACTTAAAATAAAAACATATCGTCTTGCACATCTTACTTAGTCCTCGTACATTCACTCGCCTCTAATTACCACTCTAAGACAATACCGCAGATAGCATTGCGTACGAGTATATCCTCGACAAGTGATTTGTATGGCAGTAGGTCGGCCACCCACTAGTGGCAGGTACACCGTGCGACCGAGGGGTCCGGATTGATCGCGATAAATAAAGATATCCTGATCACATCCGCGGGGGGACGCTCTCACGTGTCGAGCCGCGAAATTGCTCTGCGTTCGCACACATTGCGTTTTGGATTATTTCATAGACCTTATAAAAAATAGTAAAAGACAGTGTGTGTTTGGCGTCAAATATAATATAGGAGACAATAACGTTAGTAAGGTATTTCCTTATACTCTCTGTCTCACGTAAGAAATTCTGAAACCCCGGCAGTGAAGAAGTGTCCAATTACTATGGGTTTCTTGCTCGTTCTTCTCCTTTTCCGCTCGCTTTCTAAATGAGCGCAATAGTGTTAAAATAGATATAATTGGCTTGCGAAATTGCGGTTTTGATTTGATTTGAGTGATTTTGGAAGTGTATTTTCTCCATTCATGGATCATCATGGTCATATGCACAACAAACTGTTTATCTGGAGTATTTAATGTGCATTACCTTTATGACAATTTAACCTTAACCTTTATAAAACCTATCGGCAATACCATCGGTGTTGCAAATGTTCTAGGCGAGACTATCAGGCGGGTCGTCTGCTGTGGCTATTGTTAAAAATATGTCTTTATATCGTAGCTACTTGCTATCTTTGTCCTCATAAAAAGAACGGGCATTTGGAATTGATTCGATGTCGCAGACTCAATATTATAATTTTATGTGGCTAGACAACTTTAAGAACGCCAAAATGACGATATTATATTTACTAGGTCTATGTGCGAAGCGGATTGTTGTAAAATTACAATTTACTAGTGGACCCGCGTACTTTGTATCGCCTAATAGATAGTTATCAGTGTTTCTCTACTATATACATATTACCTATGTATGTATTATAAACCTTCCTTTTGAATAACTCTGCCTGTCTGTCCCGCGGGAAGCAACTTTGTTTATTCTACGTACCTTGGTGATATATTTTTTTATTTCTGTTCTTAAAATCAGCTTTGTTTTTGGCCAGATAGTTAATGATGTTAGAACGTAGATCGTACTAACGAAGTGAATAGAGATCGCACGTGGCGTTGCGTGTATTGCGAAAATGCACACCGGTGCCAACTCCCACGCTAATATTACACTGGACGCGCGCCGAATGTACGCCTCTGAACTTTACCGGCTTTGTTTAAAGGTTACATTAACACTAATTGAATATCGTGATTATTTTGGAACTGGTTGTCTAGAAGAGATCGTTATTAACGATAAGACCGCCAATTGTTACATTGTTAACGTTACAAATTGTATTTAGTTCAAGTTCTTGTAAAATGTATCAATAAAGTTTTATCTAATCTATATTATCTTACTAAATTAGGTATATACTCGCAGTTGACAAAATCCTTTCTCAGTGGAAGTTTTCGTCGTTTAACTTATCTGTATTCCAATTTGCAACCTATTCCAATTTCCAAAGTCCAAATTACAATATCTGTTCAGCGGTTTTAGCTGTGCGTTGATCAATCAGTCAGACTTTCCTTTTATAATTCTAAAATTAAGCTTACTAGTAAAATTATTTACAGCTTTTCTACGGTATAGAATCATTTATTTATTGATTGATGACTATTGAAATCAAAAACTATGTTTGGAGAGTCGACTTGGCACACAGGATTATCCACGGGTACCTGGTACCTATCATTTACCTTTAGATATCAAGGTGGATTCAACCCTCTTCAAGATTTGCTCATCTCATCACTAAAAATCTTTCCAGAAACCACGGAGCCGCCACCATGCCGCTCCAGCTCCGAAGAAAAGGCGTGGTGACGTTCTTGCGGGAGAACCTGCTCACCATTCTGACTATCATCGGCGTGGTCTCCGGCTCACTCCTCGGCTATGGCTTGCGAGCTACTGGCAACAACTGGACCAAGAGGGAGGTCATGTACTTCCAGTACCCTGGGGAACTGTTCCTGAGGATGCTGAAGTGCCTGATCGTACCCCTCCTGGTGTCTTCCATCGTGTCTGCTATTGGCTCTCTGGATCTCAGTCTTTCTGGCAAGTGAGTCATGTTATGTCTGTTTAAATTTATGCTTTTATTTATGTACTTTGAGGAAAGTGTCCACTTTCTATCGGATTATTGTACTATTGCCAAAATTCTATGGCCAATTATAATGCCCACGACTAATAAGATAAATAATCTATCTATCTATTTTAAGTCGTATATTATACCCAATTCTAAAATTGACTTATAAGTAAAGTTTAATTTTCAAGATTACAATTAAATGTCGCATTGCTTTGAATAGGTACGATTTGTCTTGGACAGAACATTATGTTATATTTCTTAAATAATGTTGAAAAACTTACTATAATATGCCTCACTTTATCAGCATACCTATGATCCTAAGGTCTACCTCCTATGCTGGTTAATGCAAACAGAATGCTTGTATCGAGAAACCTGTTGCAACGAAAAAACTGCAACCGAGAATGACCACCTCTTTCAAACCTCCAAATTAAGCTGTCTCTTTATAAATCTCTTTTTCTCCATCAGAGTGGGTCTCCGTGCCATCATTTACTACATGACGACAACAATCTGCGCAGTGATCCTCGGTATAGCTCTGGTCACCACCATCCAGCCTGGCAAGAACTCTAACGCACAGACCATTGTCACCAGCAAGTCCATCAAGAAAGAGACGCTTACTTCTGACACACTTCTCGATTTGATTAGGTAAGAGTAAATAATGTAAGACTTCATTGAAAACAGTATTATGCTCGGCATAGCACTTGTCATAATACACGCTCAGTGAATTGTCCCCTGCAAGTCCATTGGAAAAGAGACATTTACTTCTGATACATCTGAGTTGTACCGTCTTACCTTACATCTTACTAAGATATATAAAACAGTATTATGCTCGGCATAGCACTTGTCATAATACACGCTCAGTCAATTGTCCCCTGCAAGTCCATTGGGAAAGAGACATTTACTTCTGATACATCTGAGTTGTACCGTCTTACCTTACGTCTTACTAAGATATATTAACAGTTATTTATGCTCGGGATAGCGCTCGTCATCTCCATCAAGAAAGGCAAGAACTTTAATGACGGCTATGAAATATCGTTAAAATCAGATTCTCCTTTAAAAATAGAAAAACAATCAGGTAGCACGTAATTTTAGCAATACGAAAGAATGTCAAAGAAAACGAAGGGTGAATTACCAAAAAATCTAAATTATTTTAAATTACCGTTTAGTTGACTGGATTAGCTCAGTTGCCGACTGGATTGAACATTTTCCAGTGGTCTATGGTTAAACGACCCATGAACCTACTAGTAATATCATCTAGCCTAATTCTCCTTCATACAACGGATAGTAAAATTGCGAGGCGTGTAGTAACCACTATTAAAGCCATTACGCAAATGTGGCATCATTCAGATCTGCTAAATAACTACGAGTCCACGCAAATTATAATAAATATGTATGATACTCTGGTGTTTGATTTCAGCGATATAATAATGAAGAGCGATGTGTGAACTAGAAAACTACATTTTCTAGTACCAACTTTAAATAAAAACTTAGTTTACAGTGCGATGATTACCTTGGCTACATACTTTAACCTTCATCAGTCGCTGAAATCTCTGGAGTATAAGTATATTTTTAATTCGTGTTTAAAAAAAGTTTCAATAAAATTGCCTTAAATAATTATTAAGTACCTACATATACCTTCTATTATAATTTTTATCATCATCATCATGACTATCAGCCCACGTTAGTCCACCGCTGGGCATAATTCTTCATATTAGCACGCTACCAACTTGGTTTTCAAAGAGTCCTGAGGACTTTTACATAAAAAAAACACTTCGACCGAAAATTGAGGACTTTTAACATGATGTGTTTAAAAAATCGACTCTTCGTCCGAAAATTTGAGCTTAGTGGTGCTGGCCTATAAGATACCCTTAGCATCGCAGTGAACGCCAGGATATTGAATAGAATCGTGTTATCTCCAGACGGATTCCTAACATTGACAAACACCGTTCAAATAGTAAACATCCATATAAATGTAAGTGGTTGGAAATCCAATTTGCCCTGCAAACATTGTGCGACCCAGAAAAATGATTTTTGAATTTCTTTATTTACAAACCGAATGAGATTTGTTCTGTTCCTTCGTACGGATTCCGTGAATTATTTTGATGCTTTACAAATGTTTGTACGTGATTGTATTTTTTTATTTATTTGGTAGGTACAGGTTAGCCTTTGACCACGATTTCGTCTCGCGTGATGTTAAGCGACGATGCGACCGTAGACGGTAGTGGACTAAACCTAGAAGACGGGACAAATCCTTCCCAGGCTTCACTAAACAAAATATAACGTAGCAATTATGCTACGTTATAGTTTACCCCCGGTAACTGTATATTAATTGTACATTAGTACAATTAATATACAGTTACCGGGGGTAGACTTCATTTGCAGGAGATCGACTAGGTGGGTACCCCAACAGTGCCAGTTATTCTACCGCCTGAGTAGTGATGTGCAAACATTGCTGTGCTTCGGTAGGAGGGCACTGTAGCTAGTGAAATTACTGGGCTGAAGAGTTTTAACATCTTATGACTCTCAAGTAAGAAGCGTTGCCGCAGTGCACTGGGTAGCACTGTACTAATTATGGGCAGCGTTATCTCTTACCATCAGGAGAGCGTCTTGCTCGTCTTCTTACTTCGTCGTATGAAAAAAAAAGTTACAGATACACTAAATTGTGATTTGACTCTGACAGTGTATGTAGGGTAACCTGTTCTGTTGGAGTATAAACCCTAATTATTAATATAATTAGGGTTTATACTCCAACAGAACAGATATTATTATAAAACAATTTAAAGCCCGGTACTAGAGGTATATAATGAGTCCCATATTCTCGAATGCACTAAACTATTGCAGGGTCAGATTGGGGCCACGTCCAGATATGGTCGTTGTAATTGGTGATGCTCGTTCATGATTTACTGCCTGTATCACTCAATTAGCGCACATTACGGGACTCAGCTGTGATATTGCGAACTTGATTGGTGCGGGTATCTTTTTAGAGCATTATGTTCCGTGCTGTTTTGTGTTTTGACCAGCTGACAAATAAAATATTGCAGTTACTTATACATAGAGAATAGAGGTATTGTATGTTAATAATACACTGGAATATAACTGCTTACTGTTTTAGTATTCTTCTTCTTCTTTTCGAGTCGATCGGCTTTAAGTTATAATATTATGTGAACCCTACAGCTGCTTTGACCAATGCGTCGCCAGTTATTGCGTTATCATTGGCCTCGAAAAGGTCTTGCATTGTGCAAGCTGTAGGGCAACTGGGGCATTGTAGGAGATGTGCCATTGATTGGACGGCACCACAATCACACCTGTCGTCCTTGGAGAAACCCCACCTTACTCGGTGGGTGGGTATTATATAAAGCTTAAAGTAATATTTAGGTGTGTAGATTACTTTTATATTATTATGCTTGACGAAACTAAAAAAGAAACAAGTGAAATTTAAAAAAAACTTTTTAAAAACAAGCTTTATTATTATTACCATCTAGCACCATAAAGAACTCGTCAAGACGAATCAAATGAGCCCAAACTCGATGAGGTTACGTCGTTTAATAACTGAGTTCCTATGGTCACCTTCCAGCTCCATCATCAGATCAGCTCGACGTCATAAAAATATTGCATTGTCATCTGATTTATACAGGCATGCAAAATTTCAGCTTAATCGGACACCGGGAAGTGGGTCAAATTAAACTTGCAAGATTTGATTTCTGACAGACAGACAGACAGACAGGCAGACAGACAGACAGACAACAGACAGGTGAAAGTAAATAAAATATTGTAAAAAAAAAGATAAAGATGATGATGAAAATTAAAGATGATGATAAGAGTGAAATTGGACGTTACAAATACGACACGACTGTACTCTTATTTTGATGCGATTATTTTAATCACAGTTTCGAACAATTACTTATTACTCTTGCATATTAGGCACTATTACGATGTTCTTCACGAACCGCAAAATGCATATAAACCACCAAATACATATTAAGTATATCACAATTGTACCAACCATACGAAGTGTGAAACGACAAAAGTTAACCCGCAGTACCTACGTAGATCGTAGTGTCAGTAGTCAGTAGAATAATAGATCGCCTAAATTGGCAATTGCATTGCGGTGCGGGCTCCGGCCCTCACTCATCATCGTGTTATTTATACTACGCCCTACATATAGGGCACGTACTCAGGACTTATATTATGGGAAGAATTTTCATCCTACTGACGTCTCTCATCTTTTTATAATATCAACATTTCACTGCGGTGCAGGCTGTAATACCCCAGACATATTGGGGACGTACTCAGGACTTATATTATGGGAAGAGTTTTCATCCTAATAACGTCTCTTATCTTTTTATAATAAACTAGCGCCCAGCGGTTTTACCCACTATACTGAAGCCTATTCCAGGATCTAAGCTATCTCTATACTAAATTTCAGCTCAATCGTTTCACCCGTTTAGGCGTGAAAGAGTAACAAACATACAACGATACATCTGGCCGCAGTGAAAAGCCACAAAAAAAAAACGATACATTCTCCTACAAACTTTCACGTTTATAATATTAGTAAGAGTCTTATTTCTGATTACGTACGAACCCCATTTTTCCTCTAATTAGTAACCTTTTGCCCATTTTTAGGCGTTGTAAACTGTGACTCGTAGCAACCTTAGTTTATATATCGTTCAAAGACAATAGAGTTCACACGGCAGTTGAGTCACGGCCAACGGTCAGGCGCAGGTGATAAACGGTAATTTTGTATGATAGATCTAAACTAAATTACTTCTATGAACTACCTAAAACGCCTGTTTCGTTTGCTTATGATTTTACTATTTATTTAGGTAGGTACCGGAACATTTCTAACTGTAATTAATTATAATTGTTACATCAACCGAATTAACTAAAAATGAATATGATTTTCCATAAAAAATGTTAAGATACATTTAAAAAATATTTTAACTTTAAACAAAGTAGTAATAACAATATCGTAAGAAACTGAAGCAGATACATCAACTTATTCATATATTATGTACTTAATTTTAACACAATTTTCATGTCTTTTGACTGATAGAAATGAAATTTTAGCAAACATTCACATAAAAGGACATAAATGACCTCGAGTACTTACGACGCAAACACGATATTTTTATTGCTTTTTAATTCATTTTCCATTGATCAGTAGCAACATATCAAGAGCCTATTGACAAAATAGAAAAGATTATTAGTTACCATAATAGATACATAAATAGGTACATAGAAGGAAATATAAAGAATGTCCTTTCGTGAATAGATCTTAACGGACCGGATGTCGAGTGACCTTACGGCATTGAAAGGGCCCAATCGCATCCGTACCTACGTAATCCGTTTAAGAGATTTGCCCTTCGTAATACGAATTGTTCTCTTCGCTATTGTTTGTACTAATCGAATGATGGAAATAGACCATATTGACTTTGCGTTATTATTTTTATAAGGTTTGAGTTATCACAAGTAGTTACCGGGGGTAGAACTTCGACTGGAGGTCGACTAGGTGGGTACCCCAACAGTGCCAGTTATTCTACCGCCTGAGCAGTGATATGCAATTATTATTGTGCTTCGGTAGGAGGGCACTGCAGCTAGTGAAATTACTGGGCTGGAGAGTCTTAACATCTTATGACTTTTAAATAAGAAGCATTGGTGCAGTGCGCTCAGAATTTTACATCATTGTGAAATCCTGGGTAGCACAACTGTATACTGATTATAGATTATAGCCCAACATCCCGAAATCCTAGTCAATCCTAGCCCTAGTCTAGTCTCACAGTGAGCGCCCCAAATGCTTTTTATAAGTCGAAATTTAAAAATAAATAACGTGTTTTTAAATGATACGCCGTGCCTGTCTCAGTGATTTAGCCACCATCTAAACAGATTTGTCGAGCTTTGTATTCTTAGTAAATCTAAATATTACATTGTTTCAGAAACGTGTTCCCAGAAAACATAGCGCAGGCCACCATCCAGTCGTATCGAACTAAACTGACTTATGTAGAAAATGATAACAATACAATCAAAGGTAAAGCTGTATATAGTACATGTATTGTTATTGTTCTTCTTAAAACATAATATAATAATAAAAAATAGAACAACATGAACTGTGCTCCCAGATATTCATAATGACTGATACTGCGATCTTCATCCCGATGGCTTTTCTTTGTCTTAATAGAAATCTCTACATATATCCCAAAAAATACAAGGTCTTGCCAGAGGGTGTCCGGCGTTATCAGTCAGCGTTTTTGTTTTTATATCTTTGCATATAAAAACATCTATTTTGTAATACATTTCATACAAAGATACTTCTTGTCCATACATTTTCATGACTTGGGCGGGCCGTGCCGCGCCGCGCCGCTGCAGTTGCCGCTTATTGCGATTGCACCTTAAAGCTGACGTCACACACAGGCGGGAAAACGGTGCGGAATGGATTTTTTAAATGTTCGACTTTCTTCGTAAGATATCACATATAAAGTGGACGCAGGCAGGAACGAAATGAAGATCGCGACCGATTTTCCGCGCCGTCCTGCCTCTGTCTGTCGTCAGCTTAAAACTGCAACACTCACGTCTAATACTAATATTATTAAAAATATCTCAACCACGGTTTCGGACAATTACTATGTTCTTCATTACATAATTTTATGTATGTACCTATTTATATATTTCCAGGGCAACTGGATACCTACAAGATCGAGGGCGACTACCAATCGGGCAGCAACGTCCTCGGGCTGGTCTGCTTCAGCATAGTGCTCGGTATAACGCTCGGCAAGATGGGCGAGCAGAGTCGGCCCTTACAGAACTTCTTCCACTCGCTGTCTGAGGCTATGATGATCATCACTAGCTGGGTTATTTGGTAACTTATTTTGAAATTTTATGTGTTGCCCACAATGTGGACAGACGACCTTATAAAGGTCGCCGGAAGACGCTGGATGCAGGTCGCTTCCAACCGGTATATATGAACGTCCAAAGGGGAGGCCTATTTTCTGCAGTGGACGTCCTATGGCTGAGATGATGATGATGATGAATATGTTTAAAAATATTTTTTGCAAAACCAATAGATCACAACCATATCTATGCGAAGCTAAAAACTAGCGCACCTTAATCTTAATATCCTTGTTTCAAGATTGTTGTTTGGATCTTTAGAACCGTCAATCGTGTTTAAGAATTATTATAAATCTAAGTTCCACTCCAGAGTATCCAGAGTATATAACACCATTATTCATACACACAAAACCCAAACCAACCTTACACAAACTTTACCGTTTTTGTGGTAAGATAAAGGTACATGACGCATCATCAATAACCTCTCTCTTCTGTTCATTTAACTTGATCTAGAAAGATCAAGTATGTCATTGTATACTTACCATTCCAGGCTGTCACCCCTCGGCGTGTTCTTCCTAGTAACAGCAAAGATCATGGAGATCGAATCATTCGCGGACCTGATCGGTCGACTGGGGCAGTACTTTATGACCGTACTCCTTGGTCTCTTCCTTCATGGGTTCGGGACGTTGAGCATTCTGTTCATACTGGCAACGAAGAAACTGCCCTTCCGGTACATTGCGAGGATGGGTCAGGTCATGGCGACTGCTTTTGGAACTGCTTCTAGGTAATATTCTTATATCTCCATATATAGCGCTACCAACTGCAACCAAGCGTTTTACTTTACCTTTTTAATAAGAACGGTCGCATTTGGTACACATTGCCGTCAACCATGTTTCTCGAACGTTTTAACTTGAGTATTTTCAAGGCACTAGTAAATAGGTAGATACCTTTCTAGGCATCTTACGTGAGTCATCATCGACCGCATCTGCATTTTCCATCAGATGAGTCGTGGTCAAACGTAGGTATTTAGTATATAATTTTTTTTTAATGGTATTGAGTATTGGTGAAATAAACTCTTTGCCCGTTATTGGCTGCGTTTTGACTAGGAAATTGATATAAGCGTATCTTTTGACACAAATAGCAGTAAAAGTAAAAATCACTTCTATAAAAAAATCATGACGACATTCCTGTATACCCTCAAAAATTAAAAAAAAAAGCTCCCTTAGGTACTGAAATTTTAACAGACGAAGATTTTTACTATACACACCTGCCTGCATTTGGTAATCAAGCACACATCCCGCCTGATGGTGACCTAGATATTTTAATAATTGAAAGACTGTATGTTCTGTATGGTAGTAAAGCGAAAATCTTGTGTCAACTCTATTAAAATCTGCTGCCACCTTTCTGTCTTTCGAAATAAAAAAATCATGACATTCAAAATCTTCTTTCCACCTTCCAGCTCAGCGACAATGCCAATAACAATCGGTTGCTGTGACGACATGGGTCTGGATCCGCGCATCACTCGGTTCGTGATCCCTATCGGTGCTACTATTAACATGGATGGCACCGCGCTGTATGAAGCTGTTGCTGCTATCTTTATAGCACAGTTGAGAAACGTTGACATGTCGTTTGGAAAAATTGTTGCCGTCAGGTAAGATACAATTTCATAAAACGTCTAAATTCTTCAAGATTATCTTTAGGATACCCGAAAGTCTCCACAATTAGACAAGTAAGATGGAAGGATATCAGGTGAGATGCCCATTTAGAATTTTTATCGGGGTTGTCCTTAAGTAACAGATTGTCGCTGTCAGTTAAAAAGGACCATGAAAAGAGGATTGAAAACTAGTCTTTAATAAATCTTAAGTAAAAAGCAACTGGCATACGGCGTAGGCAATAGTGAGCTAAGATAAAAACTTAAGTTAATCTTTAGAAGGGTTAGTTATCGAGTAACTTCAGAAAAAAAGTTCCTTAATTCGAATTTCTTAATTCCCAATAATATTCTACTGAAGAAAAAAAGCCTGATGAAATCGATCTCCATAGTTCAAATTTCAAATGTTGTGACTAGTAATAAGGTCTAAGTTTAGCATAAGACCTTCATATTTTGTACAACAATTTCTCCCGCAGTGTAACAGCAACTGCAGCGAGTATAGGCGCGGCAGGCATCCCGCAAGCAGGCTTGGTTACCATGGTGATGGTGCTCGACACCGTCAACTTGCCTGCTGAGGACGTGTCCCTTATATTGGCTGTTGATTGGCTGCTGTGAGTATACCATAGATTAAGGAATTTGTCTAGTAAGTATACTACGAATATCTTCCATCTTCCTAACCATCTAAAAAATCATCATCATTGCCTTCTAAAACATTTGTTTAAGACCGTTTCTATATCAATCTGTTACGTCCTGTGCCATCAGGAAGAAAGCTTCAGCCAATTCTGTCAAGAGTAGTTTTATTATTATAGAATTAGATTCTAATCAACTGATGTTATTTATTTATTGTGTTTCTCATAGGTATAATTTAAGATGTCAAACAATTTTAAGTTAAGGACTGTTTTCAAAATGTTATATATTTTTCCAGTGACCGTTTCCGCACTACGATCAACGTGGTGTGCGACGCTCTCGGCGCGATCATCGTCGCATCTCTATCCCAGGGAGACATCGAGAAATCTCGCGCAGTACAAAACGATCGCGAAGGAGCCACTTCACATGAACTTACCGAGCTTGAAAAAGGCGACCACTGACTTATAACCTGCTTAATAATGTGAAATTAAAATAAGAAATAACTTGCTAAACGACGTGATAATTTTCTTCAAGATATAACTTTATAAAGTGCGGTAACGAAGCAGAAAGAATTACGCACATTGACCTTTTATTACCTGTCTCTGTTACTCGAACGTGAATCTATTGTTTGTCGCATTCGCACCGACGCAATGATCTTTAACCGCGTGGGTCGGAAATAAATTAACACACGTGAGAGACAGAGATAGCTAATAAAGGTCACTGTACTAAATAATTTTTACAGCAGAGAAGAAAAACTTTCGTGCAATGACCTCGCACTTTAAACGTTATCAATGTAAATAACATGCTAATAAGCATGCTATTTTTAACTGACAAACTCGTTACTTTGTGCCAGGACAATAAAGTTTTGTTGTGATTTGTTTTCGTAAATATTGAGCAAATGTGTTATGAAAATGATGAAACAATTTGTGCATGAAAACTGTTTATTAACATGTGTAATTTTAGCACAAATGGAGAAATGTTAGGAGCGATTTTTTGAAGAATGTAATTTTGAATTTTGGATGTTAGAGATTGTGTCAGTGTGTTCTCGATGTGCCATTGAAAAATATACGTAATTTAAAATATACATTTTATAAAAATTGTTCGTGATTTTCAAAAAAAATGTAATTTATATCAATTTAGAGAATTTTGGATGTTTCAGGCCTTTTGGACTTTTTATCTGTCGTAGGAATCTTCTTCGATGTGTATTTTTATAAAGTTGTTTAGAAATTTGATAAATGTGTATGTGATGGGTCATCTTTACGGCTCCTAAAGTAATGATAGAAATGTATAATATGGTTCTTGTAGTTCACTATTACACGCAACTGGATTTCACGTGTTCAGTCAGCCAGATATCTCCATACCTTGCCGACAATACATCGGCAATGACCGACACTGCGTCTGCATCTCCAGTTATGTTGTAGACGTCTATATAAGGCAACGGTAACAGCTCACCATAAGGCAGGTCGTCTGCTTATGTTTCGGTCTAACTTTTATTATAATCATTGTTAATAAGCAACTAAAGGTGACGCCACACCTCCGCAGGCTCATTTAGGAGCGGGAAGAAATTTTTGTAATGTTCGAATCCGTATGCACACAATCTGGAATCTTCAGTTTGAAGAGGTAAAATAAATAATTGCAAGAACTATAAAAGAAGAATATCTATACCATATTGAATGTCCTTGTGAAATTTTAGCAATTTGCATTCCAGTTATAATAATATTATCCGATGAAATAACACTTAAGTGTAATTTATTTATTAAATTATAATAACAGTTTTGTTTGTGAGATACCAAAGAAAATTGATAAATCGACGACGAAGAGTCAATATCTCCTAACTGACATACCTACAACAATTTGAACATACAATACAATGCATATACAATTTGAAAGTTTTTACTATATAAGCAATGCGATATCACCCTTAGTAAACTAAAATTAGTGATTTTTCAAAAATAATATAGGAGACATTCACACTTCACCGTCGAAATTATTTATTTATTTATTATTGTTAATAACTTCACGTTGAGGGTTTATTTTACTCGATCGTTTGGAACGATTTAAAAGTATTAACAAAGTATTCAGAATACAATTTCGTGTATTTAATACTTTTAATGACCACAGTGCTAAGGTAAGTCATCAAAATTGTGGCCAGTTTGTTATATTTTGAAAGTAAGATATTTTTAAAATGTTTCATATCAATAGTTAATTATGCTAATTTTGTTTAAGTGTAGACGTTCACTAGATCTAGTCTGCGTTAATTTTAAGGTCATTTAATTTAAGTAAAACCAAATATTATAAATACTTATATTAGATTAATAAGGCTGGTATTGTCTTCATTGTTCAATTAATAGCAAATGTTCACGTTATTGTACTATATATTTTTATTTCTGGATGTAGATTTAATAAAGTAGAAAACACAAATTTGTTTTGAAATTTATTTATTTTAAAAATATTCTTGTGTTTACAGTTTGGTACAAAAATCACTTTTAAAGAGCTGAGCCTCTATTGCCTCACAGCCAAGATACGTCACACTATAACCCGGCAAATTAAAGAAGTAAATCTAAAATGGCGACGGTCATGTCCTCTCGCTTACACACTAGTGCCGTCTTTACTCACTCACGAGCATGAGCTAAATAGTCACGTGACAAGTCGCCATTTTGTATTTACTTTCCTCAATAAATCGGTTTCAAACTTAAGGATAGATAAAATTAAAATCTGTTTAAAAAATTAACAAACGTAAGTTTGACATTACCTTCTAAGGAGTTATCGTCTGTCGGTCAGTCTTATTGAATAAATATTACAATTAAGCGTGTACTGGAATGTTTAAGTTTACGAGTCGGCAAGTCATGAGTATCTTATTCAAAAACTTATTGACTAAGAGCATGGATGAAGGAAATTACTGACTGAACTTACTGAACTGAAGCTCGCTTTTCTAATAAGCAAGGGCGAGACACACAATTTTAATTCATAATTTGAAAACGGCTCGACCGATTTCGATTCAATTGAATGGAAATGTACCTGTGAAGTAGGTATACTGTAGATGTACTACATACTAGGTACCCTCTGGAACTAAAAAAATATTTTCCAAATCGGTTCAGGCGTCTTCAAGTAAGCCATTAGACTTACTATGAGGGCTTCAATTTTTTTCAGAAAGGCCCTGAATTTCCTTTATCCATGACTAAATATTTAAAAGTAACTTAAAAACTATAGTAACGTTAAATCTAATAGACAAGGCATGGCACAAACCGCACTAACAACCGCAGTTGCTTAGCTTAACTTCAAATCGTAGCTTAACTTCAACCAGATATGTTTCATCACCTTAAAGCTTCATTACACGCTTAGGAATCCAATATCAACAATTCTTCCCTTATTATCTAAAAACAAGTTATATTTTATATGCTATAACGATACGTTATAACAGTTATTTTTCACTAAATCGTTGGTCATACATTCTCACTAGTTTGTACAATCGTTACATTTGATTATTTCAAACGTTATTTTTTAAACCTTATTCGTTGAAAATAGCTGCTTTTATTTTCCAACGTTATTTGGAGACAATAACGTTTTGAGTGGATCAAAATAGGACAAAGACCTTGTCTGGAAAAGGCGAGTTCACGATGCACACGCGAGAAACAAAGCACCCTATATATTGCATCCATGAGGATTGCGCAATGCTTGTACGATGCAATGTATGGGCCCCTTATAACTCGATCTAAAAGCGAGTTTAGTTACGGCGAATTCACCCAAGCTAAGAGCAAACTAGAGCTGGACGCACCACAACGGAACGCATAACAAAAATCCGCCTGCATCACTTTCGAACATTTTATATGAACTGACGCACATTAGAGTAGGCTGCATTACGTATTTTGCTTCATATATAATATGTACGTCACTGGGTTTTTGATATGCATTGCACTGTAATGCGGCCTGCCGTCGTTTCCACCAGCTTTTTTTTCCATTATAGGTAAGCCTTTGACCACGATCTCGCCTGATGTTAAGCGACGATGCGGCCGCAGATTGCAGCAGACTATACCTAGAAGGCGGGATAAATCCCTCCCTGGCTTCCCTGAACATCATGCCGGAACACAGTCACAGTGACCGCTTGGCGACACGCTGCAGCTTTTACAGATCAAAGCATAGCTTTGCAGATTAGAATATCACTCATATAATAAAAAATGTCTATCTAAACCATTCCATTGGCGACATGGTTGTTGTTGATAACGTTCCAATGTTTCTGAGTAGTGTGGGATCCATAAGCGGAGTCCCTCCTGCCATTGGAGCTGCCTAGAGAATGTCGGGCCCTGTTGAGGGTGGCTGCTGATATTTCCATGGAGTCTCCGTAGGGCAGTCTTGAGCCGCGCCTGTTGCTGCCGGCCTTACATCGAATGTTCTGGAACAATGGAATATATTTTTAACGAAAGTTCCTGGAAAAGAGCATTCAAGTCATAGATTCAAGGTTTTTTTGTTGGGTTTTTTTGTTGGGACAATCATAAAAGTCTACAACTAGTGGAAAATTAACTTGAAGTAGTGTATATAATCGTCTATTAAAGTAGGTACTGTCTCGAGTGATATTCTGTGAGTACAATCCAAAAATTACATATTTTGTAGAATAACTTTCCTGATATAATGTCCTTGATAGGTCCCTGTGATCGAAACTCTACAACTTGCATAGGTTTCTGTGTAAAGAGTATGGGATCCGTCTATTGACGGACAGAAAACCGATCGTCAGACTATTTTAGACGGAACAAGTGAATTAAATTAAAAATTTAAAAAAACCCCCAACGCAAAACGTAATTCACCATTTTTTGATGGCGGCCATCTTGGATTTTAAATTTTAAATAGTGGGCTGTATTCTACTCGTTAAGCCCTTTCATTTGATACCCATATTGAGGGGGTCGTGGAAGAAAAAAGTAATCCGCCATTTTGTAGCGGCGGCCATCTTGGACCGATTTTCACCAAACATGGCTAAGAACACTCTCGACTAACTCTACTTTCAAACAAAAAAAACTAAATCAAAATCCGTTCATCCGTTTGGACGCTACGATGCCACAGACAGACACATACACACACACACACACACACAGACAGACAGACAGACAGACAGACAGACAGACAGACAGACAGACAGACAGACAGACAGACACGTCAAACTTATAACACCCCGTCGTTTTTGCGTCGGGGGTTAAAAAATCGGAAGGCGTAAGCTGCCACACAAAAAGTTCTACAGCTACGCTGGATACATTGATTCGAATCGGCTCCGATTAGATAGTGCGGAAGCTCTCTTAAACTTACCCCTACACACTAACAATAATTATTAATAGTCGTCATAGTAAAAGTGCCTGACTAGGTATTACAGTTGCCGAGACCGAAAACGGTCAGCAGACCTACGCACTAGTGTATATCGCTATTAACCGACAAAAATAAAATGTTCTTAGAGTCATCGAGTGCTAAAATTAAAAGACATTTCTTAAATTTGTCGTGTAACATCTTAATGGATCACGCTACGCCAATAGGCCTGCTGGACGACATCGTCAAGATACTTACATGTCTACTCCATCGGTTCCTATTGAAGACACCATACACAATGGGGTTCGCACAGGAGTTAGTGCAGGAGAACAACCACATTGCTTTCTGTATCGCTGGGTCCAGGCTTTTTAGTGACTCTTTGTCTATCCAGAACCTGAAAACAAAGGACATTTTGATATGTAGATATAGGACTATTACAGATTATGGTATGCTGATTCATGATTCAGAGGACAAATAAATAAATAATAAGCAACATCACCTCTTTTTAAACTAACTGTCCTTGGCACAGTTATTATTTCTTAGGTACCTGTATAAAAGTAGTCTATTTGTTTTAGCATTTAACCTCGTTTATACCAAATTTCAGGCAAATCGCTTCAGTAATTTAGAATTCAGAGAATAGGTAATGAAACCATACACTTTACAAAAAACTATTCAGTCCAGAATTAAAACATACTTTCGCCTACTTACTTTAGAGAGTAAGTTACTAGATTGAAACAACCTTTAAAGACAATTAAGTACTTAGCTATAATCGCGTGTCGTTAAGTAGGCCTAAGTAAATAGGCTATCTCGTTAGGTCTGTACTTTATAAAGGCATTACCTAAAATACGTAACAGCACAATTTGGCTAAACTCACATCATTGCGTATTTAGGGATAAAATGATAATAAATAATAACGCTCTTTTTATTTATATATGATTTAAAATTCTGTAAGAGAGAGGGAGAAAGAGAGAGAAACCTCCATTAGAACAGTTATGTACGTTTGTTTTTAGTTATATAAATATTATAATAACTGTTATCTAGCCACCATTATACAAGAAGGTCTGGCAATGATGAGATCATGATGAGATTGAAAAAAAAGGTTATATTGCTCGCCATGCCATCTTTTAATATATCAAACTGTAAACACTTTTAAAATGTGTGCAATAATATTATGCAGTGCTGATTTTGAGGAATTTTCAATGAATTAATTCTATGAATTTATATTTTAAATTTTGTCAAATAGTGCGAGCGAGAGAGCGATATATTATTATATACTCTCTTAAACACGGGTTCAACCCGGTGCGGTCGTTACCATGAACAGAAATATAAAAGAAAGATCATATTATATTATGGTTTCTTTTATCTTAGTAAAACCTAATCGTACGTACTAACAAACTATGGTAGTACTTGAGTATGATTTACAAAAAGATAAAGAACATTACTCTGAGATCGATGCGGAATTTAGTATCTAGTGCATTATTTGTTATTATTAGCTTCTCCCAGCGTATCGTTTGCGGTATCCATTGTAAACTACACTTTAGTTTTGGATTGCAGACACCAAGGATTCTATTCGTTTGAACACGAAGTTTTAATTGGATATTATGTAGAGCAGCTGGCCAATGCAGCCCCAGAAGCAGAGTAGAGTTACGAATTTTGCACATATTTCATGGTCAAGATTATAATTTATTTCTCGGCGCTCGCAGTAAGCTGCTCATGCACTTATTATTAAAGATATTTGAATTTCTAACTGTTCAGAGCGAGCTAAACACACACTTTTCGTAGTAAAAATTATAATATTTTTGCCCGTCTGCACCTTGGCCCCCCCAGAACAAAATCCTGGATCCGCCCTTGATATAGAGTTTGTAGTATTATGTAGTAAGCTGTGAAATTTGTGTATTTTTCGAAAATTTGAAAAAAAAAACAGTCAAGTTGTTTTCGGTGGTGTAGTGTTTAAGAACTTCAACGTAAAACAGAGGGTTAGGCTCGTTTCGCACTAGTTTCGTTTCGCACAAAACAGACGACTCCCCGTTACGTATCGAATGAGAATCATTTATTATGTGGTATCATTAAAAAGTAGAAGATAATGGCAGGTAGTAATATAGCTAGATAGCTTCAGCTATTGTAATCTGAATCAAAATCCAAAAAGTATGGACCCAAAGCAACTTTTGGTAACTTCTGTACACGTACACTGTAAAATGACACTGCAATTTGTTAGACTATACTTGACTTTATTTCGACCACTTATAAGTCTACCGTCTACCTCGCTACCTCCTTGTATATTTATTGTATATATCTACTACATACTCTGTATATTATATTTATTGTAGTCTCACCATAAACAATAGCAGTAGTAAGGCGACCAGCAAGTGAAGAACACAACGACGATGGTAACCGTCATCTTCAGCGTCCGAGCTCGAGCTCGCCCGAGGATACCCACGCCGCTTCGACGCATTTTATCTGAAACAGAACATTTTTTTTATTCTTCTTGTCGAGTCGTATGGGTACAATCTAAATACGAGTATATAAAAGGAAAGAGTGACTGACTGATCTATCAACGCACAACCCAAACCGCTGAACGGATTGGCTTGAAATTTGGAATACACATAGGTTTTATGTCGTAGATCTCCGTTAGGAAAGGACTTGGCCACACGTGCATAGCCGCGAGCATAAGCTAGTAAATAATATAATAGTTACTTTAAATAATAATTATTTTAATATTAACCACTAAGCATCTGTCCTTTTGTGAATGTTTAATGATAGATAACCCCAAGAAGAAAATCCATAAGGAAAACTTTGTTTCCTTGTTTGACTTTGATTTGATTTTCTTTTCTCAGTGTCTCAGTACCTCTAAATGATCCACTTGCAATTTATGACCAATTTTTTTACAATTTAATATTTTTACTAAGCAAAAGACTTTGAATCGATTAGTTTGTATGTACCTATATATAGGTATTTGTCGAGGTGTACACATTCCTGTAACCGCACTTTATCCGTAAGTAGCAAAACGTTAGTAAAAGTAGAGCGAGAGTGGAGTGGAGTAAAGTGAGAGTAGTGATTATAATAAAAATCCAATTGTTACTGTTCCTACTTTTTATTATCAAATTACCGCAATAACTACTACATAAAATAACACAGATCTTATACATATTATATAAAACAGTCTTAAGAAATTTATCAACATCAAGCTGCAAGTTTATTACGTTTAACGGCCTCTGTTATAACGCTCCTCAGGCCCAGATTTAAAGCTCTCCGAGATATTTGCGTCGATCCTTTGTAAATAATGAATCGCACAAAAAGTGTGGGCGAAATATTATTATGCTGGAGTAGAAGGAACGGATCAAGGATTGTAGTGTGGAGAGGACTTATCTTTAGCTCGGTCTGCCCCACGGTTTACCCTAAGATTTTCAGCCACTTAGAAAATTTTAGTAAGGGGGAGGACCCTTTTCAAAACCTTTCCAAGGGCCAAGGGTTAATCAAGGCGACAGGTGCGTATTGATCGTGATGATCCCCCGCGTAAACAAAATGCATTCCTCACGTAAAAATATGGCAGATGGGGTACTAAGTTAACATTTTAAAAATTCAACCGAATTTTGACTTTGGTAAGATATCTCAGAAGTTACTAGAAGGTAATAAGAAGGTAAAGTATTTAGAGGGCGGGGGGGGGGGGCTTAAACCCTATAGCCCACCCCTGGATCCATCACTAGAGTAGAATATTATGAGATAAGCTTCGACAGTCTGTTGAGAGCTGTATTATTCATTCCAGGGCAAACCAAACTATCTGTATATACCGTTGGTATATACTACATCGAAACAATATTCTTGATCCTATTCCGACAATCACCGAAGTACCAAAATAACATTTTTGCTGTTATTTATAATATCTAAATATATAAAAGGAAACAGTGACTGACTGACTGATCTTTCAACGCACAGCATAAGCCGCTAAAAGAAAAGGTGAAATTTGGATTAAAGAAAGGTTTTTTGATGTAGACAGCCACTAAGAAAGGATTTTGCTACACGGGTAAAGCCGCGAGCATAAGCTAGTATTATATATAAAAGGACAACGTGACTAAACTGACAGATTGATCTACAACGCCTTTTTCCCTAGGCCCTTTATATTATTCTACCCTTCGTGGACCCTTCCAACTAAATTAATAATACGTAATATATTCATATTAAGGGCTTAATACACGCTGAGCCTCTGTCTCGCTCGCACGATATAACAAATTGTTAAAAATAAATTAGAACAATTTATTTTTTGAAAATGTGTTAGGAGAAAGATAGATCATATTTCTTGGCTCAGCGTGTATTAAGCCTTTAAAGTGTTGTAGAGTAAAACCAGATATAAACATCACGTTGTCCAGCGTCAACACGGAAGAGACTTTGTCTTCTAAATATTATATATAAGGAAAGAGTAACTGACTGACTGATCTATCAACGCACAGCCCAAACCACTAAACGGATTCGGTTGAAATTTGGAATACAGATAGATTTTATAACGTAGACCTCCACTAAGAAAGGTTTTGCCACGCGGGCAAAGCCGCGAGCGTAAGCTTGCCCTTAGTAAATAAGTTGTAAGAATAAGGTGATTGAGGTGATCCGACAGAGAACCAGAGTTACCGACATAGCAGAAAGGATTAGCAAACTGAAGTGGCAACGGGCTGGTCACATTTGCCGTAGAACCGATAACCGTTGGGGTAGACGAGTTCTCGAGTAGCGACCACGTCTTGGTAAACGTAGTGTTAGGGCGCCCATGGGCGAGATGGGGGCGATGACATCCGGAGAGTCGCTGGGGGTGGGTGGAGAAGAAAGACAGAGGACCGAGTTGAGTGGCGTGCCATGGGGGAGGCCTATGTCCAGCAGTGGACGAACATAGATTGATGATGATGAAGAATAAGGTAATCAATAAACGACAGTCATGAAGTAAACTTGTATCTTATTCCCCGTCTCCATCACCCTTTGCTCCTGCTAACAGCATCAGCAAACGACATTTTTTTTATACAACAAAGAAGAAGACGAGCAAGACGCTCTCCTGATGGTAAAAGATAGCGCTGCCCATAATAAGTACAGTGCTACCCAGTATTTTACAAAGGTGAAAAATATTGGGTGCACTGCACCAAAGCTTCTTACTTGAGTATCGTAAGATCTTAAGACTCTTCAGCCCAGTAATTTCACTAGCTACAGTGCCCTCCATTACACACACAACAGCACAGCTACATTTCAGTATTATTCTATTCTGCACTTACCATTAGAAGTATTCGCTCTTCTGATAATTTCCAGCAAAGCTGCAGAGGAGCAGTAAAGCGTGGAGACCAGCGGTATCACGTACATGAGGATCATATTGACGAGGAAGTACGCGAACTCATGCTGCTCAGTCGGCAGCGAACCGTACGACACGCACTGGTAGTATCTGGAATTATAAATAAATAAATATTTCAGGACGATTGGGCCTAAGTAACAACGATGTGGTCCAACAAAAAGCGTCGTAGCGGTAAGCTTAGAAAACGCTGGTGGGACGAACTTGACTCTTATTGTGGATATTTTCCTCTATGCTTATTGCACCACTTGGCAAAATATAGCACTGGATAGGACGGAATGGCGTGATGGAAGGGAGGCCTTTGCCCAGCAGTGCGACAAAAATGGCTAACATAATAATAATAAATATTTCAGGACATTTCACACAGCGCCACCTAACCCCAAGCTAAGCAACTTAATGCTTGTGTTTCTTTTGTAAATACATACTTATAAAATACATATTGAAAACCACCCAAACACGAAACAAATACCTATGGATCACACAAATATTTGTCCCATGGGGGAATCGAACCCGCAACCTTCTGCGTTGCTAGCGGTTAGCGCCACAGAGGTCGTCAATTCAAAACATATAGACATTATTCAGGAAAATATTAGGGACGAACGTGTATAGAAAGATGTCTAGATTTAGTACGTGAAAAGAATAAAAGTTTAACGAGAAATTTGTTACATTCGTGCTTGATTTGTGGGTGAAGGGTTCCGTATGATAATGTTTTCTATTTGAATGTTTAAAACTAGTTGAATCCATTGATTTTACCCGCTGAAAAGTAACCTAGGTTACCTATGTATGTTATTAAGTAACAAAAATAACCATGTCCTAAAAGTTCTGTCCGTTCAGCTATTAAGGCTATTTGAAAAAGTAACAAACACACACACATCCATTTTTTCCATTTGTAATAAACAGTAATGGTATTTCACAATTAATTTTCAGTGGGAAAATATACTCGGTAAAGATAGTAGGTATAAAATAATATATAACTTATAAATATTGATATTGCGAAAATCAGTGCGAACGTGGCTGGAATAACTAAGAGCTTATCAATTATATTTAGGACGTGAAAAGCTTCACAATATAATATCGAACTGGCCAAATGCAAATTAAACAATCGCAGTATGAGATAAATGAATTTCATTCAGACCATATTTTATATTGCAAATTTGGCTCACGGACCTGTCAAACTAAAATAACTTAGATGCAAAAAATCGAAACATTCAAGTAAATGTTACGCAGTCAATATCACACAAAGAATAATTCAAATGCTTACTGGATGTGATGTTTTCCTTGTAATTACTACATAAGCAATAACTAGTAATGCGGTTCAACCTTTGATAAAATGGTTAAAAAAAAATACTGCTCCTCGGAACATGCAAAGCAAACTACGTCATATTCAAAAGGGTTCTCTATTTTGGACGCGGAACTCTAAAAGTAAGTATTCCTGATTCTTGTAACCTCTTGTACCTACGTGTTTGAGAGTTGGCAAATATTGGATCCGATTGATGATCGAGATGTAGTTATTTGTTTCGTAAGTCTATAGGGACATAATATTACGTATTAGCTTACGCTACGTAATATTATGTCCCTATAGACGTGTGTCTGGGGATAACGGTTAGGAAGGTTTTGGATATAAAGGTCACGGCAAACTGTATGTACCGGCATGGTATCAATCCAGCACGGCATCAGCTCGAGGCAAAGTCGCGATAGCAACTACTGCAAGCCTGAGTTTTTTTTTAGCTGCAAGCTTACAAGCCGTGTCGCCACGCGGTCATTGTGACCGTATTTAGGAATGATTTTCAGTTAAGCCAGAAGGGGATTTATCCTGCCTTCTAGGTATTGTCTGCTGCCATCTAAGGCCGCATCGCGGCGCCGCTTTATATCACGTGAGATTGTGGTCAAAGGCTAAACTATAGGGTCATAGCTCATTAGAGCCACCCGTCACCCACTCCGCACCGCCTCGCCTCGTGCGGTTAGTATTCTTTATATGGACTTGTATAGGTATGCGCTCACTACATCAACACCGTAGCGTCGCCAGATCGCCTCAGTCGCAAGGCAAGGCGGTGCGGAGTGGGTGCCGGGTGGCTCTAATGAGCTATGACCCATAATGAATAAAAAAAGGTTGCTGTCAGCATGAACACAATAATTGTTATGGTGGACTTGAGTTCGCGTATTTGTCCTATTAGCCCAAACACATAAATTTGAAGTGACTATATTAATCTATTTAATTACCAATTCTCAGCTACGCTATTTTTTACTACGGCATGAACAAAAACTTCGTCGATAAAAAAATGAACTGTGGATATTTTCTCTATGCTGAATAGCTTCACTATAATAATTTTTCACTAATATTGGTTAACTTCTAAATTATTTTAGACTGTTGAAATGTTTGTTCAATCAATAATGTTTATTATACTGTTTCCTGTAAATTTTCCATCTAAATGAAAATTGGGTGCACGAGAACTTTCTTCCACAACAAATTATCTTGAACAGAGTAGAGCAGTGTTGCCACGAAATTATTCCAGAGTTTCCAACGTTAATCGGGTAGTAATTGTGAAAGAGTACTAGTACCTACTTGTGATGCCAGATATTTTATTATGTACTTGTGTCATACAAATATATCAAAATGCTTCTAATTTTCAAATTACATTGTTTTCATTAGATTAATATTTTAATTATTTTGCAGAATAGTGTTCTTCAATTTGAAATACTAGATAGATAGAACAGAAAATAAAATATAAATAAAAAAATATATCATGAAATATAACATTTTTAACAGTTTTTTCGTAGTCTTCATGTCGGATCAACCTTTTTTTTCAACATAGGCACGCACGCACGCACACAAAGCCACCGAGACAACTCTATGTAAATAGTAAATATCCACATAAATCATGTATCCATATAATATATTAATTAACCTATGATTCGCTTTCGTAATTCTAATTAGTGAAATAATTAACTCAGAGTGTTGGAACGTTTTCAGTTTAAGTGGTCTAATTAAACGGTAGACTTTAAGTATGTAATGCTAGAGTTAAATTAGATAAATAAAGAGCTATAGTATTTCTTGTAGATCCTAGGAGCACTAATTTGTATTCGGCTCACGAAATAATAACGAACAGAACTACAATACTGTATAATTTATGCTTTTATAATTAACTAGCTGCGCCCAGCGATTTTACTTACTAAACTTGCAAGATTTAATTACAGACAGAGATACAGGTTAAAGTAAATAAAAGCTTGTAATAAAATACAACTAAATACATACTCTTTAACATCCGGATGCTCCTCGAGATGGAATATGAAGCTCTGCGGCAGGCTGGCGAGGCCGGCGCACACCCACGCGATCGTCAGCGCCCGCTTCACTCGAGCCTCCCATGTCACGTTCAGGGGCTTTAATATCGCGTAGTATCTGCGGACGAGGGGTTAGGGTTAAACAATACACATCTTAGAATATAAAACCAACGAGAAACGACGCCAGAACTGATTCCTTTAAAGTCTGTCAGTTTCTGCGTGGGGAGAGCCAACGCACACCAATAATGATACCACACTTATGAGTTTTCAATTACTTCACTAGGAGTTGGGGACGCCAGACAGTGAGCCACACAGCACAACGCTGAGGCAGGTTCCATTCGGTGGCTTAGTGGATGCTCATGTGCATTGATAGGTATTATTGTAATTGTATTGTTTTTTATGTTGTTTTCACTAGCCGTCGAATAAATGATTTTTCTTTCTTCCTTTCTTTCTTTGAGGTATCCAGTTAAATTTATGATCCAAGCTATACATACATACATATAGAGGAGTGACCACGGAAATGTTATTTTCTATTTGTCCTGCTAATTATATTATAAATGCGAAAGAAAATAATCGTGTATGCGTTGTCCTGGCCAGGATTTAGACAACCTATACTCGCGATACATTAGGTACATTATATACATTAGGTATTGGCGCTTACAGCAACTGGAACTGGCAACTTTTTCGAAACTTTCTAGCAGCTAGCCGTTTCTGAGACTTCTAGTCCTCGAATTTAAGACATAATAAGAAACAGCTAGCCGCCAGTCGCTCTGTCTGCAAAGTGCAAAGTGCCTAAGATGCTAAATTAGATTTTTTTTATTGACAAAGTGATAGATGTCTATATTATATTCTTATCGTATTTCTGGTAGGCGAACTTATATGTTGCTAAAAGTGAATTTACTAGTCAGTTCGATTCCTTTACTACTTATAATATTATTGTCTAAAATAGCAGACTACTTCTATAATGATACACGTCAATGTTTTTTTTTGTCAGTGGTATACTTCACTACATAGTATAAAACAAAGTCGCCTCCCCCGTCTGTCTGTCCCTATGCATTATGCATATCTTTGAAACTACGCAACGTATTTTGATGCGGTTTTATTTCATAGACAGAGTGATAGGAATTAATAGATAGAAGATGAAGGTATATACTTGATTAATATAGTAGAGAAACTCGGCAAATTTTTGTTAGGCGCAACGAAGTGCGCGCGAGTCCACTAGTACCTAATAACTCAGTAAACCCTGAACACCGCCGTCCAAACCATTTGTGGTCCTAAACGGCTAAATACTAAAGACCCCTTTAGGATGGCGTTTCCCTCTGAGGATGTTTTGAATATTTTATAGGTGTGATAATTTAAACATTCCACACTGGTCAAGCTCAGGTATTTCCTAAATTGGGTTGTTTAGGGATTAAAGGTCTGACCGCGGAAAGGTTTCCGCTAAATACGTTTATGCAATTAACTTTATACTCGTACTCGCACTCTCGCACCTATTTATAATACTAAAGATGTTGACTAAAACTTCTTTGTCCACTAAGTAGGTTATTAAAAAATATTAGGCATGTATTTTTAGGCTTCCATAGTCAACAAGGAAACCTTATAGTTTCGCTTTGTCTGTCCGTCCGTCCGTCCGAGAAACTATAAGTCCTAGAGCTTTAATTTTGCACAAAGGAAGGTAATGATCAGGGTAAGAGAACATTAATAAAAAATATTTCTCAATTTTTTTTTATGTGGAGAAGTAAGAAGACGTGCAAGACGCTGTCCTGATGTTAAGAGATAACGCTGCCCATAATCAGTACAGCTGCTACCCAGAATTTCACAATTATGTTCTAGGTGCACCGTATCAACGCTTCTTACTCAAGAGTCATAAGATGTTAAGACTCTTTAGCCCAGTAATATCACTAGATACAGTGCCCTCCTACCGAAGCACAGTAATGTTTGCACATTACTGCTTAGGCGGTAGAATAACTGGCACTGTTGGGGTGGGTACCCAGACAGTGCCAGTTATTCTAGGTTAGTTGTTCTAGGTGGTTACCTAGACGACCTCCTGCAAAGGAAGTCTACCCCCGGTAATTAATTTATTTCTTTGTAAATTTGATAACAAACACGTGAGCTAAAGTTGTGTGGTCTTGATGTCACTGGCCAAACTCTATTACATTTTGTACTGGTTAGATCAAAAAACTTATAAGCGTAAAGTTTCAAAGCTTGCAAATGTAATTTGTCATTAAACTTATCATGAAAAATGCAACATTGGGTTATTTTGAACTATACCTATTATGTAATAATCATAATCTTATTTTTATTTTATCTAAATATATAAAAGGAAAGAGTGACTTCTTGACTGACTGATCTGTCAACGCACAGCCCAAACCACTGAACGGATTCGGTTGAAATTTGGAATACAGATAGGTTTTATGACGTAGACCTCCGCTAAGAAAGGATTTTGCCACGCGGGCAAAGTCGCGAGCTTAAGCTAGTATAGAATATAGGCAGGCAGATTTATTCCCAGTACTCTCATAAAAATGCTTTTACGTATCGTCAATTTCAAGATGATAATATTTTCGGAGAGTAATATGGCGAAGGAGAGCTTTGCAGATAAAATTGAGTTTATTTTTATTATCTGAGCCTAAACCTGTTCAGACGATTGATTTATTTTGTTTTCCGTACATATTTAGCTAGCAAAGCGGATTATTATGATAGATGGGTACAGATCATCCAGTTTTAAAATACACGTGGATATTGTGGAACGTTTTTGGGTTTGGTTCTGGGTTTGGAAAGTTTGTAGGCATGTATGGATGTATGTTTGTTACTCTTTCACGCCTTAAAGGGATGGACCGATTGAGCTAAAATTTGGTAGATAGAGATAACTTTAATAGCTTAGACCCTGAATTAACACATAGCCTTATAGTACAGCGGGTATAACACCGCTGGACACAGCTAGTGTAACCATATAACTGTAATAGACCAAATCGAAATATACCCGTCAATCTGGTCTTGTTCTTCTCCTTAATAAGTGAAGATAATGAACGTATAGATAATAATTATTAGGCGGAGCAGCGGCTGATTGAACTGTCTGAGGGAATTAGAATGTAGCATGATTTCGTCTATTTTCCTCATTTTCTTAACGCGGATAATTACTGACAATAATATTTCGGTAGCTTCGATTTGCAAGGCTAGAGGAAGCTTTGGTAGGTTTCCTAAAAATAATTTCATTATTAACTGACAAGTGTTATATGTTAATTAAAGCGCATGTGGTATATTAATTAAATTAAATTATTCAAAGCGCTTTGTGGTTTTACCCACTAAAAATACACTACTACTTAGTCCGTACGTAAAGTTAAGCTCTAAGTTTCCAAACCAACATTTATGTATTTTCATTTCATTCGGTTCCGTTTGCAGTTTTAACGAGAAAACATATTAACATAGATATTTTCTCTATGTGTACATACGACTCACGTATACCTATGGATCTACATTCCTAAATTTTCGCATTTATTATTATTTTTTGTATTTTAATAGCTGCGCCCAGTGGTTTTCTCCGCTGTACTATAGCCTATGTCTTATTCCAGGGTCTAAGCTATCTCTATACCGAATTTCAGCTCAATAGGTCCACTCTTTTAGGCGTGAAGAAGTAACAAACATACACACTCACTCACAAACTTTCGCATTTTTATTAGTGTGACAAGAAGCAAGATAGTTAATAAATAAAAATTTAAATTGAGATATTTCTCTGTTGAAACTGTAATACAAAAATATTTAATGATTCATGTAAATAAAGCTTTCAACAGGATAGGTAAAACATTTTAATTTTTTACCTATCCTGTTGAAAGCTGTTTTTGTTATAATCCATCATTAATACGCTTATAAAAGGTTATGTAAATAAATAACAATTTCACAAATACGATGTCCAAAATATACAAAATGTTTTTAATCCTTTATTAAAGCAATCCTCAATTTTAACGGACAGACGTCGCGTCGTATCCAGAATTGTTGGGTGTACAAATAAACGATGTTGATATTTTGTGAATAGTATTTTTAATTTAAAAATGGCCTGTTTTTATAAGTATTGTTCATGATAATAGGTATTAATTTTTTCCAACGCAACTGGTTTCTTTTATAATCAGACTTTTTGTTTGGTTTCGTACGCATTTGGCGTTTTACCGCAACACAGAATAAAAATATTTGGGAAACAAGGGTAAAAAGTCCTTGTCACGAAAATGAAGCCAAAATTCGTGTTTAAAAAGTTACAAAGGTAAATGAAAATTTATTTTCAGTGGCAGTCCTTCATATCTTTTATTTCTTTATATCTTATATTTCCCATAGATCCCATTTTGATGTGTAGCTGTCAAAGTACAATAATATTAATTCTACCTCTTCTTCTCTGAGTGGCAAGTGGTTATCCATGTCCGTAGATGCCTACTTCTCATAGATAAAAAAAAATGTAAGGTACTTTGTTTTAATCAACCAAATCGTTTATTTGCGTCCGTATATTTCCTTCGTCCATGTACTCTGTATTATATTTTGGATATTTTAGGTCGATGTCCATGTATTATATTTTGGAGAATTTAGGTCGATAATGTTATTACATTAGCCTATTGACTCCATTGTAAACCTAAGATTTCTCTATATAAGTCTTATTTTTTTGGAGACCAGCTTGTGCTCTCGGCTTTGCCCGCGTGGCAAAATCCTTTCTTGGCGGATGTCTACATCATAAAACCTATGTTCCAAATTTTAAGTAAACCCGCTCAGCGGTTCGCTCTGCGCTGATAGATCAGTCAGTCAGTCAATCAGTCACTCTTTCCTTTTATATATTTAGATAACCAGGACCCACATTCAAAGATAAATCGACATTGAATCAAAATAACATTTCTTGTACAATTTTCTTCGTCTGGTTATTCCCCTTTTCACGTTATTCTTGCACGAAACTTATATTCCGATATTCTTCCATAATTAAATGAAGTAGGTAAAGCTTATTCGCGAATACAAATTGCCTCCATTCGTCGGTGTCGTATTCCAATTGACAGAATATGATGGATTACTCAGGTCAATGTTCGGTCAAACTGAACAACTTTTGGTGCTCTACTGAATTTCACCTGAGTTTTGTATTATGTAGTAGCTGCGCACAGGTTTTATTTGTTTATTATTCAGCACAAAGCTAGGACTAACTTAATGCTACAATAGCATTTTCTACCAGTTGCCCTAAGGCTGGAGAAAATGTACTAAAATATAGGGGGGCTGACAATCATAGGAAAAAGGTAACATACTATTACAAAACTTAACACTAAATAGACTACCTACTTATTACATAAATAATACATATTATTATAATAATAAACCTACAACTTAATACACAAAATAAAATATAATAACTATCTAAATATAATATTACATATCATACATTAAATAATAATATAATAAACTAATCAATTATACATAATATTTTTATAAATATAATATCTACATACTTATGTTATTCCAGGGTCAAAGCTATCTTTATACAAAATTTCAGCTCAATCGGTTCACCCGTTTAGGCGTGAAAGAGTAACAAACATCTTGACATCCAGACATCCATTCATGCAAAATTACACGTTTATGATATTAGTACTAGGGATGTGTCTAATTATATTAAAAATTAAATTCTAAACGACAAAAATATTCAACAGACATTTTTTATCCTCTACGATAATGATGAATTTATCTAAGTTCCTGATAACTCAAGATATCTTTGTTTCTCCATTAAAATTAATTTCCTACCTGTCACATCCAGGTAGCCAAGTTCTTTAACCAGGCCAATCTGAGATTGATCTTACACGAACAACAAAACAATCTCTTTGCTTCCTGAAAGAAATTGAAAGAGATGCGGGACGGAAAATACGTGATTTACGTGTCGCTTATAATCAAATGAAAGGAGCCTTTTTGATAGATAGATAAATAGATAGATAACCCTTTATTGGAACACAAAAGAAAATGTACAAAAACAACTTATAAACTAAAACAATACAAAAGCTATGTGTTACAATTGGCGGTCTTATCGCTAATAGCGATCTCTTCCAGACAACCGTGCAGGGAGAGGAGAAATATTGAAATTCACATGGGTTAGGTGGTGTGTTCAAATTAATACTTTTATAATATAATATTCAATAACATACATATAATACATACATCATACAATATATATACCTATATAAATACATATAATAATACCTAAAATATATACTATTTTATCTGCTTAATATTAATAATAAAAAATGAATGAAATACTAACTGGATTAGGTTGAGTAAAGTAAGTACCTGCACAAGTAAAATTATGGGAAAGACCCACCTGACCCCCTTGTCCCTTTTTGACCTGACTAGAAAAGGAAGTGAGGTTTATAATTCATTGGATTCTTTTTTTATGTACATATGTTCATTCATTATATCTGACGTCTGAACCGATTTGGAAATTCTTTTTTTTGTTTCAATGGGTAAATGTGCGTTTCGCTGTCGCAGATTGAAAACGAGCTATAAATCGTTTTAATTTGTTAAAGTTTTATCCACTCGTAATGAGCTACCACACGGTTATTCTGATCACATCATACAAAAAGTTTAACTAGCCTAACCCAAAGGTACATTACGAGAAACGTCTCTGCACTGCAGCTGCGCGACGCGGCACGACGCGGCCAAGTATCTTTGTATGAAAATGTATGGGACTTACCGCACTACGCGGCAGCAGCGCGGCGCAGCATTTTAATAATGCCGCGCCATGCTGCTTCAGTGTAGTTGCCGCTTAGTGCGATTACACCTTTACTATTTGTTGATAGAGCGCTTCGGGACGGCTTTCGGATCCGAACCGAGTCCATCATTCCATTCAGTTAAAATGACAATCCGAATTCGGATCTTGTTTTTCGCATTATAACTTCGGCCAGAGTCAGTCTTCATGACTGACAAAGCTTTTGTTAAAAAATTCGTTTTAAAATTAGCAATCCGATGACAGACAGAAATCGGATGTGTACTTATTGGATAAACTTCCATACAAATATATAGGTACTCCAACAGAAAACGTTACCCTACTTCCTCTGACAGTGTGTCAGAGTCAAATCACTATCACAATTAGGTATAGGTTGTGTGGCCAACCTATAAGTTGCAGTTTCAGGTCACCAAGATTACCTACTACAAGGCCAGACAGACATGACCTAACGACTGCCTCCTACATAATATCTTACAGTAGTAGTATACATAGGCGGATCCAGGATTTGGTTCTGGGGGGGGCCAAGGTGCAGAAAGGCAAGAATATTATCATTTTTACTACGAAAAAAGTGTGTTTAGGTCGCTCTGAACAGTCAGAAAGTTCAAATATCCTTAATAATAAGTGTGCGAGCTGCGAGCGCCGAGAAAAAAATTATAGTCTTGACTATGAAATATGTGCAAAATTCGTAACTCTACAATGCTTCCCTTTCCCCCTAAATCCGCCTATGGTAGTATATAAAACTAAACAGTAAAATTAACTTTGTTTAAATTTTAAGGAGGGTAATATTAAAGTCAACGACGAAGATTTATCCACTGACCATATCACGTTCGCTTCATAGAATCTGGATGACCCAAGAGTGCGTAAAGGCCCTTTAAAAACCCTTTGAGACTCCATCATGTAAAAAATTGCCCTGATCTTTGAATAAAGGAACATCGTTTTATGGTTGATAGTCATCAAGTTTAAGGCATCAGAGACTGGATATCCTTATTAATTTGACAGATCTTCTCCCAACATTCTTAATTTTTTTAATCTAACAAATCTTTGACGAAAACGTAGAATATTACTAAAGTAGCCAGAATATTGGTGGTATACATATCCCTGTTAGATAATATAATAATATATACAACATAGTATACGTAGATACGTATTATTATTTTTCCTTGAAATATTAATTAATTTTACTAGGAATCTCAATTATAATATTCTTCCTTATAAAATGATTGTATTACATTACTGAAATAGCTTACGTGTTAACTTGGCATAAGAAGTTTATAGGAACTTCTCCGAAAGGTATTTGACGTCATCATTAGAGTAATGTAAGGAATAACTCTATTTTTAAACAAAAAAAACTAGATCAAAATCCGTTCATCCGTTCGGGAGCTACGATGCCACAGACACACGCACGCACGCACGGAGTTAAATGATTACGGGGTTATAAATATGTAAGTACATCATCAACAATACAATTACTATTAGCGAAAGGTCAAGCAAAAGTATTTCCCCCTTATATTATATATAATTTATTAAGTTATTTTATATAGCGATCGAAAAGCTTTAGAGGCATCCACCTTTCATATCCTTATTTTAATATTATATATTTTTAATTTAACTTATCTCTTTAAAACATAGTCTTTTAAAAAAAATTTCCTCGAGGAATATTCATTGAAATTTAATAGTGGCGGCTAAAAAACTAAAACACAATATAATATAATTTTAAGTACCTACAATTCACGGTTTTATAGCTAATATCGTATAGATAACACATACCTTAAGTAAAATATAATACGCTCTATAAATTTTTCTTTATTTTAATTTTTGTAGCCTAATTTTTAAATCGTTAAACAAGCCAGCAACAAGTTAATAAGGCGCGACGTTTCTCGTAATTTAGGATTTTTATTTGAGCTTAGAACGTTATTATAACGGTAACGGTCTGGCTGCCCCACAAATTATTTTAATAAGGTAAATTGGCCACTTTATAAAATCAAGATGGTGTCCCTTAAATTACGAGGGTTGTAGCAGCGTAATAGACTACCTAACAGTATCTAGATTTTCTACTTTGTTGATGAAATTATGGTTAATAGATGAGGGATTATAATTAAGAAATTAAACTGCAGCGTTAAGGTAAGCAATATGGCGAGTCTGTATTCGTATTTTTTTACAAAGCTGAGGGAAGTGGGTATAGGAACAATATTTTAACCAATAGTTAAAAGGTATCGCGTTATCTTCGTGCGCTCGGATTGGCTGATCCTGTATGACGCGATTTCTGGATGCGAGTAGATAGATGTGCGTTATACATATATAGGTAGGTGCTCCAACATGCCCGCGGCCTTGAAAGCATCAGCTTACAACAGCTTCATTCATCTACCATCAGTGGGCAGATTTTTGCGTATGCTCGTCTCACGATGCCTGATGACGTCTGAATATCGGCGACTCTGGAGATTCCGTCTTTGCCTGGTATAGTCTTCACAATACGTCCCAGTGGCCATTTCAATGGTGGAAGGTTCATGTCCTTGATGAGAACTAGCGTATCAGGTTTTAGATCAGAGGTGTGTACCTTCCACTTTGTTCTGGTCTGTAGTTCCGATATATACTCCTTGGCCCATCGCATCCAGAACTGCTGGCGGAGCTGCTCCACTCTGGTGTAGCGTGTCAAACGGTGAGAAGGCAGGTCCCGCAGGTCATCTTCACATACTGGTGCGGTGAGAGGTCGTCCGATCAGGAAGTGTCCCGGGCTGAGAGGAAGATAGTCTCGAGGATCCGAAGACATGGGTGCTAAGGGTCTGGAATTGAGTATAGCTTCAATTTGTGTAAGCAGCGTCGTGTATTCCTCGAAGGTGAGATGCGCGTTTCCCATCACTCTCCGCAGGTGGTACTTACACGATTTGACCCCAGCCTCCCACAAGCCACCAAAATGAGGGGAATATGGCGGTATAAACGAGAATTCTATCGTTTGACTCTTTGCATATTCAACAATATCTTTCTTACATTTCGACAAAAACTGAGCAAATTCATTATTTAAACCAACAAAATTATTATAATTAAAAACAGGAGAATTATTTATTCTACCACCCACGCGTAAAATATCATCGTTATCTATAAATAGATTTAAACTTGCGATTCTATTGTTTGATTTAACATTCTTTCCGTTTTTTAATAAATTATATTCATTTGCAAACGACTCCATTTGAGATAACTTAGCAAGTAAAGAAATAGCTAGGTTAAGCTCAGTAACGGTAATCATCCCGGTCAGCTGATGCATTTTATTGCGTGCATTGTGAATAAACCGGAGTATGAATGCAGCAGCATGACTCATGCGGCAAAAATTCGAGAACCTATGAAACGGAAAGATAGTTAAAACTGGTTTGTTATTGTTTGTATTTAATGCGTTTAAGACGACGTTTGATTTAAGTTCCGGTAATTCATTAGGGATAATATCATTGCATTGCGATACAGGTCGTGAAATAGATTTATCAAAATAAATACTATCTTTAAGAAATGTGGGTCCTTCCCACCACAAAACCGACGAAGACAATTCTTCAATATGGACACCACGGGATACCAGGTCAGCTGGATTGTCCTTGCTACCTACGTGACGCCAGGGGCAGTCGTTTGTCAATTCATGAATTTCCGCGACACGATTCTGCACGAAAGTTTTTAATAAGTTCGGTGCCATGCGTAACCACCCTAAAACAATCGTTGAATCGGTCCAAAACATGACGTCATCAAATTCACGAGTAAGTGCACTTCGAACCTTATCATAAAGTTTAGCGCCTAGGAGCGCACCACATAACTCTAACCTGGGTATGCTCACTGGTTTTATTGGAGCTACTTTGCCCTTCGAAATTAACAACCTTACTACCACCTTATCATTACACATAGTGCGTACGTACGCACAAGCGCCGTATGCAGTTTGTGAAGCATCTGTGAATATGTGTAGCTCGACGCGCGTAGCATTAGATTGAAAGACATGGCGCGGAACTTTAATAGTGCGAAGATAAGACAGGCTGTTAACAAACCGGTTCCATGTAAGTGCAACGTCAGTAGGTATCGGGTCATTCCAGTCGAGTTTTAATAACCAAAGCTTTTGTAATAAAACCTTGCCTATCATAACAAGCGGACTCAACAATCCTAGCGGATCGAATATCTGCGAGATTGTTGACAATATTGTGCGTTTAGTTACTGGGTTTACTGGGTCGATTTCAATCTCCGTATTAAAATTAAACTCGTCAGAGACATTAAACCAGCTTAGCCCTAAAGTCTTGCACTGATTGTTATCGCCTAAATTTAAATCACGGAACGTGCTATCATGTGACGTCGATGACTCATCATCGAGTTCAAAGTTAAAAACCCACTTGCGGAGTGGAAAGCACCCAGACTTTAGTACGTCGGCCGTGCTTTTACAAATGTTTGTGAGTTCTGATTTGTCTTCATGTGAGGTCAATAGGTCGTCTACGTAAAAATCATCGCGTATAACTCTTTGTACCTCGGGGTCAGTACATTCATCGGCTAATTGTTTTAAACATCTGACACTAAGGAAAGGTGCCGAAGCGGTGCCGTATGTGACAGTGTTTAGTCTATAGTACTCGAGCGGACCAGATGGGTCATCACGCCATATGATGAGTTGTAAATCGCGCTGAGACGGGTCTACTAGTACTTGACGGTACATTTTCTCGCAGTCTGCAATAGCCGTGAATTTAAACTGCCTAAATCGTAATAGGATCCCGAGCAAGTCTCCTTGAATAGGAGGCCCTACTAGTTGAATATCATTAAATGATTTCCCACTACTAGTCGCAGCACTGGCGTCGAACACGACACGAAGTTTCGTAGTTGTGCTGTGCTCGCGAAATACACCATGGTGCGGCATAAAATAGTGAGAGTCCGTGTATGAACTAACCTTGGTCATGTGACCTAGATCAATATATTCGCGTATAAAATCAGAGTATAGTTTCCTATAACTTTCTGGTACGTGTGATAATCTTCTTTCTAAAGACAGAAAACGGCGCTCCGCTTGAGGGAAGGAGGCACCAAGTACATCGGGCGATTCCTTGAGTGGGATCCGAACGCTGAACCTTCCATCACTATCGCGCGTAGTATTTGTGATGAAAGACTCCTCGCAGGCCCGCTCTTCAATTGTGCGCATATCCCGAGGCTTGGGCAACTCCTCCAACTCCCAGAACGAACGAAGTTGATTGTCAATAGATTGTGTGAAGTTACATTGGACACGTCTATCAATGTGCGTATTATAGATAGGACCCGAAATAATCCAACCTAACTTCGTATTTTGTAGGTGCGGACCGCTTGGTAAACGCATCTTGCCATCGATAAGCAAGTCCCAAAATAAATCCGCGCCTATTAAAATATCTATATTTTGTGGTTTTGAAAATTGCGTATTAGCTAGCTGCAAATTATCAGGAATGCCAAGATGTGCGCTTTGTATTTGCATAGCCGGCAGCGTAGCCGTTATCTGCGGTAACACGAAACATTTAACGTGCGTTGAGTAGGTGTTTATGCGTGATTTAATGACGATGTCACACGTCTGCGTTGAGTGTGACACTACATTACCTACCCCTCGAATTTCATGAGTGGACTGTATTAATGGAATGTCTAGCGTTTCACATAAAGATCGCGTAACAAAACATGTTTGGCTGCCGCTGTCGAGCAGCGCGCAAACGACATGATAATTGTTATGTTTGTCGGGAATCTCGACCAACGCGGTGGACAGCAAAACCGAATTCACATCTAAACTTTGCGTATTCGAGTACGTGTGAACATTGCCTACTTGAACGACTTTACTCTTATCACTTTGGTCACAAGCTGTGCCCGGCTTCGGCGCCGGCGCCGACTGGGAGGCGATTTCCTCAGTGACCGCGGCCGTCATAGTAGTACGATTATTATTATTATGAATTAACGAATTATGTTTTAAATTGCACTGTTTACAAGGCCCAAACAAACAGTTCTCGACAGCATGTCCAGTACGCAAACAATTTTCACATAAGTTGTTATCACTAACAATTTTTAGTTTTGATTGTAAGTCCATATTAATGAATTTATAGCATGTGTAAATTGGATGCTTCCCTTTGCATACCACGCATAAAAACCTGTTTGTTTGTTTACGATCGGAAGACTGCGGCGACTTGTTGGAGATATTACATTGCAAAGTATTTACCGAATTAGATTTTTTACTTTGTGTGCTTTGAGTTTGATTACTGTTCGGCTTATCTTTATTGCGTGATAAAGATAATGTCTCCAACAGATCAGCCCTGTCTTTAAGGAATTTAACCAAATCGCTGACTTTCAAACTAGACTTCGAATCTGACAGCAACGTACCCTTGTGCTCTTCCCACTCCCTTTCTGTCGTTTTATCTAACTTGCCAACAACAATATAGATGATAAGCGTATCCCAGGAGTCAGTGGGCTCACCAAGAATTGTTAACGCGCGTAAATTATTTATTATCACATCTATAAGTGACCTAATTAGTGAAGATGACTCTTTCGACAGTGGCTGTATTGTAAATAATGCCTTTATGTGACTATGCACTAGAAGTCTTGTATTGTTATACCTATTTAAGAGAAGCTCCCATGCAACCGAATAGTTATCTGAAGAGATTTCTATCGAATTTATCACCTGCTGTGCACTTCCTTTTAGTGAAGATTTTAGGTAGTGCATTTTTTGAATATTGCTTATAGCAGTGGAGTTATGCACTAAAGACAAATAGGTATCCCTATACTCGAGCCAGTGTTCATAATCACCGTCGAATGTCGGCAACGAAATTGTAGGCAACTTGACTGATACGGCTTTATTAGAATGATGGCATGTCGTGGAACAATTAGTGACCTCTTCACCTGTGCTGAGAGTAGATTCAGCTCGCGCTAAAATACCATAATAACTATCTTCGAACAGCTGACGCTGGTCAAGCTGTTCGTCGATTTTAGATTCAGGCACAATTTCCTCAATTTTAGATTGAATATCATTAAATTCGGAAAACAAAAGCTCTGCACCCTTAATGCGTAATTTTAAATCTACTCTTAATTCACTGGTTAAAGGTTTTAGATTATTTAAATGCTGATCGAATTTGGTCAATCTGCCTTTAACTATGCCGCGTTTTCTAACTAAATCACGCATCATTTGCTCAGTTTTTTCGTCACTTGAATATTTATAAGGAGATTTATCGCGTTTTTTACTAATTCCCTCACTATCTAACGACATGATGGCTTGTGAAAACAGAGGTACTCACGTTGCAAGTTCCGACTGCGTGTGACGACTGCTGGTGCTAAATATGGCACGTCCAGCTGAAGTGTCGATCTGCTCCGTGAAGAATAACTCCTTAGCACACCACTTAGACCAGTATTTGCGTATATAACTGTTCCAAATCACCAACTCGTAGAAAGTCCAAAGGTCGCTCACGTACGATGGAATTTTTGTATCTTCCAAAACTCGTAGAATCCGGCGTAGAATGGATCAAATTATGTAGCAGCGTAATAGACTACCTAACAGTATCTAGATTTTCTACTTTGTTGATGAAATTATGGTTAATAGATGAGGGATTATAATTAAGAAATTAAACTGCAGCGTTAAGGTAAGCAATATGGCGAGTCTGTATTCGTATTTTTTTACAAAGCTGAGGGAAGTGGGTATAGGAACAATATTTTAACCAATAGTTAAAAGGTATCGCGTTATCTTCGTGCGCTCGGATTGGCTGATCCTGTATGACGCGATTTCTGGATGCGAGTAGATAGATGTGCGTTATACATATATAGGTAGGTGCTCCAACAAGGGTAATATTTAAATAAACAGGGTGACTGGTATATCACTTAGAACCTTAAAAACTCAGTACGCATTCTCGTTCGAAATCTTACTAATATTATAAACGTGAAAGTTTGTAAGAATGGATGTCAGGATGTTTGTTACTCTTTTACGCCTAAACGGGTTGACCGATTGAGCTGAAATTTTGTATAGAGATAGCTTAGACAGTGGAATAACACATAGGTTACATAAGTACCGCGGGTAAAACCGCTGAGCGCAGCTAGTAAATAATAAAAATAGGTAACTACTTGTATTTTCACAAAAATATCCTTATTCATTTAAATGTAATGTCTTCGTATGACCTTTCACACCCGACCAGACTCTGTAGTCCGGCGGCACGGCAAAAACTTTATATTATAGTTGTATTTTAATCAGGAGCGTCAGCTGTTTGTCAGGCGTAAGTTGACCATACTTTTTGAGACGTGGCGCATTAGTTCAAATGAGATTTTCTTTTTAATTTATAACTAGTAGTTCGCCTCGAACTGGGACCTCGCAGACCCAATTTCCTTGAAAATGTTAAAACCTTGGGTTTTAGGTATAATAATGGGTAAAAGTTATAAGTATCTACGAAGTATAAATGTATGGAAACTTTAACCTATAAAAGGGAAAAAAATATTCGTAAAAGGAAAGGAAAATATGTACTCATGTCTCCTTATACATATATCTTATAACCACCGTCGCTCTACTTTATGTATTTCCTTTCCCAGCTTGGTTGTCTGGAAGAGATCGCTTTTAGCGATAAGACCGCCAATTGTAACACTTATTTCTGTGTAATCTTAGTTCTAAGCTATATTATTGTATTTGTGTGAACAATAAAGAGTTTTCTATTCTAAAATGCCAAAATTGAAAGTAATTTTAAAACTCAAAATACGTACCAACGGATATATTTAAAAAAAACTTTATCTCTGTGGTCTGTGACTAATCTATTGTTGTGATCAAAGTTTCAATAATAATAAATATTAAAGGATATAGTATTAATATTATAGTAGAAATATTATAGTATTCACATGCAGAAAATAATAAATATTACTATAGATTTTTACAAAAAAATCTCACAAAATCTTCATAGTTTGTAGCACTTATTTACGAAAAAGTTACCGATGCAGTGGACATTAGAAGAATTGGAATTGGAAAAAAATATCTAGCTTCACTTGTGTTATACAGCAAATTTATTTGTGTTTGTTATTTGTTAAGTCTCATAATGTAGTTGTTAACTTTTCCTTAAATAAATAAATTTACGACAGCTATTATATTGATATTGTAGCTAATTCTTATATTTTTGTCGTAGCAGCCGACGATGACTTAGACTTGGAGCGAGAACGCAGAGCTTTGACAGTCACGCGTAACATGTTGGCTCGCAGGTTTTTAAGATGTATCTCAAGGCATTATCAGACTTTATATACGTGCAGCTCTACGATCACATTTGCACTTCCCATCAGGTGGGATGTGATCAAACGTAGGCCTAATTAGTATTTAAAAAAACTTGTGGATGAACTTTACAAACAGGGATCTCAAGGCGCTGCGGATCCAGTACAACAATGCTTTCAGGATGCTTTTGGCGCTGTCTCGATACTACAGAGCGTCAGGGATGTTTGCAGATGCTAGAGTGGATGATGGTTTTAATGTCATAATAATATGTGATAAACACATAAATAACAATCCCAATAAGTTTCTTGCTCGTTTTTGTCATAGATATGCTTTTCGAACGAGCAGTAGAGTCTTAAAATAGATCTAAATAATTGTAAAATTTACTTTCAAAAGTGAAGCACTGTAAGCCTATTTGAATAAAAAATGGGTTGGAGTTTGATTAATAAGTTTAGAAAGTATATTACTCGTATATTGATACTAAAAAGAATACCTAAATTTAGGGCAAATAATTATACCTATATACTACTCGTATTATGCAAACTTGAAAATCAGTAAATTAAGTACCTACTTCCACTGGTAGGATCTATACGAGGATAATATTATTATCAAACTTGACGTATCAAATAAAAACTATGCACATATCCTGCACCCGCACGATCATTTAAATTCATAATAATAAATATATTGAGTAAGTCAACATGGCTATTTACTTATCCGTTAGGGAACCGAACCTAGGACCGAATTGTCAAAAATGTATGAAATGACGTATTACGTCATATCGATTTTTGATAATTCGGCCTTCGTTTCGGTTCCCTGACGGATAAGTGACTATCCCTTCATTTCTCATATTATTATAATCGATAAATATTGTAATTTTGTATTCCCTATAACTCTACAACCCTTGCATCGATATGGCTCATTTTTTAACGTGAGAATCCTTATAGTTTGTACTACTTGTTTACAAAGTTTTATCAAGACTGGATCATCAGTTTCATTGTAATAAAGCAATCTCTATAACTCTAGAACCCTTCGACCGATTTTGCTCATGTTCGAACTTAAAAATTCTATGGATTTATATTACGCGTTCGCAAAGTTTCATAAAGATTGGACCATTGGTTTTCCAGTTATCGCGTAACAAACATACATACAAACATACACTTTTGATAAAATATTTATGTCGCTTATAAAAAATGTGTATATGTTAGAAAAAAAATTATTAGCGCTCCAGTTTTGAAATAATCGTAAGACCTATCGTAAAGACTTTAAGTCACCTATTCTCTACAACCCTAAATTCTATTTGGCTATTTTTTTTATTATAATTATTATGTTAACCTACTTAACTTATGTGCAAAGTTTCATTTAATTTGGATTAACCATTTTCGAGTAAATGTCGATCAAACTTAAGCACCAGAGGTCAACCGTTAAACTGGTCAAAACGCAGGCTTTTCGCGGCTCTCGACTCTAAGACCTCGCTTCGCTCGGTCGACTATTTCAATTGGTATTATATAGAATTAGGTCGAACAACTCTTCAGAATCTCTTCCTCGCGTATTGAAAACGAGGTCGAATTCGGCTCAAAATTGTTATTGTTTAAAATCACTTATGAGTAGATATTATGTTATTCATGTTATTTACATTATAAGGATAACGTAGCTACTCAAGGATTCTTATCGTTAAAAAGGTTGAAAAATTCTTAAGATATTTTTGCTACCAAAAACAAAATTGGTTTTTCACAGCTAATATTTTTACGTTCGAGATTATATTTCGCGTAAACTCAAACCGAAAATGAAACGATAACATCCAAGGGAACCCTATCTAATATTAACATAATAGGTATACATTCTTCTGAAAGTTTCGGATTTTGAAAGTGATATTTTCTCTTATAGAGTCAAAAAGAGTAGAAACTGAAGTTGTTGGAAAAAAACATTGGTAACACTACATGCCTACCTATGTATATCTATGATGGTAAATTGACTCACGAGTAGCCTAATTTTTAAAAGGTTCATTCAACTTTTCACATTAAAAAATTTTTGGATTGAAATTTGATATATTATGTAGCTTAGACTCTAGGAAATAGGCTACTTCTCAGGGATAAAACCGCTGAGGCCGCTAGTTTTACCATATGTATTATAAAACCATGTATTAGAAGTAGTATACAAATAAATTTATTTAACGTATTTCTGTCCAAAAAGTTGAAAAACATTTCAGGCACAATAGTTTATAAACGTCACAATCCTATAATCTTTTTTAATCTCTTCAAGCAAGTAGCCTTTCATGAAAATTGTGTTTATTAATACCTAAGCTCTCCAATTTAGACCATCGTGCATTGTAACAAAAGCTAAGTTATAAATAAGAGTCCCATTGTTAGGGTTCCGTTCCTCAAAAGGAAAAAACGAACCCTTATAGGATCACTTTGTTGTCCTTCCGTCTATCTGTCTGTCAAGACCCTTTTTTCTTAGCAACAAGTGGTGGTATAATACCTTTAAACTGTAATAAAATCAAACCTCTAAGTCAATGCATTTAAATGAAACAGCAATTTTAGCCGCATTTTTAAACTAGCAACTACTCTCAAGGGAATCAAAACCTACAGGGTATTTCCCGTTAACTCAGAATCTTCCTCCAAGCCCATTCTACCGACGGACGTCGCGGCAGACGGCAAAGCGGCATCCTTACTTAGTGGCGTTACCTACTGCCCGCACCAAGCGTTTTGCTTCGTCGTTCTTAATGAGAACTGGTCGCGTTTGGAACACTTTGCCGTCATCCGTGTTTCCCGAGCGGTACAACTTGGGTATCTTCAAGGCACGAGTGAATAGGTACCTTTCTAGGCATCTTACGTGATCCATCGTCGACCGCATTTTCACTTTCCATCAGGTGTGATATGGTCAAACGAAGGCCTATCTCGTATATAAAAAAAAAAAATCTTGAAATTTGGTACGCAGCAACGTCTTAGAACATAGGTACAGGAAAAATTGCGAAATATGTAAATTTTTTGTTACATCATATAAAAAAAATATTTTTTAATAATTTTATATTTACTACCCCTTTCCTCAAGAACGCGTACAGGTATTAAATTAAGGTTCATATCAAATACTCAGGTCTAAAATATCTTTAAGCTGTAAAAAAATCAAACCTCTATGTCAACCCAATCAAAAGAAACAGCAATTTTAGCCGCATATTTTCAAACTCGCAAGTACTCACAAGGGAATCAAAACCTACATACACATAAATAATATAATATTATACCTTTTTTATTATACCCACTTTTCCTTAGGTATATACCAACGGGCTTGTACGGAACCCTCGGTGCTCGAGTCCGACTCGTACTTGACCGGTTTTTTTAATTTGATTTCCACGTCACACGGTTCTATAGGTATTTGCGGTTGGAAAATTGAAATGCCATTTTGGCTGCGAAACCCATTAAAAGGTGGAGTGACTAGTGACGGGATATTTCACTTACATTCTATAAAAAGAATTATAAAAAGTTTTAGCAAAAGCTTTAAAAGATTCCCGTGTTCTGGTGGTTTTGTACTTGAATTACTATTTTAAGAACATACCTCGTCATTAGAGCCATAGAGTCGGATGACTGATTTTTTCGTATATCGACTTCCAATTTTATAGATCAAACATAAGGTCCGATGTCGAAAGTTGAACAAATCGGACATCCAACCGTATGGCTCTAACGTCGAGAAACAATTTAAGTATACCTAAACATACTGATATAAGCGTGTATAAATCATTATCTTTTTATGGTGCCAGGGTTTTTCAACTCGAGATTTGGTGTATTTGTGGAAGCCGCAAAGGATTTTCCCATATCCATTTCTAACAATTTCAAAAATATACATGCATACCTACATTATATAATTGATAATATTGTGGCAATGCTGCTAGCATTCTGGGCACTTTGGTTTGGGGCACTTAGATTTTCTGTAGATTGGCGTGTGGCCGATCTGTGGTTAATAGGTACCTATTAACCACAGATCGGTGTTTCTTTACTGCTGTAGTATTGTTTGTTTTATCTCAAAAAAGGCATCTGCCGCACATAAAAAAAAACGAATTTTAAAACTGTCGCGAGTGTTGTCCATAACTAAAACAACAAAATGGCACAACTCACGTCGTCGTCGTTCTGCAGGCATGAACTCCTAATGACGGACATCGTAATTGCAAAGAGCATATAAGAGAGTAATTGTCCGAAACCGTGGTTGAGATCTCGACAATATTAGACGCGAGTTGTGCCGTTTTATTTAAAAAAAGGATTCGTCATGTCCGTCCGTCCGTATGTCACAGCCACTTTTTTTCGAAACTATAAGAACTATACTGTTGAAACTTGGTAAGTAGATGTATTCGGTGACAATAGATTTTTGGGGCTCCCCATACTTAGAACTGAAACTCAAAAATTTGTGTCCCCCTGTAACTTCTAAAATAAGGGAATGATAAATGTAAAAATAATATATGATGTACATTACCATGCAAACTTCCATCGAAAATTGGTTTGAACGAGATCTAATAATAATTAGTTTTTTTTAATACGTCATAAATCGTATACCGCAATTTAAGTTACAACGAACTACAAAAACTTTTATATTATGTTCTTCATGGGTGAGTTTGAATCGCACTTGGCCGCTTTATTATTTAAGTCATATTATGTAAAATGTTCTCACCTGTCGACAGCGATACATATGAGCACGAAGCTGGACAGGTACAAGCCGAACGTCCTCGTGAACATCATGACTCGGCACATGAGGTCTCCGGCCAGCCACTGCACGGTGCCCGCCCACGCTATCTCCAGCGGCATCATTAGGAATGTCACCTGGAAACATAATGTTAAGCTTAGGCTCTAGGGGTAAAGCAAACGAGGGCGGGCCGCACCGCAACGCATGACAAAATTCCACCCTGTAATTCTACCGTCAACACACTCAACCATAGAGTGCTTATTACCGGAGGTATGCTGACGATACGCATTGACGGTGCATAACACACGTCAAATATCTTTGAACCAAAGAGTTTCTACTTTGAACGAGCCAATCAAAACTAGCCAACCATGCAATAAGCCCACGCACCCTGCCATGTTTTGCCGATTTTGTTTTCACAGAAAATTACGAAAAAAAAAATTTTTAAAAACCCGTTCGAAGACGAATTAAACCGTTTGTTTATATATTAAACAGTTTGTTTACTTAAATAAACGTATTATAATGCCGCCTGCTCAAGTGTGCGTTGGTTCATATAAAATCTGCTGGCGGATTTTTGTTATGTGTTGCGATTTATGTGTTGCGGAGCGATACGCTCGCGTTTGCGCTTAGCTTAACAATAAAGCTCTATAATTTGTGTCTGTTTAGTTCTTCAAATTACTCAACATTTTTCTGCACTATAGAATAGTACGTACACGAATGAAGATGATATTACAATTTTCGTAAAATATATTTTATGAATACTGGATAGCCTAAGAATATTCAATTCAGAGCTTTAAATAACTTAATAATTTAATTACTTCATTATACGAGTATTCTACTCGTATCATACATGTACGAGTATTTTATCTCGTGACTTTTAAATGTCGAGTTAGGTTAATTTACGTTCCCGCGTTCCCTCTTACACTTTGATTAGGTTTCATGCTTCGTAGAATTACTTCAACTAATTACAAATTAGTAAAACCGAGATCCAAAGCCTCCACTTTGAGGATATTCGTGTTTACAGTGTTTATCTAGCTTTTAGTGCTCATATTTGAATTAACTACAAAAGGCTTACAATTTAATTTGAGATTTTAATATTTTTACTCGCAGATGCCTTTATTGCGAAAAAAAACCAACTTCAGCTACTTTAAAGCTAATGATACAGCGATGTGAAAAAGAACAAAACATATAAATTGCTAAGTATTTTCCTCAATGTTTTTGGATGATGAATTATGGCACATTTAATGAAATTTTTAAGGAACTTCAAGCAGCAAATTGTGGTATAATTACAAGGTAATTCGATTCATTATCGGTTCTCCATCGATCTGTGATGGATTCGGATCGGATATAATAAGGAAGCACGCAATAACTGTCCTCGCGTCGCACTTTGTGACCCGAAAATTTGCTATGACGCATCTACGCATAGATCGACTTTTGGCTGTAATAATATTTCTGCAGGGATATTCTTCTATATTACTTATCCGTCAGGGAACCGAACCAAAGACCGAATTGTCAAAAATGTATGAAATGACGTATGCGTATTATTAAATCGATACGACGTAATACGTCATTTCATACATTTTTGACAATTCTGTTTTCGATTCGGTTCCCTATCGGATAAGTGAATAGTCCTGCTGGACTCTCATCGTCTCAGCGTGTAGTGTAGGGCGCTCAAGAGTGACCATATCCGGAAGGTCGCTGAGAGTATTTGGAGGAGGAAGACGGAGTACCGAGTTAACCCATTACGACCTAGCGGTGCCGATCGGCACCCATTTTTACATGTTTAAACTTTTGCGCGTTAAGTTGACATGAGTGGCTAAATTGAACTAATTATATTTTTTCTAAGTGCTACAAAGATATAGCTATTAATCGTATTACTTCGTTTTAATAAGTGAACATCGTGCGACCGATGCAGAAAATTAACAATCAGTGTTTGGAAATTGTTGTACAAAATGGACGCACCTCACAAGTAAATGGCTTATATTTTGTAAACTACTAGTAATTTTGCATCGGAATGCTATTATTTTCTTTTTCTAAGTGTTCTTGTTGATAATACATAAATATAAGTTAATCTTGCATCAGTGCTCAGTATATAGCTTGAGTAATGTGTCGGGTGCCGTTCGACACCTCTAGGCTGTTATGTAGTCTGTTCAATGGAATGTACAAAATGTTGTTTTAATGGTTACAAGATTTCTTTTTATTGTAGGAATTGTAAATGATATGAATAATTAGCTATATGAGCTATCGTAGTAGAAAATGAAGAGTTGAAGCCTCAAATGTTATTTATTGAGCCTCCAGACCCTGCAGTTCGTTCAGATTAGGACCCGGCCGATGAAGACGAAGGGTTTTTAAACAATCTTACAGCACGACAGGGAAGGCGAACAGGAAGGCCTGGTGCGAAGTGTTACTGGCATCTACATCTAAAAATCCACAAGCACCTGCTGACATTGAACCTGAAGCAGGGCCTTTGTAAATATAAATGATGTTCAAGTGATAATTTTAATTGAATGTAAATGTTTAAAAAATGTTTTATTTAATATACATTATTTTAGTATCATTAAAATAGCAATACAAACAATAAATAATTATAAAACAACAATTCATTCTTACGCCCAGCCTAAACCTATCGGTCACCATTAGATAAGGTAGGAGCCTAGCGGTGCCAATTGGCACCCGGTGTTTTTTCCAAAAGTAATAATCAGAGCAAAATTTTAGGTATCAGGTATGATTAAGGGAACCCCTAAAAACCACATATTGAAATATTATAGAAATCTGGAACCCTAAAATAATTCAGGTCATAATGGGTTTAAGTAGCGTGTCATAGGTGAAGAAAATAGCCAGTAAGGGACGAACGCAGGCGGTTGATTATATAGATGATGATCTATATAATCAACCACCTGCGGCCTCTGTAGTAGTTTTTTTTAAATACAAAGATGTAAGAAGACGATCAAGACGCTCTCCTGATGATAATAGATAACGCAGCCCATAATTAACTACAGTGCTACCCAGTATTTTACAAAGGTAACATTCTGGGTTCACTGCACCAACGCTTCTAACTTGAGAGTCATAAGATATTAAGAATCTTCAGCCCAGTAATTTCACTAGCTACAGTGCCCTCCTACCGAAGCACAGTAATGTTTGCACATCACTGCTCAAGCGGTACTAGGTACCCACCTAGTACCCCAACAGTGCCAGTTATTCCTGCAAAGGAAGTATACCCCCGGTAGTTGTTTCTTACCATAAGATCAGCAACAGCTAAATGCATCAAAAGCACGTCCAGCCGACTGGCTCGGCCCGCTCTTCTTCTCTTGAGTAACTGTGACAACACTGTCAGGTTCCCCGTGGCTGAGATCACCATTAAAACTGTGTACACTGTCATGGATACCATGTGTCCATGGTTGAATCTGAAAAGAAAGGTAAATTTAGGGCTTATTACAAGCTTTATATTACTTTCACCTGTCTGTTGTCTGTCTGTCTGTCTGTCTGTAATCAAATCTTGCAAGTTTGATTTGACCCACTTCCCGGTTTCCAATTGAGCTGAAAATTTGCATGCGTGTGTAAATCGGATGACAATGCAATATTTTTATGACATCGAGCTGATCTGATGATGGAGCTGGAAGGTGGCCAAAGGAACTCTGTCATAAAACAACGCAACCCCATCGAGTTTGGGCTCATTTGATTCGTCTTGACGAGTACTTTATGATGCAAGATGATAACAATAATTAAAGCTTGTTTTTAAAAAGTATTTTTTAAATTTCACTTGTTTGTTTCCACACCTCATCTTTGCAAAGCCGCTTTTATATTGAATTATGTTATAGAGGTATACTTAGAATATGTTTTAATGCGAAGTAGTTTTAAAATGTATATTACAAAGTTTGTTTGCTATTATATAATATTCCTATCTATAACTACGTTCTGCAGTTTCACCCGTGTATATATTTATAATCCCTACAAGATCAGCAGGGTTATTTACTTATCAGTTAGGGACCGAACCGAATACCGAATTGTCAAAAATGTATGAAATGACGTATGACGTATTATTAAATCGATACAACGTTATACGTCATTTCATACATTTTTGACAAATCGGTTTTCTATTTTTTCTATTCGGTTCCCCATCGGATAAATGAATAGCCCTGCTGTAGGGAAATCGATATATAAGGTATCCATTGTTTTATTCTAGGGTTTATGTTACCTAGACACAAAATTACACGAGAAGCAATTAATGACGGCTCAATCAGTTCACGACGATATCGTCAGTTACACCCATGTGGGGTCAGCCAACTTATTTCGAAGGAAGCTAGGTAAAAAGTCATAAGCTACCTCATCTCCAGAGGCAGTTCATCGATGGTGTAGTTGATGATGTGCGTCCAGTTCTTCTGCGACGCCCCTCCCGGGCCCGACACCTTCTCATCTATATTCATCGTTAGTGCCTACAGTGCTGGTGGAAGTTCATCTTGGTATGGCCTGCAACAAAGGAAATAACTATAAGGTTACCTACATCAAAAGAAATGTTGGCAAGGTAAATTTTTTAAAAATACAATAAGTCCGTATTTTTAATAATAAAAAAATATACGATACGTATTTTTTTTCTTGCAAATAAAATAAAAAATGGCTGAGATATAACGCTTATAAGATTCTGTGTTGCGACGTGTGACGTCACACCATTAAAAAAAAAAGGTAGCACTCCGGGAGTGCCGGCAGAAGTGAAAACTTCAATATTAACGTTGTGTTTAATTATAAGTATAAAAGTACTATCATTTATGAGGTAGAATACAATGTTTATTTATTGCGCTATCGTACACACATATGACAATTTATATGTTGTTATTTATAATATTATATCGTTATTTATATATTACATTAAATTTTATCTCTCAGAAAAATCAACTTCCATCCATAATTTCGACGACTTTTACACTATCAACAGAGCAGCACACTCAGGCACGGTAGAAAGAGTGGGAGATACTAGTTCCTCTCCCTTCCCCTCGATCTTACGCTTTTTCGATCAGCATCACGTGACCCTGACGCGAGTTTTAAAGTTTTTACCCATACAAAAAAGTGCTCAGCGCCGCTAAAGAAGTTTTCACTTCAAAAATTTACTAGATTGATTGGATAGAGCGGTAAGTTAAAAGTGTCTTTTCAAGTTTTTAGTAAAAGTTAAAAATATTTTCGACAGGTTCGACAGGTCGACATGTGATTGGGAAATGAGCAAACCAAAGCCACGTCGTATGCTAATTTAATAAGAAAGTTTTCTGTATCAGTGAATATTTATGTTGGCTAAGTATATTATATTAAAATTGTAATCTATATATTAAGAGCTGTAGGTAAAATTTCCAAATAAAGTAAATAATTATTCTTTTTGAGCACATAAACATTTTTTTAACCCGATATATATAATAAATTAATTTTCCTTTAATTGTCCCGTCCAGGATTATTCCTTTAGCTAATATTCTTTTTTTTTAATTACAGGTAACCATGTGATCGGATCTAAGCACTTATACATACATTTTATTGAATCAGTCACGTTTATTTTTTGTATATATTAAGACTAGGTACTATTTATAATAATATTTTACTAACAGACTTGTTATAGATATACTAGCTTAATATACCTCTAGGTAAGAGCATAATACAAAAACTAATAAATTATATTGGTATCATATACCTAAACATTACCTATTATAGCCGCAATATCATTTTATCTACAACCTACAAGCACTTGTCGGTATATTTCTGGAAAAAATATTCTATAGAGCTCTCATAAAACCAAGATAAAATAAAATGAGAATTCGGCCTCCATACAATTTGATTCTAATATCATAATTTGAAATGAAATGTAGGTAGTGGGATACCCAATTAGTTCAGTCAGTGTACAATGATCAACAAACACGAAGACAAGTCGTGTACCGTTTGAGATAATATTATGCGGTCTGGGCCATATCAGAGGTTCTAGTCCAGTGAGCCGGCAATGATGTTTTGACTCACTGAGTTTGGATGTTTGATTATCTATTTAGACCGTTGGCACCTCTATATTGATACGGAGAAACAGTAAAATTAATTCCGCTATAAAACAGACCTCTAAGGCGGAGTCAAAAGTGGTCGCGATCAGGGACGGATTTTTTGAATGTTCAAAATTGTACGTACTCTGCATTGGTACGTATGTTACATATAAAAAGACTCGGTCAGAAAAAAATGGCGTTAATAGTTTAAGGTCAAATGTGTATGTATCTGCGAAGCCGTATGTATACGAAAGGCCTGGCCGCGGACAAGGACTTTGGCCCAGGCATTATGGCGTCCCACAGGAACACCCTCAGGTTTTTAGGAGGTATCCCCGCCGCGCTCGACTTCGGCGGGGGAGTCCCCCATACCGCCTAGCCGGTAACGATTCGTTACGCATTTTTCCTTGATTAAAAAATGGATACAAAATGCCTTCGTTACAAGTTTTCAATAACAAAACACGCCGACACGCGACTTGGTCCCGGCATCTTGACGGTCTCGAAGTTCACAAAACAAAACAATAATTGCCGCAATCTTATCTCCTACCTTTGAATTTAGCAATTAAATGTTTTAACAACATTTACAGCCAAGTTAAGGTTATCGAGGTTGTGATTAAACTCTTGGAGATTTTCCTTTTCCAATTAACAAACTTTTACTCTTTTACTAATAAAAAAATTATATTTTAGGTAATATAAAACACGTAGAAGTCAGTTTTTTGTTAATAATAATGAATTGTCTTTAAGCTCTGCTTTCAATAATCGCGGGCGATGCGTACATTTTACCTGCTTAATAATTTAAAAACCTCTCGACCGGTTTTGATCAAAATTTAATTTGTCTCATTCGTTTCTAAAAAATATAGACCCCGCAGAATAAAATGTTTTTTTTTCAAATTTGTTCAAACGTCTTCGAGTACCCAATTGGGTAACGTACGTGATCACTTTCCAATTCCGACGAATTCAAAGCCTCGTTCTTATATGAAGTCAGTTCAATATATAGGTAGTACTGAACTTGCTGAAAAACTAATTTAGATTCGCACCCTGTTCTCATACTCTTTTTTTATAATACAGAAAAGCCACCGTTTATTTTGCTTCTTCATTGTCTATAAAGCTACATTTAGGCTTTAAATTGTTACCAATCCTAGTTGGGCTTTTATTTTATTAAATGAAACCAACCATTTCTAGCTTCTGAGCTCTTATCTCATTAGGTATTTACATAAACATTTTCAATGTAAACTAAAAAAACATCGGAGTGGCGGAGCAATTAGTAGTATTGTGTTACCAAGGGTAAAATGACCCCTCCAAATATAATTAACGCTGGTATTGAAGAAAACAAAAGGATCAAACTAGTAGGCACTTCGGATCCTATCTATAATTTGATATCGTCTTAATTTGCGTCGAGTGGCTGTGAGAGACGAAACAATAAGGCTGGGTGGCTTAGGAACTCGACGCGACGGAAGATAACACTAATAATAGTCTTGGATTAAGGGTGCCTATTTGTTTACACCCGCTATAATGCTGACCACAAATCAAGATCATCATCAGTATCTTTCAACTCTCTGCTGGGGATAGACCTCTTCTCTCTTATATAATATATCTCACTTTATTGTAACACCACAGTTATATACAAAAACTTAGAACTAAAACAGTTTATAATATAAAAAGTGTAACACTTTTCTACATTCTTCTCTGTTCTGTGTGGCCATTAATGTAGCTAAACGCACGTTTTATGTCATGAAACTTTGAAAAAATGCAAAATAACCTAATATTTCAAGAGTATTTTCACCTTTCAATTCCATTTCTATTACTCCCTGTGTGTTTGTTACTCCTTCACGCCTAAACTGATTGCGTGGGTACGCCGAAGCACTCATCCGCGGCCCCGACGGCACACGACCATATGACCTTTTTTTTTGACTCAGGAAAAATGCATTACGCGTCATCAAGTGGTATGTGGGACTGAGGGAACGCCAAAGGTGGGCGCGGCGGGGATACCCACTAAAAAACCTGGGGTGTTTCTGCGGGACGCCATAATGCCGGGGCAACGGTCTTAAGCTCTCCTTAAGAATTCCTGATTTCTTACGAAGTTGCGAACGTATGTTAGTTTGCAATAAATAACCCTTATTTTGAATTTTCAACGTGTGAAACACGGCAGATCTACTAATGGAATTACAGTTATATTCACATAACAATGATAGCTGAATTACGTATATTTCACGAAGCGGGTACACAGTATATGCCCTCCTTTATTGAATCATTCGGCTTACAAGCCCTTTATATTCGATGTCCATTCAGACCGTGTTTGTATCGAAGCTTTTTCATCAAGTCGATATAGGATAGGTATAACCTTGACGAAGGTTGATCTTGTCCAAAAGAACCTATAAAACCTTTTTAGATCCCGAGATCCATTGTTATAAGGAAAATACGCAATAACTGAAACTTATACTTATTCACTATATCTTTCTTACATTTTTACGGGAAAATATTCTGGATAAATGTGAATCCGTAACGATTTTAAGTTCAAATGTAGCTTTGTAGACAATATAGCACTAAACACAGTGAAATTCCTTGCAGAATTTAGCATTTCAAAACACTGGTGGTACTGTATAAAATGGAAAATCATGATGGTTACACCTGATTAGCTCGTCTTGTTAGACATTGTATTCATAATAAAATCATTTTTTTTTGTGCCTGGGCCGCTAAGCGTGTGTGTCCATAGGTTTTATCCGCACAACCCCTTTGTTTTATTCCCTACCTATAACTAAAACCGCTAGGCACAGCTATTTCATCGATAAAAATCCTTTAAGAGCCGATTTTGATTTTCGACAACGTAAAAGTTAAATATCTATCGAACCAAATCAATCAAATTGTAAATGATTCCCTTTACTTCCGAACTTATGTTTTAAGATTTTTGCTTCGCCATGGTAAGTATAAAGTTACACAATTTATATTGGACTTTCTACGATTGTAATCTATATGTAAACTCAGGAAGGCCGGCATCATCAGAGTTTACATCAGATTACACACTGGGCGTGGTAGGGTATAGGGGTCGCTGTCTAACAAATGAAGAACGTCAAGTCTTGATTCAATTCTCTTATAATTCAGATCCAGCTTAGCAACATATCTCGACAACTATAATGCAGCACAAATAATTTAGTCTTGGTAAAATAGCGGTTCATCGAAGACATGGTTGCAGACGAGATCACGTTCAAGCTATTTATATGCTCAGTGGTTCAAGCGAGTCGAACAAGAATGATCGTCCCGTCACCATTGACACGATGCTCCGCTAGAGTGAACAGCTTTGAGAGCTACAATCTGTGTTAGTGGCCAGCATTATTCACGAAGGCGTCTCTACATATATATGAAAATAAAAGTCGTCTTTTATACTATCTTTTATACTATATTCTTATCTTCGATTTATACTTTTGTATTATTAGCTGTGTCCAGTCCCTGAAAAGTAGTACCTAGCTACCTATATACGGCTCAATCGGTTCAACCGTTTGGGTGTGAAAAGGTAACAACACGCATCCATACTTTCGCATTTATCATATTAGTAGGAAAAAGGACGGAAAATACAAAAGCAATAAAGTGCATTTTTCTCGTGAAGTTTTTGATATTATCAAATTTTTTGTTCATTAAATTGATTGTAAAAGCAAAAATGCTTTGTAGAGTTAAATAAAAAAGTAATTAATTCATAAAAGAATTTATAAGATTTATCAAAATGTCCAAAAAATAAAATAAAACCAATCTATTGTAAACAAGGTCAGCGATTTACACAATAAACTTCTAACTTTTTTTTCTGCTCAGCATCGATATCTTTTACCGTGCTCCCGGTAAACTTTTTAAAACCTAATAGCCTGCTTTAATTTTTAATAAATCTTCGCCAAAGTTTTAAATGAATGAGTAGGTACAGGCGGGCTCAGAACGGCGTCTAAATTTGGCAATTAAACTAATAAATTATGAAAAACAGGTGCGATAGGACGGTCACAAGTTTTATTAGAGGTATAATTAATATTGACGCAGCTTAGTTTTTTTAATTACATCGTTGTTTAGACAGCAATGTCTATGCATCGTTGCTTGCTTCCATGGGACATGTATGTCCATCTAGCATGGCGTGCGGGATATCGTTGTAACGTCAAGACTTCAACTTTCATCCTTTACATTCTACTTTTGTGAGGAAGCATGGCGTGTGGGCTCTTATGTCCTGTCAAGACTTAAACTGTAATTCCATACATTCTCAAAGTAGAATGTATGGGATGACGGTTCTAGCCTTGATATTACTGCGGGGTTTCGTTAATTGCAGTGGCCGTAGCATGACACGTGGGATCCCGCGGAAACTTCAAGAGTAGAACTGTCATCCCATGCATTGTACTTTTGTGAATGTATGGGATGACAGTTGACACAAGTCTACGCAGCGTCTGTGCTTGAGGGGCTGCACGGCATGCTACAAGAGTAAAGAATGTATGGGATGACTTATTGTAGTCTTGACATTTCGTAAGAGCCCGCACGCCATGATAGTCTCATACTTCAGTGTTTTTACCAGTGTAAAGTAGATATATATTAACTATACGAATTTTTCAAGTCAAAGTTAAAGAGTTTACCAGCTGGTTCAGTCAATTCTGATAGTCTGTAAAGGGCGTGAAAATTTACGAGAAGTTGTTAGGATTTTTATGGGTGTCGCTAGCTCAATTGTTTTTCTCAGACACCTAATAATAATGCTAACTGGAACAAATTTCGATAGACTCTCCTTCAATTTTAAGTGTGTCAATATGTTTTTATCGACTTATGTTTGTCAGTAAGGTACCTAATGGATTAGTAATATCAAACTTAAATGTATACCAATCAAAAGTTCTAGATTAAATAAATCAAAACTCCAAATTGAAAAGGCTTTGAAGTATTCGACGACCATTTTGTTTATCGAAACTAAAGTCATCTATTTTATTTATATCTTCTAAATATATAATAGGAAATCTTGACTGACTGTTGTATCAAAGCCAAGTTGCTGAACGCTGAACGGATTGGGTTAAAATTTGGGTCCATTACGGTTCCATTCTGGTAAGACCACGACCGGGACGCACCCGCAGCGATGAAATTGTTATTCCAGTACGCTTCCGGTCATAATGCTTCTACGATATGCTTTATGACGATTATGTAGATATATTAAGAAAGGATTCCTTTATTGTTAACTTAAATTGGCACCTTAAGAGCGTTTATATCGAGTGACGCTTAATTAATTCTATGAATTTATACTTCAAAATTTGTCAAAAAAAGCGAGAGAGCGTCACTCGATATATAGGTACGCTCTTAAACACATAGACAATACGCGCTTGTGTAGTGAATATAAATACGTGGGTAAAACCGCGTACATAAGCTTGTCTAAAATATTTTTCGACAGTTTGCATAGATTTATAAATAATAATTAATACCGCTTTTTGTAGCTCAGCTACTCAAATTCGCCTGAACCTATTTTTTTTAAAGGGTTTATTTACATTCCAAATACGGTAAATCGGTTTTAAAGTTATAAATTAAAACATGCGTCTTACCTTCGTTAATTAAGAACGAGTTTGAAGATGGTTTAATTTCTTTTTATTCCTTTTTGAAAGTAACAAATGCACACACATTTTAATTCTAGTACTATGTTAATGATAAGATAAGTCGCAGGCGGATGCCAGCTTTATATTATCTATCTAAATATATTAAAGGAAATCGTGATAATTAACTGATCTATCAATACACAGCCCAAATCGCTGAACGGATTTGATTTAAATTCGGAATACTGATAAGTTTTATCACGTAGACCTCCACTAAAAAAAGAATATGTCACACGGGCATAGCCAAGAGTATAAGCAAGTATACAAAATAGTATATAAAATAAGGTGTAGAATGTGACTAAAGCGTACATTTTATTATAGGTTTTCCGAATTGTTACGAACTAAAAGGGTCGCGAGTCGCGGTCTCATAAAAGATTCTCCCTATTGGAGTTAGAGAATGAAATACCACAGAATGTTATTTGTATTGCGACGAATACCGCACTAATATAACAGTGCCTAGACAAGTTTCTGATATTAGACGTAAGATTTGTTTATTGCCAAAAGTTGGGTACATTGTTTTAAAGTGGTATACGTATAACCAGTAAGACATTTAAATGCTAAAAGAATTAGTCGTTGAGACCCGAACTAAGCTCTAGGCTTGTATCTTGAGCCTCGAGAGTGATTGTCGAAATCGGTAAAAATGAAGCTGTTCGGTTAACATGGCAATAAAATATGTGAGGTAAAATTCCACAAACGATATTAATGCTCTTACAATCGAATTAGGATGTTGATTAAAACATTTTTTGACCATCTACTAGATTATAATATATCAGCGTACAGGGTTGGTGCAGTGCTCCTAGAATTTCACATCATTGTGAAATCCACCATCCATCCATCCATCGCCTGAGCAGTATTGTGCAAAAATTACTGTGCTCCGGTAGGAGGGCACTGTAGCTAGTGAAATTACTGGGCTAAAGAGTCTTAACATCTTATGACTCTTAAGTAAGAAGCGTTGGTGCAGTGCACCTAGAATTGCACATCATTGTGAAATTCTGGGTAGCACTGTACTGATTATGGGCAGTGTTATCTCTTAACATCAGGAGAGCGTCTTGCTCGTCTTCTTACTTCTCCACATAAAAAAAAACATCACTAGATAATCTCTTATCTTTGTTTTTCATTTCATTATTAAAAATATATTGGACCCGTGTTTTTACTTTGTAAATTTGATAAAAAAACGTGTTAGATACAAACTAAAGTTGTCGTGACGTCAGCCGAAAGCCGAACTCCATTACATTTTGTACTGAATAGTGATGTACGTCCGTCCCCACCCAAAAACTTATAAGTGTTATATATGTCAGACATGTTTTATTTTATTCACAAATCATTAAATACGTATCTACCGTATGTACACGTTTTACCGGGGCTAGACTTCCTTTGCAGAATGTCGAATAGGGTACCCCAACAATACTAGTTATTCTACCGCCTGAGCAGTGATGTACTAATATGACTATGCTTCGGTAGGAGGGCACTGTAGCTATTGAAATTACTGGGCTGAAGAGTCTTAACATCTTATGCCTCTCAAGTAAGCGTTGGCGCAGTGCGCCTAGAATTTTGCCTTTGTAAAATACTGGGTAGCACTGTACTAATTATGGGCAGCATTATCTCTTACCATCAGGAGAATGTCTTGTTCGTCTTCTTACTTCGTTGTATATCTATTTTTTTTGTTTAATATATATCTAGTAATTTATATAAAAGGTCATTTGGTACTTCTCGTGTGATCCACAAAATCTGTATGTTATACCCATGCAAATTATTTCCGCGAAGTCGTCAGAGGAAAAATCTGTTGATTACGTCACAAGTGCCGCTCTAAGTAGGTACTTGCTTTAAACATTTGGGAGCCTTTGTGACACATTTAATTGAATCAATTAAGACAAATTAAAAGAAGCTTTGAAGAATTAGGAAGCGAATTAACACACTTATCAGTCAATTATCCACCAAGCAGGAATTACTGTGAGCCGGGCAGGTTACCAGTGAAATTACTGGGCTCGAGGATTATTCATATATTTTTATACTTGTTATATACATATTTGCATGTCATAATTTATCTATTATTATTATTAAGATAAGATAAGAAACTCTTTATTGATCCACATATAAAGTAAATTTTACAAACAACAAAATTTAAACTATAACTACTACTATTATTCATTATAGGGTAAGCCTTTAACCACGATCTCCCGTGCTGTTAAGCAACGATGCGGCTGTAGATGGTAGCAGTCTAAACATAGAAGGCGGGATAAATCCCTACCATAATAAAGAATGGCTCATATTTGTTAAAATAAAGAATAGCACATGGCTCATATTTGTAAGAATTACAAAAACTTGATTTATTATGGAAAGGCATGCCTGTAGGTACGTACTTACGTAATTTTAAAGTCAAGATATTAATTTTCTCGTACTGCCGCATTTGGTATTTTCTCACAATTTCCATAGAATTTCAGCTTAGAAAATAATCCACTTGAAGTAATTTTAATGTTCTAATGAAAATAGTCCAGATTTTATTAGGCGTAGCTTTTCGCTACGGGCTACGAGGTTCTACGGCGTAGCATACTTGCGAACATTTTTGAAATACATTTATTATTATATCTTTTGTGCCGTAGAATAGGGATGTGTCCAGTCCAAAAACAATGGTTTTTCGTCAGTAGATTGTTAAAAAATAATGGACACATATTTTTTACTTTGTAAATCTAATAAAAACTTCTGAGACAGAAAGGCATTAAAGTTTCAGTTGCATCCTACTTAAATTAACCAAAAACTCCTAAGTGTTACACCTATATAATATATATTTTATGATTCACAAACTAAAAAGGCCGACTTAGGCGTATCTACTTTCCTTGACCAAATAAATTTCGTTATAAAGAAAGGCCAGGTCAAAAGTACCAAGGACCGGCGAGCGTGCATGAAGAATGTGATGAAAGTTGAGGAAGCGAAAGAGGTGTGTCAGGATCATACCAAATGGAGGGGAAATAGTCGCTGCCTACTCCACCTACCCTATTATACTTCTATGTATGTATGTACAAACTAAAAAGTTTGTGTCTAATTTTTTTATGTAACTGAGGGACTCTATATTAATATTTTAATAATTATTACCATGGATTTCTGCAAAGTAACGCCTAATTTTATCAATTATAAGTAAAAGACTAAATAGATTTAATTTTATTTAACTCTTATCGACATCTATTTAGAATTTAAGCCTTTGTTATTACGATAGTAACTTTGGTATTAAATAGATTTCAACAAAGTAACTAGTTCAGAGTCTAAAGATAGGTTGACCTAACCTTGTTAACCCAGATACTCCTGAAACTATTTTGTACCTTAGATTATCCTAAGTTTTTGATATGTTGATATTTAAGTCACCAACTATCTTGGAAAAATACTGAAAAAAATCCTACTCATCTGGAAAAGCCGGAAAACTTTGGGTGTTATAACGCCCGGTAGGAGAATGCACTGCTATCGCTTGTATGAGGATTGATACTTGTATATATACGAGGAAGTATATAAAAACAAAAGGTATATTTATTTTCGGAATTATATATTATTTTATATTATGTTTGTATAATATATTTCAACACATATTAGTTACATATTATTACATGTAAGTATTTTATATAACTGTTACAAAGTACTAATTTTATATTGAGAGTGTACAAAAATGTAGGCTCCAGGTATGATATTAGTATTCTTTTCAGTTTGTATTGCATGAAACGAAATAAGATTTAAGATACAATTGAACATTACATTTTATACAAAAGAAATTGGTTTTACTTTTTGCAAGAAGTGCACCAGAGCTGATTTTCTTTGGATTCAATCAAATGATTGATTTTGTCGTATCGAGTTTGTCGAAATTAAGTATCAGCCGATTTTTTCAGTACAGGGCCTTAGATGGACCACAGCATAACCACTTTATAAGAGAATACCCAAGAAGCACTTCATTTCGCTAACGGTAACAGTGCTCGGTTATTTTTTGGCTAGCGTATAAGTTTGTATAGTGGTGTAGTAGACTACCAGCAGCTACATAGATTACACCATCGTCAAACATAGAATTAAAATAATAAATCGGTGGCTGTTTATTATTGGGGACCTGAACATCTTTCCACTCTGGATAACAATTAGGGTTATGACGATTACGCCACTTATAAGTTTAGTTTTTCGACACAGTAGGGGCAACTAGTATACTACCACTTGACGACAATGTACTTGGTATGGGATATGAACTTCTTTCAGATAGTCAACAGGGCTTTGTGTAGAGAATTCTACAGAACGTCTTATTTTGATGAGATAAGGAAATGTCTTCATCGTAAGACGAAAAATCGGCAACTTCAGCTTCTGCTCTCAGTTGAGTCCCTATAAAAGATAAAACGGTTGTTACCAGTTGATGGTACACACACTTGCACATGCGACAAAATTCTGAGAAGATTCGTGAGTTATACAAAATTTTCCAAGCCAACCTGGTAAAATGTATATGTTAACGTAATTTTCATCACCAGAATCCTCATCAGTCACCTTGGTGTTTGCATTTTCTGGTGGTAAATTTGTAACTGCCTTCGGAAAAGGAACATCGTCATCAGCCGCCTCCAATTCATCTATTATTTCATTCAACTTTAAACAATATCTTTCCTGCAATCTCAAAACCAATGTAAACCATTATAGACGTCCTTTCTCCTACGGGGCGTTATAACACCCACAAAATATTTAGATATGAAAGAACCTATAATTGTACGATATTAGTAACGGAGATTGCATCAAATCATTGATAGTACTATGTACTTACAAGATTTATGTCAAACCGCTATATTTTATACTTGATAACATAATATAAACATACCTTTTTGACGACATTATCCAATAAAAACACTTTGTAACTTTTAAATACGAAAAAAGATTCAATTTTTAAACAAAACAGTCATAATTACTGCACGAAATCGAAGTTCCATTCGTTATGAATCAAATAAGATAAGAAATATCAATTACCGTGCACATTTCTTTGAATAAAAATTAAAATGATTGTGGGTAGTTTTTGGGGCGTTTTAACACCCCGTAGGAGTATCTGGGTTAATTAGGTACTGGACATTCGGATTCCAGACAGAATAATTAATCTAATATTATCAATTATCATCTACCTACGTAATAAGTTTATTCCAATACAGCGTTTTATATAATGTATACAGAATAAACCTCCATTAATATTTATTTTAATCATAAAATAAATTTTATTGCAAAAGGACTAAATACGAAAAACATTTGTTGTAGTTTTCTAAATCGACTAATAGACGAAGAAAAAATAAAACCTTAAAAAGTGTACAATACAGACTCTTTCTGTTTGAAGCGGCTAAAAAATATTTATTTACTATATTAATGTTAAGTGATGATGGGGTCGAAGATATATTTATTTTATAATTTAACACAACGCTAGGCAACGTTGGCAACGTTGTGTTAGATTAAGTAAGTCTGTATTGTACAGTTCTTAAAGTTTTACCTTTAAAATAAACGTCTATTAACCTACTAACTTAATCCGTAGCAGGGTAGCATTTTCTACCAGTTGATGTAACTGGCGGGAATTTAATTCAAAAATTATTTATTTAAGCATTACAAAAATTTCAGCTTAAAAATAATTGGCTCCCTGACTCCTGGAGTAGCGTGAACTGAGGCCCAAGAGTCTATACAAGAAAATATCATAGACAAAACAACTATGAAAAACTCTGCATATTATATCTCTTACATCTAGATAGCATTTATTTCATGATAAAGAGTGACAAAACGATCAAATCAGGTGCCCGATGGTCGGCATCATGATTGTGCCACCGATCGTTGTGAATTACAAAATCCTGCGCGGCACTGCGCCTGTTACATGCCATGCTTGCCTGTTTATATTAGTAGATACGATGTACTCGTATATGTAGAAAACTCTAAAGAAAACATCATTGAAATGCAAATAGTCATACTACAGCTGCATAATTTAATTATGTCCTTTTCTTCAGCAGAAATGCTAAGTTAGCACATTTATCCACAGAATAAGCACCTAATAATGAGTTTAGTGAAATTAAACCTTACTATATAAGAATTATTTTATAAGACGGGCACGCCTCCTCCACTATCAGTTGTTATGACCGCGAGGTCGAGTTGTGACCCCTACTATCAGTCTCCGGGTCCATGCCTGTAACACTTGCACGCGTCTTCCTGATACATTCGGCGTGATGTGTTTTTAGCGGACTGTTTTGTGTTTTTACTTTCATATCAAAGTTCAATAGCCATGAGTACATATTAGGTACTTTCTATAATAATAATAAACTCATTTATTTCAGCGATAGTACACTGCCAACAAATGCAATGTACCAGAGGCCCTTATTAATATATACCTTATAGACTAACATACATAAAATATTATAAAGTTTTGTTGAGTTGCGCGCAGGGTCAGCAGGAAGCCGACCTCGTAATTTCCAAAACTGCGGCCCGCGGCCAGAAGTCTTCGTTCATGAAGGTCGAGGGTATGGGATTTTATACAAGGGTAGGTATGGGGTTTTATGAGTAGAGCTTGACGCTCGTTTGACACCTTTAAATCCCATTAAAATCCTATACAAATACGTATTTACTAGGTGCCGTATCTTGTGGATAAATAACCAATTTATTACTATAAAAAACTTACAACACATTATAAATGCCAAGTATGCATGTGTGTGTTTATTAAACCTACATAAACGACTGAATTGAGCTGTAATTTGGTATAAGAAATAACATATTTTCAGCGGGTAAAACGACTTTCTATTAAAATATGTCTGGCAGCGTTGAATTAATTTTATAAATATAAAACGAAGTAATGTAATGACTTATATAACTATTCATCTCGTTTCAAATATATACTCGTATCAAAAGAAATAATATGAAAAAACTGTAATAAAACGTCGTGAAAGGAATTAAATCGAGATAGAAAAAAAAGTTTCTTCGAGTAAAGATATCTTTGCGTTGCAAATGCTGATATGTAATATAAAATTCTCTTATACTTCTCTCTTATAAGAATAAAGACACACAAAACAAGTGACATTTTAAAAATACTTTTTAAAAACAAGCTTTAATTATCATTACCATCTTGCATCATATAGTACTCGTCAAGACAAATCAAATGAGACCAAACTCGATGGGGTTGCGTTGTTTAATGACAGAGTTCCTATAGCCACCTTCCAGCTCCATCATCAGATCAGCTCCATGTCATAATTATATTGCATTGTCATCCGATTTACACACGCATGCAAATTTTCAGCTCAATTGGAAACCGGGAAGTGGGTCAAATCAAACTTGCAAGATTTGATTACAGATAGACAGACAGACAGACAGACAGACAACAGACAGGTGAAAGTAATATAAAGCTTGTAATAGAACAAGAAATGCGCGTTCAGACGACACGCGAACGCCCCGTGTTTAACCGTCATGTACACACTTAGTTTTTATACTGTTTTATAATTTTTAAAAGTTCTTTTTTATTATTTTGTCTATTAATAAAGTGTATCTAATCTGCGCGCTTTGACATTTGAATATCATTTGCACATTGTCTGTCCACTGTCAACCGGCTACCCCCTTGTATGGCAAGCGGGGCTTTGCTGTAATATCAAGACTACATCTGCAACATGGTATCTTACTAATATATACCTATAAACGTGAAAGTTTGTAAGAATGGATGTCAGGATGTTTGTTACTCTTTCACGTCTGAACGGGTGTACCGATTTAGCTGAATTTTTTTATAGAGATAGCTTAGACCCTGGAATAACACATAGGCTTCATAAGTACTGCGGATAAAACCGCTGGGCTTAGCTAGTGCTGTCATAATTCTCTAATTGTTTATTCAATGAGAAGTACGTAAAGCAATTTTAGGAGTGAGTTTTGAACGCAAGTGTAAAGTGCGGGCTCAGCGCGGGTTGTCGGAACACGCCCGAAGAACAAAAATGTATTTATTTCCGCATCAAGCAAATCCTTCGCTGTCCCGCGGAATGTTAACAAAAGGGCACTTACAACTTGAAAATGCTTCTTTAAGCTGCGTACTCACCAAACATACGAAGACCAACGAATAAAAATTAATAAAGGTATATAGCAATAGATAATATTACACTGTCAGAATCAAATCCAAACACCAGCGAATCTGAATACCAGCGCTGTGTGTTACACTGTTCACACACAGCACAACGCTAAAGCAGTTCTCCTTCGGTGGCTTAGTGGATGCTCATTATACGAGTACATTAATATAATTATGATTGTCTTGTTTTTTTTATGTTGTTTTCATAAGTCGTCGAATAAATGATTTTTCTTTCTTTTCTTTCAAACCACAAATATAGGTTATGTGGCCAACCTAAATGTTGCAGTTTCAGATCGCCGATGACCTGACGTCTGTCTGTCTTATAGGATAACAGCTGGGATATCCAATTTTAAGCCCCTTCCGAAACACGGTAGCGTCTAGGCAAAAACTTTTTGAAGTGAAACTTCTTTATTTTGCCACACTGAGATTTGAACCCAGAGTGTCCGGATCACTAGCCTTTCGCACGGCCACTGGGCCACGGTCGCTACGAATGATATTTAACCTTTGCACCACACGCTCTACTTCGCTACGTCATCCACACAACGCCAACGATCGCCCAGTAGTTCCTTTAGACAGTTCCTTCAAATCAACTAATTGGACATTTTCTTCCAGTTAATTCGAAAAAAATGTTTGGACGAAATGTCTAAAGGAACTACTGGGAATATACGCCAACGATTATGCCAACGAATCCCTTCTTGTTTGGTGTGTACCCAACTTTTCGAGTCCATGCCTAGAATATTTTAATAGAAGGGTGCTTGTCTGTTATCGGATCTTGCGTCTCGCTTATCGGTCACGATCAGCTCGTGTAGGGTCACCGTGACCCACCGTGACCTCTAAAGGTCACCCGACATTGTTAGTGGAGACATATCGCGACATCTCGCCATCATGTGGGTATTACGAACTATAAAGTAAACAGATTTTTATAATCGTACGCCTAAACACCACACATACACCAACTTTCCTTTTTTTTATAATATTTGGGTGGTAATACATTAAAAATGATCTTTATTGGAGACTATATTAATTTTAAAACAAGTGAAATTTAAAAAAAAAATTTAAAAACAAGCTTTAGCCATCTAGCACCATAAAGTACTCGTCAAGACGAATCAAATGAGCCCAAACTCGATGGGGTTACGTCGTTTAATAACGGAGTTCCTATGGCCCTTCCTTCCAGCCTTCCAGCTCCATCATCAGATCAACTCGATGTCATAAAAATATTACATTGTCATCCGATTTATACAGGCATGCAAAATTTCAGCTTAATCGGACACCGGGAAGTGGGTCAAATTAAACTTGTAAGATTTGATTACAGACACACAGACAAACAGACAGACAGACAACAGACAGGTGAAAGTAAATAAAAGCTTGTAATTAACTTGTAATTAAATAGTAAAAACTTAAAATTAAAACTCGTACAATAAATTATATTATGTCTATAACTATAGTCCAATGGGCGGGCTTATCGGTTTAAGCTCATTTGTAAACTAGTATTATGTTAGTACCTAGGTATTAACTTTGTGTTGAATAATAAAAAAAATTAAAAAAATATAAAATGAAATGTACCTACGTTAAATCCAAAATAACGTTATGTTTCTGAAATTAGTTTTAAAACATCTGAAACCTAACTGATGACTTTGATTATATTTTCATTTATTATTAGTTTAAATCAGAGTAACTTCAAATCTTTGAGAGACACATTTTTTTAACCCCTCTGTATTGTTAACTGACATTTAAAAGGAGAAGGTTTACAATTTGTCGCAATATTTTTAAAAATAAAAATGTATATTAATAGATTACACAAAGACGCTGTGCCTATTTTGAAAATCTTTTTTTGTTTGTTTCAAAAGCTATACCCAGATGGTTTCATTTAAATTTTAGCGATATCTAACCGGAGGTAAACTTCCTTTGCAGGAGGTCGTCTAGGTGGGTACCCCAACAGTGCCAGTTATTCTACCGTCTGAGCAGTGATGTGCAAACATTATAATGTTTGCACATCACTGCTCATGCGGTACATAATTAACAATAATACTACACAACAATAATCAATAGTTATTGTCCTTCGGTAGAAGGGCACTATAGCTAGTGAAATTACTGGGCTAAATAAAGACTCTTATGACTCTTGAGTAAGAAGCGTTGGTGCATTGCACATCATTGTGAAATCCTAAGTAGCACAAAAAAGTGAAGTGTGGTGCGTGTCAGCGTAAATCCGTTATTAGGTTTAAGGTATATGCATAAGTTTCATGTTATTTAAGTATTAAGACCTGTGGATTTTGGGAAATAAATAAATAAGCACTGTACTGATTATGAGCAGCATTATCTCTTAACATCAGGAGAGCGTCTTGCTCGTCTTCTACTTCATCACATAAAAATAAAATTTAACGGTCGAGCGGTTTTCAAGTTATGAATTAAAATATGCGTCTCACTTTAGTTTATTGAAGGCGAGCTTTAAAGTCGGTTTAATCTTATAATTTTCTGTTTTAATATTTAATTTTAAATAATTTTCTTCTTTCTATTTTAAACAATTATGCTATCACGAGTTCATCTAAATATATGAAAGGAAAGGAAAATTTAGTCACTGATCTATCGACGCACAGGTAAAACCACTGAACAGATTGGGTTAAAATTTGGAACACAGATAATATGACCAAGATCTCCGCTAAGAAAGGATTCCACCACGCGGGCAAAGCCGCGACCATAAGCTAGTGGTTTCATAACCAAGAAGTAATATTGTCCTCCTCCTCCTTGAGTCGTGTTCCCCATTACTGGGGGTCGTGACGCCTCCCTTGTAGGATGCGATCTCTTATGATAGAGCGCCATCTAGGCCGGTTGGATGCAATTTTCAGGGCCTCGTGAACGGGAGCTTCGAGAGTGGTGCGGATCTGATCTGACCAACGCATCGGACTACGACCTGGGGACCTCCTTCCTTCGATTTTACCAGTGACTATGAGCTTCTCCAGTTTTCATCTCCTTTCCGAGCTATATGGCCGAAGTACTCAAAGATTCTCTTCAGACAGATAGTTGACAATCTTGTCTTCACTTTAAGTTGTGTCAGAACTGACGCGTTGGTTCTATGGTAATATTGTAACTAGACGAAATTTAATTGCGATGAAAGATTCATGAGTTTCTTCCCATAATATGTATTACCACGATGAAAATCTGGGGCGCGTTTATTTGTTCGACCCATCTCAACGCGTTCGGAAGGAACCGACGCTATTATAGCAAATTACGCTTCTTGTAACCGTGATTCCGAGGAATTTAAATGACGTTGCTTAGTAAATAGAACTTGTCATCCATTAGTATAAGAGCTTGGAAGATCGACTCTTCCGGCTACACGAAAGCTTTTGGGAATTTTGACCTTCTTGTATATATTTTTTCTACAAGCAGTACAAAATTTCACACGTCGATTAACTCATTAGAGGTCACCGTTCTCAATGGAGTACGGCTATATTTTTAAGTTTCTATTACAATTTTCGCGATTTTAATGTGGGTAATCATAATTATTGACTTCATCACGATCCTTCCTAAGTGTATTAATTAATATTTTGCGGATAGTTAGATATTATTTGATAAAAAGTGACAGGTGAAGTTGTAACATCAAAACGCTGTGGAGGTAAGTGAATTATTTTAGATTTTTTACAGTAAATACTGCTCAAAAGTGGTTTTATTCAATTGTTTATTATAAAATACATGTTATAGTAATATATGAAGAACAGTACTGTAAACTATTTACACATCAAATAAAACTAGAGTCAATTGAATCTTACTGTCTCCGCGTGGGCACATTGACCACATCCATGAGTAAAAAATCTATTTTATTTTTCAGATTATTTGCAATAAAAAAACAATGTTTTACTGCACGCAAGAGCTACAAGGAGCATAGAGAAGCTATTGAAGCCATTTTGCAGGAAAGTGATGATGATGATTGTGACTTCGAAGTCATACCACCTCATCCAAGTGCATTAACCGATGAAGAGGAGGAAGCCGATGAGGATATAGGGACGTATTTCATGCCCCAAGACGTGAAATACGTCGCTATATACTATATACGATGACCTGGCACTATTGGGGTATTATTATAAATAATACCCCAATAGTGCCAGGTCATCGTATATAACCGAGAAAATAGTAGTGATAACAAAGACAGTGATGACCATTGGCAGCAAAAAGAATACGACTTGATGCTACCCGCCAACTCTGAACCCTTTTTATTACGTGGGGGAATGCTTTTACGCATACCCGCCCTGGGGGTAAGGCGGGTTATGTCAGGCTCGGTGCTGTAAAGATGGAAGAACAGCTCCCATACCGAATAAACCTACCACGATGTCCCTTGATCAACAGAAAGTGGCAGGGTCACACAGGTCCGCTTTTGCACTCTCAACATTGAACCCTTACCAAACTTGGCGGAAATGTGTTCCTTCACACTCGTCAACTGCTGAGAGTACTACCGAAATCTGTGATAAAGTTGTGTAAGAGTACTCTTTGTGAAGAGCTGAAAGACCTCAAGTTGATACAGTCAATAATAGTTACATAGAATTGCTGTACATGGGAAAAAGTGATGGTGGGTCCTATTCACTTACATGTTGGATGTGACTGTTGCTAATGCCTGGCGTTTACATGTACTGAGTACAGATAATCCTATGGATCAACTAATGTTTCGCCGACATATCGCACGATATTATTTACGCCAAGACTGACAAAGAAAGTCGAGTCAGACTGCATCGAGTCGCTGGAACGTCTCAAGATGGAGTTGGGCATTATCCCGCCTATATCGCAAATCAGCTGAAGTGTATGATTTGTCACGTAAAAGCCCGTTGGCAATGTCAGAAGTGTCTAAAGATACTTTATGTGGATAATGCTTGTTTCGAAAATTTACATACATAGGAGGTCAGTGTCCCCACTTGAATCCACCCCTGTAATTTCCTGAAAAAAACTGTTTCTGGATATTTTCTTGTGTTTTGTATTCTTTAGGCTATATATCTATAAGATAATAAAGAAATTATAAAAATCATATTAGCAATTTCTGTTTGACCTCTAATGGGTTAAAACAAATTCCTGTTCACAACTCGTCAGAATCTGTTTTTATGAAGGTTCACCTTTTACTTGATGACGCCCGATACCCAGACCTCCAACAGAAAGACGATATGGGAGTACCACTGAGTTGTTTTAGTGGGTATACCCGTGCTGTGTCTGAGGGGAAGCCTAAAAGTTGCACGAGTGACAGAGAAATTAAAGAGTGGAAGATTGTCCTGGTATGGACATATTATGCGGAAGGCTGAAAATCATGTTACCAAAAAGTCCATGAATATGCTGATAGGTAATCCGGGAAGGGGCGCCCGAAAAAGTTTGGATGAACTGTGTGAATATATCCTCTATATGCGTGCTAGGAGAGTGGATGAAAATATGACGGATGATAGAGCAGAATGGAGGAGAAAAACGTGTTGTGCCGACCCTACTTAGTGTGGGATAAGGGCAGGAAGATGATGACGATTAATCAACGTAACGCGTAAACAAAACAAATATCTCTTTTAGTCGTTGTGTCTCTTTCTGTATTTTATGTTACTGAATCTGTCTGCAACAGAATTTTTAAAAATAAATTTTATTTAGCGAGCCCCATCAAGGCCGATGACAAGGATTAACGCTAAGGGTTCGCGATAACCGAAAACGGCCAGTCTATTATATCTATTATTAATGTAAAACAGTTTTTATATATATATTTTTTTGCTCATTTTTAGGCTTTTAAAACTTTCCATTAGTTCCGCTTTATTAGTTTTAAAGATATTGTTGATTCTTATTCTTTATTAATCAACAGTAACTAACAGATAATACAATCCAAAAAATTACAGGGCTAAGCTAAACTTGTTCCATTTGCCAGTACTACGGAAGCCTACATTGCGCGTAGCCCGACTAGCGCTTGGCCTTTTTATTACAAGCCGCCCTCACATTGCAGCGTAGTGCGTGCATTGATTGAGCCACGGCCCGTCCACGCCGCCGATCCGAGGTGATAGCGAGGTCGAGACCCGACCTTCCGAATGCTGATAACACCAGATAATGATGTTTTCGTACCGCCACGTCGATGCTCGCTTGTTTTTGCTACACCTCACTAATTGTCATTGTATTGCGTTGTTGATTTGTACTGGAGTGACTTACCTTTTCATAAAAAATGAGGAGGCGGGTACATTCTACGTATTTGGTCAGATTTTTAACCAATTTGAACTGCCATTTTTAGAACACAGTAGAGGGCCTATTGGCTATCGCCAAACGACACGTAAAACACTAGAATCCATAGACAAAATTGCGTACATTACTTGCTTAAACCTCTTCATTAATATAAGTATAATAACAAAGGCAGTAATGTTGAAGTTAACATTAAAGTTATATATATTAAAGTTATATACATAACAGTTATATTATAGTTATTATTTACATAAGTTAACATTGAAGTTGTCATCAATCGTAGTGGGTGAGAATTAGCCAATAGGCCCTCTGGTCGCATTTGGATCACATTGCCGTCTTCCGTCTTTCCTTAGCGCTAAAACTTGGAAATCTTCAAGACACAAGTGAATAGTGAGTATTATATTTCTCAACACATCTTACGAGATTAATTGTTGACAGAATCTGTACTTTCCATCAGGTGTGGGATGTGGTCAAACGTAAAAGTATTTGGTATTTAAAATATTGGTCGGGGTTTGGGGAAGGCATATATTTAAATATCTCATTCGATACTTTTTACGTGTTAAATCGGCTATTTGTTAGTTTGATTTCATGCAAATCAAGTATACACTCTATCACCAAGGTGCAGACGGGCAAAAATATCATAATATTTACTACGAAAAGTGAGCTCGCTCTGAACAGTTAGAAAATTCAAATATCCTTAATAGTAAGTGCGCTAGCAGTTTGCTGTGAGCGTCGAGAAAAAAATTATAATCTTGACCATGACATATGTGCAAAATTCGTAACTCTACAATGCTTCTGGGGGGGCCTTGGCCCCCTGCCCCCTAAATCCCTCTATGCATTCTATACACATTGCATGCTCGTATGAGACAGCCAGACAGCAATATCTAATCCAATATAAAAATACAAATAAACTCTTTTGCAAAAAAAACGGGCACTTTGATGATTTCTCTGCTTCAATGAAGAAGAACAAGAAAGAGGTTTTATTAATTTGATGACGATGCATTGACTTTATCATTTATAAACATCCTGGCATGATTATTAATGTTCCAAATTTAAAATTTGAAATTAAAAAAGAAAAATACTGATTATATAGTGAAATTGCTTTGCTTTTTGGCGCGAATTGATGCGAATTGCTGTAACAATTTTATTACAATTTTAAAACTTTTTGAGTATTTTCTGCAAATTAAACAATTTATTCTTTCTTTCCACAATAAATACCACTTTTTGATATGAGCGATATAGAGATAAGGGCCGGTAAAATTATAGCCCTACTTGAAGAAGGTTGTTCGCAAACTTACGTGGCTCAACGGCTAAATGTGAGCCGTTCAACTGTCCAGAGGACATGGCAACGATATCAAGAGACCGGTTCGGTTAAAAGAAGACCCGGGTCGGGAAGAAAACGATGCACAGAACCAAGAGACGACCGCTTTTTGGTGAGTCAGGCGTTGCGGAATCGTAAGGCGTCAAGTGTGGACCTGAAAAAAAACCTTGAAGGAGTAAGAGGAGCACAACCCGCATTGACTGCACTTGGGGAAGATTCCATTTTTATGGACGACAATGCCCGCCCGCACCGTTCTGGTGACGTGGAAGCTTACATGCAAGAAGTTGGGATCCGTCGTTTAGATTGGCCAGCTCGCAATCCTGACCTCAATCCAATCGAGCATGTCTGGGATGTTCTAAAAAGGCGGGTAAGATCAGTGCAACCTGCTCCAAAAAACATCAGGGAGCTAAAAAGAGTAATTGCTGAAGAGTGGGAACGTATTCCTCAAAACTTAATTAAAAACATCGTAGAGAGTATGCCCAGAAGGATTCAAGCTGTGATTTTGGCAAGAGGAGGTCACACTCGTTACTAGGTTTTTACAGTTGTAAATTTATTTAAATAAAAAAGTAAAAAAATCTTCTTGTCTTTATTGTCGGCCACTTGTTATTGTGTGGTCGTGTACGTCGGTTTTGAAAAAAATCATCAATTTAAATACAAAATTGCCAAAATTCACGCTTATTTCACATGATTATTACACGATTAGGTACGAGTATAAGTATACAAAGTGTGTCAAACAATTAAATATTTTTAAACTAACACAAATCTACCTTAGAAAGTAAGTTTCCTTAGGTGCCCGTTTTTTTTTGCAAAGGAGTAGTTCTTATTTCATTATTGACGCGCAGATAGTTCGGAATTTCAATAACATGCCACAAACAAAATCAAATCGATATTTAACACTAGAAACTATAGATACAAATTGTTCCAGTACTTTTATATTAGACACTTGATTGAATAAAAAATAGGATTATTTACATGGTTTTAAAAGTCGAAACGATCGAAATAAAACATTCTTAGAGAAAAAGATCAGTATAAATAAGTAATTAACGGCGTTTCCTAACTAAATTTGATCCACTGTATCCGGTACACGCGGTATTGGGCTGGAATTTTGCATGCACATATAAATCGGATAAAAATGCAATATTATTAGGACATGGAACTGATTTGATGATGGAGCAGGAAGGTATCCATAAGAACTTCGTAATTAAACGACGCAACTCCATCGAGTTTGGGCTCATTTGATTCGTCTTGAGGAATACTTTGGATTTGGATTGCTGGATTGAAGCTTGATATTAAAAAGTTTTTGTTATCGCTAACCACACGTGATTGGTTGTCTAAGCCTATAGATAATAATAGATACATATTTTTTGGTCATCGATATGGTGGATATTTTCTCTTTGTCGATATGTAATACTTATTTGCAAAGCACAGTTAAAGGTCCAAGCGATTACTCCTAACCTCTAAACCTTTGTTCTAATTAATACTTTAAATGTTAATTTTGTCAACAAAGTCGTAACAAAGACAAAAACTCTTTTTACATATTTACTTGCTTATGTGACTCAGCATGCAGAAATACTTTCTTAGCGAAGATCTAAGTCATAAAACTTATCTGTATTCCAAATTTAAACCCTATCCGTTCGGCGGTTTAAGCTGTACGTTGACAGATTAATTAGTAAGTAGTCGGTCTTCGACATCTTCCATGTTGAGATCATTAGTCAGCTTTTATACAATCGAAGTAAGAAGACGAGCAAGACGCTCTGCTGATGGTAAGATATAACGCTGCACATTATAATTAGTAAGTATATTGCTACCTAATATTTTACAAAGGTAAAATTCTGGGTGGACTGCGGCAACGCTTCTTACTTGAGAGTCATAAGATGTTAAGACTCTTCAGCGCAGTATAATTTCACTATATACAGTGCTCTCCTACCGAAGCACAGTAATGTTTGCACATCACTGCTCAGACGGTAGAATAACTGGCACTGTTGGGGTACCCACCTAGTCGACCTCCTGCAAAAGAAGTCTACCCTCAGTAAAAGTAGTATCAGTTGTATTAGTCAGTCACACTTTCCTTTTATATATTCAGATAAAATGTGATTATAATTTATAATATATTTTGAAATAACTTTTCACAGAGGCTTTTACTGGCATAACGAAAAAGCCACTGCTTAACTTCAAAAAGAAAAAGTTTCCTTTGTAAATAAAAAAGTTGCTAATTTTTGCTTAGACTTTTTATACAGACTTTATTATGTGATAAAGTTTGTGTTCCAAAGCTAATTTATATCTAATGAAAAGTTTGTAAAATAGTTAATTTTTTTTTTTATGTGATTGAAGTAGAAGACGAGCAAGACGCTCTCCTGATGTTAAGAGAGAGTGAGTGAGTTTTATTCACAGTCTTTTAACTTCTATCGCAAAAGAGGGGTGTTATAAGTTTGGTCGGGTCTGTTAAAATACTTAGTTTATCTTTCTTAAGCCTCAACCGCTAAAAGTAGAGTCGAAATAAACAAGTGAAATTTTAAAAATACTTTTTAAAAACAAGCTTTAATTATCATTACCATCTTGCATCATATAGTACTCGTCAAGACGAATCAAATGAGCCCAAACTCGATGGGGTTGCGTTGTTTAATGACAGAGTTCCTATAGCCACCTTCCAGCTCCATCATCAGATCAGCTCCATGTCATAATAATATTGCATTGTCATCCGATTTACAAATAGCATGCAAATTTTCAGCTCAATTGGAAACCGGGAAATGGGTCAAACCAAACTTGCAAGATTTGATTACAGACAGACAACAGACAGGTGAAAGTAATATAAAGCTTGTAATAAATAGGCCAAGTGCTATTCGGGCTACGCGCAATATAGGCTTGGTATTGGCAAATTGAATATTAAATGCCTTAACTTTAATCTAGGATATCTTTAAAACTAACGTGAGAGTTATCCATATTATTATGTAAACAAAACGACTAAAACTCACGGAAATAATGGTCGAAACTAGGCTCGACCCTGGGTTTCGGACAATTACGATGTCCTTCATCAGGAGCTCACGCCTCTCAGTCGCGACGCTGGCTACTGGCCCGCGCCCGCGCTGCGGCACGCAACGCGCGCTGCGTGAGGGGCGGGGGGGGGGGGGGGGGGCAGGTCCTCGCCGCTTGAGTCGTCACTACTTGCTCCCGTCGATCGATCCCATGTTAAGGCGCGGCGATTAGTTCTGTTTAGAATCGGCATCCAAGCTGACGGTATGGCCCACCCGCGATCCCGGTTAAAATTAGGATTGCGATTTATTTCGAAGGCCTCCTTAAATTTTCACGGCACGTATCCGAAACCCAGGGTCGAGCCTAGTTTCGACCATTATTTCCGTGAGTTTTATTCGTTTTGTTTACATAATAATATCTTTAAAACTAATAAAGCTATCTAAACCGCTAAAGTCATCCTGGAAAGTTCATGGATAGTAGTTATGTATATCAAAAAAGTTCTTTAGCAACCCGGCCCTCATTTTAAAATACCTACTTAACCATACCCACATGATAGGATCAGCCAGAAAAAAAAAACATCCCCAGCTTACATGTTTGGGAGGTACCATAAAATAATTAATTTTGAATAATTTTAATGCACCGTTTAATTTTCTTTATCTGTGCAAAATTAAATCTTTCTAGGACTTATAGTTTGTCCATAAAGCCGCGGACGGACAGACGGACAAAGCGAAACTATAAAGCTTCCTTGTTGACTACGAAAGTCTAAAAATATCCCTTTTAAAGTGTTGAAATATATGTAGGTATTAGAAAGTTTTGATTCATTTACGTAAGGGTCTTAAGTGGGTTACGTACTTGTTAAATACCCCAATTACGGGAAACAACTCTGTAATTAAAACAACTTAAGCTGTGTTGGAGAATTTCCAGATCATAATTAATTAAGAGTAGGTATATACTCGTATCAGGGGAATTTCGTTTTTGTATCTTAAAAGTGTTTATTTTTTCAGAAAAATTACAAAACTTCTTCCTTCATATTATTCCTCGTGATTATTTTACATTTATCAGGAAATCCAGAATCTCTAAACATCGTTTGATAGACATAAAACGTTTCTGAGGAGAGAGTTTCATGTTACTAATTGCTTTATCATTGTTATCGTTCTGCTATTCATTTTATTAAAAAAATAATCGCAACGAATTCTGTGCCCTTCTTTCCTCATTCTCGGTGTTCGACATTTATTGAAAGAAAATTACTTTTCTTACTCGATGTACCCTAGTACCCATACATTCTTTATTAATAACCCTCGACGCAAAAACGACGGTGTGTTATAAGTTTGACGTGTCTGTCTCTGCGTGTGTGTGTATGTGTAAAGTAGAGTAAGTCGAAAGTATTCTTAGCCATGTTTGGTAGAAATCGGTCCAAGATGGCCGCCGCTACAAAATGGCGGATTACTTTTTTCATCCACGCCCCACAACTAGTAGAATCACGCACTATGATAAATTTAAAATCTAAAATGGCCGCGACCACAAAACCGCGTTTAACATATTTTGAAAGCGTTGGGGGTTTTTTAATTTTTTTAATTTAATACACTTGTTACAACCTTTTATTTCACTTATGTATGTTTTATATTAGACTTAGACACCGACACACAAAGAGTACGAATACCTATCTATAGACGTCTATAACACAAGTGGTGATGTCGAGACGACCGATATATTGTCAGCTGTCGGATCTGTCGGGGTATGTATCCCAAGGAAGAAGGATAAGTAAACCCTTCTAAAAGAATAACTGACAAAGGTTACTTCCCTAGGCGGCCTTTACAATAGAGGCCTACTACACAAATGAAATTTAAAAAAAAAAAAAAAAAAAAACAAGCTTTTATTATTATTACCATCTAGCACCAAAGTTCTCGTCAAGGCAAATAAAATGAGCCCAAATTCGATGGGGTTGCGCCGTTTAATTATGGAGTTCCTATGGCCACCTTCCAGCTCCATCATCAGATCATTATAACATTGCATTGTCATCCGATTTATACAAAACTTCAGCTCAATCGAAAACTGGGAAGTGGATGTATATGATAGGTTATATTGACTCCTCTACAAAATCACACCCTACTCTTTAGGTTCAAACAATCCATGCAAAGCTGGTTGCCTGGAAGAGATCGCTCTAAGCGATAAGGCCGCCTATTGCAGACCTTTATATAGTTTAGTTTTAAGTCTTTTTTGTTATCTTTTAACTGCAATAAAGAGTATTGTATTAAATTTAACTTGCAAAATTTGATTACAGACAAACAGAAAACGGACAGGTGAAAATAAATAAAAGCTTGAAAAAAACCATACGTCTTTGATTTCGACTAAGCAGGATATCATATTCACAGACACATATTAATTCTAAGAACAGCTGCAGAATCTATTCAGTGTAACAACACTGATGAGTGTTTTGGTGCTAGATGGTAATAATAATAAAAACTTGTTTTGTAAAAATCTTTTTTAAAATTTCACTTGTTTAGCGTTAACCGCAAGCGTTTGACGCTCGGCTACGCCCACTGGGGGTCTCAGATCTTTACATAGCGTCAAAATTCCGCAACGCATAAGTAACGTAAGTATATGAAAGCTTTTAAAAAGGATTTCTATTGTCAAAGTGACCACATACGCTGGTGGTCAAAGGGTGACCTATAATGGCTATAGGTATTTACTAGGCCTGTGTGTAACAGCTTCAACCACGTCTTTACTTACCAACTGGTGAGACTGTGGTCAAACGCATTCCTATTCTATGTAAAAAAAAAAACTTGAGAGGTGTCAAGGGACACCCGGATGGAACGAAGTTCATTTCGATTAATGAAAATATCTGGCTTGCTTTCTATAAGAGAGAGAGAGAGAGAGAGAGACAGACAGAGAAACATGCGCACGCCGCACAGCTCACAATAGCAAAAAGTGTCGTAACAACTTTTCGTAAGATTTTTTTCCGTCTAGCCCCCTTTCACAACGCGCGATAAGGAACTTCGTTCCAAAAAATGTATATAATAAAAAAAAAATACGCCACTAGTATATCGCCGGCGCCGTAACAACTGAATGATGTAAAATTGTGTACAATGTCTTTGCTTGTGTGCGTAATAATGTGATCAATTGTAGATCGCGTGTCAATCTTAATCTCAAGAAGTTATGCGAGTAATACTTCTAATATCAAAGGAACGGACAAACAATATTATCTATAGAAATATTTACGTTATTATCTAAGATAAAAAACTAGGTATTTAAATTCAAAATGCATTTATACAAATAGGCTACGAAAAAGCATTTTTTTTTTTATGTGATGAAGTAGAAGACGAGCAAGACGCTCTCCTGATGTTAAGAGATAACGGCTGCCCATAATCAGTACAGTGTTACCCAGGATTTCACAATTATGTGAAATTCTAGGAGCACTGCACCAACGCTTCTTACTCAAGAGTCATGAGATGTTAAGACTCTTTAGCCCAGTAATTTCACTAGCTACAGTGCCCTCCTACCGGAGCACAGTGATATTTGCACATCACTGCTCAGGCGGTAGAATAACTGGCACTGTTGGGGTACCCACCTAGACGACCTCCTGCAAAGGAAGTCTACCTCCGGTAAATTTTGCATACGTGTATAAATCGCATGACAATGCAATATTATTATGACACTGAGCTGAACTGATGATGGAGCTGGAAGGTGGGCATATGAACTCCGTAACTTAACAACGCAACCCCATCGAGTTTGGGCTCATTTGATTCGTCTTGACGAGAGCTTTGGTGCTAGATGGTAATAATATACTTAATAAAGGCTGGTTTTTAAAAAGTTTTTATGGATACTCAATCGGATACCAGGAAGTGGGTCAAATTAAACTTGCAAGATTTGATTACAGACAGACAACAGATAGGTGAAAGTAAATAAAGGCTTGTAATAAGTAATGTTTCTTTTTTGATGGGTCATTAAAACACTACTTCTAATGGAAAATCTGTTCCGACACGATGCGGTTTGCGACCAAACCAAGGCCAAAGCAGATTTTGTTTGGAACAAGGATCCACTTTACGACAAACAACCAAAGTCACCTTAGCGGAGAGCCGTGTTACCAACAGTCTAGCAGGGGCTTGATTCAGTTATTGATAATTACAAGATTCGCTAAGAAACGATCTTTCATACAAATTGCTTGTACAAATTAGTCTTTTCAAATTCCTTATTTCACAAATGGTTCGGGTTATACTCGTATGTACGTTTTAAGATGAGGCCTTAAATTATTCATACATCTTCAAAAGGAATTTCTATAGTATATCGGATCGCTTTTTACCTTCTTCGGTGTAACTAAAGCCGCGTCTCCAGCTCAGGAGCTGGAGACGCGGCCAGGGCTTTGAACCAGGGTTCAAACGTTCAATATGAGGATAAAAAAAAATCCAATAAAATCTCGGTGATTTTGACATCTTGTTTGCTCCAACAATATTTTTTGCTTTCCATATCCGATGGAAAGCACGTACAACACAAAATATACTCATCAAAATCGCCGAGATCTCTAAATGCTCGAGGCGACGTACCTATAAGTATAGGTAGGTACTCGCTTTTGAAGAGATCAAAAGATTGGGCAACCTTGACTTAGCTTTAACAAATAAGTAAAGTATGTTGTTTTTTCAACGCTAATTACAAAAAGAAAGATAGAACTCATTTATTCAATTGTAATTACAGATAATGACCTCCACAATGAGGTCTTATACACGGATTTGGGGGGGTGGGGGGCAGTGGGCCAAGCTCCAGAAGCATTGTAGAGATACGAATTTTGCACATATTTCATGGTCAAGATTATAATTTTATTCTCGGCGCTCGCAGCAAGCTGCGCACTTATTATTAAGGATATTTGAACTTTCTAACTGTTCAGAGCGAGCTAAACACACTTTTCGTAGTAAAATAATATTTTTGCCCGTCTGCACCTTGGGCCCCCCCAGAACCAAATCCTGGATCCGCCAGTGTTATACACCAATGTTCAGTTTCTGTACATTATTAATAACCCTGTAGGTATTATAATATATGTATTCCAAACCTTTTATAATAAAGTACCTACTTTTACTGGTTTAATTAACGAGAGGAATGTTATTTAACTCTGTTTTAACAAGCGAATCATAGGTCTTGTTTAAATATACGGTGGCCACACACATTCATTTAATCATGTTAAAATTACACAAGCGTTCATTAGATATTACTTTCTTACAGTGCCACATTATTACACGAGCCATTAAAGTAGTTTGGCAGTAGATGGACCTTTAATTATAATTAACTAGATTATGCTCGCGGCTTTGCCCGCGTGGCCAAATCCTTTCTTAGCGGAGGTCTACGTCAAAAAACCTATATGTATACCAAATTTCAACCCAATCGGTTCAGCAGTTTAGGCTGTACGTTGATAGATCAGACACTCTTTCCTTTTATATATTTAGACATCTTCCAAAAATAAAGATACTTAAGGACAAGTTTCGTCGATATGATAGAGATTCTATAATGATATATGTGTAGAATATAACAAACAAAATAAGTACACAGTAATGTCGTTTTTAACCGACGACAAAAAACAGAGGAGGTTTAGAAGTCGACGCGTATTTTAAGAATTTTTATGTTTGACGCTAGCTTAGCTTTAGCTTTTTACAGAGTAGTCCGATTTTGAAAATGCTTTTTTATTGGACCTCGAGGGTGGTCCCATATAAGTTTGAAAAAAAAGGGCAGGAAAACAGGGGTAGGATGAATGCTTGTTCATATAATACCCTTCAAATATTAATATATACCTATAAATAATTGTAAAATAGTTAGCAAAAAATTATATCGCTGAAATTACATATTACGTAGTGAATTATAAGGTATACTAACATTCGTTTATTATTTTAAGGCACGTGAATCCATCAAAAACAGTTCATATCGGATTCCTTAGATAGCATAGTAAAATGTTCTACGAAACTCCCTTAATCTAAGGCTACAAAGAAGCTGTAGATATTCTAATTCATATTTTTGTCAGGCATGACCAACTTCGTGATGTTTTATTTATTAGCTTTCAAAGCTCTACGGTTAAAATAAATGAATAATAAATTAATTCAACCCAAAATGTGCAGATTATTATTTCAAGGTTCGATGAAAAGCATGAATGTGAAAATTTAGATAACATTGTTATGTAACTATAATTCTACAACTTTAATAAAAAAACTTTGCATAAACGATTGATTGATTGTACAACAATATATATAAGCGCGATAACTTATCTATTGTAATCTCGATTACTATTTGAGTTGCATTATAATTGTTGTCTTAATTTTTTTTGGCAAATGCCTTTATTGAGAAAAACAAAATTACAATACTACAGCTACTACAGCAATAATGAACAGTTATTAACCACAGATCGGCCGCAAGCCGATCTACAGAAAATCCAAGTGCTCCAAATCACTGTCAGATGGCATAGTGCCCAGCATTGCCACATTGAATGGCAATACTTATAATTATTATTTAAATTTAATTATTATTTTTCTGATGTTACGTTTTGTGCATTACTGCGCAGTGCTCGTCCTTTAGCGACGAAAAATATAAATCGAGTTCGTCAAATATAATATAATAATAACTCGTACATATATAATGAAGAAGTTTTCATATATTTTACCTCAGAACTTTTAATTGTTATTAGTATGGATTATGGATTAAGGATATAAAACTTTTCGTTTTTAGAAATATTATGTTAATTGCAAGGAAATCTACCTCTAGACACCCCATAACGAAAGTCGGTACAAAACTTTTACACGTTTTTATTAAGAAGCAGAGAGCGTCTTTGCTTTATCGAAAACTTTTCCAATTTCACCTCTTGACTGCTGAAGCTAATCTTCTTCAAACAACTATGTACTTACACTGAAAGGAAAAGTATGAATAAGCCTTCGACTCATATTAAAGTTATGTTACCTATACATAATATGGGCATAAGTATTTGCACCGTGTATAAACTAAATAAACCCTCATCAAGGAATCAAAGACTGCCAGAATACCAGCGCTGAGTGTCTCACACACACCACAATGCTGAGACAGCTTCCTATTCGGCGGCTTAGTGGCGCATGTTGTGTTATTTTAATTTTTAAGCCGTCAAATAAATGTGTTTTCTTTCTTTTCATTCTTCTTTCTTACATAATATGATTTAACATTCCTTTTGATATAAAATATTACACATTTTATTGACTAAGAAATCGGGCTGATATTCAGATAATTTATTTGTCCTATAGAGACTACAGTATTTAGTACAACGAATAAAAAATAGGCAAGAAGTGTTTCTGACTATATGATATACTAATTCCCCAAAAAAATTGGGTTTAAGGCGGGGCTTTACGAGCAGATTAGGTATTTAGTGCGGGCAAAAGTTGCTCAGAACGCCCGTTGGAAACGTGTGGCGTACGCTTACCGCTTATCGTAAAACGTGCGCGGTCATTAACCTTTGGTGATTCTTTGTGAATGTGTGTGTGCTAACTACATGTTAGCACACACACATTCACAAACACGTCAAACTTATAAAACCCCGTCGATTTTGCGTCGGGGGTTACAATGTGCTAAAATTTTTGGACAAGATCGAAAAAATGAGACACGAGATAAATATTATAGATACACGTATTTTTTGTTGAAAAAAAAATAACAAAATTAGATTACATTTAATTGATTAGATTAGATTAATTAAATTGGACCAATTAATTAAATTAAATTAAAACAATAATTCAGATAAGTTCAGAAAAAATCTGATAAATTCAAATAAATTCAGATAAATTGAGAAAAATCTGATAAATTCAAATAAATTCTAAAAAAAGTCTGATAAATTCTGAAAAAATCTGGTTAATTCTGATAAATTAAAAAAAATCAGATAAATTCGAAAAAAAATCAGATAAATTCTAAAATAAATCAAATAAATTCTGAAAAAATCTGGTTAATTCTGATAAATTCAGATAAAATCATATAAATTCGAATAAATCAGATAAATTAAAAAAAATCAGATAAATTCTGATAAATTCAAATAAAATCAGATAAAAACAAAAAAAAAACAGATAAATTGGAAAAAAAATAAGAAAAATTCTGATAAATTCGAAAAAACAGATAAATTCGAAAAAAAAAACAGATAAATTCTGAAAAATTCAGATAAATTCTGAAAAATTCTGATAAATTCAGATAAAATCAGATAAATTCAAAAAAAACTGAAATATTCGAAAAAAAATTAGAAAAATTCTGATAAATTCAGATAAATTCGAAAAAATCAAATTAATTCGAAAAAAAATCAGAAATTCTGAAAAATTCAAATAAAATCAGATTAATTCGAAAACATCAGATATTTTTTTTTAAATTTATCTGAATTTATCTGATTTTATCTGAATTTATCAGAATTAACCAGATTTCTTCAGAATTTATTTGATTTATTTTCGAATTTATCTGATTTTTTTGTTTTTATCTGATTTTATTTGAATTTATCAGAATTTATCTGATTTTTTTTTAAATTTATCTGATTTATTCGAATTTATCAGAATTAACCAGATTTTTTCAGAATTTATTTGATTTTTTCGAATTTATCTGAATTCATCAGAATTTTTCTAATTTTTTTTCGAATATTTCAGTTTTTTTTTAATTTATCTGATTTTATCTGAATTTATCAGAATTTTTCAGAATTTATCTGAATTTTTCAGAATTTATCTGTTTTTTTTTTCGAATTTATCTGTTTTTTTCGAATTTATCTGAATTTATCAGAATTTTTCTTATTTTTTTTTATTTATTTGATTTTTTCGAATTTATCTGAATTTTTCAGAATTTATCTGAATTTTTTTCGAATTTATTTGATTTTTTCGAATTAATCTGAATTTATCAGATTTTTTCAGAATTTATCTGATTTTTTTTCGAATTTATCTGATTTTTTAAATTTATTTGATTTTTTCGAATTTATCAGAATTTTTCAGAATTTATCTGATGAATTTTCGAATTTATCTGATTTTTTCGAATTTATCTGATTTTTTCGAATTTATCTGAATTCATCAGAATTTTTCTAATTTTTTTTCGAATATTTCAGTTTTTTTTTAATTTATCTGATTTTATCTGAATTTATCAGAATTTTTCAGAATTTATCTGAATTTTTCAGAATTTATCTGTTTTTTTTTTCGAATTTATCTGTTTTTTTCGAATTTATCTGAATTTATCAGAATTTTTCTTATTTTTTTTTATTTATTTGATTTTTTCGAATTTATCTGATTTTATCTGAATTTATCAGAATTTATCAGATTTTTTTTCTAATTTATCTGATTTTATCAGAATTTATCTGATTTTTTTTTATTTATTTGATTTTTTCGAATTTATCTGATTTTATCAGAATTTATCTGATGAATTTTCGAATTTATCTGATTTTTTTCGAATTTATCTGAATTTATCAGAATTTTTCTAATTTTTTTTCGAATTTATCTGATTTTTTCGAATTTATCTGATTTTATCTGAATTTATCAGAATTTATCAGATTTTTTTTCTAATTTATCTGATTTTATCAGAATTTATCTGATTTTTTTTTATTTATTTGATTTTTTCGAATTTATCTGATTTTATCTGAATTTATCTGATGAATTTTCGAATTTATCTGATTTTTTCGAATTTATCTGAATTTATCAGAATTTTTCTAATTTTTTTTCGAATTTATCTGATTATTTCGAATTTATCAGAATTTTTCAGAATTTATCTGATTTTTTTTCGAATATATCTGATTTTATTTTAAATTAGTTCAATCTAATTTAATAATTAGTTTATATTAATATTTAATGTAAATTAATTTAATCGTATTTAATAATTAATTCATATTAATATTTAATTTAAATTAATTTAATGTAATTAAATTATTAACTTATAATAATATTTAATTTAAATTAATTTAATCTAATTTATTTTATATAGTACGTGTGTGTTATATTTTTTAATAATCGACTAGAAGGACAAAATAAAGATTATAATATTTATTATCTAATTACAAATAAATTAAACCCCCTACACGCTTCTGAGATTTGGAAATTCACAATATATGTAAGTATTCCTAAATAATTCAAACGCGCGTGTGTAATCGTAGTGGAGGTGAGATCGAAGTGCACAGGTCCGACGCTGACAGTGGTCACCGGCGTTCTGAGTGCGTGCGGTAATGCTCCGTGGGAATTAAAATTCAATTAAAAATCATTAAATAAACTTATCGATAAAATACCTATATATAGCCATCCGTTTGAATGTTATGTATCAAATAAAGTACTCTAAATGTTTATTTTTGTCCTAGTTTTACAAATATTTAAATGGAAGGAAGAAAATTAGGCATATTTAAAAAAAATAAAACTATCGAGAAAAAAAACAATTATCATGTTTCTGTTAATAAAGATCTCTTGTTCAAAGATTGAAGTTACACATACTAAAATATAAAGTAGTAGATCTTCTAAAAAGTTTGCTATATTAGGCTTTGAAAAACATACATTTCACTTACCATAGCGCCTTAAGTGAAACTAAAACAAAGGTATAAGCGACGTGCGTGACGTGTTTTGAAAACATGGTTGTTGATTGGTTAAAATACTTTTTAAAGAGCTGCTCCTTTAGCATAGTAAGACATTGACATAAGAGTAGCAACTTCTGTCCCACTGTCAAGACTATACTGATATCAAGACGCTACTCTTCAGGGGGGTAAGACATCATCGTGGCCACCTGTGATACAAAAATTAGCTTACGGATATACATTATTTTATGAAAATACGCGATATATTGATATTTTAGGTCATAAACTAGTTGAATAACATTGTATTGTCTCAAATTGCTTTAATATTTTGGAAAAAAACGAAACACATAGGTATTATTGTCACTGTGAAGCAGTTTGATAGAGTTTGACAAACAACATAAACCGGCCACGCTGAAAGGGACGGAAAACAAATAGGTTCTCCTTTTTCTTCACACAGAATTTTCCCCATTGCCATCACACTCACACATAAAATGGGTACTTCTAGTTGTATTACTTCTGTGCTACTCTTGCTACTCGCACTGTCATTGCATACAATTGGCAGCTACTCCCAATGTCATTGAGTTCTTACAAATCTAATTACTCTTGACAGTGGAACGGGAGTTCCTACTCTTACGTCAATGTCACGGTGTGCTACGCGGGCAGGGATCGGGTTGTGAGCGTATACAATTTAATTCAAAAATATTTATTTGTTAAAACATGGTTTGTATAAATACGGATCTTAAGAAAGTATTTCATCAGCAACGCCAGGACTTATTGTTTATTCGTAGCCAGACCCCCAATATGCAGTTGACAAGATAAGCGTCATTGCGTCAGACGTTTGCAGTAGGCGTGCGTTGACGCGCTGTGACGTCATACGACTGACCCCCAACAATAATTGACATCGTTTAGGACAAGGCGTAAATAAACAATAGGAAGAGTCATTAACTTAGAAAATATCTAAAATAATGCCGAGACCATATCGCGGCATTATCCGCATGACGAAATGTTTTCTTAGCGGAAGTCTATGTACTCGTATGTCCTAAAATAGTTTTTAGCGGATTTAACAAATTGTTTTTTGGAAGTACATTCAATATTCATTTGTTATTGGCTTTTTGTTCATTTTTACCCTTGGCTATTAATCAACGAGCTTAGGCGCCTTAGGTATGTCCACAAATCTATCTGTGTGCCAAATTTTAACTCAATCCATTATCAGTGGTTTAAGCTGTGCGTACATAGATCAATTAATCAGTAACTCATTCCTTTTATATATTTGGACATACCTGAAGCGCCTAAGCTCGCTGATTAATGGCCAAGGGTAATAATGAACAAAAAGCCTACAACGAACAATAAATAATTCTTAATGATTATTGGTGTACTTCCACGAAACCATTTGTTAAACCCGCTAAAATAATTTCATTTTAAAAATATTTGAATTGGGTTATAATTTCGTAAACCTTACATGTATTAAAAAATTACACAAAGGGTAATTCTAACAGGAAACCGCAGTAATTCAAAATCTTTCAACCATAAAAGCAGCTTTACTACTTTTCCCTGTTATTTACGGACACAAACAAACAAAAAAGTTCCCGCCTCGGTGATTAATTGACTTTATTTTGTGGAGTTTGTTCAGGCTTTCCATCCATTAGTCGCGAGTAAGTTAGTTACTAACGTGGTGAAGATTTATTTAGGTTTAGCGCGATTTATCCACCGGGCTAAGTCTAGTAAGCGGGCTAAGTGTAATGTGGTTAGAAGTGGCTCAATCCGAAAGTGGGTCTTAACTTAACATTCTTGTAATTCTTCTAATAACCAAAAAGTAACCTAGCTATGTCTTCGGCGCCTTAGCTACCTGAATACTAAGTTTCAGCTCAACTGGTTCAGCCATATAGGCGTAGAGAGGTAAGTAATACACACACAAACAAGATTCCTGCATGGCCTGCAACATGAGCTAACACCTTCCTCTTACATTATACAGTTATACAGCCCACAGCTTTACGTACTTCCGATACGCGTCCATGCGTTAAAATTTGTTTTACAGGATTACAGGTAGACTCTGACCTAAATTACTAAAACGTATTAAAGGGGGTAACGTCCGGCTGCGGCCTAATGTTTTTTTTTAATTTAGATTAAAAGAAAACGACAAAAGGACCTATAGCTGACCTTACATACAACTATTTTACCCTATACGTGGGTACCTAACAAAACTCTATTTTTATATCCTCCAAATTTATAGATTATAGTAATATATTTGCAAATTCTCATTCAAAAAAGCTTTGACGCTTTGTATTCTTTCGACGACCTCTGTGGCGCGGTGGGCTAATACCCGCCTGTAACGCAGAAGGTTGCGGGTTCGATTCCCGCATGGGACAAATGTTTGTGTGATCCACAGGTATTTGTTTCTGGTCTGGGTGGTTTTCAATATCTATTATAAGTATGTATTTACAAAAGAAAAGTATATAAGTATTATATCCGTTATCCTAACCACCATAATAACAAGCATTAAGTTGCTTAGTTTGGGGTAAGGTGGCGCTGTGTGAAACGTCCTGAAATATTTATTTATTATTGTATTTATTATTATTCTTTGAGAATTATATACTGTCCGCATACACATGCACGAAGTGGAGCTGGTCCTTCACAATAATTTCAAAAGTTAGAGAAAACTCAACCATATCTTTAACATTACATATAAGATAAAATTATGATTATGAGGGAAAAGAGGGTAGGTAACATTCATAATTGATTGTTCCATACTTGACAGTTCCTCGGAGCTAATTATATTTCTTACGATTAATATCAATTATATTCAGAACTCCGCTCTAATGTTATTTGATTACCGTAAAAGCTTTTATGAATTATGTTCGTTTTATTTCTATTTACCTGTAAATGTACCTGTAAAATTTACCTGTATCTAGGTTTGCCCAGGGGCTGTTAACAGGTGTCAAATATATGAAACTTGAGGGCTTATTTGTTAACCTATTTTATTATAAAAACTCTAGGTTATACCTTTAAATATTTTATTTTTATTTGGCATCTTATTTCTATTTGGCAGTAATTTAAACGTACAAAATTAAAAATTTAAAAAACCCCCAACGCAACGCTTTCAAAATATGTAATTCGCGGTTTTGTGGTGGCGGCCATCTTGGGTTTTAAATTTGTTATAGTGCGTTGAATTTTACTAGTCAAGCACTTTCATTTGATACCCATATTGATGGGGTCGTGGAAGAAAAAGTTATCCGCCATTTTGTAGCGGCGGCCATCTTAGACCGATTTCCACCAAACATGGCTAAGAACACTCTCGACTAACTCTACTTTCAAACAAAAAAACCTAAATCAAAATCCGTTCATCCGTTCGGGAGTTACGATGCCACAGACAGACACACACACAGACAGACAGACATGTCAAACTTATAACACCCCGTCGTTTTTGCGTCGGGGGTTAAAGAGAAGTTCTGATGATAGAATTTATTATTATTAAATATCTTGTAAATTAGCGAGGCGGATTATTTCTGGTCGTTATAAATTTACAAAATTGATTAATAAAGTACCTAGTAGTATCTTTTTATGATAATGAAAAAAAAACTAGCAAATTAGGTAAATACCTGATATAGCATCAATCGTGATGCCCACATCAAACAAAGTGCCTTTCAGTGTTTTAAAAATACAAAATTCTGCACAGAACTACACGATGCCTGTCATCCTGAGATTCTGAGATATTGGTTGTCGAATTTCATCATACCCAGTAATTTCCCTACCATTACAAAAATAATAAATAGTTAATAAATATTCTGTTCATATAAAAAGCGTGACCGACTTCAGGAAGATAAAATGTTTTATATGGACTAAGAAGTAGAATATTGCTTATTTTTTCGGTAGTATCGAAACTCAGTCGTCGGAAGGATGTGAACGGAATAAACCGTAATTGATTGCGGGCGATTGACTTCGGGAACCAATTAATTTGAAATGTGTGAAAGCTGCCTTTGTTACCGTTACACATATAAAATGAAAGGTACTTGTAATAACAAAATAATTTACAATGATTAATTTATAAAAAAATACCACGATCTTACCCAATATTCTGCTGCCATTCGCTCTTGTTGGAAGGGTTTACATAATATTTATGTACCTATGTGCCTGCGCCGCGCAGTATTGCGTGGGACATTTTACCGTTTTATTACATAGCAACAATGCGACTGCTAATGGGCAGACAAGCATCGGACTCGTTTCGTTCATCTGCTAAAAGCTCTGTTTCCAAATGTTTGGTTTATCATTCAACTAGCGGACCCGCGCGCACTTCGTTGCGCCTAACAAAAAATTATAAGTTTTTCTCTACTATATTATGTATGTATCATACATATAAACCTTCCTCTTGAATCAATCTATCTATTTAAAAAAACCGCATCAAAATCTGTTGCATACTTTTAAAGATCTAAACATACATAGGGACAGACAGCGGAAAGCGACTTTGTGTTATACTTTGTAGTGATGTTAATTTATTTGTTGATACTCATTATACTTTTAAGCGGGTAACACGCAAGCTGCGTTTTATTATATTTTCACCAAGAAGTGAGTGAGGATTCGTACATATTTATAATATTTCCAAAGGCTTAAGCACTGAGTATTCGACCGAGACGCACTTATACAAAGTAAACATTAAACTAATTTGAATGCTTAATACTTAGTCTACTCTGTATCGGAGGTCTGAGGTTATCGTAGGCCAGGATACTGGATAGTCATAATATTTTGAATTGACCTGAAATATCACGAGCGAATTTTTTGTAATTAGATCCTAAAGATACCTCCTCATTTTGGAGCAAAGCCATCAAAAGGCAATTAAATATATTGTTCACAGTTTATATTTTACTAGCTACGTCAAGCAGTTTTACCCGCTGTGCTGTACCTATGTGTTATTCCAGGGTCTAAGCTATCTCTATACCAAAGTTTCAGCTAAATCGGTCCACCCGTTTAAAGGCTTATTACACCTGCCTAAATTTAGAAGCCTAAATTCAGTCGCCACTGAATTAAGTCAAGTGTAATCACATTTAGCATCCTAAATTTAGAAGAAAGTATCGTTCATCCTAAATTAGATTCTAAATTTAGTGACTAAATTCAGCCAAGTGTAATAAGGCTTTTAGGCGTGAAGAAGTAACAAACATACACACTCACACACTCGCAAAAGTTTGCATTTATAATATTAGTGTGATGTGACAATATGGATGTGTGTGTGTGTGTGTGTGTACCTCTTAACGCCTAAACGTCTGAACCGATTGACCAGTAATTTGGTATATAAGTAGATAGCTTAGACCCTGAAACACATAGGCTACTTTTCAGAGGGTAAAATCGTTGCGCATAGCTATTTATAAAAAAATATAAATAAGTAAGCCTAACTTACATTACTTGCATACTTGCATTACTAGACATGAAGTTATTGATGTAAATTATCTTAAATATATAATAAAAGGAAAGTGTGACTGATTGACTGATCTATCAACGCACAGTTCAAACCACTGGACGGATTCGCTTGAAATTTGGAATGTAGATAGATTTTATGATGTAGACCTCCGCTAAGAAAGGCTCATCGAGGAAAGGCTCCACTAAAAAAATTTATCACGCAGGCAAACCCGCGAGCACGCTCTTGTATATTACACCTCTATTATAATATACTCGTACCTACCTATGCCATTTAAGAACAAACAAAAGAAAGCTTTTTTTCTTCACTCTGATTCGATTTTTAACCGCTTATTTGTATAGGATATTTTGTTAAGTTCAGTTACACATCCTACTTATAATTTATTCGTAGTTTACAATTAAATAATATCGAGTTTAATATGAAATATGCCTGTAGTAGGTACTTGTAGTTAACTACAGACCCAATAAATAATATAACCCGGCTAATATTGCCGCACTCGTGTTTCAATTTTCAATAACGCTCTGGGGCTTACTAAAACTTTATATGTGAAGTGGTTATATACTCGTACATACCTATTGAGAACTTTGAAAATTGCTTTACATGATTCTAATTCAAGTATATTTTTTTACTTTTTACGCAAATCTTAAATTTTGATTGATTTTTCGGAAAAAAATATGTTTGAAAATTAAGAATTCAACGAATTTCATTTCAATTTGTTAGTGTTTCTGGTACTACATCCTCGAAATCTTTCAATTACATGCGTTGACCACACAATTAATATCATGGGCATTTACTTTTCTATACTATTTTCCAATACATTCAATAAATAAATGTAACGTCCCACAGTAGCAGCGGTCATAAGTCCGGCTTATAATCCGGAGAAACTGTGCCAACGGTTCATATCTTCCCTGTGTGCCATAGATTAAAAACATAGGAAGGTGCGGTATTGACTTTTCTGACATGGACCGCTTCTCTGCTTAATTTAAGAGAGGAAAATTGTGCCTGGCATAATTTTACTACGGCGTGGCAACCGACACTTTCCGATCCAACAGGCCCAAGTTTGGCAAAGCAACGATAGCGCTATGGCGCATCTTCCCATTTTCTATTAATCTAAGCTGTGTGGCATTTCCCTAATCTGGGCGCTACAGTGTTTCGGAAAAGTTACGTTAAACTATAGGTCCCGTGTGGCTGGGCAGCCGTCAATTCATGTTACATACTTGTTAGGGATCTTAGCGACCTGAAACTCCAGCATATAAATGTATCTAAGTTGGCCACTCAACCTATAATTCTATACCTAATTCTGATTCTAGCAAATTGCGGTGACCTGATTTGTTGGAATATTAACTTCAATCTAGTAAACATTGTAGAATATAAAAAAAATGAAGTAATTTCATTATTTTTTTATAAACAATCCTGTTATAGTGGATACCTATTAGATTAAAGTACCTTCACCAGTGTAACGCATACTTTACATACATACATTATAATATAAAATTTGCCGAAAGTAGAGTACTATAACCCTCGATCATATACAATTTTACCTCAAGAATGCTACTTTGACAAATATGTACTCAAACTTGGACGAATTTGTACAAAAAGAGAATAGCCGTCGGCTTAGGTAGGTACATATAGGCCGCAGATGAGTGCTTCGGCGTTTTTTTTTTTGCCCGTCTGCACCTTGGCCCTCCTCAGAAAAAAATCCTGGATCCGCCCTTGTCACTAAGAAATAACAAATCGACTATACCTATTTAAGTAGATATAGTATTATTATTTATTATCCTTTCAAATAAAACAAAATCATTTTATAAACAGCGGAGTCAGCTAACACAAAAGAAGAGCTAGCTAACAAGACACAGCTAAATGAAAAACATTGAGGCAATGAAAGTTCCAAAAATAACGAGCTCAAATTACACTTGACAGGTGGGATGACAGGCACATTATCTGTTTAATATTTAATTATTTCTCTCTTTCCGGACTTCTTTCCGGGTATTTTTAATCACTCTGTCTATTGATAAAAACTGCATTAAAATCCTTGTCTTTCAAATTGATCGCTGTATTTCTTCACACTCGATTGTATCGACTACTGTTGCTTAGTCCACATGTGAGGGAACGACGAAGAGAAGAAGAACTTACTCCCTTTTTTATCCCAGGAAAAATGCGTTACGTATCATCACCCCACGCCGGGGGGCGCGGGGAAGTATGTGGGACACCCCCGCCGAAGATGAGCGCGGCGGGGATAACAACTAATAAACCGGGGAGTGTTCCCGCGAGACGCCATAATGCCGGTGTTGCGGGTACGCCGAAGCATTCATCCGCGGCCCCGAGAGAACTTAGTCCCTAGAATAACCCAAAAGCTTACAGGAGGTAAAGCAGCTGGCCACAACTTGTCCTAGTCAATCATGCCACGATTCTGCTTTTTATGCACAGACTCTATAATCTATAATGACCTACCGACCTTTACACAAATCGAGGTCATGAAGTTTAGTTTTGACTTATAGTTGTTTACAGATTTGTAATCTTCTGGGAGCCTTCTGAACGTTCTCTAATGCCCGACTCGCCATTACCCTGAGCAGGGATTTATCTACCTATCGTGAGTTATAAGAATATTATAAAAATAATATTTGTTAATATTTTTAGTAGGTAATGAATTGTTTTTTTTGTTATAACTTGTAGTTCAAAAGATATTTAAGGATATTTATAAATCCAAATAATATTATAACAAGTGAAATTTAAAAAAAAACTTTTTGAAAACAAGTTTTTATTATTATTACCGTCTAGCACCATAAAGTACTTGTCAAGACGAATCAAATGAGCCCAAACTCAATGGGGTTTCGTTGTTTAATTACGGAGTTCCTATGGCCACCTTCCAGCTCCATCATCAGATCAGCTCAATGTCATAATAATATTGCGTTGTCATCCGATTTATACATGTATGCAAAATTCAGCTCAATCGAAAACCAGGAAGTGGATCAAATTTAACTTGCAAGATTTGATTACAGACAGACCGACAGACAACTGACTGGTGAAAGTTTAATAAAAGCTTGTAAAAAAGGCCAAATACAAATTAATGCTAACTCTCTATCTCTCGATTTCAATAATATTATGTTAGCCCTTTCATCGCTGGGGAGCATGAGTTATAAGATAACATATTTTTCGAGTAAACACAATATTTTTCAACCTAATCGGCGACCTGATAACCTCTGAAGGTAATCACGTCACAAGTAACTTGCGATATACATAATATACGAATTTTATATACGAGGGAATTTGATTTCATATATTTGGAAGATAACGTTTATTAACTTTAAAATAATAATCTTCTTCTAAATATATAAAGGGAAAGAGTGACTGATTGACTGATCTATCAACGCACAGCCTACCGCCTGCTGCCGCTTGACGGATTGGGTTGAAATTTGGAACACAGATAGGTTTTATGATGTAGATCTCCGCTAAGAAAAGATTGCACCATGCGGGCAAAGCCGCGAGTATAAGTTAGTCTTATTATAAAAAAGCAATAATATAATAAGTTTATAAAATAAAAATACCAACATAAAATCGATGCGTATGGATATTACTATTTCATTTCGAAATAGTGGAAATTTCGTATATAGGGAGCTCTAAGCTTATTTCATAACCCTATATTATGGTGCAACGACCCAAATTGCATCTTGGCCTACGATTCAAGAACACGTCACTCTTACCAGTTCGATTTCTTGTCAATTCAAGCGGAGTGCTTGAAGTAAGTGCTTACTTAGGTCTGATTTAAGTCTAAAGATTATTCTTTCTTAAAGTACACGCCTCAAGCCATATTTAACTTAAAAGGTAAGCAGTAACCTAACAAAGAAAAAACTGATAGGATTAGATTTGTAGACAAGTAAAAAATGGTATTTTACTACTAAAACTTTTCCAATTAAAATTTCACCTTCAATTAGATCTAAAAAGGCACTAACTAATAACTTATTATTATCTCCAAGTAAAGAAACTTTAGGTTCTTCGATTTCTCAAATATGATCCCCTCGAGTTAACGGTAATTATAAAGAGACACATTCACACATACATTTATATACTAAAGTGACCTCCCTTGGCATATGCCTAGAAACGCTTGCCTAGAACTTTACGGGGGGTTTGAAAAATGTAAGGTATACAGCAAATCATAAAAATCGATCAAGCTGTTTCACAAGAAATGGGTTATTCCCATCCTTCCCCCCAATTTGTCCCCTTAGTTTTAGGCAATCTTGCATTTCCTTAAACCACGCTATGGACAATTAGAGATACTATGCTAGAGTAACATAAATTACACATGACAAAAGGTGCATACGTTTCTCGCAGCAGCTGTTGACATTCATTTGGAAACTTGTCATAGCAGCATTTTTAAAAATAAAATAAATGTTTTATAACCCGCTAACCCGCTGTTTAATCGCTCTCATTTTTCTAAGAATTCATCTAGTCTTCTACACAATGAACATGCCGAGCATGGACGGCGCTAATTAGCAGTGTAAAAGTCGATTTTACTTTGATGTTCCTCCATCGATAACCTGCTTTACCTACGGGTCAAAAAGTAATCTGTATCCATTTCTTGTGACCACATGTTTACTTTCGATAAACAAATGAAGCTCTACATAAATTAGTTGCTTATTAAATAGCAATTAAATTACTGTTTACAATTTCGCTAATTACCTTGACTTCGCGTAAGCTTCGTAAATTGGTTCCTTTGAATTTGGTTCACATCAAAAGTTTTGTGTTGTTATTCATAGTTCTTAGTGACTTATTACATTTAGTACTCTAAATTAAATTCTGCGCAGATTATAAAGATATACGATGATCATCATATCAAGAAGACTCATTATAATGTCATCACATCGCGTAATATCAATTGCTTTTTCTTTATACCTAAGCTTTTTCTCTTTGCCAATTTCATTTTTGTTAGATTTGTGTACTGTTTAACTACTTGTAAGAAACTATGTACCTACTCATAAGTCACCTATCCAAACGGGAGGCCTTGGTGGTTATAATACAGTTTTATTACTAGTACGGCCACCATAGTTCCCCTAGTAATTACGTAGCAATACTGCTGTATGTACATTGAAATAAATAAAATAAATAAACCTAAGCGTGGTGGAATTCTAATTATGGGGAAATGTTATATGTATAAAATCTAGTTTATTAGAGGTACATATACGTAGAATCAGTCAGAATCTTTAATGCTGTTTAAACAGAGCTTGATTTAACTGCCAATAAACATGCTGCATTGTAATTTGTGTTATTGTTAATATATATAAAATGTTGCTCTTTAACAAATGTCATAAAGTTATAGGCAAAAGCCAGCTCGCTTATTGGTCTGGGTATACATATACACCAAACAAACTAGGGGGTTCGTTAGCTATCGTTGGCGCTGTGTGAACGGCTTAGCGAAGGCTAAAATAACCAATAAAATAAATAAATAAATATTTCTGGGCATTTCACACAGCGTCACCTAACCTTGGGGTTAGGTGGCGCTAAGCATTAAGACACAAGCATTAAGTTGCTTAGCTTGGGCTAAGCAACTTAATGCTTGTGTTATGGTGGTTAGGATAACGGATAAAATACTTATATACTTTTCTTTTGTAAATACATACTTATGATAGATACAAAAAGACACCCAGACCAGAAAGAAATATCTGTGGATCACATAAACATTTGTCCCATAAGGGAATCGAACCCGCAACCTTCTGCGTTGCAGGCGGGTATTAGCCCACCGCGCCACAGAGGTCATCGAAGTGAGCGAGAATGCGGAGCGAACGCGAATATTATTTCTTCGTTGGCTTTCTGTTGATGTATCCAGCTTTATGCGTCTACCCGTCTTTGGATACTAACATACTTTTTAAGATATACATTCACATCGCTATCTAAAGGGAGTCAACGCAAAAAGCACTTTTTTCAGAAAAGGCGAATACCTCATTATTGTTTCCTTGTGCACTGTAGATGTGTTCTGAATAAAGATAATATTTCTATTATTTGATTCTTCATTATTCGATTATAATTAGTTCTGTATAAAGAAAATAAATGCATTGATGTATATTTTTAGCAAATATATTTTTAAATTTGCTTTATTGATCAAAAATTCTTCGGTTCGGGAACTCGATTGTGCATAACACAAATTGGTCGATTTTTGAGTTGACTTCCTTTAGATATAAATGTGCGAATATGTACACAAGCAAGCGGCCTTTCTGGTAAACAAATAAAGCTAACGGTATACGGTTACACCGCTTATGGACTTTGAGGTAGGGTTGATATTGAACCAGCCTCGATTAGGCTTAGTTGGAGGTGTGTTCATTCTACCCGTATTACTACATTAACCGTGCCCAGCGGTTATACTCAAACACCATTCAAAGTCTATGTATGTGTTATTTCAATTCAGGAATAAAGATAATAATATAAACATAAACACAAACCTATCCATACCTTTGCATTTATATTATAAGTAGATGTGAAAATCCCTAGGAGCTTTACCCTCTGAAAAGTAGCCTATATGCGTTATTCTGGAGTCCTTTAGGGTTATCGCTCACGACGGCGTAGCCGCTGCCCCAGCATTATGGCGTCCCGCTAAAACACCCGATTTTTTGTGAGTATCCCCGTCGCGCCATTTTTATCGGGGGACCGCCACATAACGCCCTGGGTGATGGTGACGATGTATAACGCATTTTCCCTAAGTAAAATAAAGATCTTTTAGGGCTAGGTCGCCAAGATTCCTACATAGACCCTCCTCCACGGATTCCTCTCCTTGCACGGTTCCCTGGAAGAGACGCTCTGAGCGATAAGACCGCCAATTGGTATTATTACCTACTGTTAGCCTTAAGTATTGTGTTTGTAAATATTACTTTATTATGTTGTACCAATAAAGAGTTATTTATCTTTATCTTATCATAGCCTACATCACTTAATGATTGCCTCCTACATAATATCTCATATATTTTAGGAGACTTCTGGGACCCACAGTTTTCGTGCTACATTATTACTAGGTCTAAACTACCTGTATGCCAAACTTCAGCTTAATCTATATTGCCGTTTAGGTGTATAGAGGTAACAATCTACGGATTGCAATCCGGAAAACCAGATCCGGTAATCCGGCGTCATTTAACGGTTACCGGATCCGGTGCTAGCAGTCTGTGGCAAAATAATATAGCTGTTGCATGAGTAGGCTCTTCAAATGCAAAAAAAAGAGAAAGATAAAGTAAATCCGGTCGTGTCCGGCCGGACTGAAAATGACGCCGAATTGCAATCCCTACAACAAACACACACTCATACTTTAGCATTCGTAATATAATATTCATTAATTATCAATATACATATTATTTATTACATTTTTTTTTATTTACGGACTAGCAAACGCAGCGTAGGACGTCCACCCACAAGGTGGACAGACGACCTTATAAAGGTCGCCGGAAGACGCTGGATGCAGGTCGCTTCCAACCGGTACATATGAAAGTCCAAAGGGGAGGCCGATGTTCAGCAGTAGACGTCTTACGGCTGAGATGATGATGATGATGATATTATTTATTAATTTATTTGCCTAAATACATATCTTGCAACCACCGTCGTCCTTATTTTATTTTCCTTCCCTGTTTGGTTGTCTGGAAGAGATCGCTTTTAGCGATAAGACCGCCAATTGTTACTTTTATATTATAAATTGTTTTAGTTCTAAGTTTTTGTATATAACTGTGAAGTCCCAATAAAGTATTTTCTATTCTATTCTATTAGTTAGAGTCAGTGACAACAAATTTAATGCCATGTCAAAGTCCCGCTGTGATTGTGTTACGCATCAGTAGTTGTGATGTAATTGTAACAATTACCTATATTTGCTAGCGACATCTCCATTGTAAATCAATGTGAAGGTCGTTACATAAAGATGTGTATAGTCTGGAGTCTCAATTAGGAGAGATATTCTTCCTAGTTAGTCATTTTTTTGTTATCGTGATTGGTGATGGTACGGTCGATGTGTTGATCTTTTTTTTTACAAGCTTTTATTTACTTTCACCTGTCTGTTGTCTGTCTATCTGTCTGTCTGTCTGTCTGTAATCAAATCTTGAAAGTTTAATTTGACCCACTTCCCGGTGTCCGATTGAGCTGAAATTTTGCATACATGTATAAATCGGATGACAATGCAATAAAAGCTTGTTTTTAAAAAGTTTTTTTAAAGTTCACTTGTTTAAAAAACAATTTTACAAATTCCAAATTCTGCCACTCCCTCACAACTCTATCGACAATTTGTTTCCACGAGTCTTAAGTCATCCTTTTTCATAGCCACTGAGGAACATGAAGAGATCGCAAACATTCACATTCTATTAAGTTATATTAATGTTTAACCAAATCGCATTCAATTTATACGAGGAATAACTGCCACAAGAAATACTAAACACATATTTTCCAGGCTCGCATTCCGTCCACATAGCACAAAACGTGACGTGTCACAATCATGCATTTCTTCTTATTTGTCACTAGCTGACCCGCGCGCACTTCGTTGCGCGTGACAGTCAATAAAGCGAAAGTTTGGTGCTGCCATTTAGGATTGTATTTCCATCTCCGCGATTTTGTGAGCGTAAAATAGTTTTAACCCAGTGGGTAGTGAATAATATCGGACTGGGTATATCTATGAAGTTTTGTTTTGCTATCGCAGGAACCAGTCCTGTGTCCTTTCCCGGAGGTCAAACTATCTCGGTTTAACGGTTGTTGATTGTCTTCACAAATTTTCACGCCTCTTTTCAGGAATTAGAACTATTTGTGGTCCTTTCCCGGTAACCCTTAAACTTATCTCTACTGTAATTTACCTAAACCTAAGTTAAATTATAATTATTGGTTACCAATTTCTCACACTATCTTTCTCACGACTCAAATCAATTCTGTGATTCCTGAATTCCCATTAAAACTCTGACTCTCCTTCCTCCTGCCTGTAATACTGATTCTCCCTAATAGTTAATTTCTGACATAAAAACTATTCAATAACTTTCCATGCAAACGTTTTTCGGAAATAATTCCCGTTCTCCTGGGAATTTCACAAAATCCCTCCTTATTGGTCGCCTACGTTATATTAAGAATACGTTGACCAAATTTTAGCTAAAACGAAGAAGCGGCTACCGATTTCCTACACAAACTGCATCCCCCCCCTTTCCTCCCCTTAAAGGTTGATTTCTGGGATAAAAAGTGTCTCGTATCATTTTTTATGACTCAAACTAAAGGTTGTATCAAATTTTAGCGTAATAGATAGAGTCAACGGTTCTAAATTTCATTTTGTTGCAGCTATTTCGAAATTGATTTGATTTCCATCCCCGCGGCGTTGAATTAGTATACATAGTTATATTTCCTCCCGCTCTGGATAGCGAAGAAAATCGAGCCAAGTATTTCTATGCAGTTTTTTTTCGCTACCACAGGAAACAATCCTGTGTTACTTTCCTGGAATTCAAAATATTTTAATACAAAATTACAGCTAAATCAATTTAGCGGCTATTGATTCCTTTTTCCAGAATTCCTTATTCCATAAAACTATTTGTTTTCCTTTTAACTATCTATATTGGGAATTTAAGCTAAATCGGTTCCTCATGCCTCATACTATCATTCCCGAGACTCAAATCGATTCCGTGGTTCCTGTTGGTATGCCCATAAAACTCTGACCTTAAAAGTGAGGGAAGGTGAAAGGCCCTTTCACCTATATGCATTGTTGACTTAAGGAACTAAGACTAAGGGACTATCTCAATTATGTCCTTTCTTTTGGCTCAAGCTGTATCTATTTCGAATTTCTGCAAAATTAGAGCTGCGGGTACTAATTTCCCATAAAAACACCGATCCCCCTTTCTCCCTTTAAGCTTGGTTTCTGTAATAAAAGCTATTCCAGGCCTTTTAAGAGTCTCCAATTATCAACAAAATCACAAAAAGTAAAGAACAATTTTATTTTCTACAATTTTCAGTTTAAATGTTCATATTAGGGATTTAGAATTTAGATATTTAACGTGCCTCACGATTTTATTTTTCAGCTTTTTAGTACACTGTATTCAACATGTCAACCCCATTCATTTGATACCCATATTGATGAGATTAAAAAAATTGGTTATCCGCCATTTTGTAGCGAGTGCCATCTTTGATTTTTATTTTGTATAGTGCACTGTATTCTAGTTATCAAGTCCTTTCATTTGATACCCATATTGATTGGAAAAAAAAATGTAATCCGCTTTTTTGTAGCGGCGGCCATCTTGGATTTAAAATAATTTTAAATATACGTAATTATATTGTCACCAGAACCAAAGGCGTACACCAAATTTCATTTGAATCGGTTGACAGGAAGAGGGCGAAATTTCAAATTTGCGATTTTTTTTTTACTAAATTTGACCCAAGAATAAAAAATAATAAAACAAACGGAGTGAGCTAAATAAAACCGTTTAAAATAATAAAAAATGATATTAGAAACCTCAATAATTGAAGACCTATCCGTAATCCGTAGATACCTAAAACGTATGGGTTTGATGAATAAAATGAGTTTTAGTTCTATGGGAGCCCAAAAAATATTTTTTTTCTATTTTTGTGTGAAAAACTTAATGCGGTTCACCGAATACATCTACTTACCAAGTTTCAATCGTATAGTTCTAATAGTTTCGGAAAAAAGTGGCTGTGACACATGGACGGATGGACGGACGGACAGACATGACGAATCCATAAGGGTTCCGTTTTTGCCATTTGGCTACGGAACCCTAAAAACCACCTCAACAAAAAAAAATAACTTTAGAACTTCCGAAGACTTTTATTAAATAAGGCATGCAAACGAATTTACTCACATAAAGTTAATAAAATAATAATAATTCAATTAGACAAACTCAACATAAAATTAAGGACAATGATTTTTCTGATTATGTGATGGAACTTTAAAGTGAATATATATAATATACCTACCTAATATATAAAATTCTCGTGTCACAGTTTTCGTTGCCATACTCCTCCGAAACGGCTTGACCGATTTTGATGAAAATTTTTTGTGCTTATCCGGTATCTGTGAGAATCGGATTTATAATAAAATTATATATTTATAATAAAACAATTATTATTTTGCTATCTCAGTGTAACTCTCATATTAACTTTTAATCATTCCTATTAATTATTTATATGGCAAAACAACGTTTGCCGGGTCAGCTAGTTATTTATAAAATTATTCAACAAATATGGTATATGGTATGTAATAAAATAATTAATATCAGGTATTTTAAAGTTACATTAATTTTATAGTAATTATTAAGTGTTAAATTTTTGACTCGCAGTCTGTAAAACTCTAGGATTCAGGAATAACGACATGGACTGTTGACCGCCCTTTGGCATAATTTATTTATTAAAGGACATCCAACGCAGGAAACACATTACAATTAAAAGTCTTAAGGCTATTATGTCTTTAGTCTGTGTGATCCTACAATTATAGGATGCCACAGCATGCACAACTAAACATAATACTAATAAATAATACTACATAATAGCAAAAAGGTTTGGTTTCATAAGTCGTTTAAAAAGGTACTCATGTCCAACAAATCGCTTGCGAGTTTTAACGACGAACAGCGCCATCTAGTTTCATAATGGGTAAAATAGTGGCACATCGGAAAAAAGTTTGTATTTTGTATGTGTTCTTTATAAAATATGTTTTTGAGCGTTAAAAACTATTCAAAATCAATAAATAAATGTCCTTTTTGGAGTCTAACTACATACATCCATATCAAATAGGGCTAGCGGTTACTGATTTCCTATACAAAATTTGACTTCCACTCTAAGGCCAATTTCAGGGTTAAAAACTGTCCCATATCCTTTTTAGAGGCTCAAGCTATATCTAAACCAAATTTTAGCTTAATGGGGTCATTAGTTACTGATTTTTCATTCAAACTTTGACCTCCTTTATCCCGCCTTAGAGGTTGATTTCTGGAATAAAAAGTATCCCATATCATTTTTTACAACTCAAACTACCTTTGTGCCAAATTTTAGCTCAATAGGATCAGCGGTTCTAAATTTCCCATACAAACTTCGACCCCCCTTTACCCCCCTTAAAAGTAAATTTTTGACATAAAAAGTATTCAAAGTTTCTAATCACAATCCCAACAATCATTTCACGAAATTTCAGCTCAATCGGTTCAGCGGTTACGGATTTGCATACAAACGTTTTTCGGAAATAATTCCCGTTCCCGGGGGAATTTCGCAAAATCGCTTCTTATTGCACGATGAAGTTTTCCAAAAAATACGCTGTCCAAATTTCAGCTCGATCCGTCCAGCCGTTTGGGCTGTGCGTTGATAGCACGAAAGTGTACGAACGATTTTATATAATAAGATAAGTAAATCTTTAGATTGATATAACTCTTTTATTTAAAAACCGATTTGACTAAAACCAACACTAAGGTTCAAGTAGAGAAAACTGCAACGTATTAGTGAAAATTTTATTCAAATCGGTGGTGTTGTTTCACCTCACCAGTGACACAAACTATTTACAAATTTAGCCCAAATTAAACTAAAGGTCTACTTTCGTTTACAGGCACATCGATAGATGGCGTATTTTTAGTTTGTCGCACTTTTTGCTTTTTGATTTTTTTGAATTGAATTTACTTTATATTCTATTACTTTTACTTCAAAATTTTGATGTAAATTAGGGGCGATGTGTCCGATATAAATGATTATTATTTATTTTATTATTTTATTTTACGTTTCCCTAGGAAAAATTGACAAAATGTTTTACGATCTAGATCGCGCAAGCGACTTTTTCGCGTCGTTTTGTTCATATGCGTATTTTCACAGTTCACCTTAGTAAAGGATCACAATGAATGGGGAGAAATTTCCATTCTTATTATATGTATGGATATCCTCGGCTTTCATAAAGCGAGCGAGCGAATACGAGTCATTTATGTATACGGGACACGTACACTGTTCGCTTCTAAGTCTCTTGTTAATTTCTAAGGTAGGAATATTAACTTTTAATCTTTGTCTTCTAAATAAATAAAAGGAAAGTACGACAGACTGATCTATCAACGCACAGCTGAAGTTGCTGAACGAATTTCCTTGAAATCATTGTTTTTTACAAGCTTTTATTTACTTTCACCTGTCTGTTGTCTGTCTGTTATCAAATCTTGCAAGTTTAATTTGATCCACTTCCCGGTTTCCGATCGAGCTGAAATTTTGCATGCATGTATAAATCGGATGACAATGCAATATTATTATGACATCGAGGTGATCTGATGATGAAACTGGAAGGTAACCATAGAAACCCCGTAATTAAACGACGCAACCCCATCGAGATCGGGCTCATTTGATTCGTCTTGACTTTATGATGCTAGATGGTAATAATAATAAAAGCTTGTTTTTAAAAGTATTTTTAAAATTTCACTTGTTTTAATTTATTGTTTGTGGAAAATGCCTTTTTTGAGAAACCCAAACTAACAATATTACAGCTACTACAGCAGTATAGAATACTTTTATTAACCACAGATCGGCCACAAGCTGATCTACAGATAACCCAAGTGCTCCAAACTCCAAACCACTGTCAAGTAGAATCACTGATCGGTTTTATGATGAAGACATCCGCTAAGAAAAGATTCTGCCACGCGGGCAAACCCGCGTGCCTAAGTAGGTCAATAAAATGAAAGCGTGACGATCAACGCACAGTTCAAACCGCGGGATGCTGGATGGATTGAGTTGAAATTTGGAACAAATTTGGAAAATTGGAACGTAGACATACGCTAATAAAAAGGACTTTGTAACGGCAGCGAACTCATGAGCATAAACTAGTTTGAGTATACTCAGTATTATATGACAAGAGAGTAAAGCCCCTGCTAGACTATTGTAAATACGGCTCTTCGCAAAGGTGAGGTTGTTTGTCGCAAAATGGACGCTTGTTTCAAACAAAATCTGCTTTGGCCTTGGTTTGGTCGCAAACCGCGCCGCGGGTGGATCGCCTCACGCAGTGTGGACGCTCGTTTACAACGGCGCTAAGGCATTTGAACGGTGACAGTCAAAGAGAGCGCACGCGCTGCGCTGTCTGAATGAATTACTTTTCACGAAAGTAGCCCTTTAGATACACAATAAATAGTTGAATTACTTAATTAAAAAGCTATTTACTTAATCTAACAAATAAAAACCATTTTGAACATAAAGTACAGTAGGTAATCATTGATTTAATTTAGTCGACCAACCAGGGTGACTTTTGCGGAGAGCCGTGCATCAAACAGTCTGGCAGGGGTTTAAACTAGAATATTTAGAATTTACTCTATATGTGAGGTTATCAACATCTGAAGGTAAATAACACCAAGTTCAATCTAGAGGGGAATAATTGTCCGCACACCACTGGCAAACGTAGGTCCGCGCGGACCTACGTTTCGCGGTCAATGTCAAGAGAATAAAAAATCCACCATTGCAAAGGTACCGGCCGGTGCGGACATATTGTCTAATTTTAACTATTTTTGCATTTTCAAGTAATCTAGAAGTTTTGAGTGCATCTAATTTTAAAAAGTAATATCCAATTTCCCAAACAATAATTGTGTTATTATAGTACGTTTGTCAAACTGATGTCTGGTATATTAATAAATAGCTGTGCATCACTTAATCCTTGATATACCTGCCTACCTATTTTATGTGTTTTTTTTAAGATTTGTTGTGGCGAAGTAGCTCGTTCGTAGACTTAGTCTGAACAAACAAAAGCGGTTACGTGGTGCGGATGCAAATCTGGACCACCGAGTTCGAATCCCGGACCAATGACTTTAATTGGTTATGTGCGGTTTTTCCACTCGCTGTACTGGTATAGGCTTTGGCCGTAGCTAGTTACCACCACACAACCATGTCCGCCAAGCGGTCATCGTGACCGTGTTCCAGTATGCTAGGGAGCCAAGGATGGATTTATCCCGCCTTCTAGGTTTAGTCTGCTACCATCTACGGCCGCATCGTCGCTTAAGATCAGGAGAGATCGTGGTCAAAGGCTAACCTATAATGAATAAAAAAGCTTTCCATAAAAAAAGTAACAAACAAACATCCAGACATCCATACATTCTTACAAACTTTCAACTTTATAATATTAGTAAGATAATATTGGGGCTAATACTGTATCAGAGTTCTGTTAAAGCCTTATTACACTTCGCTGAATTTAGTCACTAAATTCAGAATCTAAATTAGGATGAACGATACTTTCTTCTAAATTTAGGATGCTAAATGTGATTACACTTGACTTAATTCAGTGGCGACTGAATTTAGGCTTCTAAATTTAGCCAGGTGTAATAAGCCTTTTATCCTGCTAACACTGTCAGAGTCAAATGACAATGATAGGTTGTGTGGATAACTTTTGCAGTTTCGGAGCCAGACCGACAAGATTCTGTAACATGACCGAACGACTGCTTCCTACATATCTTGTAGGAAACATCAACCCACAGTTTTACGTGCCTTCAAAACACGGTAACATCAAAAAAATTGCTGCACTGACATTTATTGAACCCAGGGCATAGAGAAGCCAGGGCCTTCGGATTATGGACGATTGACAAAAAATAGTCGAAGCGGGCGGTGCGGCAGAGAATAATATACGAGTATCGTAGTAGGTACATAATAAGGGTCTACCCTTTCAGTGCTCCATGTTCATTAATCTAGCCACATGTCATGTCGGCCTCGGCGGTAATAACATATCTGGCAGCAAGGATGTTATCTTTAAAATAAACGATTTTCATTCGTCTATCAAGTACAATTATTCTAGGAAACTCAAACTTCTTCTAAGGCTCAATTTTCGGCCTTGACTTTTGAGTTCAATCGCAATCCGTTTGTAATGAATCGCCTCCAAATTGAAGGGTTTCCTTCGGTTTCCGGTTCCATTTCGAGCAATAAGTTCCAACGTAATTAAGATTTTACGATTAAATGAGAAATAAACTCTATCAGAAATCTGGGACTGAAAAATATTTTTGTATTTTGAATCGATTTTATTTGAACCGTCGCACTTAATAATATAATAGGAATAATTAATTTATTCCAGGCAATAATACACTGACAACAAGTACAGTGTACGAGAGGCCCATATCAATAAATACCTTAAAGACGAGTAATAATTCACCACCTTTCACCACCACCACCACCTTTTTTCACCATTTTTTTTATACCTTACCTTATATGACGAGTAATAATTCATTATCTCGTGTGGAGCCTACGACCCATTTAGGAAAAGTTAAAGAAAATCAAAATAATTCATGTTTTCGTACCGCAACTCGTCCCACGTTCCTTTTTATGTGGAACTTTGAAGTAAGATATGTTCGTGATCATAATATAGCCATAATTGGTTCATATTTTGTTCTACTTATAATGCCAGAAGAGAAGGGTTAACTGGGAATATGTGAGACATTAATATAAATTAAGCGGTAAAAGATGGAATAACTCAATCACCTCCGCTGAAGAATGTCAAGCCTCTTAGTACACTCACCTAGAAGCTCTTAGTAATGCGTAGGAAGAGATCCGTGAAGCTTTATCTACAGCTAAACAAGATCATTAGATATTTGTTAAAAGATTCGATTCCGTTAATTCAAAGCCTTCAATAATTCACATAGAAAAAAAAACCTGGAATCGAATGGCCTCACACAATTACGATATCCCCGGGAGTCGACAAAGCAGGAGTAATAAAATTTATTAAGAAATTAGGGTCAGGAGTGACACACACAGGGTGTAAAAATAAACACAGAGGGACTCACTTGCGCGAAATAATCCAATCGTTTCAACCACATTCTACGTCACAACACAGTGTTTGCAGGCAAATAACCTTATTATGCAGAAGGTTGAAATATAGCATAAGGTCACAACGAGCTCGTCTTGTTCACCTGCTAAAATAAAAATAGCTTGTCGAATAGGATATGCGCATTTTTATGATACCAATCGTGTGTTCACACTTTTTTATATTCGTTGTAGAGTAGTCAACTTCTTTAAATAAGTATATATTAAAAGAAACAATTTTGCTACCTACAATAGTATACAATGCAGTATGTATGCATAGTCTATGCTGATTGGTAATAGTTTTTTCACTTAGATTTTTTTTTATAGCAGACTAAACAAGCGTTTGACCGCAATCTCATCTGTTGATAAGTGACGATGCAGTCTAAGTTGTAGCACGCTTGTTTAGTAAGAACCCATTCACTCTTGATTTGAACAACCCCTCGTTATAGCATACTGGACACTGACGACGGTAGCGAGTTCCAAAGCTTCGCCGTTCTCATAATGAAAGACACAAGGCTTCAGTTTTGTTTTCGATACGCGGCGTCTGCCTTTATGACAATTGTCAGTGCATAATTATATCAAAGAAATTAAGTCCCAAGCAACTAGTGTTGGCACGTACAAATCCGGAATTCGGCTTGTTTGCCCAAATGTTATGTAATTAATTAATATAGGGGATAATAGGAAATATTGCCTATTACTCGTGTGAGGAGGTAAGTTTCCACTCGTGTTAGACACGTGTCAACAAGTTTTATTGCTTTCGGGTAGGTATTTGATGTTAGGAAGGTCATCAAAATATTGATCATTATTCACTACTAGCTTAACTGTGGTTTCACCCACGTAAGAACCAATTCCGTGGGAGATCGGCATAAAAGGTAGCCAGTAGTCAGTTTTTTCAGCAAATCGATTCAGTGGTTTTTGCGAGAAAGAGCAGCAAACATATTATGTATTATAGACATAAGTACATAGGTATTAATTGCATAGGTACCTACATACGCATTGTATTTTGAAAGATGCGGCTAAAAAAATGTGAATATCAGAGAATTAGAGCATGTCATATTATGAGTAAAGTACAATATCAACTAAAAATATTTTTTTTAGATCCATAAAAAAATCATGAATGGATATTAAAAATAGCCGTCAACAGACATGTCACACTAAATATTCAATTTCTTTCTAGACCAGAAGTGAGAAGGACAAAACGAAGGTGATTTACAAGAGTACAGTAAAAATCGATTAAATTAAATAAATGTAGTTCCGCTAAATTCCTCGGGACCTTTAGGGCTTGTTCACGTGAACGCGCGGGCGCGGGCGCGTGCGCGGGCGCGGGTGCGGGCGCGGGCGCGGGCGCGGGCGCGGGCGCGGGCGCGAAATATCAAACATATGACGTGCTATGAAAGTGTTCACGTACAACGCACGTGCGGTGTGAGCAAAGTCTGTCGCGCCCGCGCCCGCGTGTTATAGCGTGAACAAGCACTTATCGTGAAAAGCACTCTAGTTGCAGTTTCATGTCAACTGCAACTATATAACCTGTAAAATGATCTTACTCCTTCCTACTTTACCGAGGGTAGACTTCCTTTGCAGGAGGTCGACTAAGTGGGTACCCCAACAGTGCCAGTTATTCTAACGCCTGAGTAGTGATGTGCAAACATTGCTGTGCTTCGGTAGGAGGGCACTGTAGCTAGTGAAATTACTGTGCTGAAGAGTCTTAACATCTTATGATTCTCAAGAAAGAAGGGTTGGCGCAGTGCACCCAGAATTTTACCTATGTAAAGTCCTGGGTACTGAACTAATTATGGGCAGCATTATCTCTTACCATCAGGAAAGCGTCTTGCTCGTCTTCTTAGTTCGTTGTATAAAAAAGAAATCCTCTTACATGTCCTAAAGGAAACTATCAGGAACGTACGTTTAACGAAAATATCGTTGCACTGATATTTAAACCTACAGCCTCCATTTGTGCCGGACATGTGGACCATTAGAGACAAAATTATATGTAAGCAAGAATGGTCAACATTCAACCAACACTTTCAAGGAAATTCGAAGAAACTTTTTGGAAGACTTAAAAAGACAACCATATAATCTCTCAGTTTCAATAACGTTACATATCGAACTAATGACTTCTTTTCTTAGGTCGTTTAAAAACTCCTCTATGAAACGTAGCACTTCATATAAAAGGATATTGCATACATAACAGCTGAAATTAATTCCATATATATGCAAATATACCACATTCTGTTTTATTCATACGAAGTCTGCGTAAGTTTATTTTTGTTCTGTTGGATTTGCATCAAAAGCTTTAATATCAAACGTTATAATCTCTCAACATCGGAGTTAGTAATGATCCTTCGACTGTTTAATAAAGGCAGACACCAAAGCGCTAACGCCTTAAAGACGCCGTAAAGTAAAAAAAAACACGTTATAATTATTCTAATATTATTATTTATGCAAATGTTCAATACCATTGCACGCCTCATACTGAGCCAGTCGAACATTGATATGTTGTGTGGTCCCGTTATGTAAAAAATAGTGGCTTTATAACATCGCTGGTAGCAAAACTGATGCTTTAACAGAAACAAGTAAAAGTACTTTAAGTTGATGAAACCTATTTTGTTTTAGCAAGAATTAATTATGTATAATTTTATTAGGTTACGCACGCATTATGCGGTTAGCCGGACGGCTGACCGTCTATCTGACCGCTGGCAAACTGTAATTTAGTTTTTTTTTTTAGCTGTCCGCTTGCACTCCGGCCAGCCACAAAGTAACCTAAGATTTTGTTTGGTTTTTCCGTGCACGGTGTCCCCCCATATTACAATAGTCTGCGCTAATGAGCTTACAAATGTGGATTTGTGGGATTATACATTGTCTTTGTTTAAATTAAGATTATATTATGTTTACAACGGCGTAGGATGGATATTATTGAATAGAAAATTTTCAGAAGATGAATACATTTCTTTCATTTAAATTATTTGAGGTTTATTTAACCCTTTAACCGCCAGACTTAAAATCACTTGTCGTGCCCCTAGCGCCAGGCAAGTTTTTTGAATTATAAATACCTACAATAAAAGTGATGTCTAATATTTATTCTATATGGGAGAGAAGCATAAAACCAACTGTAAATCATAACTTTATTCACTATTTATCTAATTACGAGTATAGTTTTATAAAATACAGTGTTATGACTGAAAAAATGTAGATTTAAAGTGCAGTCGGAAAAATACGACTTGTCGGAAATATACGACTCTGGCGGTTACGTAACAGAACAGGCTTGTCGGATATATCCGACGGTGGCGGTTAAAGGGTTAATAAGATTTTATCAGTTTATAATACAAGAGAAAAGCATGAGTGATGTACTCGTATCAACAAACAACTCAAACAGGTTAAAGGATAATGTTGAAACTCTTTAATATTGTTAAACACATAGACGTATTGTATTTATTATAGGTTTGCATTTGATCGATCTCGCTTGAACTTAAGCGTTGATGTGGTCGAAGATAGTAGCAGACAGATTAAACTTAGAAGGTGGGATAAATCCCTCCATCCATCCGATAAGAAAGGATTTGTCACAGGACCATAAGCTTGTTAGAATGGTATATTTCAATCTTTAAATATATCTTATTGTAACGTTTAGTAGGTACCTACATTAATACGAGAACAGTAAAATTTTCCGCCGCAAATATAAATATTATGTACACGTAGTAACACGTAGTACTCGGTTGTACACACAAACTTTCATATTTATTCAGGATGTCTATAATTTTTACTGCCGTAGCCAAAGGGAAGCAATAAAGATGTTACGTTACAGAAATATTGCAGAATAGTTGCCGCGTTAATTTTATTGTGAAAACCAGACATATAGTTTTTCTTCACCCATTGTGTAGCGTAGAAAATGTCTATTATATTTATTTCAAGTAGTGATAAGATACATCGTAACATTCAAATATGAAAACAAAGATTGCTGAACTAAATAACAGATGAGGTACTTATGGTGTCCACTAGCCCCACACTAGGATACCTTGGATACCTCAGTGGAGACTACATTGTTTGATTTTACAATTTGATACATTTTATTTCTAACTTAGGTACTAGGACCTATAACCGCGGCCCCGCTTAATCCAATCCACGCTTTCTTATGCTTTTCTTTGTATTAGGTATTTCAGAGAAGCAAAGTTGTTGATCTTGCGGCAAATATCCATTATACAGTTCTTTTATAACGCAAAACGATTCAACGAGTTCCTGCGTAGATAGTTCAATATTATAGGTAAACATTCGATATAGAATATCAAACAAGATATTGACAGGCATAATAAAATTGTTTTTGGCCGTCTTCGCCAGGTTTATATTACCAGCTTTGAAAGACGATTCGAGTGCTTTCAATTTGCAGAGCGTGTTATTATTTAACCCTCTTCATTGAAAATGACGAGAGTTGTAAGTTTAAAAGTTGTACGTAGAGAGAATATAAAGCGGCACGGCCGACTTTTAATTTTTTATATCCCTCGAAACGACAAAATAAATCGAAACATGAAGAAACTTTTATACCCAAAAAAGTAATAAATTGGGGACTTTTTAGCTTTAAAAACCTGAAACAGTTCCTGAGGGAGTATCAACCCGAACGAAGCTGCGAAAATAAATTGATGAGAAACCTAAACTTAGTATCGTTGGTTACTAGAGATATTCCTTCTTGTGTCGTATTCCCCATTACTGGGGGTCGTGACCCCGCCCTTGTAGGATGTGATCTCTGACGATGGAGCGCCGTCGGTTGGATGCGATTTTCATGGCCTCGTGAACAAGAGCTTCGAGGGTGGTGCGGATCTGATCTGACCAACGCATCGTACTACCTACGTACCTGGGGACCTCTCTCCTTTGATATTGCCGATAACAATGAGCTTCAATGAGATTTTAAGAGATATATAAATATGATTTCAAAAATTGTCCCCTAAATCCCAGTTCGCTTATTGTAGATGGGATTAATCTGGATCTGACATTGTGCCTACGCATTCTAGGTATATGATAGAACACGTGCCCTATCATATTATACGTCAGTAACATATAAACGTTCGACTGACCTTGCCATTGTTACTAGTTAGAGAGATTCAGGTTTTCAGGTCGAAACACTTTTCACTCAAATTGAAATGGTATAAGCATGAAGTATTTGATGAAAGCAAACAAATCAAGATGTCGAATGCTAATGTATGCAAATGTACTGTTGAACAGTATATTTGAAATTTGTATCTACTCAGAATTAAGGTTTTCTTTGTTTATTATACAATATACACATGGTGTTTAATTGCCATTTTTGGTAAGTTTTTAATTCCAAAAGAGAAGTTATCTACAGAGAAACCAATCATATTGACGCTTCTCAGGGGTTTTCGGCGTGAGTAAGGATTCAGGATGCGCCTAGAAAAAAAAATTTCGACATGTTTGTCTACTTCTAATACCACGCGTCCGGCCGTCCGTCTACCACGCGTTTCCACGTGTGAGAAAATGGCCATAAAAATGCAACATAAAGCTTCACTCATTCCAAACTTTGATTCTTTCTACTTAAAGTTGTAAAATAATCTTAATAAAAATTTATGTCGCATTTGTCTCTGTAAGACCGTCGTTTTTCTCGGTCAATTAACCAAAAAGAAGACGAATCTTCGCTCTCATAAAACTTACTTAAAATCCAGTCTTAAATTTTGAGTTATTTGACAAAGTACCAACATTAATTGTGGTCTAGAGCGGTCTGGGTAACAAATTGGTACTTAAGCATATTTTCTTACTTGGAGCAGCTTTTTAGCAATAAATTTGCATTTATATTTTACGAGATTAAGGTATAAAATAAATTGGGTTAACGAGAATCGACTTTAATTTACATTGTCACTACATACTTGTAGTATAAAATAATGTCGCTTCTGTCCCTATGTACCTAACTATACTTGGATCTACGCAACGGATTTTGATGCGGATTTTTTAATAGATAGATATGATTCAAGAGAAAGATTTTATAATGTAGGTATAATACGTGCATATTACACTATAATACAAACTATATATAATTAAATTGAGCTTTTCTAAAAAGAATCTCTACTTAGGTTTAAAAAATGTAATTCAGGCTATATAAAGGCTTTTGATCTTGTGGTCTAATCAGATTATCAAAACATATTGCGTAAATCGAAAAGTAGAAACAAAAAAAACTTGAATACATTGCTTGAATAATATTAAATTTATCAAAACTTTGAAACTATGCTAAGATTTTCATTGTCATCCGATTTATATTACATGCATGCAACATTTCAGCTCATTAGGATACCGGGAGGTGGGTCAAATTAAACTTGCAAGATTTGATTACAGACAGACAACAGACAGGTGAAAGTAAATAAAAGCTTGTAATAAAATATATTAAGAGCTTTCCCAATAGTTTTTCACGCATTCCCTAAAGTTGTATAGAACATGTAGGGTCAAAGTGGGTAAATGTAAACACTTTTGAAAAAAATTGGAGGTAGTAGTACTTTCATCATCGTGTTAAAAAATTGTGACGACTTATTAAACTATTTATTTTTTCTAGGGACTCCGAGTGAAGTAACATGCGAAGTAATATATAACAAACCCTTCTAGCACATTTATTTTGTTTTTTATTACAAGTTTACATTTACCCCAACGCAAAATTTCAAAAACTACCATTTTGGGGTAATTGTAAACACGCAATTCTTAACTGTTACTACATAGCACAGAAGAGAAGATTATTTGGTGCAAGGTTTGACCTCTCTAATGAGTATATTATAGTAAAAAGCCCTTATCTATGACAGGAGGTAAATTATTTATTTTGGGGTAAATGTGAACATAATCATATTTTCTTACATAATTATAACGAATAAAAGGAGGTAAATGTAAACAGTCCGTGTAAGTACATCAATAACTCAATAACTCTTGATAACATTAAGAAATACTACTACTGAACAAATTATAAACAAATTATACTACTACTGGACATAAATATGTACTAAAACTCTTAATTTCATCTTATGCTAACTTAAACCTGATCTTAGTTGCATGAATTCACTTTTTTATTCATAATCTCTTCACTCTCCTTATCAGTTTTATCATTTACTCTCTAAAGCATTTTCCCTTTTTTCATCCTGATGCAAGTTAGAGATATTATTTTCTCTTGAATTTTTTTTTCTACTCAGAATTTAATATAACCGTAGTAGGAAATACATAAAACTCGCAGGCTTCTTGAAATGCATTTTTTTATGAATCATATCATCTATATCTTCCGGAGAGTAACGTAGTAGTTTTTTCTTTCATACATTTGCCCTCTGCATATAATTTTAGCCTTGAAATGAAATGTTTACAATCACCCCCTCATTAACACTAAACATATTGAAAGAAAAAAGTATTGTGTTTCCAATTACCTCACTTGTTTACATTTACCCCAAATTATGTTTACATTTTACCCAAGGCATTAAATATTGAGGTATTTGTAAACGCAGATTTAAAAAATTGCGGATGTCATATAGAGAGAAAACAACACCTAAAACATGCCATTTAAGGGTAAATCCTGAGATCGGGCGTATTTAAGTGATTTCCGTGGCAGATTTTAAATCAAAGTATTATTGCATTTTACATGTAAAACATCAAATTTCCCATAATTATAAGCACATCAATCAAATAGGCATCATTATAACTTGTATTGTTCAGAAGATATTTAAATTTAAATTTTTGGTGCCACGGGAATCAATAAAGTGTGGCATGGGAATCAAAATTAAAACTATTTAGTGATGTGATTTGACAGTGACTTCTCGATCACCAGAGAGAAAGGTCGCATCACGCGCAATTACTCTAGTACGTGCTCGAGTAAAAGTGCTGATGCTGCAACCTCGTTCGCTCGAACTGTCGCGTCGCGCGCGCATAGTTTCATGGTCACCGAAATGACTTAGTTAGAGTGTGTGCTACATTTTAATATGAACAATGGACTAATGGACATTTTATATATAAAGTGAAGCTATAGGGTCAAATTAAAACTATGGCTACACAACTAGGTATTAACTTAAACACCGAAACGGAGCGCTTTATTTATAAGCACTACGAGTCTGAAAAGACTCAGAGAAAAAAGCTGGAAGAGCTCGTAAATCAGCTCAACAGCCAAGTACAATTCGAGGCAAACTTCTTGAGCATTAGGTGACGTGGTGGGGGAGAGTTTGCGCATCGTAAATACGTATAAAATACGATGCGCAAACTCTCCCCACCACGTCACCTAATGCTCAAGAAGTTTGCCTCGAATTGTAGCTGATTTACAGCACAAACTAGAGTTGCGTGAGCGGAGCAACGCTCCAAGCGAGTCCCCCCGCAAAGTTGTGATTCCTCCTCCTGCGGTGTATGAGACAGACGAGGAAGAACTCGCTCAAGAAACGGAATGGGTGCGTCAAAAGAGCCGCAAAAAGCGTCGGCTGAATAAATCGCCATCCCCAGAACCAACAACCGTCATAGAAAAGCCTAAGGTGAAAAAGTCACTCCCACCACCACCAATAATAGTCGATAAAATTGAAAGTTATCAAAGATTTTACGATCTGCTTTTGAGCAATGCTAAAAAAGAAGCATTCATAATCAAAATGCTAAAAGGCGGAACAGTCAAAATTAACGCCTACGATGACGATACCTATAGAGCTACCACCAAGGTATTAACGCTTAATAAATACATGTGGTACTCATATAAAAATAAGCAGACAAGACCAATCAGGGTGATGGCTAAAAATCTTCACTCGTCCTGCTCGCCTGACAGGATTATAGAGGATCTCATCCTGAAAGGATATAAAATCGAAAACGCCGTCAATAAACTAAGCTGGAGGAACAAAGAACCCCTCAACATGTTCTTGCTGACGTTTGAAAAAGAAGAAGATATCAAGAAGATTTATGAAATTAAGTCAATTCTTGGTTGTAAAGTAGATATTGAACCAATCAAAACATCTAAACTATTACCACAGTGCAAAAGATGTCAAGCCTACGGCCATACTCAAAAATATTGCTCGAAGGAAGCCAGGTGCGTAAAATGCACCGGCAAGCATTTAACCAAAGAGTGCACCAAAGCCTTTGAAGATAAACCGAAATGTGTCCACTGTGGTGAGTCACATCCTGCAAACTACAGGGGATGCATTGTGGCCAAAGAGCTTCAAAAAATTAAAAATAAACTTCTTAGCAAGAAAAATGAGTCTACTTCTGTTAACCAGGCCACCAGCAGACCAACTGAAAAGACAAACAAGTCTACTAGTGCCCCCGTTAGAAACATCACAAATAATGTTTCTTACGCACATGTCATACAAGGCTCTCAGCCAAATCCACAACGCCAAGTTAAACCTAACCAAGGCAGCTCTGACGTTGACGAAAAACTAAGTCTCATTCTAAACTTGATGACATCATTCGACGAACGTTTGAAGAAATTAGAATGTAGGGCTTAATCAGCTACCATTAAATATTAAATTATTAATAATATAGAGTGGATTGCAAATTGAATACTCAAACATCAGCATGAGCTATAAGCAAGCCTAATTAAAGAAAATATTGACATACATAATATTATGATTTATAAAATTTATAAAGACTCAACAAAGTCGTTTAAATTATTATATTATAGAGTATAGTGTAAAATGGTGTAAGTGCTATATATGCATTTTGCATAAAGAACACATGAACAAAGTGTCTTTCCCTTATAGACAATAAGAAACGTGTTATTGGACACATTCTTAGTTTAAGTGTAGTAGTTTAAGTTAAATGTAAAGTACTTATTAGCCTAAGTTAAGGCTAGATTGTATTTTAAATAGAGTGCAACAAATGATGTATTCTATATCAATAAAAAAAAAAAAAAAAAATATTGACCTCTACATACTAATCATATAAAATAGAAATGATTAAAAACGGTGATCCAAACAGATATACACCAAACATAAAGTATTAAAAAGGTCTATATTGGCTCTCTATATAATAATCATGTAAACTAAATAAAATCAACGTATTGCAGTCTTAAACAATGTAAAAATATTGAATATATAGTCCTAGAATATGAGATTAAGTTCTCAGTCACAGTCACTGACAGGATTTTTTTTTAATACTAAATAGGCCTATGTTTGACCACATCCCACCTGATGGAAAGTGAAAATGCGGTCGACGATGGATCACGTAAGATGCCTAGAAAGGTACCTATTCACTCGTGCCTTGAAGATACCCAAGTTGTACCGCTCGGGAAACACAGATGACGGCAAAGTGTTCCAAATGCGACCAGTTCTCATTAGAAACGACGAAGCAAAACGCTTGGTGCGGGCTGTTGGTAGCGCCACTAAGTAGGGATGCCGCATTGCCGTCTGCCGTGACGTCCGTCGATAGAATGGGCATGGAGGAATTAGTTCGTGTAATTCCTGCGCACACTCTCCAAAATGAATCCTGTAGAAGACCGATAGCGAAGCGACCATTCTACGATGTTCAAGGCTCTAAAGCCTTTGTAAGTAAGAGCTTCTGTAAGCTTTTGGTCCCCTATTAGCTTTTTGGCACGTCTCTCAATTGACTCCAGTGTCTGAAGCTGGTATTTGGCAGTACCATCCCAAAGATGAGAACAGTACTCCATACACGACCGGACTTGTGCTTGGTACAGCATTAGCAGCTGTCCCGGTGTGAAGTATTGCCTCACCTTTGCCAGAATACCCAGCTTCCTGGCGGCCAATTGAGCCTTAGATTCTATGTAACTCAAACAGCCTTAGATTCTATGTAAAAGATTTACTCCAGAAGCTGTCATCAGATTGTACATTTATCATTAGTTAGGTTAATCTGGACTGAAAGTTGCAGTCAGCCCATAGTTTCGTTTTATTTTTTCATCATACATCATCTCAGCCATAAGACGTCTACTGCTGAACATAAACCTCCCCTTTCGACCTCCATATATAACACCGGTGTTGGAAGCGACCTGCTTCAAGCGTCTTTCAGCGACCTAAATAAGGTCGTCTGCCACACTTGTGGGTAGACGTTCTACGCTGCGTTTGCTTGCCTGTAGTAGCCACTTGAACACTTTTCGACCCAATCAGCCATTCGCTCTACGTGCTATGTGGCCTGCCCATTACCACTTCAGCTTCCTGATCCGCGGAGATATGTCAGTGACTTTGGTTCATCTCCTCATTCCTGATTCGATCACGTAGAGAAACCCCGAGTATAGCCCTCTCCATAGCTCGCTGAGCGACTTTTTAATGTGGGGATATAATGGTGCCGCATAAGCCAGAGCGGCTGTCTACTATAGTACAATATAGAAAAATCTGATGTATACAATATAAAAAAAATATCTGAAATAATGAAATATACAAATATAAACTGTCAAAATCACTTCCATACCTGCGGCTTCGCTGTAGTTGGGTAAAAAGTGAAAGAATGCGCAAGAAAACTCAGGGGAAAATTGATCACCGTGGTAAAATGCCATGAAAATCAATACCATGGAAATCAAAATTGTATAGTTTTTTGTCAATATTTTTAAATACCATAATTATAGACCAAAATTAATAAAATATATGATAAACAATACCCTTTTCCTAACTGCACACCCTAGTCAAAAAACCGTAATGAATAAAAAAATATTTTTAAACATGGAAAAGGTAATCAATGATCTAGTGAACCAAAACCACGGTAATCAATTTCTCACCTTCGTAAATCCAGTTTATAACAACGAGAGGAGGAGCCTCTCTTCACTATGTTTAGAGCGCAATCGAAGTTAGCCAATAGCGTGCGTACAAGCTTCTCAGTCTTGTGGTTTGTGAAATGTGGGTAGTTATGTCGCGCGCCATGGGAATCACTTTTTGTCCGGGGACAAACCTAAATTTGTTATTTTTTCTAAAACTACGCTGAGTACAACCTTCGCGTATTTTTTTGATCATATAACAGTTCACCCTTTACAGCTTTGATCACAGGAATTAATTAAATTCCTTTTATAAATTAGTGTAAAAAATATATTTTGTTCCGAAAATGTGTAAGGGACAGCCCACGGTAATCAAATTTCAGGGCTTTTACATTTTTTTTTAGATACTTGCAGCTAAATATAACCTGATGTCTATCATGCATTAAGTAGATTGAACCTTAGACTAACAGGAAAAAAATACCTTTGGGTAGAATTTTTATGTTACGGGTAGTTTATTCCCCCAGACACGTAAAATTTTGACTCTCAGGAATCACCCTTAATTCAATTTCATCTCTCGAGCTAATAAACATTATAGCTTACTTCAATAGTTTTCGTACTAAAGTAAGCACTGTTCACCACTTGAAAACTGTATTTTAATGGATTTTCCCGAAAAATAATAAACACATCAAAATAATATTTTTTGACATTTAACACTTAAATATTGAAATGCATTTCTTAGATAAAATACTATTATTGTATTCTGATGCACTCAGAATCCTATAAAAGTAAAAATGAAGAAATTATGGCCAGTGTTACCATTTACCTCTGTTTACATTTACCCACTTTGACCCTAATTATATTTTTGTTGACATACCTAAGGGCAGCTGGGGATAAGAGATAAGAAGTTATGCGTTGGTAACCTATAACCCTGTAATAATTACCCTGCAGTTACCAGTAACAGTTCAACATCAAAACTTTACATCACAGAAACCGAAGTGTAATCCCATGTCATTATCCCATATCTTACGAAGCCCGAAACAATAATTGAACATTTCCGAGCGACTAGTCACCTCGCAGTCTAACTTTACCTTTAATTAACCAACAACCTAAGTGATTCTGTAGGTATTCCAATCAAATATCTGCATGGCACATAACTCTGATTCACGTCTGAGTGTGAATTAGGGTGGCCTAGCAATTCTTAATTCATAGATTAGCAACCAGCACTATAAATACGGGTTTTTATATTTTTTTATTGTAGACAATCAATACGACAGACACTTTTTTTGTTTTTAAAATACCTAGGTAGGTCGTACGTACTTAAATTTATTTTTTCGCAAAAACAAAATTTGAAATATATTATATTAATGTTATACAACCTATTCTCAGGATCCTTTGCCCCGTATTTAGTTTTGTTAATAATTACGGATATAAATGTGTGTAATACGAAAAACGAGGTAACCTTGAATTAAGGGCCATCTGGCCAACCTAGTCTGATCTTATTTAAACCTGTGCATGTACCTAGATATCTTAGGTGAAATTATTAATTGCCTAAGGTAGGCACTGAAACATTATATATAGAGGGAAATAGCGTGTTATTATGATCTGTAATTTCGTAATAAAGAAAGAAGAAAAAGAGAAAGAAGAAGAAGTTTCGTAAAGAAGTTGTTATGAAGTATCTATTCGTTTCTTTATTGATTAAAATGTTCCTTTGCGTTCTGATTTTAGGAGATACTTAAGTGATTTTCTGTTAAAATTCTATAAAATATGTTATTTTATAAAAATTGCCCAATCGGTTAAGTAGGTTTTTTCATAATTCACACATTTGTAAATAATATTACGATGTACAATGAGTGCTTAGATGTTTAGATTAAATAGACAACAGTAGTCCGTTTTCAATAAATTTTACCTAAGCACGATATTACAAAATTCTTTCACGTCACAAAGATTTCGTGAACCCTTACAATGGAAGAGTGAATATTATTCACGATTCTCGAGCGACCCATTAAAAATGTATTAGATACTCGTACGTAAGGAATACGCCTTTATCCTGAAGACAGGTGTTAAACCTTTTACCGTGTCCCATAGATCCTTCTGTCACTCAGTTTTTATGTCATCCATAAAACTCTGAGAACCTGCTGTGAGAACCTGGTGATACCTTTCCGAGAAACACTCGTTGATGACAGATTTCAACGGTGGTAAGGTTTTTCATGCCGTCTGGAATAGTTACTGTGACATTATCCGAATCTCTGCGATTCGCTCCTTTTGGATGGATAAGGTGCCGAGGCAAATTATATACAGCACACAGTAAATCCTATTAATATATTATTGGTAATGAAATTATAACTAATAACTGGACATTCTGTTTATTTGTGGGTATTTTATTTTTGTCATAGATAAAGTTCTTCTATTGTATTTTCTATTCTACTGATATTATAAATTCAAAAGTATGAATGTGTGGATGAGTGACTGCTTACTGCCGCTTTACGCCTAAAGGGCTAAGCGATAGAGCATACATTTCGTATTTAGGTAGCTGTAATATCCCTGGAACATAGATATACTACTCAAGATTCAACCCAACGCTGTGCTGCAAAGCTTGAAAACGGCACGTGTTTACTATATCTTTCTAGCAATTGATATAATAATAATAATAATAATAACACCGCAGGGCAGCTTATGGCGAGCTGTTGGGGAGTAGCGACCCCACGGACCCGAGTGCTCCCGGGGGAGGATTCTGTTCCTCATCTCCGGCTTGCCTTCACCGGCCGGCCGGAGTGAACACTGACGAGGAACAGTCCCCCACCTCTGTGCTTGCCTTGATTGGCCGGCCAGAGTGGAGTCGCGAGAGCTTTTCGCTCGGAGGGAGGATGTGAAGCATAAGTGGCGAGTTGGCCTACGTGTTTAAAGTCCAGGGACACCTCTCCCCCTCCAGCCACTTGCACCAACGTTGCCCTTCTCGTCGGCTATGTAATGCCGGCCTTTATGGGGGCCCGTTTAGTGAGTGGCGAGTCATCACCTGCCTTCATATTTCCTAATGGGACGGAAGTGGCAGGTGCCGTAGTCCTAGCAATAGCCTCATTAACCATCCATTTAGAATACACATCCATAGCCTAGGTCAAGTAGTTTCCATTAATTAGCAATAGTCTTGTCACTTGGCGGAGACTGCCTTTGAGCCCATTTTCTATGGATGGACTCACAGACAGACTCCAATAAGTGTCACCCATTACATTTATATTAAAAGCTCAAAAGGGCCTCTGCGCGTTGGACTTTTTGTCTCCGTGTACGCCTATAAAAAGGCCCGGGCTTAGCCCGTGTTAAAGAGCGACATAATAATAATAAATCATTTATTTCAGGCAATAGTACACTGCCACAGACGCAGTGTACCAGAGGCCCATATCATATATACCTTACAGACTACACCTATACCTAGATATATAGGTACCTAGTCAGGTCATAAGTATTGTCACACAGTAAAAACTTTTCTTTTAGAATGCTGGCCACAAAAAGATTATTGAATTCGAATTTCGAATTGTTCATGAAAATAAAAATGTATACTTTTTAGAATTTTACTCATTTTTAAATATGGAGTGGACGCTTAAAGAAGACCGTGTTGCAGTTATTGCGTTGCATCGTTGCGGTTACGCGCCAATTCAAATTTTTGACATACTGAAAAATTTGAATATAACCAAAAGATTCGTTTATCGTACCATCAAACGATACAATGAAGACTCTAGTGTAGATGACAGGTCAAGAAGTGGTCGCCCTCGGTCTGTTAGGACTCCAGCAGTGATAAAAGCTGTTAAGGCGCGAATTACCGGGGTTTACCGGGGGTAGACTTCCTTTGCAGGAGGTCGTCTAGGTGGGTACCCCAACAGTGCCAGTTATTCTACCGCCTGAGCAGTAATGTGCAAACATTACTGTGCTCCGGTAGGAGGGCACTGTAGCTAGTGAAATTACTGGGCTAAAGAGTCTTAACATCTTATGACTCTTGAGTAAGAAGCGTTGGTGCAGTGCTCCTAGAATTCACATAATTGTGAAATCCTAGGTGACACTGTACTGATTATGGGCAGCCGTTATCTCTTAACATCAGGAGAGCGTCTTGCTCGTCTTCTACTTCATCACATAAATAATTCAAAGAAATCCCAAACGTAAGCAGAAACTGTTGGCCCTTCAGATGGGGTTAAGCAGAACCACGGTGAAAAGGGTGTTAAATGAAGACTTAGGGCTTCGGGCATATCGAAGAAAAACAGGACATCGTTTAAATGCTCGTCTAATGGACCTGAGACTGAAGAGATGCCGCGCTTTGTTGAAGCGGTACGCGAGAAAAAAATATCGAGAAATTCTTTTTTCGGATGAAAAAATTTTTACCGTAGAAGAGAGCTACAACAAACAAAATGATAAGGTGTACGCACACAGTAGTGAAGAAGCGAGCAACCGTATTCCGCGTGTCCAACGAGGTCATTTTCCATCCTCGCTCATGGTATGGTTGGGAGTTTCTTATTGGGGCTTAACAGAGGTACATTTTTGTGAGAAAGGTGTAAAAACGAATGCAGTTGTGTATCAAAATACAGTCCTGACGAACCTTGTGGAACCTGTTTCTCATACCATGTTCAATAACAGGCACTGGGTATTCCAACAAGATTCGGCGCCAGCTCATAGAGCGAAGAGCACACAAGACTGGCTGGCGGCGCGTGAAATCGACTTCATCCGGCACGAAGACTGGCCCTCCTCCAGTCCAGATTTGAGTCCGTTAGATTACAAGATATGGCAACACTTGGAGGAAAAGGCGTGCTCAAAGCCTCATCCCAATTTGGAGTCACTCAAGACATCCTTGATTAAGGCAGCAGCCGATATTGACATGGACCTCGTTCGTGCTGCGATAGACGACTGGCCGCGCAGATTGAAGGCCTGTATTCAAAATCACGGAGGTCATTTTGAATAAACTTTATTGTCATAAGAATCTATGTTTTGTTAAGTTCATTTTGGTATATAAATGGTTACATAATAAATAAACTTGTTCCAATAATTTTATATTAAACATGTGACAGAATTTATGACCTGACTACATACATCCTAAGGGTAATACAAAAATAACACAAAGTAATTAACATTTTGTAACAATAATCGTGTAACTTAATGCAAAGTAATAAAGTTTAGTTCGCAATAATGACATAACGATCTTATGACGTTTTCATTCCGTGCCATTGACAAAATTATTGCGACTAGTGAAGTTCAACTTTATTTTCATACTGCTAATGCTCAAATCACTTATCCCATATTATGACTCTAATTTATCGGTCTAATTTGTCCCGCTCTTTCGCGTAAAGGAGTGAAAGAGACAACTGCGCAAGCAATAAAAAATTTAAATGCTAATTTTGATATAATATCCACATTATTTTGAATATTAATCACTAAAAGTAGTGGTAAAATGTATAAAACTTACCTAAAATATGAAATCCTATATTATTTTCTTTTTGTAAGTGTATTCTTTTTGCAATTCTTAAGAGCTAAGTTCCTTGATGGTTGGCGCGAGACTGACGCCGAAACAGTGCTCATTATGGATTTAGGCACTGTTTAGTTTGGTCGATTTTGAAGCGGTTAGGCGTAATCCAGAGTAGTATATCTATACCCTGGAATAACACAGAGGCTACTTTGGTGAAGGTAAAACCGCTGTTCATAACTAGTCCTACACAATTTTAATGTGATTTTTTAACAAACAACTTTTTAAATATTAGATGTAGCATTATTACGCCGATTGTTTACCTAGCATTAAGATATCTAGCTCATTAAGCTTCTTTGTAATTGTTTGGTTTGCAATAAAGCATTATTCTATTCTATTCTATTACATAATGTAAAATAATGATCCTATCCCTTGATCCTATCCTTCGTCAAACCCTTTACTGTCTTCCATAACAAGTGAGTGACAGATTTTAATGTCTTACAATTTCATATCCATTAAACATTGAAAATAATGGTGAAGTACCTACAAATAAATAGTTAAGTCTGCGTGAAGAAGTAAACATGCATCCATGCTTTCGCTTTTGTATAATATTTCATTTTTAGGGTTCCGTACATATAGGAAAAAAATAACCCTTATAGTACCTGCCACTTTGTTGTCCGCCCGTCCGTCTATCTGTCTATCAAGACCCTTTTTCACGGGAACGCTTAGAGGTATCAAGCTGAAATTTATAGAAAATGCTTAGGTCTATTGACTCTTAGTGCTGTAAAAAATCAAACTTCTAAGTAAAAGCAATCAAAAGAAATAGTCGAATATGCTGCAAATTTCAGCAATTTTCGACATTCCCATGGGAATCAAAACCTACAGGGTACTTCCCGTGAAACCAGAATCTTGAAATTTGGTACGAAACAACGTCTTAGAGCACAGATACAGGAAAAATTGCGAAAACCGTATTTTTTTGTTACATCATATAAAAAATATTTTTTTTAATAATTTTATACTTACTACCCCGAACACGTAGAGGTATGAAATTGAAATTCATATCAAATACTCAAGTCTATAATAACTTTAAGCTGTATCAAAATCAAGCCTCTATGTCAACGCAATCAAAAGAAACAGTAATTTTAGCCATATATATTCAAACTCATAACTACTCGCCTAACGCCTTTTCGCCTTTTCGCCTAACTTGGGTATTACCATTGACCGCACCTTGTCATGGCAGCCGCAACTCTCTGTCACTAGCCGCAAAATGTTTGCTGCTGCGGGGTCTTTGCGTAGATTACGCAATTTCTTGCCTACTGCTACTAAAATTGCGCTAGCTCAATCTCTTATGCTTCCTATTCTCGATTACGCTGACGCCAGCTACTGTGATATCACCGAGGACCAGCTTAATAAACTTGAAAGACTCCAAAATTTATGCATAAGATTCATATTTGGCCTTCGCAAATATGACCATGTTTCCGAATTTCGTTCTAAACTCAAGTGGCTTCCTATCCGCCGTCGCCGGGATGCTCATATTCTATCTCTTCTTTATAATATTTTGTTTAATCCTGCTTCTCCACGTTATCTTCATGAGCGTTTTAAATTTCTTCAAGCTTCCCACTCCCTTGCTCTGAGGTCGTCACTGAACTTGATGCTAATTTATCCTGAACACCGGTCTAATTTTTACAGCAAGTCTTTCACAGTTAAGGCTACCCGTCTATGGAATGCCTTACCTACTGAAATAAGAAGCGCTCCTTCTTTAAATATATTTAAGTCCCGTGTACTAGCATACTATCTATCGTTGCAACAGTAGCTTCTTTCTTCATTAAATCTATCTCTCTTCTATCTATTCCTATTCTTTTTTTTTCTTTTTTTTTTTCTCTACTCTGTTCCTTGTTATTACTTTATAGGTATACATTATTACTAGTTATTAGGCACATGAAATAGTATATCTTAGGTATATTATGTATATATATTTTTATTGTATTAGGCATATATGTATTTTATTATTATATAATATGTATATATGTATTTTATTATTATATAATATGTATGTATGTTTATTTTACTAAATATAATATAGATAAAAAATATTTATATAATAACACTTTGTTCTCTGTTAATTTGCATCACGCCACCAACCCTTGTGAATTTATTTTCTCCTCTCCCTGCATGGTTGTCTGGAAGAGATCGCTATTAGCGATAAGACCGCCAATTGTAACACTAAGTTTTATATTGTTTTAGTTCTTAAGTTTCTTTTTTGTATTTTTCTTGTGTTCCAATAAAGTGTTATCTATCTATCTATCTATCTATCTCGCAAGGGAATCAAAACCTAAAGGGCCAGGTACCTATCCATTTTTACTTAGGGTTTGTACGGAACCCTTGGTGCTCGAGTCCGACAAGTACTTGATCGGCTTTTTAAAGTATAAACTCCAATTATATAATATTAGCAGTACTAAGTAGGATACAATATTATCTATTGAGACAGTATTAAAAATACGAAAGTGTGTTTTACTCCCATCTGCAATTGCACAGTTAGTCTACTATAAAACACGTAATAATAGCGACCTATAGAGATAGAAGCCTGTCTTCTATTCTTCTATACTTATGCAATAGTTTAAAGCTGCAATAGTGCAGAGGCCGCCTGGGAAAGTACCACCTTTGCCAGTTATTCACCTGCCAAGAAGTAATGTGCAGGCATTACTATGTTTCGAAATGAAGGGCATCAATGTATCCAGCGTTATTACTAGGCATGACGAGGTTCAACCAATATTATCTCAGGGTGACAGCCGCAGTGCAGTTCCGTGCAAAATTTTGTATTTTAAAACTATGAGTGGCGCAGAGTCTGCTATGGGCAATCATGATGCTTAGGTACCATCACGCATCAGAATTTTCTCGTCTTGTCACTCTGTCATAAAAATATTATTATTATAATTTCTACAATATGAATCAAAAACACCAATCACGATAAATTGCATGTCATAAGTAAAACCACTTTACCGTAGACGTATTGATTGAGTTTCAGGTTCGAACTTTTTGTCCTGGAAAACAATCAATCTCTGTCCAATTTAAATCTCTACTCGATACGGCATTGGAGAAAAAATGGGTAATTCTTGAGATAAAAACGAATCATTAAGCCTGACTGGTTTATTCGCTGTTTGAAGAATTGAAACACTTGTTTCGCTAAATCCTTTTTTCAGTTTACGGAGAGCAGTCTATTTAATAATCGAGATAAATTAAGCTTGTTTTATCATTTCACGATATCGGATATCAGCCAATAATATTTATTAAATTAATTATTAATTTTTGCTTAACTTTTACCCCGCGTAGTCCAGTAAAAGAAGAAATGTGGATCGAAAAGTCGAAAGCAGAAAAACTAACTTAGAGTAACTTTATTCGGACTAGTTAGGAGATAAACATACTAAAAGTCCCCACCCCTCCGAGGTGAGACCGAGGGGGGGGAGGCCGAAGAAGGTCCCATTTTTAGGTTTTTTGCTTATATGTCAAAAACTGTGCGTTGTACAATATTTTGTAGTACTACATTATTAAACCTCATAAAATTTTCTACAGCTTCGGCCTTAACACTTTTCATCTATCTCCAATCGTTGTCCAGCTATGAGATTCCAAACATGGTCTATTTTGAAGACGCTTAAATTAGTTTTCCATACAAAGTTGGTAAAAAAATCTTTCAAATAAAATTTGACCAACTTCTGGTTGTCGTATCATAATGAAACTTTGCAAATGTCTAGAAATCTGACGACAGTTTAATAATCTGGTACCACTGAGCTGATCTGATGATGGAGCCAGGAGGTGTCTAATGAAACTCTTTAATGGCTATTAGTAAAACCGGCGAGTTTAGGCTCATTACATTCGGATTTCGATACATGTTTGGAAGCTCCTAGCTGGACAACGTTTGGAGATAGATGAAAAGTGTTAAGGCCGAAGTTGTAGAAAATTTTATGAGGTTTAATAATGTTGTACAACAAAATATCGTACAACGCACAGTTTTTGACATATAAGCAAAAAACCTAAAAATGGGACCTTCTTCGGCCTCCCCCCCTCGGGCTCACCTCGGAGGGGTGGGGACTTTTAGTATGTTTATCTCCTAACTAGTCCAAACAAAGTTACTAAGTTAGTTTTTCTGCTTTCGACTTTTCGATCCACATACCCTTTTTGGGCACTCATTGACTGGGCTAGTGTTCCACAAGTGCACATTGTGTCAAATTTTCATTCAAAAAATGCTTTTCACGTTTAGTATTTTAGGAGAATTTGACACTGCAACATAGTAGAGTGTGGTGCTGGCCTTTAATGATACCTACTTACCCCTACTGCAAATGTAACGTGATGATATGATAGGTACGAGTATTAAGTTGTGTTCAAAGACGCGCCTAGTCCTGCTAACGATTCAAAACAGTTATCAATTATTGCACAGTACATTATAGCTCAAACATTAGTGTTATTTATCAATCTGATAGCTACTGCGCAATGGATTTACGCACCAGAATTAGTTCCACCAAAACGTGACGTGGGTAAGTTTTTTATCATTATAGTTTAGCCTATGACCACGATCTCTCCTGAGCTTTATCGATAATTATGCAACCGCAATTAGAACATGAATTCTAGAAGTCAGCAAATATCCTTCCCTGGTTTCACTGAACGTCTACCAGAACACAGTCATAATAACTGATTGGCTACACGGTTTTGTCCAATAGTGACTAGCCATGGCCAAAGCCTACTACCAAAGCGAGTGAAAAAATCGCTCATAACTCATAACTAAATTAGGTATACCTCTATACTCTATAGCCATTTGAATTACATCTACACCGCAATTACATCTAATCGTTTTGCACCGCACCACCACTTCCAAAAGTAGAATTCAACCATTCCTAAATTGCACACCGTTTTCTTAGAAGCTAGAGACATTATGTTAAGTCGACAGATGCAATTTAATGTCGGATTTCTACTTTATTCAGCAATAACGTGGCTGATTGATTGGGGTGTCTAAATATTGAGTGTTCTGACGTTTTATGATCCATTAAGATCGTCAGTCGAACGATAGGCGTATGATTTAGGATATTACGATAACAAGGGGTGATTACAGTAATGGATAGAGAAAGATGTGGCTATTTGTGAGTGGGAGTAGGTATTTGTATCTGTTTATTAATATTATAAGTACCTATGTAGTTCTTATTCCGAATGCCAGCGAAACTTTAAATATTAGACAAATTTCCAATCTCGTTTTTTCGTGATTAAAAAGCTACATGTTGTAAAAAAACGTTTCAGTACCATGCATTATTTTCTCTGTTTAATATAATATAGACATTATTAGGTGCATCGCTAAAAAGTACAATCTAATATTACCGAAAGGAATAAAAAAGCTTACCAAGCTACCAATTTACAAACTTTAACGAAAATTTTGATCAATTCAATTCAGGATATAATACTCTTTATTAGGAAATATTTATTAAGCTTATTCTATTGTATTTAGGAGCACCGGAAGAAGATTCCATTCTTATTAATAATAAAAATTACGAGTTTTGTCGCGCTGAGCGAGCTTGTCATTACAAATCGGTAAGTGTGTACAAGCCTTTATTTGAATTTTATGACACTGGCAACACAGTATTTCAACGGTCTGTGGTATGAGGTCATTAGGCGGACAATTTTGGCGCGAGAGGCGAGAGCGGTGAGCTGGGATAGCGGTAAGGATATATAGGTGAAGAAGGGGAGAGGTCGGCAACGATTTCTTACTCCATCTCTTGGTGAGTGTTTGCACACGTTATCCTTAATAATGATATGAACCTTTAATATGGTGGTTCGGAACTATCTCTTAGCAAATAATATGAACCTTTAATATGGTGGTTCGGAGCTGTCTTACAGCAAATAATAATATGAACCTTTAATATGGTGGTTCGGAACTATCTCTCGGCAAATAATATGAACCTTTAATATGGTGGTTCGGAGCTGTCTTACAGCAAATAATAATATGAACCTTTAATATGGTGGTTCGGAACTATCTCTCAGCAAATAATATGAACCTTTAATATGGTGGTTCGGAGCTGTCTTACAGCAAAGATTATGGTTTGGTGACTATATAGTCAAGTAAGACCCCTAAGGTCACGTTATTCGGACAACCAGTGTTGTGGGATCGCAGCGAGCGATGTAGTACAATACTCAAGGGAGTGTGCCCACTGCACAGGCAGTGGGACACAATACTCAAGGGAGTGAGCCTGCTGCACATGCAGTGTAGTACAATACTCAGGGAGTGTGCACACTGCGAAAGCAGTGTAGCACAATACTCAAGGGAGTGTGCCCACTGGACAGCCAGTGGAGCACAATACTCAAGGGAGTGTACACATTGTATGGTAGTGGAGTTCAATACTCAGGGAGTGTGCACATTGCATGGGTAGTCCCACAATACTGTGAGAAAAGGCATAGTCATAGTTGACGGTCGACTATGGTGGTGGCTAGGGCAGGACTATGGGGAAGGAGGAGGTCTATGCGGAGCGCAAGCTCCAAAACCAGCGTTCAGTCTGGTGACATAGTCTACCGTTGACTGGTTAAGCCTAAAACGCGAAGCAAAGATAATATTAATTAATGAGAGAAATTCCCCAAAGCATAATCTTTGTTGCGCACAGGTAATTATTGGTGATGAACCTTGGCAGGAAATCTATATGTAAGAATCCTATATATAAAGGCGCAACAAATTTGGTGAAGATGCTGGAAACATGCGTGGAACTTGGCCGGCAGATTTTTCTAACCTACCCACTGGTAATTTTAGCATGCAATTATTCGATTATGTCGTTATTTTTTTAAGCATTCCTTTCTAGCCTACCCACCGATAATTTTAGCATTCAATTATTCGATTATGTCGTTATTTCTCAAAGCGTTTCTATTGTAAAAAAAAAAGTCTATGGTCAGAGCTACATGAGTAGTGTGGGGACATTCGCTTGACATAATATTCGGAAATTACCGATTTTTATTCAGACACGATTATGAAGGTCCAATTAATGATAAATCTTAAGGTTTTAGGGAAAACTTACGAATATTTTGTAAATTAAAACACTTAATGATAAGTTAAGTAAGATTTGGGTGTATGGAAACGTAATTGTAGTCGGTAACCTTAATTAAAATTTTAAAAGTGAATCGGATATAATCTTTGGTTGCAAGCGATTTTCTTCAAAATAGCAACACTCTTATTTCCCGCCTTTTATGCATATCGACGAATCGGTAACGTCAAATCTTATATGTCACTTTGGAAAACTTTAGTTTGTTTTGAATTCGAAGTAAATTCAAGTAAATTGAGAATTATTAAGATTTGTGTGAAAATTGAGCCATATACGGACATATAGTTGTGAAATTAGTTAATATAAGTGTTAGTGCTACGACTGACGTTTATGATCGAATCATATCACGATGGAGATGGTTTTCAAGCGTGTTCAAAGACGATGGACGCATCTGAACGAAGCGGCGGAAGGCGGGAGACAGGTCATGATGAAATACCAGGATGGAGGCGTCCCCGAAGAAGAGTTTATCTTGTACCGCTTGTTACTGAAGCCGTCCTCGAAAAGGAGCACTCGTAACTTCGCCTAGCTGGGCGAAAAGTTCAGATGCAGATTCTTTTTTGAAATATTTGCTACATAATTTACAATGTTAATATCTTATCGTATCGTCTAAATTATAATACAAATTGGAAAACTAAAAATGATCATTAATATAAATTAAAATAAAATAAAAAAAAGGAAATTAGTAATTATTAATAAGAGAATATTATGATGATTAACTTTTAATAAGAAATTGAATTGTTGATTGTTTCATTTGAAATTGTAATAATATTAACGTGGTTATTTATCATAAAAACGTGGACATCACGCAACCATCCACAAGTACAACAGCGGCTCGACATGTGAAGACACAATCTTTTCAATTTCATTCTTACTGGAAGAGGAATACTCAAGAACCAGACACAGCAGTACCGCCTAACAAGAAATCAAAGCATCCTTGCCTTTTCTGCAAAATAATGAATCATATAAGTGCAGACTGTCAGACCATTAAAACTGTTGAGGCACGGAAGCAGAAGCTACAAGAAGCCTGACAGCTGTGGCGGCGATATACAATCCAACCACCAACGCTAAGACTGCAATATGAATACTTCTTGATAGTGGCAGTCAACATAGCTACATAACAAGACGAACTGCCAAAGCTTTTGGATTATCATCTAAAAGTGAGGATTTTTTGTTAATCTACACATTCAGTGCCAATATCCCACAAACTATCTAGCTCCTGTGGCGAAGTGACAATAGAGAGCAAATGTGGGATAAAAAAGAAAATTCAGGTGAATATTATTCCTTACATAACAGATAGCATTCCAGTAGCCAACGTAAAGAATAATTATGTTGACATAATGGCAGATGATAATTCCAAAGGATTTCCTTTCCTTCTTTTTGGTGTTGATGTACTAATAGGCAATGATTACTACTGCTCCTTCCTGCGCGATGAGAAAATTATAATTATTAATAATCTTTATTTGATTAACACTGACCAAGGCTGGATATTAATTCGTATGGTCATTAGAAGGTATTGGTATGACAGATACGGGCTACATTTGAAGAATTATCTATGAATATAAGAGACTGGGTTTTGAATTCTGATGATGATGATCAAGTTAATATTTAAAAAAAAAGTTTTAAATGGGATGCTGCTTTGCCTGAAAAGCTGATGTAAGAACTGAACATCATGAAAGAAGTAAACCCTGGTATATATTCAAGGCCGTCGAATTTCTGAGAAGGGATGCGTCACATTGGCCACCAAGCCATCATTATGACACTTACAGCACTCTCTTTTTTTTTGGGGAGCCCCTGGACCCTGGGGAAGAGAGTCCAGGGGAGCTGGAGCCATATAACTGGTCACAGTTAGATGATGCCACTACAGTACCTATGGAGGTAGATATAGACATTCTAGTGAGAGTAGATATAGACTACCTATGGGGTAGTAAGAATAATGAGGTAGTGGAAAGCCCACTAAATGAGACTCAAGCAATCAAAAAACTGCAAGCAGCAAACTGGAGATGGTAATAAAAAGAGATAGAAGCCGTAATCAACACTAGACCACTTACACGAATTGGAACTGAAGTGGAACACATCCTAAGACTCTCCAATTTCCTCAGTCTGGGATATAAGAAATGTTTGACTGCTGATACTGCAACAGTAGATCCAATCCTCGGGTTCAAGATTGAAATCAGATTTATCAGTAGTTGAAGAAGAGTTTTAAAAATTCTTGACGAATTTAAGAAGATGTTCATAAACCACCAATATCTCACAAGCTTGAGAGAGAGAACACAACATTCTCCTAAACAACCGAGAGCCATGTCTGGTCGACAGCCTTAGATAGGGGACATAGTCCAAATCAAATCAGATTCAAAGAACCGCATAAATTGGAAGGAGGGTAATAATATCGAATTGATCGAAGGTGCAGATAACAAAAGCAGAGTTGCAAGAGTTCAGGTCGGAGATTCTGTATTGACACGCTCTACAGAACACCTGTATCCTCTTGAAGAGGAGATTGAGAACATGTCACAGAACGAACAAGCAGCAGAACATGCATTAGAACAAGAACCGCCAGACCTAGCCCAACAGATGGTTGAAGCATCAACCTAGAATCAGATCCAAGAGGAGATCCAAACATGGACTGCTACTGATGGATGCAGTGAGGATAGAGAGAATGAGAAAGACAATGACCAGTCTCATTGAATGACGCCTCATTCCATACGCGAGAACTCTACAGAATCTAATAGAGTAATAGCAAGACCTGTAAGAGACGCTGCCATTCAAGCTAGGGAAAAGATCCTAGAATGGACGCGTCACCTACTTATTCTATTGAAGTAGACTGCTCTCTTTGTTGGGAGTGTCGCGCTGAGCGAGCTTGTCATTACAAATCGGTAAGTGTGTACAAGCCTTTATTTGAATTTTATGACACTGGCAACACAGTATTTCAACGGTCTGTGGTATGAGGTCATTAGGCGGACAATTTTGGCGCGAGAGGCGAGAGCGGTGAGCTGGGATAGCGGTAAGGATATATAGGTGAAGAAGGGGAGAGGTCGGCAACGATTTCTTACTCCATCTCTTGGTGAGTGTTTGCACACGTTATCCTTAATAATGATATGAACCTTTAATATGGTGGTTCGGAACTATCTCTTAGCAAATAATATGAACCTTTAATATGGTGGTTCGGAGCTGTCTTACAGCAAAGATTATGGTTTGGTGACTATATAGTCAAGTAAGACCCCTAAGGTCACGTTATTCGGACAACCAGTGTTGTGGGATCGCAGCGAGCGATGTAGTACAATACTCAAGGGAGTGTGCCCACTGCACAGGCAGTGGGACACAATACTCAAGGGAGTGAGCCTGCTGCACATGCAGTGTAGTACAATACTCAGGGAGTGTGCACACTGCGAAAGCAGTGTAGCACAATACTCAAGGGAGTGTGCCCACTGGACAGCCAGTGGAGCACAATACTCAAGGGAGTGTACACATTGTATGGTAGTGGAGTTCAATACTCAGGGAGTGTGCACATTGCATGGGTAGTCCCACAATACTGTGAGAAAAGGCATAGTCATAGTTGACGGTCGACTATGGTGGTGGCTAGGGCAGGACTATGGGGAAGGAGGAGGTCTATGCGGAGCGCAAGCTCCAAAACCAGCGTTCAGTCTGGTGACATAGTCTACCGTTGACTGGTTAAGCCTAAAACGCGAAGCAAAGATAATATTAATTAATGAGAGAAATTCCCCAAAGCATAATCTTTGTTGCGCACAGGTAATTATTGGTGATGAACCTTGGCAGGAAATCTATATGTAAGAATCCTATATATAAAGGCGCAACAAGTTTAATGCAAAAAATTGCAATTAGGCCCACAATGGGCGACCTTGTGGCTTACTCCAGTTTTCCCCACCAAGGAATCCCCCTCGGGGGATTCCTTTAGTTGCTTCTCGCAATCTTTTTTTTGTACGCAACCAACCTATGTACAAGAATTAGGCATTTTTAAACCAAATACTATTCAAATTATTTCGTCAATGAATGGCAAGTACTAAAGGTACTCAAATTCGGCTATGGGTCAGTAGGAGTGTATTCTAAATGGATAGTAAATGGGCCATTGTTCGAGAAGGCACCTGCCACTTACGCTACGTCGCATGAGGATATTTTATTATAGGCTATTTTTATTCTATATTGCTCAACGAAGGCCTCTATCCATCACGCAATATTCTTGTCTGTCAAGGGCTTTGTTATGTGTCAGTCTACCTAAATATGAACCTACTACCTATCTTACGTATCTCTTATGAACCTATAGACTTTTTACGAAATACAATGCATGTTTTTTATTTCTTGTCTATTTTATTAACTACCATAAGTAATAAGTAATGTTTTTCAAAATATTTTTGTCCCACTCGCTTTACTGACCGTGACTAGTTACCACCCACTGGACAAAACTGGTCGCCAAGCGGTCATTATGGCCATGTTCCGGCATGATGTTCAGTGAAGCCGGGGAGAGATTTATCCCGCCTTCTAGGTTATCTTAGTCTGTTGCCATCTACGACCGTATCGTTTCTTAATATGACGCGAGATCATGGTCAAAGGCTAGCCTATTATAATGAATATATTTTTTCTAATTAAGTTATCGTGATCTAAGGCCTATTGGCTATCGCCAAACGACATGTAAAACACTAGAATCCATAGACAATTTTGCGTACATTACTTGCTTAAACCTCCTCATTAATACGAGTATAATAACAAACGCAGCAATGTACATCGAAGTTGTCATTAATTGTAGTGGGTGACAATTAGCCAATAGGCCCTCTACTCGTATCTCTCTAATCAAAAATTGATTCCTTCACGATCTAATTAATTTTACAAATGATCATTAAACTTGACTGACAAGTGATTAGTAAAAATAATTTTGATTTGTTACAATACCTACTCGAAGTATCTGAAAAGGTGGTATAATTAGTTTAAGCAAATTTATTTCCAAAGGTAGGTACAGTTCTTAAAGATTTGACAGTGAAATCAAAATAATTTATCTTTTAACAAAAGCTTGTTATTAGCCCTCAAGCTAAAAACCTTGCGTTTGTAAATCATTTCAGGAAAATAGATATAATTTATTTCTCGTAATTTTGAAATTATTGTTTCGTCCATCTCGCTACTCTTTAATGAGATGTCTCTTTCTAAGTTTGAAAGTTACATCATTTAAATTCTGAAAACTTACGAACTGTGACTTCATCCCTATTATATTAGAGATTTTATGCCACTTTAAATAATTAGGCTAGTTATGATGTCTCTTGACAGAATAAATATTGATAAACTGTACTATTGAAATACCGATCACTATTTTGAGACCAAGATAATATATAATTTGATCTAGATAAAGTTTAAATATTAAAGTACACATGTGCAAACAAATTGACTTAATCTCTCACAGTGATATTTGTTAATATACGTGTACATACATATTTTAGAGTTAATTAAGTATATTAACTAATATGTGTCTTATCTATTCATTCATTAATTTAGAATGAAATAAGTTGGTTTTTTAACAGAATTTAAGAGTTTTTGTTGAAAGGTGGTGGAGTAGTTGTTGAAAGGGACTAAACGGTGAAACTGATCGGGTTGAAATTTGGTACTTAGGCTTGGACCCCAGAATTTTTTTATACTTATCAGCGGGCAAAGAACTTGGCACAGCTACACTTCAAACTATATAAAATGCAAATAGTTTTAAATACATGGAATGCTATGTTATTAGAAATACATTAAACTGAAATTCCCGGATAAAACTAAACATCATAATCAATACTTCGCATAATAAGTCACATTCAGAATGCCCTTGAAGTCTAAAGGTTTGAAGGGATTTTTGTAACCCTTACTTCAATTAAAGTTATATTATGCTTGGATTTTTCATTTATTCTTTATGTAATGTATGTAATTTTATGATTTGATTTAATAAACGATCTATACTAGTAAATAGACCCTTGAAAGTTAATAGTGTTAATTAAAAGTCAATTCAATTTATTATTTTGTGGCTTATGAAAGTGCCTTTGCATTACAATTTTAACAATAGCAGGCGGGAAAATAAACCACAAAACGTCGGAAATTAAAATAGCTGAGAGCTTTTATTCACAAAACGGTCGGACCATATTGTTATAAAGAGCTGGGTATGACTCGCACAGAACCAGAAGGTGTGAAGTGTGGAATCACACACACGTATAGAAATCTTTGTGTGGAATGTATAAAAGGTGTCCTTAACCTGGCAGTGAAATCTGGCGGAAATGTCTGTCCTCAGAATGTATAAGCAAACGTATATTTTCTACTGAACTACTGCGCTTAAAAAAGACAACTTTTAAACTACAAAATATAAGTAGATGAACCTTTAAAATCAAATTATTTAATCCTACTAACATTACATAGGTCACAGTATATGCTACCGAGACTAGATACATACACTACATGTATGTGAGTTGCTTGTTCACGCAAAAACCCCTAAACCGATTACGATTAAACTTTGTAAGTAGAGCTCGAGGCCTTGGATTCCATTGAACGTCGTGCCCGTAAAATAATTGGTGATGAGAGGCTGACTAAGACCAAATTACAGGATCTCGCACATCGACGCTCAGTTGCCAGCCTGTGCGTCTTTTACAAGCTCCATCATGGAGAGTGCTCCTCAGAACTCCATGGGTTAGTTCCACCATCACCCTTTTACTACCGAACTTCCAGGCAAACGGCACTGCGCCACCAATATCTGGTGAGTATACCAGCAGCTCGGACTAAGCGATTCGCTTCGTCTTTCATTATGAGAACGGCGAAGTTATGGAACTCGCTACCACTCTCAGTGTTTCCCGAATGCTATAACGTGGGTTTGTTCAAATCAAGAGTGAATAGGTTCTTACTAAACAAGCGTGCTACAACTTCGACTGCATCGTCACTTACCAACAGGTGAGATTGCAGTCAAACGCTTGATTAGTCTTCTATAAAAAAAAAAAAGATGAAAATCTAGAAGAACGATAGCCTACTTTTTATCGTAATTTTTCCACGGAAACGGAATTTGCACGAGTAAAACCACGGCGGCTCATCTAACTAAGCACCTGCTAAATAATATTAGAGCACAATAAATATAAAAACCAGAATATAATTAAACCCTTTAATTATAACAGTAGTTCATAGTAATACGATGAATACGAACTTTAAAATTATACTAAATAGACTGAAATAGAAATACCTACTACAAATAAGAGAATGCGTAGGCCGCTCCGTAAAAACGTGGGCGGACGAAAAGCGCAACCACGGCGCAACCTTCGCTCGGTTTATCGCTGAAGCTAAATTAATTACGCTATCGTACTTAAAAAAGGATTACCGGATGATATGATACGCAGTTTGTCAAATTAATTATAAAGTTTAAATACGTGTGTAAAACTTGCTTACCTACGCGGTTTTGATGTCGTCGAGAAATCGTTTATAATGACGGGTCTACATCACAATCATTTATACCTATCTGTAGTGTTTGTGTATTTGAGTGAATGATTGAATGAATGAACGAATGACATTTGCCTGTCTCGGGGGCACGGGTAGTGGGGGCGACACTCTTGTGCGAGCCGTTGGCGAGAGCGGACGTGTTGTCCCTAGCTACTGGTGACCCCCGAGACAGGCAAATGTCATTCGTTCATTCATTCAATCATTCACTCAAATACACAAACACTACACTATCTATCTCAAAAGTGCTGAATAACTCAATCGCATTTATCACCGGTGGTAGACCTCCTTTGCATAAGTGTCCCTTGCATAGCATAAGTACCTACTTAATTAAATAATTGTCATACCTATGTAATTATAACTTATATGAGTAAGTTTCTATGTTATTGTAAATAAACAATTTTTCTTTCTTTATTTCAGGAGGTCGACTAGATGGGTACCCCTTAAACGAATCCCAAAGTCCAGTCAAGTACGCGTTCCTTATATTATACAGATACCCACATAGGCGTACCCAGCTTCTGGCCTAGGGGGGGGCAAGCAAGGGCCGATTCAGATTTTTTTGACTGAACTTGATCTTCATGCCTGCCACCTATTTAAAAAGTGCACCATGCTTTACTTTAAGATCGTAAAGAGCTGTATGAAAATATTCTTCTTTAAAATAGCCGAGCCGAGAAAATTTTATATTTTTGACAACAAAAAGAGTGCAGTTAATTTGCTTCAAGTGGTAGAAATATTAATTAAAATAGCGCGAGCAGCTTGCTGCGAGCGCCAAGAAAATTTTATGTTTAGCAACGAAAAGAGTGCTGTTAACTTGCTCTGAGCGGTAGGAAAATTACAATATTCTTCTTTAAAAAAAGCGCGAGCAGCTTCCTGCGAGCGCCAAGAAAATTTTATATTTTGGACTACGAAAAGAGTGAAGTAATCTATTTTTGAGTGGTTAGAAATTTTAATATTCTGACTTATAGGAGCGCGTATAGCTCGTAGCAAGCGCCGAGAAAATGTTAGATTTTTGACAACGAAAAAAGTGCAGTGTTATCTTTCTCAGAGCGGTTAGAAATTTAATTTTTTTCACTTATAAGAGCGCATACAGCTTGCTGCGAGCGCTGAGTATTTTTTATTATTTTTCTGACTACGAAGGTGACCTTAGTTTGTACGGAGCTGCAAGAAACTTCACATTCTTCACTAACAACATTCACAAACATTCAACATTCTTCTCTAATAAGAGCGCGAGCAGCTTGCTGCGAGCCGAGAAAATTTTAAAATCTTGATTATGAAGAGTGTGCGAACGAACGGCTTATTTCGAGCCCCAAGAAAATGTTATATTTCTGATCACGAAAGTTACTTCGAAGAGAAAGCAGTACTATTATAGCTACCTACAAAGTTTTTGTAACTACCAAAAAATAAAAAAATAAATACAAAAAGTGTGCATTTAGTACGCTCAGAGTGCTGAAGAAATAAAATATTCTTACTAAAAAGCTACAAAAAAATATATCCTGACTATAAAATATGTGTGATCGCCTTATTGCGAGAGCCAAGAGAATTTTTATTACTTATTCTACAGATATAATATAAGACAGTCGATTTCCAGGGGGGGCAGCTGCCCCCCCCTGCCCCCCCCCCCTGGGTACGCCTATGGATACCCACCTATTGATTCCCGCTTTCTGCGCGTTTGTTTTCTTTATACAAATTTTGCCAATTAATTTCCTTAGAACTGGAATTTCCAATCATTACTTTGCAGATACTTACTTTGTCTATTACAAAGTATGCCAAAGTTAAATACCTAAAACTGCAGAATACAACTTACTTTAGGTGTGATATAGATAGATGCGTGTAGATACATAATATAATAATTATAATTTATAAGTTATCATGAATTGTAGTATCAAAAGAGCGTAGAAGGGCTACGAGTTTTCGTAGCAGCTCTACGAGTAAACAAAATTAAGGCAACCAAGGTCATTGTGACAGTAAACCATTCTTTCTGCTAATACTTCTTTATTGCCTAACCTGGATGAGGAAATGGATCTCATACAAAATGCATACACGTACGAACCATTTAATGAGTAGTTTACATCTTACTACGTAACCTATTAATTTCAATCCTCAATAAACTACAACGTCAGGTAAAAAATGTAGGATTGAACATTTTAATGAGTCATAATAATTTATTGATCGCGATTTTATAAGCTTTAATTTACTTTCACCTGTCCGTTGTCTGTCTGTCTGTAATCAAATTTGCAAGTTTAAATTTGATCCACTTCCAAGTTTCCCATTGAGTTGAATTTAGCATTATGTACAAATCGGAAACCAATGCAATATTCTTATGACATCGAGCTGATCTGATGATGGAGCTGGAAGGTGGCCATAGGAAATCCGTAATTAAAGACGCAACCCCATCGAGTTTGGGCTCATTTGATTCGTCTTAATGAGTACTTTGGTGCTAGATGGTAATAATAATAAAAGCTTGTTTTTAAAAAGTTTTTTTTAAATTGCACTTGTTTCAGATACAACATTACTTTTCACACGCAGGTTTAAATACGATTCCCTAATGTAATATACCTATACCTTGTGAGTTAAAAATTATAATTAGTTACGTATATGTACTTCGCCTTATTGTCCCTATGTCACTTGAGGTCGGCCCCTATCAATAGGTGACCTTTCATATAGCCTAAAAATAATATCATGGTGAAACCTTTTAAGCTTAATAGCTTTATTTATGTATTATGTCATTCTTCAACTCAAAAACAAGGTATTTTTCTTCGCCCACTCTGCTTTCGAAGCTTTTACAGTGATAATGTATACCTTAAAAACTAGTTTGTTGTGTGATTAAGATTTTTTTTTTTTATTGATAACTAGTGGACCCGCGCGCACTTCGTTACGCTTAACCGAATATTATTAGTATATCTCTACTATATATAATAATGTATACTATAATATACGTACATAAAAACCTTTCTCTTGAATCACTCTATTAAAGAAAACCGCATCAAAATCTGCTGCGTGATTTTAAAGATATAGGCATAGGGACAGACAGACACAGGAAGCAACTTAATTTTATACTATGTAGTGATATGAAATGAACGTGTGAGCACAACACGTGATAAATATTATTGAAATTTATCAGATTAGTAAATAAATAATAAGAATTACTGTTTAATATTTTTGAATAATAAGAAATACTTGTTATTACTACAAATAAATTACAAAAAAAAAACAAATATTATAAAGGCAAAAAAAATTTTAGGATCACAAGTTTCACAAAAGGACAATAAAGGCTTTAAAACTGTGGGACATTTGGCACATATGTAGTACCTATTACCTATATATTAGTACTAGCTGCGCCCAGCAGTTTTACCCGCTGTACTGTAGCCTATGTGTAATTCCAGGGTCTAAGCTATCTCTATACCAAATTTCAGCTCAATCGGTCCACTCGATGCTCGAAGAAGGAACAAACATACACAGTCACACACTCACAAACTTTCGGATTTATAATATTTGTGTGATAAGATTGATGACGCTATTTCTGGGAGAGCTTCGGGAAAATCTATGTTAATGTAACCCTAGGGAACCTACGAACTGATACACATATCATTACGAGTGAATGTATTTTGGACATATTGCCAGGAAGTCTGGTGACAACTAGGATAACATCGCACTTTTAGTACTTGTGTGTATATTTATTTTTACCTACTTATCCTGACCCTTGAGAATTATTGTGTGGTTTTAATTTTAATTTTATTTTATTTATTTTAAGAAAACTAACAGCTAGGTAACAAGAAGAAGGGAACAGGAAGTTAAATATAACAATAAGGGCCAATTACAAGCTTCCGTATAACAGCGTTGTTAACAGCGCATATATCGAGTGACGCTCTCTCGCTCGCACAATTTGACGACTCTATACCTGCTCTCCATAATATTATTGCACACATTTTAAAAGTGTTTTCAGTTAGATATATTAAAAAATGGCATAATGAGATTTAAAAAAAATTTTTTTCAATGACCCCATCCTATTTTTTAATATATCAAACTGAAAACACTTTTAAAATGTGTGCAATAATATTATGGAGGGCTTGTGTAGAGGAATTTTCAATAAATTAATTCCATGAATTTATATTTCAAAATTCGTCAAATTGTGCGAGTGAGAGAGCGTCACTCGATATATACGCTCTAAAACTAATAATTATTAGGCTTTTCCCATATTGGGCGTGTGTTAACGCCCTATTTTATGTAATAACTAGCTGCGCCTATCGGTTTTAGTAGCCCGCTGTACTAGTAGCCTATGTGTTATTCCAGCGTCTAAGCTATATCTATACCTACTCAAATTTCAGCTCAATCGGTCCACCCGTTTAGGCGTGAACTAGTAACAAGCATACACATACACACACACTCAAAAACTTTCGCCTTTATAATATTTGTGTGAAGTGTGATTTAAAAAACAGCTTGTACAATCAATCTACGCAATCTTTGACTTATGAGTAAACTCGAGAAATTTATTAATATTTTTCTTTTAGTTCTTGTTCTACAAGAGTAATATGATTACCGCTAAAGTAGAGAGCAAAAGTTGAGGGTCTTAAAGTAGGGAAACCTAAGGCAGTATTTTTATTAACTTCAAATATCTAGGGACAAAAAGGTTGCCACTTCATACATTTTCTTGACAACTTCCCGAAGAAAATTAGGTCAATACTTGAAAAGGTCATTACATCGTATATAATATGGCGATATATTGGTTTTACTATTGGTTTGTATCGCTTTGTTGTTATTGGTTTTCTGTACTTCAGGCTAATGGCCTCTGCTACTTTCAAGAATTCGCTAAGGATTCCTGTCAAGTAAATTCACCTGTTTACTTAAGTATTTACGTTCAACGATACGTAAAAAGGGTCCTCAGATGCCTAAAGTATGAAAATATGCCAAATACCAAGTTGTCTTATTTTTGAAAAATGCTTTTAAGGTTGACGTTGTTCTCTTAACCAAAAAAAAAGAATTACTCCTGTTTCATCTTCAACATTTTATTGTTAATGTCTTCTACATTGTGGAAAATATCAAAAAGATTTTCATTTCGAAATTTCAACATGAAATTTATAATAAAGAGTAATCTCATTTAGTGTATTAAAGTCTTCAAAGCAAGTTAAGTAGAAAGTTTTTAGATATTAAGATCTTTTCAATAGTAGAACTCATAATGTGGAACCTATATGAAATATTTTTATTTGTTGAGGGATAATTCCCCGAGTACTCGTAAGAATTCTCGAAGAAAAGTTCACGATTGCTCTAACTTTTTCAATTTACTAATCAATCTGGTCGACGTACGTCTATATTTCTTCCTACAATATATTGTGTTTACGAGTACCTACCTGTATCTGTACCGGTTGTTGCTATTTTTACAATGGCAAGGAAACACGTGAATTCCTTTTTTCATGTCTCAAAAGATATCGAATTTCTACTTTTCCTTTGAGACATTTCTATGTGTTGGGTGATTGTGATCAGCATCACAGACTTTTATGAAATATTGTGAATTCATTTCAATTTAGCCCATACCAGCTATATTTTGTCAGTACATGCGAAATACACATAATATAGGCTATTCACTATTCGAACTACACGGGAACCCTGATAACTTTATTTATAGTAGATGAAAATCCCTTGACAAATACGTTTATTATGTAGGTAGGAGGCAGCCTAACTTGGCCTCGGGACTCGGGACCTTTTAGATAGTACTTGACGTCCCATTACGTGCAAATGTTCCGCTTTTAATACAAGATTCGTTTGGGACTTTTACCGCATGAATAAGTGACCTTACACTTAATTAAATTTCTAGATTATATACTCGTACGTCAAAAGTCGTCTGTACATATACTGTACATCAACATAGATATTCGTTTACATCAACACAATATTTTACTAATATTATAAAGGTGAAAGTTTGTATGTGAGTGTGTATGTTTATCTTTAAAACAAAAACCACAAAATTGGCATTATTGTGTATTTAGCTGTAATTATTAGCTATTATTAAATATTTAGTATTAATTCCGCTCTAAAACAAAAACAAAAACTATAAAAAAAATTAAATAATAATAATAGCTAATAATTGTTGTGATGGATTTCCGCAAAGTAACGCCTAGTTCCATTAATTATTTAGCTGTAGCTGTAAACTAGAATAGGTATATAGGTTTTTTTTACCCCGATTTCCTATGGAAACCATGGTGCGTAGCTAGCAGTAAGTACTACATACAGGAAGTATAATATAGTTCTACCGCCTGAGCAGTGATGTGCAAACATTGCTGTGTTTCGGTAGGAGGGCACTGTAGCTAGTGAAATTACTGGGCTGAAGAGTCTTAACATCTTATGACTCTCAAGTAGAAGTGTTGGCACAGTGCACCCAGAATTTTACCTCTGTAAAATACTGGGTAGCACTGTACTAATTATGGGCAGCGTTATCTCTTACCATCTGTAAAGCGTCTTGCTCGTCTTCTTACTTCGTTGTATAAAGGTATAACATACATATAAAATGAGTATCTCGTGTCGCCTTAACATAATCTAGGTAGAGTTCACTCTGAAATTTAAGAGGTCGTTTCAAACGCCATCAAGAACATTCTGTTTAGCTTACGGGCGCAATTTGAAAATGGTTCATCCCTTCCAATATTTTATAAGTAGGTATATGTACATTATGAAAGGCACGTGTCACGGATAACACGAAAGGGCTTCGATATCGGGTAGATAATGAAATTTTGACGTTATTTCATTTAAAGGCTACTCGAAAAGTGGGTCTGTGAAAGGGAATTGTGGGCTACATACCCCTTTGTCGAATAGTAAGGGTTTGTCAGATGTCCTTAATACGGGTATCTGATAAGTGTCTGCTTTGAAACTAAGCTGAGTTTACAAGTAGGCCTCTTTTGGCTACGGGTTTTGGGATCAAATCGTCGTAAAACCTATGATATATAGGTATGTATGTGATTTACCTACAAAGAACGAGTGTCGTCATCGCTTAACATCGGCGAAAGTGGAACTCATCTCATGATTGGCTAAAAATATAGAATTTTCTTTATTCATCGGAAAGTACCTCCATGAGAAAAACGGACAGAAAATCACAGGGATAATATTTTAATGTGTTTACAGTGTTTGGTTGGGTTATGTACATCATTTGTTTGTTTATCGAGGAATGGAATCAGTTTCCAGGCACCATTGTCTTCTATTTATTGACTTTATAATAAGCTTTCTTTAATAACGTGGGACGCTCGCACTAGTTGACATATTTTGAAATTTGAATTCATAGAATAAATTTTTTGAAAATTCCCCAAATTAAAAAAAAAAAATTCGCTGCACAATATTATTGCACAGAATCGCGCTCAGCTCAGTCACATTACCACGTATATCTCTTTACTGTGACGTAGACCTCAGTTAAAAAAGGAATTCAACTGGACAAACCGTCTCCAATATTTTCAGTCTAACTAAAAAGCTAGTCTCCAATATTTTCTCTAATAGTTTAATTGTAAGACTAACGACCTGAATATAAAGTACTAAATCTTGTATTAAATGCTTATTTAAACATGTTTACTATTCATTACTTGGTACTTGATGCAGTTCTACAAGTTGAGTGTCACTTTGCATATTATTGTATCAACAGTGTAAACATTATGCTTGAAGGTCATCTTCTTCTCGTTATTATTTACTTAAATTGTGTTTAATGAGACCTAAGCCCTGCTACAAATTTCTTAGATTAGATTAGATAACTCTTAGAAGAAGCTTAAAATTACACACGATGATGATGAGAGGGCGCTTAGTACCTGACTGAATAAGTTATTAAGCTTCTCTACATTTTTTTTTCAATCTACACGATAAGTCCTGACTAATAAAATTAACATAAAAATCAATCAATTAGGTATGGGATTGATATACTTCTAGGTAATATTGGTGAGCTAGACATTTTCGATCACCAAAGAATTCATCATAATATCACCATTGATCTTTTGCTTGTGGCACAATGGCTTTATAATACGTCTCAACCGAAAGACCAATAAATGGTTTTCACCCTAATCCAATATGATTCGTGGGGTCTAAGGGGCTTACGAGTCTTTGAAGACAGCTTACGGATTCAAAAGCTCTGAATATTTCACCGAAGAGCTATTCAGCCTATTCTATATTTAACACTGATTTCGGACAGGTTCTAGGCAGCTTCTAGGGGGAGGGGGGGGCTTGCTCCCCCCTCCCCCCCCCCCCGGACCAAATCCTGGATCCGCCCTTGGTGGTAGATATCTAAGCCTCTATTGCAAAGGCTGCCTGGTGAAGTAGGTACCTTCTACCTACCTCACTTTTGCCAGTTATTCATCCGCCAAGCAGTAATGTGCAGGCATTGCTAAAGGGCAATGTTTTCAGCGACATTACTTGGCATCACGAAATTCAACAAGTAATATCTCCGCAGTGCAATGCGCACAATGTTGTATTTCAAACAAAACATTGGGTGGGATATTCTTCTGTGATATGGACAAACATGATGACTGACCTGAATAGGTAACCATCACGCACTTGATTTGCTCGTTTAAAATTTTACATTACGCAAGGTAGGTAAATAATACCTACATAATGCGTAGTTTCGCCATTTTACCAGCTGAAAGTAAGCTTTGTCCGGGGTTTTAGCTACCTGCGTACCCAAAAGTTCATTTTATTTTAATTTTGGTTTAAGAGGTTCCAGGGATTAAAACTTTTACATTTGGGTATACTTACGGTATACTTATAATAATATTCGCTTAGTATACCTATTATGTAGGTAGGTACCTACCAGTCTATTAAGAAAGCTCTAAAATATAGTGAATTTTATATAAATTGCCCTTGAAAAATCTTTGGTTGTTCAAAGATTTTGAGATTTTATATGCTCACTTTATTTATTAAAATGTTGATATTTACAAGTGTGTAACTAAAACTTTTAAATCTACATAAATTAATATCTTAAAATAAAAAACCACATTCAGTCAAATTTTAACACAGGATAAAACTTTTAGACATTTTTTTTTTAATTTTTTTTTTTAACACAAACAAAATAAAAAAAGAAGAAAAACTCACGAAAAAGTTCTCGCCAAAAAGTTTTCAACTCCACTCCAAAGCACTTACACAAATTAATTTTGGAACACTTCACTTTTTATCACCGGCCAATATCCGCACTAGTGATGTGATATAATTGTTATTGTCGGTTGAGTTTTGTATCGGTATGCGTGTGAATCATTCGCGCGCGGTATTGCTACTGTGGCGGCGGGTACGGCGGGCGGCCCGCCCAGATGTTATCTCGGAAAGTGCTAGTTCAGGTTCAAGTTATAAGCGCTTTGCGGTTGGCTACAACAATGTTAACTACGTCATATTCGTTGTATGTCGTTCAACGGTTGAACTTTTAAATTTTAAATGAAAAATAAATCAACGAAAAATATGACTTCTATTTTATGGGCTTCGCATACAAATTGATTGATTTGCTCCTCAAAATGTTAAGTATTTGAAATTCCTCGAATGGAGAAGTGAATGGAGGAGGTAATTTTGGTAACGAATCGGATTTTTTCTTTCAACTATTATTTTAGTAAAATAGTGTCTTCACATGATTCATTATTTTTATAATATTAATTTCTTTTTATTATGAAAATTAAATATTGATAACAAATAAAAATCTGTAATAGTATTTAGGTTACAACAACGGAGCATGATATTGGGGATCAAGCGGGTGACGAAAGTCGTCGGAGAGTGTCGCTGCCTATTCATGTGACGGTCTTGCGCTGTTAAACTCTACCTCTTATGGCTTATGGCCTCGTGTCTAGTCCCGCAGGACACCCCGTTGTCGTCAATTGTTTCAGTAGTTAAGAGCAGTCAACATCTGAACTAACGACGTTGGATTATCACTTTTAACTACCTTCAAGAACGTTTGTAATTGAATTGAATCTTTTTATGTTCGTTTTTTTGTTTGTTTTTTTTTAAGCGGTGATGCATAGGCGTTTAGGCTGAGCCAGGGGGCCAAGGGCCAAGCCCCCCAAAAGAAGCATTCTAGAGTTCGAATTTTTGGCGCTCGCAATAAGCCGATCGCACATACTTCATAGTCAAGATTACAATTTGGGAGGAATATATCCCGCTTTCTAAGCTTAGTCTGCCCTTCTACGGCCACACCGTCGCTCAACTTCACCCGAGATCGTTGTCAAAAGCTGACCTATAACGAATAAAAAAAAAATTATCTATGTACTTTATATAGGTATGTACTTATTTGAAAAGAAATAATAATCAATAGGGCCCACCCACAATAGAGACACGGATCCAAACGAAGGTCAGAATCAGTCATCGTAATGCATTAATTGGTATGAATCTCGAAAAATAATGAAGGTATCACATTAATGGCGGTCAGATGGTCAAATGTGTTAAAATATTATATTTATCTAATTCGAGAGAACACCGTAAAGACAAAGAGGCAGTATGGAAACTTTACACAAGCTGTGGAATTAGTAAGTGTTACGCGAATTTATACTGGTGTAAGTGGCAATAACTATAAGCCAGCAAAATTGTGTAATGAAACCAGTTAATAAGGCGTTTCTTACTTATGTCTCAAAAAGTACTGTCGGGTTATGCAATAAGGAAGTATACGACACGACGCTAAGGGAGCAACCCAAATCTTAATAATCTTAATAAATGTGCGTAAAACAATAGGAATAACGAGAAAAAAAATGTTCATAATGTAGATTATTAAAATATATTGCACACGAATTTTTTTTCTTGTAATTTTAATTAAAAACGAGTAAGTTACGGTGCCTTATGCCTATAGCCGGTCGCGGATGAGGAGGTAATGACGTCACGCCTAGGCAGGGCCGGTTTTAACATTACCAGCGCCCTGGGCGAGATTTCTTCGGCGCCCCCTAAAAAGCAATTCAAACCCATACTAAAAACGAAAAAGGAAAAAATTCCAGGATTTTTTTCTGGGCCGAATCCGATGGGCAAAATCATGGGCGTATCTAGAAAAAAAAAACCTTTCCAGCTAGTTGCGAGATCCGAGAAAATTTTGAATATTTCAGCACGAAGCACGAGCTGCGTTTAGCTTGCTCCGAGTGGCAAAGAAACTAAATGTCCTTATTTATAAAAGCGCGAGTAACTCGCTGCGAGCGCCGAGAAAATTTTGAATTTTTCAGCACGAATGATGTGCGTTTAGCTTGCTTCGAGTGGCAAAGAATCTAAATGTCCTTATTTATAAAAGCGCAAGTAACTCGCTGCGAGCGCCGAGAATATTAGGCATTTTTCAGCACGAATGGTGTGCGTTTAGCTTGCTTCGAATGGTAAAGAAAGTAAATTTTCTCATTTATAAAAGCGCGAGCAGCTCGCTGCGAGCGCCGAGAAAATTTTGAATCTTTCAGCAAGAATGATGTGCGTTTATCTTCCTTCGAGTGGCAAGGACACTAAATGTTCTTATAAAAGCGCGAGCAGCTCGCTACGAGCACCGAGAAATATTGAATTTTTCAGCACGAATGGGGCGCCACGGGCGCCCCATTATAGAGCCTGTGGCGCCCCTTTTATCCGGCGCCCTGGGCGGTCGCCCAACCGCGCCCTACCCTAACGCCGGCACTGCGCCTAGGTACGATTTGAACCTAGGTGTGACGTAGCGCGTCTCCCCCCACAATTTTGCATTCCTTATATCTCAGTCAAATTCAATGATATTGACAAACAAAAAAATACGTAGGTACCCAATTTTGCATTCCTTCCTTATATCTCAGTCAAATTCAATGATATTGACAAACAAAAAATACGTATAACGAATATTTTTTTATTATATGTATAAACGGTCTACTTATTTTTTTTTTAAATTACCTTTTCACGCCTATTTATAGTCATTAGCCCACGTGCATACGTCTACTACTCCACCTCTAGACTGGACAATGGACATAGTCCCTCCGATGTCAACTAAAATCGATCCGTATTCAGTCTTCATCCTACAACTTACAACCATCTAAATGCTCTTGCTTTCAATAAGCAAGGGCAAGACTAACGTTGTATAAGTACCAACTTAATTCTTTATTGAATACCGCTTGACCGATTTCGATATTATTTAATGGGGCCACCTAGAAAGTGTACCTTTATAATAATAATAATAATAACTTCACCGCAGGGCAGCTTATGGCGAGCTGTTGGGGAGTAGCGACCCCACGGACCCGAGTGCTCCCGGGGGAGGATTCTGTTCCTCATCTCCGGCTTGCCTTCACCGGCCGGTCGGAGTGAACACTGACGAGGAACAGTCCCCCACCTCTGTGCTTGCCTTGATTGGCCGGCCAGAGTGGAGTCGCGAGAGCTTTTCGCTCGGAGGGAGGATGTGAAGCATAAGTGGCGAGTTGGCCTACGTGTTTAAAGTCCAGGGACACCTCTCCCCCTCCAGCCACTTGCACCAACGTTGCCCTTCTCGTCGGCTATGTAATGCCGGCCTTTATGGGGGCCCGTTTAGTGAGTGGCGAGTCATCACCTGCCTATATATTTCCTAATGGGACGGAAGTGGCAGGTGCCGTAGTCCTAGCAATAGCCTCATTAACCATCCATTTAGAATACACATCCATAGCCTAGGTCAAGTAGTTTCCATTACTTAGCAATAGTCCTGTCACTTGGCGGAGACTGCCTTTGAGCCCATTTTCTAAGGATGGACTCACAGACAGACTCCAATAAGTGTCACCCATTACATTTATATTAAAAGCTCAAAAGGGCCTCTGCGCGTTGGACTTTTTGTCTCCGTGTACGCCTATAAAAAGGCCCGGGCTTAGCCCGTGTTAAAGAGCGACATAATAATAATAAGATTATAAATAAATATAGAGTATAATAATAATAAAAAAAAAAAAGTCACCGCTGACAGACGTCTTTTGAAAAATATTTTTACAAAATTAAATAAAAATACAGATTTATACCAATATTTACAGCTTTTACAATATAGAGGACTAACAAAACATACACCGCCTCTAAATAAACCAACCATGCCACGTAATCCAAAGAAATATGCAAACCAGATCAAAAACAAGAACAGCAGCGGAAGACCGACATAACGCACGCCCTCCACCGCCCGCCTCACCGACACCGAGCTCTTCGTCGGGGGATGTCTTTGTGACGCCTCCCGGCAGCTCGGCGAGCAGTGAGAGCGAGCCGCCGACACCTCCGCCGCCACCTCCACCAGCGCGACGGGGACGACGGCCACCGCCGACACGCTTGGGACCCACGGGACGCACCGCCCCGCCACGGGCCCCCGCTGCCGATGGTGTAGTGCGACGTATGCGATGGACTCGCACCATGAACGAGAACTGCATGCGCGCCTACTATAGGGCCACAGGAGGGGGAACTAACCTGACTGCATTCCGTGACAGGATGCTGTCTTTTTTTCAGGACCTTGAACCGACCGTGACCGTTAATAAACAACGACTAGCGGATCAAGTACGAGTTATTCAAACACACAAGTTTTTGAATGACTCTGTGCTTGAGCAGCTCCGCCTGGAGGGGCTTGCTACTCGTGCTGCTACTGCCTCGGCGCGGGATCAGCCCGGCATGTCTGCGCCGGTTGCGGGACCAACTCTGGCCCCCACACCGGTGTCGCCCCGTGTTGATCTCGGTGATGACGTCGTAGACTGTGCGAGTACTCAAGTAAGTTTTTTTTTTTTTTTTTTTTTTGTGATGAAGTAGAAGACGAGCAAGACCCTCTCCTGATGTTAAGAGATAACGGCTGCCCATAATCAGTACAGTGCTACCTAGGATTTCACAATTATGTGAAATTCTAGGAGCACTGCACCAACGCTTCTCACTCAAGAGTCATAAGATGTTAAGACTCTTTAGCCCAGTAATTTCACTAGCTACAGTGCCCTCCAACCGGAGCACAGTAATGCCCAGGCGAGTGAGCAACTGAGGAGAACTTTGGACGACGCGATTTTACGATATAGGTCTACACTGGAACCTAGGCCTCGATTACCCCGCCTACCCACGAATAAACGCAATTTAGCGCTAATGGGAGCCATGGATTCTTTACTGACCCCGTTACTACGGGACAGCCAAGATCTCACCGATACTCACTCAATTCTGTATTGTGGGGCCATTGCGGTATGCCAAGTGGCTCGGGTGAAGTTTCCCGACTTCAACCGATCCCCGAGGCCTACTGATAATGTTCCCGAATGGCAAAAACGGATTGAGCGACGTATCGGGTGGGCCAGGACTCTCATTGGCAAATTGATCTGTTTTAGAGCGGGCAACCAGCGCCCCAGAGTTATGCGCTTCGTAACTCAGGCTTTTGCTGGTACCGGCATTAGCTCTCGGGACTACATGGCCAATGCTACGGAGCGTATCGACTACTTTAAACAGAAAGTTTATGCGTGGGCAAGCCGTATTCGCCGCTACACGTGTAAACAGATACCAACAGAATCGCCTCTTCCAAAGTGACCAAAGGATGGTGTACAGAAGATGGGAGGAAACCGACCGTAGAGTGTGTGATGGGCAACTACCGGTTGCTACTACCATGACGAGTTTCTGGCGCAGCATCTGGTCGGTGCCCGTTGAACACTCTGAGAGTGACTGGATAAATGTTGTTGAACGTGAGTGTGAGGGCATCGAGACCATGGAGGACGTTACCATCAGTCCCCTGGACGTCCGTTGTGCAATCAGTTCGGCGCCAAACTGGAAAAGTCCTGGACCGGACGGGGTACACAATTTTTGGCTAAAATGGTTTCGGAGCTCACACTCGCGTCTGGCAACACAATTCCAAGAAGCTCTTGAGCTCGGCTCTCTTCCAGCTTTTATGACCACAGGTCAGACTATCCTGCTCCACAAATCTGGTAGTACCACGGAGCCCAAAAACTATAGACCGATCACATGCTTGCCTACCATCTACAAGCTCCTTACATCCATTCTGAGATCCAAAATAGATTCGCATATTGTTGCGAATAATGTTTTGGCACCTACTCAGAATGGATGTAGGGCTGGGTCTCGTGGTACTAAGGAGCTTCTCCTTATTGATACGACCATTTGCGAACAGGTCCGGCGAAATAGGGGGACTCTTACCGCTGCATGGATTGATTATAAGAAGGCCTATGACTCAGTGCCTCATACGTGGCTACGAAGGATTTTAGAGTTGTACAAAATTAATGCAACACTAAAATCCTTTTTAAGTATGTGTATGGGACAATGGGCTACAGTTCTTCTTCAACCAGGCGGCGGCGAAACTCTGTTCCAATCGCAGGACTTGATAAGGATCGAGCGAGGTATATTCCAGGGACACAGTTTGAGCCCATTGTGGTTCTGCCTGGCTCTGAATCCCCTCAGTACTCTACTGAGGAATTCAGGACAAGGCTATCGGCTTCGGAGAGAGGGTGAGGTTATTTCTCACCTGCTGTACATGGACGATCTCAAGCTCTTTGCAACAAAACGTCAAGACCTAACGGCACTACTTAATATCACGAACGATTTTAGTAGTGCCATTGGGATGGAGTTTGGTGTAGACAAGTGTGCGGCCGTTCATGTACAACGAGGTAGGGTTGTAAATTCAGAGAATATACAACTCTCTGAGACTATAACACTCAAATCTCTCTCTGAAATTGAAACCTACAAATACCTTGGTATGCCAGAGTTATTAGGTGTGGCTGACAGAGATATTAGGGAGTCGTTGAAGGAGCGTTTCTTATGTCGTTTGACAAAAGTTCTGAAAAGTCTTTTGTCCGGTGGCAATAAGGTTCGTGCTTTTAACGGTTGGGTGATGCCTTTGTTAACATACTCCTTTGGAATACTAAGATGGACTCAAACTGAACTAGATGCCTTGGACAGGAGGGTGCGTCAAATGCTTACGACATTTCGTATGCTACACCCACGCTCGTCTGTGATGAGGTTATACATTCCACGAAAGTGCGGGGGTCGAGGGTTTTTAAACGCTAAGAACCTACACAATCGTGAAGTGTGTAATCTCAGGGAATACTTCCTTAACAACGAGTGTGGGATTCATCGAGATGTGGTGGCAGTAGACAAAAACCTCACACCGCTCTCCTTTAGCAACGAGAACTGGCGAAAACCAGCGGTACTGAGCACTGAAGAACGCAGGGACATATGGAAGAGTAAGGAGCTGCACGGGCGCTTTTACCGGGCCCTCACAGGGGCTGATGTAAACTTGCTCGCGTCGGTGAACTGGCTACGTTTTGGAGACCTATTTGGGGAAACCGAGGGTTTTGCCTGTGCAATTGCAGATGAAGTTATCATGACGAACAACTACCGGAAGTATATCCTGAAGGACGGCACTGTTGACGTTTGTCGAGCCTGTCGCCGTCCCGGAGAGTCACTCAGGCATATAACTTCCGGTTGTTCTCATCTTGCTAACACCGAGTATTTGCACAGGCACAACTTAGTAGCCAGAATCATTCATCAGCAACTTGCTCTTCGATATGGCCTTGTTGACTCTGAAGTGCCGTATTATAAGTACACACCCTTACCAGTTCTCGAAAATGGTCGTGCTACGCTCTATTGGGATCGATCTATTATCACGGACAGGACTATTGTCGCCAATAAGCCTGACATCGTGGTGGTAGATCGATCTCAACGCCGCGCAGTGCTCATCGACATCACCGTCCCCCATGATGAGAATCTCGTGAAAGCTGAGAAGGATAAGCTGAGCAAGTACCTTGACTTAGCGCACGAGATTACCGCCATGTGGGACGTTGATTCGACGATCATTGTTCCGATAGTCGTGTCGGTGAACGGTCTAATAGCAAAGAGCCTCGACCAACATCTCGAGAGGCTCGCGCTAGACGGTTGGATCAAGGGCCTGATACAGAAGGCGGTAATCCTTGACACGGCACGCATTGTCCGGAGGTTCCTCACCCTGCGGCCCTGACCGCCGGCAGCTTGGGCTCTGGCCCCGCTGACGGCGGGTTTTCTTCTAGATTAAGTTTTTTACAATGTTTTTAGTTTTTGTATATATTATTTTTTTTAAAAATATTGTAAAAAATTTAGTTTAAGATTGTATATAAATAAAGAGAATAATAATAATAACCGCAGGGCAGCTCATGACGAGCTGTTGGGGAGTAGCGACCCCACGGACCCGAGCGCCGCAGGGCAGCTTATGGCGAGCTGTTGGGGAGTAGCGACCCCACGGACCCGAGCGCCGCAGGGCAGCTTATGGCGAGCTGTTGGGGAGTAGCGACCCCACGGACCCGAGTGCTCCCGGGGGAGGATTCTGTTCCTCATCTCTGGCTTGCCTTCACCGGCCGGCCGGAGTGAACACTGACGAGGAACAGTCCCCCACCTCTGTGCTTGCCTTGATTGGCCGGCCAGAGTGGAGTCGCGAGAGCTTTTCGCTCGGAGGGAGGATGTGAAGCATAAGTGGCGAGTTGGCCTACGTGTTTAAAGTCCAGGGACACCTCTCCCCCTCCAGCCACTTACACCAACGTTGCCCTTCTCGTCGGCTATGTAATGCCGGCCTTTATGGGGGCCCGTTTAGTGAGTGGCGAGTCATCACCTGCCTATATATTTCCTAATACTAGGATAATACAACATATGCGCAAACCAACAGACGAAAAACCCGTCAAAGCTGCTGTTATTGTCTTCGACAAAAATGCCCAAATAGTAGCAGACCCCACGCTTACAAACCAAAATATTGCCTTCTCTCTAATTAAATCGAACGATTGGGAACTTGCTGTGCTGTCAGTCTACTTTGAGGAACACGAACCTCTAGAACCCTACCTTCGTCATGTGGATAATATACTGGCACAAATAAAAACCAAGAATATAATTATAGGTGGCGATGTCAATGCATGGAGCCCATGGTGGGGAAGTGAAAGAGAAAATCGCAGGGGAGCCGAGTTAGTCTCGTACATTGAAGAAAAAGGCCTGTTCATTGTGAATGAAGGAGACAAACCAACCTTTGAAGTAATTAGGAATGACAAAGTCTATAAAAGCAGAGTGGATATTACATGTTGCAGCGAAGAACTACTGACAAAGGTAGATCAATGGTATGTGGATGACGCGGTAACTGGCTCCGACCACAATGCTATCTCCTTTAACCTAAAGCTAAGAAAAACAACACATAATTCTGACCATATTAAGACAACACGCAAATATAATACAAAAAAAGCAAAATGGGGAGAATTCACTGACAAATTAACACATATGTTTGAAGAAAAGAACTTAATCTCTGAACAAATAAAGGAAATACAGAATACAATAGATTTAGAAAACCAAGTAGAAAAGTATACAGAAACAATAATAGAAGTGTGCGAAATGACAATACCAAAGAAAAAATTTGGAACGAAATTTCAACTACCATGGTGGAACGATGACATACAAAACAAAAAGATAGATATGCTAAGAAAAAAAAGACGAATTAGATGTGCAGCTCCAACTAGGAGAAAATATGTAATTAAAGACTATCTAGAAGCAAAAAATATATATGAAGAAGAAGCAATAAGACTGCAAACTCAGGGATGGAAAGATTACTGTACAAAACAAAAAAGTGAGAGCATGTGGGACGGAATATACCGCGTCATTAAAAATACATCAAAAAAAAAAGAAGATGTTCTTCTGGTAGACAACGGAAAAGTACAAAATCCGGAGGAATCAGCCAAGTTACTTCTGAACACTTTCTTTCCCGACGACGATACAGACGAAGATCTTCCAATACATAAGGAAATAAGGAAAAGTCTAGAATATGAACCAGAAAACGATTATGATGATCCTCCATTCACAATGGATGAAGTCATGGCTGCTACGACAGACTTCAACGAAAAAAAGGCACCAGGGGCAGATGGGCTAACAGCCGATATTTGCAAAAGAGCAATAACAGTAAACAGAAATCTGTTTCAGGATATCGTAAATAAATGTCTTCAACTAAGATACTTTCCTCGACAGTGGAAAACGGCAGAAGTAATAATATTGAGGAAACCCGGCAAAGATGACTATACAAAGGCGAAATCATACCGACCTATTGGACTGCTGTCGGTCATGGGAAAAATAGTCGAAAAAATGCTAGTACGGAGGTTGCGCTGGCATCTCTTGCCAAAATGTAACCCCCGACAATATGGTTTTGTGCCTCAACGTTCGACCGAGGACGCCCTCTATGACCTGGTAAACCACATTCGACAGGAAATGAAAGGCAAAAACTTGGTAGTACTGATATCACTGGACATAGAGGGTGCATTCGACAGTGCGTGGTGGCCAGCGATACGAAACCAACTTAGAGAAAAGAGATGTCCGCGAAACCTCCAAGGTATCGTCGATAGTTACTTAAACGAAAGACAAGTAAGAGTTAAATATGCCGGTCAAACTTGTACCAAACAGAACACAAAAGGGTGTGTACAGGGTTCAATAGGAGGTCCTACATTCTGGAACCTCCTATTGGACCCTTTACTAGAAATGCTGGAAACAGAAAATACCTACTGCCAAGCCTTCGCCGACGACGTTGCACTGGTGTTCTCTGAAAGTACTGCACTGGATCTGGAACATAAAATAAATTTATCATTAGACAAAATATATAAATGGGGGGAAGAAAACAAGTTAAAATTTGCACCTCATAAAACCTTTGCAATGTTACTAACAAGAAAGAACAAATTTGATACACCAAGGATAAAAATGGGAGGAAAAGATATAAAATTAGTAGAGGAAATAAAAATATTAGGACTTATAATAGATAAAAAGCTTACCTTTAAAAAGCATATAGAGAACACCTGCAAAAAAGCGGCAAATATATATCATCAGCTCGCAAAAGCAGCCAAAGTAACATGGGGATTAAATCCGGAAATTACAAAAACGATATATCTGGCAGTAATTGAACCAATAATGCTATATGCAGCTAGCGTATGGAGTCAAGCAATAACTAAAAAAACCTACAAAAAGAAATTAGATAGCATACAACGAGGCTTCGCATTAAAGATCTGTCGAGCGTACAGGACGACATCACTGCATGCAGCATTACTGGTCTCTGGATTACTACCAATTGACATGAGGGTCTTAGAAGCCGCACACATTTATGAGGCAAAAAGAGGCAAACCACAGACAGACTTTATAGCAGACCGAGAGCTGGAAGTCAAGGAAAGCTTTACAAACGGCTGTCATCCATCGCGGAATAAGACAATCAAATATGACAGTATAGACAATTGGGATGCGACAACACTAGAAGAAAAGAAAATTGGTGGGCTTTTGGTGTTTACAGATGGAAGCAAAATAGAAGGTAAGGTAGGAGCAGCGCTTTCATGGTGGAGAAATGGAAAAGAAATAAAGAAAAATAAATTTAAACTGGAGAAATTTTGTACGGTTTTCCAGGCGGAGCTTTATGCACTATATCAGGCTACGGAACAGGCTACAAAAGAAAATGAAAATATAGTAACAGTTTTCAGTGACTCACGATCGTCACTGGAATTGCTACAAGACTACAACACGTTCCACCCTCTAGCAAGTGCTATAAAGCGAAACCTGAGGCGTCTGGAAGACCAAGGCAAGAAAATAAATCTATATTGGATAAAGGCCCATGTGGGAATAGAAGGCAATGAACGAGCCGATGAATTAGCTAAAGAAGCAGCACTTAAACTCACAACCACTGCACACTATGATAAATGTCCAATATCATATATAAAGAGAGAACTGAGGAATAGGACGATAAACAATTGGCAGAAAAGATATGAAGAAGGTACCACAGCTAGTCTTACCAAAATATATTTCCCCAACGTTCTCGATGCTCATAAAACCTTAAGAAAGATAACAATTAATTATATCTTAATGCAAATACTCACAGGCCACGGAGCATTTTCACAGTATCTACATAGATTTAAATTAAAAGCTACACCGGAGTGTATCTGCGACCCAAGCAAAGAAGAAAGCCCAATACACCTAATTACAGAATGCCCCAAATATTCAAGCCTACGAACAGATTTAGAAACAAAATACGGGAAAAAAATTGAAAATAATAACTTAACAGAATGGATTAAGGAAAAAGAAACTAGAAATGAATTTATAAATTTTTTAGAAAAAATAACATCAGATTGCATATATATAAATAAGTAAAGTAACAACATAATATCACTAAAACATCGAAAGAAACATTAGACTAGATTACACTTTTGATACAATTTACAAAAACTTAGAACTATATAGGAACAAATTGTAAAAATAAACAATGTAAACCAGGAAAACACATACTTTAGGTATAAAACATACATAATATGTATAAGTATATAAAGCAATACTCAAAGTAGTATATGAACACATAAATATAATAAGTAGTACATATAAATCTGTATATAAATATATTTGAATATATATTTGGATATACAGTAATTACAATGCATAAAATATTTTCATTAGTATGTCTACCTACAAAAACATAAGAAAGGAGTAAATAAATATAAGACTATAGTGATTGTGGATTTGTACATAGCATACAAAATCAAGTGGAAATAGTGGGGTATATGAAAACACAATATTGATTATTGTGTTAGTATAAACCACTAAGACTGCAGACTATAGTTGAAGAATAACATTTTTGAACCTTACTTATGTACCTACTTGAGCTAAGTACCTACTAAACATCAATAATATTAAAACAGGCTATAAATGTATGTAAAGACTAACGATTGTACTGTATGATGTATATCAATGTAATTTCGACTTTTTCAAAAAAAAAAAAAAAGTATCTAAAACAGGTAATGATTTAAATTTAAAATTATAATAATGGAACATATACTTATAAGAACACTATATTATACTAAATATAAGCACAACAAAATGTAACATATAATTACCAAAATACTCGGACGACTGTAGTCTGGGGATTATTGTGGAAACAAATAAATAAAAAAAAAAAAAAAATATATTTCCTAATGGGACGGAAGTGGCAGGTGCCGTAGTCCTAGCAATAGCCTCATTAAACATCCATTTAGAATGCACATCCATAGCCTAGTTCAAGTAGTTTCCATTAATTAGCAATAGTCCTGTCACTTGGCGGAGACTGTCTTTGAGCCCATTTTCTATGGATGGACTCACAGACAGACTCCAATAAGTGTCACCCATTACATTTATATTAAAAGCTCAAAAGGGCCTCTGCGCGTTGGACTTTTTTGTCTCCGTGCACGCCTATAAAAAGGCCCGGGGTAAGCCCGTGTTTAAGAGCGATAATAATAAAAAAAAAAAAAAAAAAAGTCACCGCTGACAGACGTCTTTTGAAAAATATTTTTACAAAATTAAATAAAAATACAGATTTATACCAATATTTACAGCTTTTACAATATAGAGGACTAACAAAACATACACCGCCTCTAAATAAACCAACCATGCCACGTAATCCAAAGAAATATGCAAACCAGATCAAAAACAAGAACAGCAGCGGAAGACCGACATAACGCACGCCCTCCACCGCCCGCCTCACCGACACCGAGCTCTTCGTCGGGGGATGTCTTTGTGACGCCTCCCGGCAGCTCGGCGAGCAGTGAGAGCGAGCCGCCGACACCTCCGCCGCCACCTCCACCAGCGCGACGGGGACGACGGCCACCGCCGACACGCTTGGGACCCACGGGACGCACCGCCCCGCCACGGGCCCCCGCTGCCGATGGTGTAGTGCGACGTATGCGATGGACTCGCACCATGAACGAGAACTGCATGCGCGCCTACTATAGGGCCACAGGAGGGGGAACTAACCTGACTGCATTCCGTGACAGGATGCTGTCTTTTTTTCAGGACCTTGAACCGACCGTGACCGTTAATAAACAACGACTAGCGGATCAAGTACGAGTTATTCAAACACACAAGTTTTTGAATGACTCTGTGCTTGAGCAGCTCCGCCTGGAGGGGCTTGCTACTCGTGCTGCTACTGCCTCGGCGCGGGATCAGCCCGGCATGTCTGCGCCGGTTGCGGGACCAACTCTGGCCCCCACACCGGTGTCGCCCCGTGTTGATCTCGGTGATGACGTCGTAGACTGTGCGAGTACTCAAGTAAGTCCCCAGGCGAGTGAGCAACTGAGGAGAACTTTGGACGACGCGATTTTACGATATAGGTCTACACTGGAACCTAGGCCTCGATTACCCCGCCTACCCACGAATAAACGCAATTTAGCGCTAATGGGAGCCATGGATTCTTTACTGACCCCGTTACTACGGGACAGCCAAGATCTCACCGATACTCACTCAATTCTGTATTGTGGGGCCATTGCGGTATGCCAAGTGGCTCGGGTGAAGTTTCCCGACTTCAACCGATCCCCGAGGCCTACTGATAATGTTCCCGAATGGCAAAAACGGATTGAGCGACGTATCGGGTGGGCCAGGACTCATTGGCAAATTGATCTGTTTTAGAGCGGGCAACCAGCGCCCCAGAGTTATGCGCTTCGTAACTCAGGCTTTTGCTGGTACCGGCATTAGCTCTCGGGACTACATGGCCAATGCTACGGAGCGTATCGACTACTTTAAACAGAAAGTTTATGCGTGGGCAAGCCGTATTCGCCGCTACAAGGAACGTGTAAACAGATACCAACAGAATCGCCTCTTCCAAAGTGACCAAAGGATGGTGTACAGAAGATGGGAGGAAACCGACCGTAGAGTGTGTGATGGGCAACTACCGGATGCTACTACCATGACGAGTTTCTGGCGCAGCATCTGGTCGGTGCCCGTTGAACACTCTGAGAGTGACTGGATAAATGTTGTTGAACGTGAGTGTGAGGGCATCGAGACCATGGAGGACGTTACCATCAGTCCCCTGGACGTCCGTTGTGCAATCAGTTCGGCGCCAAACTGGAAAAGTCCTGGACCGGACGGGGTACACAATTTTTGGCTAAAATGGTTTCGGAGCTCACACTCGCGTCTGGCAACACAATTCCAAGAAGCTCTTGAGCTCGGCTCTCTTCCAGCTTTTATGACCACAGGTCAGACTATCCTGCTCCACAAATCTGGTAGTACCACGGAGCCCAAAAACTATAGACCGATCACATGCTTGCCTACCATCTACAAGCTCCTTACATCCATTCTGAGATCCAAAATAGATTCGCATATTGTTGCGAATAATGTTTTGGCACCTACTCAGAATGGATGTAGGGCTGGGTCTCGTGGTACTAAGGAGCTTCTCCTTATTGATACGACCATTTGCGAACAGGTCCGGCGAAATAGGGGGACTCTTACCGCTGCATGGATTGATTATAAGAAGGCCTATGACTCAGTGCCTCATACGTGGCTACGAAGGATTTTAGAGTTGTACAAAATTAATGCAACACTAAAATCCTTTTTAAGTATGTGTATGGGACAATGGGCTACAGTTCTTCTTCAACCAGGCGGCGGCGAAACTCTGTTCCAATCGCAGGACTTGATAAGGATCGAGCGAGGTATATTCCAGGGAGACAGTTTGAGCCCATTGTGGTTCTGCCTGGCTCTGAATCCCCTCAGTACTCTACTGAGGAATTCAGGACAAGGCTATCGGCTTCGGAGAGAGGGTGAGGTTATTTCTCACCTGCTGTACATGGACGATCTCAAGCTCTTTGCAACAAAACGTCAAGACCTAACGGCACTACTTAATATCACGAACGATTTTAGTAGTGCCATTGGGATGGAGTTTGGTGTAGACAAGTGTGCGGCCGTTCATGTACAACGAGGTAGGGTTGTAAATTCAGAGAATATACAACTCTCTGAGACTATAACACTCAAATCTCTCTCTGAAATTGAAACCTACAAATACCTTGGTATGCCAGAGTTATTAGGTGTGGCTGACAGAGATATTAGGGAGTCGTTGAAGGAGCGTTTCTTATGTCGTTTGACAAAAGTTCTGAAAAGTCTTTTGTCCGGTGGCAATAAGGTTCGTGCTTTTAACGGTTGGGTGATGCCTTTGTTAACATACTCCTTTGGAATACTAAGATGGACTCAAACTGAACTAGATGCCTTGGACAGGAGGGTGCGTCAAATGCTTACGACATTTCGTATGCTACACCCACGCTCGTCTGTGATGAGGTTATACATTCCACGAAAGTGCGGGGGTCGAGGGTTTTTAAACGCTAAGAACCTACACAATCGTGAAGTGTGTAATCTCAGGGAATACTTCCTTAACAACGAGTGTGGGATTCATCGAGATGTGGTGGCAGTAGACAAAAACCTCACACCGCTCTCCTTTAGCAACGAGAACTGGCGAAAACCAGCGGTACTGAGCACTGAAGAACGCAGGGACATATGGAAGAGTAAGGAGCTGCACGGGCGCTTTTACCGGGCCCTCACAGGGGCTGATGTAAACTTGCTCGCGTCGGTGAACTGGCTACGTTTTGGAGACCTATTTGGGGAAACCGAGGGTTTTGCCTGTGCAATTGCAGATGAAGTTATCATGACGAACAACTACCGGAAGTATATCCTGAAGGACGGCACTGTTGACGTTTGTCGAGCCTGTCGCCGTCCCGGAGAGTCACTCAGGCATATAACTTCCGGTTGTTCTCATCTTGCTAACACCGAGTATTTGCACAGGCACAACTTAGTAGCCAGAATCATTCATCAGCAACTTGCTCTTCGATATGGCCTTGTTGACTCTGAAGTGCCGTATTATAAGTACACGCCCTTACCAGTTCTCGAAAATGGTCGTGCTACGCTCTATTGGGATCGATCTATTATCACGGACAGGACTATTGTCGCCAATAAGCCTGACATCGTGGTGGTAGATCGATCTCAACGCCGCGCAGTGCTCATCGACATCACCGTCCCCCATGATGAGAATCTCGTGAAAGCTGAGAAGGATAAGCTGAGCAAGTACCTTGACTTAGCGCACGAGATTACCGCCATGTGGGACGTTGATTCGACGATCATTGTTCCGATAGTCGTGTCGGTGAACGGTCTAATAGCAAAGAGCCTCGACCAACATCTCGAGAGGCTCGCGCTAGACGGTTGGATCAAGGGCCTGATACAGAAGGCGGTAATCCTTGACACGGCACGCATTGTCCGGAGGTTCCTCACCCTGCGGCCCTGACCGCCGGCAGCTTGGGCTCTGGCCCCGCTGACGGCGGGTTTTCTTCTAGATTAAGTTTTTTACAATGTTTTTAGTTTTTGTATATATTATTTTTTTTAAAAATATTTTAAAAAATTTAGTTTAAGATTGTATATAAATAAAGAGAATAATAATAATAAATCATTTATTTCAGGCAATAGTACACTGCCACAGACGCAGTGTACCAGAGGCCCATATCATACCTTACAGACTAACATACATAAAATTATGAATAACTAGCTGCGCCCAGCGGTTTTACCCGCTGTAGGTACTGTAGCCTATGTGTTATTCCAGGGTCTAAGCTATATCTATACAAAATTTCAGTTTTTTTTTTTTTTATACGAGATAGGCCTACGTTTGACCACATCCCACCTGATGGAAAGTGAAAATGCGGTCGACGATGAATCACGTAAGATGCCTAGAAAGGTACCTATTCACTCGTGTCTTGAAGATACCCAAGTTGTACCGCTCGGGAAACACGGAACACGGCTTTCAGTTCATTCGGTACACCCGTTTAGGCGTGAAATAGTAACAAACATACCTACATCCAGACATCCATACATTCTTACAAACTTTGGCGTTTATTATATTAGTAAGAAGTAAGATAATAATATTATGAATTATGAAACTTTCCTCATTTTTAACCTACGCAGAAAAGCAGGAGGCTTCTCAATTCGACCGTAGGTATATTTCTTATTTTTGAAGTCTATTAAAAAACACCAGACCTTCATAAATTTTGGCAACAATAAAACTGTTTTACTGTTTATAGGATCGCATATTTCTTGACTGTTGACAGTCAGTACTTAAGATACGAGACAAAGGTTATCTCTTACTGTCAACAGTACGATGGTATCGGGTACGTACAAGCCACCAATTCTAACTATGCGGAAAATTGCGTATCTAATAATACTGACACATTGACCAATTTTAGAACATTCTACATTGAATGTAGAAAGGGCGATATGGAACTAATTAATGGACATTGATTTTCGTAATGAGGTGATTCGGCAGAGAGAACCAGAGTTACCGACATAGCCGAAAGCCAAAAGGATCAGCAAGTTGAAGTGGCAATGGGCTGGTCACATTTGCCGCAGAACCGACAACCGATGGGGTACACGTGTTCTAGAGTGGAGACCGCAAATGTAGTGTAGGGCGTCCTTGGGCGAGATGGGGTGGGAAGCGGGTGGAGGAGGAAGACAGAGGACCGAGTTGAATGGCGTGCCTATGTCCAGCAGTGGACTAACGTGGGCTGATGATGATTTTAATTGTTGCCGTTAAAGCCCGAAGTGCGGCTACACCTTTTTTACCAAGGAAACATGCGTTACGCATCGTCCCCCTTGCCGCAGGGCGGAATGTGGAGCTCCCGCCGAAGATGGCCGCGGCGGGGATACCCACTAGAAAACCCGTGGGTATTCTGTGGGACGCCATCTCGGGGCAGAGGGTACGCCGAAGCACTCATCCACGGACAGTGCTGCTACCTACCTAGGTTAAGCCAGCTATTGATGAGAATTGAATAAAAATATATAGATATTTCATGAATAAATATAATTTCTGTATTACATACTTACATGTTACAATGCGTATTTGTACCTAATTGAAATTATAACTTATAAAAATTCCTCGCATTCCCATTAGCACCGTCTTGTTCAAACATTTTACCAAACAACGACGAATACAATTCATTTCTACTCTCATCATTCCACGACAAACTTTGTTCGGGCCCCATATAATTAACTAGCTGATTGTGTACTACATATTTAATTTTCCTTCCTTTAGTTGCTTTAGTGTCCACCTTTCTTTTCATTTTGCTACGCATTTGCTGTAATGCTATCCATTGACGACTTAACTGCACTGGATCTGATATATCAGCTGACTTGCATTCTATTAATTCACGTAACAACTGGTGATAGAAGTCACTATCGTCAAAAATCTCAGGTATATATTCGTCATCATCTTTTCTACTCCTTGTAACGGGATTTAGGTCTGACTGATCATTCTCTTCTTCGGGCTTTTTGTAGCCAATTATATCAAAATCAGATCTTTTCAACTGTGTCCGTCTTACAAGCTTCTCCCTGTCAGAAAGTATGTATGAAATCTGTTGTAAAATTGTATTAGTTGGTGTGTTTTTGATGTTTGCTGTAGCTAACCGTGTTTTGTCATTCCATTTTTGAATCGAAGTATCTCTGAAAGATTTGAAAGCTTTGTGTGTGGAGGATAATTCTGATTCATACTCTTCCAGTTTACGTTTCTTTGTGACCTCTTTGGTTTTCACCTCTTTTGATTTAAAAGTTTTTTCTTCGTGATCTGATTCTGGTTCTGTATCTGAAGGTATCTCCTCATTGTCTGTGTCGCTTGGTATTTCTTCATCACTCTCTTCTTTCTTCTGAGAGTTATCTTGTTTGTCAGCCTTTTTGGTGGATAAACTCTTTGTTTCTGGGTATTTCTTGAACAGCATGCTTTGAAGGGTCAGCAATCTGGAACAGATAGAGTTGAATGTGAAATAAGAACAAGTAAATATGGTGTTTTAAGTTAGTAGTTGTTTTTTTTTTTTAATATTTCAGGATGTTTCACACAGCGCCACCTAACCCCAAACTAAGCAACTTAATGCTTGTATTATGGTGGTTAGGATAACGGATATAATACTTATATACTTTTCTTTTGTAAATACATACTTATAATAGATATTGAAAACACCCAGACCAGAAATAAATATCTGTGGATTACACAAACATTTGTCCCATGCGGGAATCCAACCCGCAACCTTCTGCGTTGCAGGCGGGTATTATCCCACCGCGCCACAGAGGTCGTCTAATAAGTGTTTAGATAAGTGATTAGAGAGAATACCTATTGTAATTGACTAGTTTCATTATGAAGTTAAATTCCTAACTAAATGAAGGATGGAAATCCATAGTTGTAGGTAGAGACATTTGGAGGTAGGGTAGGGAAGCTTTTAGCCTGTACTGGGATTTGGTACCCTTATATTTTAATTATACTTTTTAACTATCTATAATATACCAAATTTCCAATACGCAGTATTTTCAGAGTATAAGGTTGGACAAACTTAGTATTTTTATTTTCTTCATACTTACTTATCTAAAACATTAGCCACATTAGCTTTAGTAGCATTACTTTCTTCAACTAAATCATTATTTTCCTTCAGTTCCTCAAATGTATTGAATATAGGCATCTGATTAGCCGTGTTCATACATCTCTGTAGATGTATTCTCATTTCCAACAGCCCTTCCCACACTAACAGCTGGTTACGAACACTGGCCCCTTTCTTCGCTTCTTCCGAGACATTTTGTTTCTTCACATGTTCAAAGCTTTCTTTCATTGGTTGTTCCATTTCACTTATGTCAACGCCTTTACCGTCTTCTTCTTCATCTTCACCTGATTCTTCATCATCATCATTTTTTATATCACCTTTTTGAAACTTGGTGATGCTGTAATCATCGCTCTCACCACCATCAGAGTCGAAATCTTCCGAATCTGTCTCGGTTTGACTTTTTGTGGGTATTTTGATGTCATTGTCCGAATCTGAGTCTGCCGCAGCGATGCTTTTCTTAATTTTTAACAATAAATCTTCGGTATATTGTTCGGAATTACTTTTTGTTGGTAGTTTTATGTCATTATCTGAAAGATCATCGTCCGAGCTGGCTAAACCCTCCGAGTCAGATTGTTCCAATTCTTTCTTAGAAACAACTTGTCCTGCATACTTTTTACTTACTTCACATAATAAATTTACGTTCCTTTTCCTAAAATCGCTGATAGCAGCCTCGTCTTCGCTTTCAGAGTCCAAATCAACACGTGAGACAGTTTGAGGTTTGGTTCCAAACACTTGATCATCTTCAATGTCTGCTCGAGGTTTCACCGTCAATGCGTCGGCTATACGATCCGATAGCGTAGGTTTCGTACTTCCCTTTTTCTTCAATTTCATAGTTACAGAGTTTAAGTAACTTTATTAAATTAAAATCAAATCTGAAAACACGACACAAAATGCAACGTGCTTTTGACAGCTCACTAAGGAAGATGACAAATGACACAATAGATTTTTGACATTTACGATTACACAGTACTTTTACTTTATAAACGTAGCACAGCCTTGTATGTGGCTCATTCTCATGGAATCGATTCTCATCGTCACCTTCATGGCAATTCTTATTTATTGCTTATTTGTAATGTTTATGTATAATATTGTATAGAGCTGGATAACACGAGTAAACTTTTATATAAATGAATTAAATCGTACGTTTCATTTCGAAGAAAAACAGTTTTGAAATTTTCGACGCCACGAAAGTGATTCCGTCATTATTTTTTCAAAACTTTTTCAAGTAAAACCCTTTTAAAAGACTAAATCTACCAAAAATGTACAATAAAACGTCATTCTACGTAACAACAAACCTCACTACAGAAGAAAATATGCGTAATTTGAGATATTACTTTACCTTTCACTTTACTTTTTTATTAGTCAGAAATTTGGTATGTATGTATTAAAAGCCTATCATTACAGATAAAGTACTTTTTAGTTGGTAAAAGGCCCTTTCAAAAGAAAAAAATACAAAAAAATCATTTACGTGGCTTAAAAATCACCTTCATGGTAAAAAACGCTATGAAGGTGATGCCACGCTGGTGACGAAAATATCCCTTTTTGGTGAAATGCTGGAAAGTTTAGGTATAATGTATAAAATTAAATACTACATCTTTATCTCACAAATTTTGGCATTTCGAAAAGCTAGCTTTGATTTAAATAACTAAAATACAATGCATAAAAATGTTGTCCATGCAAGTGATCGGTACACCCATGAATAAATTAAAACTTAGCAATTATATTTTTTCCCACGGCTCGATAAGTCCTAGATCCTACTTCTACGATTGCAGAACATGGCCATCATCGAAATGAATCGAACTCTGTATTGGATTGTTGATGTTGTGTTTAACAGCAGCCGTTAAACTACGCAAATTTAAAGCACCTAAAATCGTGTGACCGCCACATTATGTCATTTTATATTCAAAATAATAATGAAAGGCTTTTTTTAGACTGTACACCGTAAAGTGTATTTGTATGCGAAAATTTTGGTATATGTTATATACAGATACACCGAAATTTGTTAAAGTAGTGCCCAAATGTTTCACTGCAACGGAAAGTGTGACACCATGAGAATACGAAAAATAGCCCCGTTTTTGACCTTTCATGTTAAATTTTAGTATTATTTTTTGCGTCTATTATGACAATCTTTATTTATTTTGTAGCTTAATATATGTTTTATCCATCTATACAAAATTCATGTCTCTTTCTTTAACCGTTTAGGAAATATAACCGCGTGACCATCAAATTTGAGCTAAAATGAGAATGAGCCATAAATCAAAAGTAAAAAATTCAAAAAAACATATTATGTCATGATGAATACTTTAATGCGCCGATTCTTTGCACGATTAATAATCCAAAAAAATCCAAGCAGGATACCTATATTTCTTCTGAAGGCAAATTAAATTGTGTTTTCTTATAAAAAATAATATTGTTTTCGGTTTTTACGGCTCGAACCAGAAAATACTAAGCACAGCACTAAGCAGTAAAGAAATTGGCGCGAAAGTTGACAGTTTGTAGTTGTGATAGATCCGTGTTTATCGCGAAAATTATTTACGTGTGGAATTTCTACGATAATTAAGCACCGTTCAGGGTTTTAATCATGACTAGAAGAACCAAAAAAGTTCTTCCGCCAGCTGTTACTTGGCTTAGTGAGCAAATTGTGGACCCAAACTGTTTATCAAATTCCTTTAGACACTTCGAGTAAGTTAACCTTAAATGTATATAAATTATTTTAATTTAGAACAGTTTAGAATCGTAATACTTGACTCATATCATTGCACACTTTTGACTTAATTAACGATAACAAACACACACAAGACATTTTTATCAAGAATATTTTTTTTATTGCTACAGTACTTCGCTTCTATAGATTAAAACTACGTAAGACGTAATGTATCAGAAGGAAAAACTTGTACAGGTTAAGCACAATAGGTTAAAAAGAAATCCGATTTATCAACTCTATTCCACATATTTGGTGCTACTACACTGACAAGTTCCAAACTAAGCAACCAACATTGTACATACCTCCGCAACAAAATTGTAAATGAAGCAATTATGTTTCAGGAAGTTCCAGTTTCAAAGTATAACAGCATCGATCGGCGATTTTGTTTTAATATCAAATGCTGACGCTGCAGAACCAGACACCGAGGATGGGTGTGACGCGGCGCGAATCGTGTCACTGTATGAAGACAGCACTAATAAGAACGACCCGTTCAGAGCTAAAGTGCAGTGGTATTCCAAACCTGGAGACTTGCCGGACTGGTTTAAAGTTGATTCCGTTACATTTTTGGATAAAGAGGTATGGTGATTTAATAATAATGTTTTTTAGTTTGTAGTCTAGAAGGCATAATATACCTAACCTTTTGTTACATTACATTATATTTTAGTTGTTTTACTTCAACAAATAGGTATTACTTTTACTGTGAATGTAAATGTTACATTCAAATATTTCAGGTAATAGAAGACCACAGACCTTTCAACACAGATGTGTCAATAGAAACATTCTACAAAAAGTGCTCAATCAATTTCACATACACAAAAGATACTGATCACTTCATCACAGCCCCGTACAATTACATATGTAGGTACCGCCTCCTATCTATGACCAAACGCAAAATAAATATTGAACCAGTTATGGAAGAGGAACGGAGAGCCATACAGCTACTCAAGACCCCAGCCAAAGCCATTTCCTCTCCGAGATCTAAAACTCCTACAAGTTTAGTCAAAAGAATGGGCCGAGTTTCACTGTCCGAACAAAACTGGAGCATATCCAAAACTGAAGGAACAAAACTACTTTTGAAGAAGGCAATATTAACTGATAAGATAGAGAAAGATACACCAAAGAAAACCCCTCGAAATTCTATATCTGACACCCCAAAACGAAATAGGAGTATCAGTAGGAGTAATTTAGAGGACATAGTAAGTATGGAGCTGAAAAAGACTTCCGATGAAGAATTTCCTACTCTAATCATCAGACAGAATGCTACACCTAAAGGAACTACAACACCAAAACGCACGCTATCAACTAGAATGAGCGACAAAGCACTGGAAAAGGAGCTAAAAGAAAATTCTGGTGATGAACTACCAACTTTAATCATCAAGCAGAAAGCTACACCAAAACGAAGACCATCAACGAATAGTAGTATCTTTAACGAAGAAAAGACACCAAGATCAGCAAGAACTAAGAAAATCAATTATGTAGAAGAAGAAATATCTCCAGTCAAAAGGACTCCAAGAAGGGGAAGGAATGCTTCAGAAAGTGATAATGAATTTAGGCCAACAACACCTGTAAGAGCTCTTCAACTAGAAGTTACAAAAACTTTAAGAAGATCTAGGAGAATGTCAGTTAACGAGGAGACTAGTCCAGTTAAAAGAACTCCTAGAAACATAAGGAAGGCTTCAGAAAGTGATGATGAATTCCGACCAAAGACACCTTTAAGAACTCTTCAACTAGATGATACAAAGAAATCTCAAAGAAGAACCAGGAGAATGTCAGTTAACGAGGAGACTAGTCCAGTTAAAAGAACTAGAAACATAAGGAAAGCTTCAGAAAGTGATAATGAATTTAGGCCAACAACACCTGTAAGAGCTCTTCAACTAGAAGTTACAAAAACTCCAAGAAGATCTAGGAGAATGTCAGTTAATGAGGAGACTAGTCCAACTAAAAGAACTAGAAACATAAGGAAAGCTTCAGAAAGTGATGATGAATTTAGACCAAAGACACCTTTAAGAGCTCTTCAACTAGAAGTTAATAAAACTCAAAGAAGATCTAGGAGTATGTCAGTTAACGAGGAGACTAGTCCAGTTAAAAGAACTCCTAGAAACATAAGGAAAGCTTCAGAAAGTGATAATGAATTAAGACCAACTACACCTGTAAGAGCTCTTCAACTAGATGACACAAAGAAATCTCAAAGAACCAGGAGAATGTCAGTTAACGAGGAGGCTACTCCAGTTAAAAGAACTCCTAGAAACATAAGGAAAGCTTCAGAAAGTGATGATGAATTCCGACCAAAGACACCTTTAAGAGCTATTCAACTAGATGACACAAAGAAATCTCAAAGAAGAACCAGGAGAATGTCAGTTGACGAGGAGGCTACTCCAGTTAAAAGAACTCCTAGAAACATAAGGAAAGTTTCGGAAAGTGATGATGAATTCCGACCAAAGACACCTTTAAGAGCTCTTCAGCTAGATACAAATAAAACCCCGAGGAAATCAAGGAGGATGTCGGAATATGATGAACGACCAGTGCCGAGTACACCAAAGACGCCAAAAACACCAAGAACTCCCAGGAGTGTGTCGAGGAAGATAATTAGCCAGCTGACACCGAGTTTGCGGGAGAGAGCTCACTCTATTGATCAAAATGGCAGTAAGTTACAAACATTTTATTACTATTTTTGTCAGTAGGTACAGTCAACTACAAAATCCATGTTATATCCATGTTAGGCTCACAAAATGAAGTAAATTTTCATTTGCCACAATGAACTACCCTTGGTTCGTGACATTTCTAGTAGCAATCAAACTTTATATTATCATCGACTCGTTTAATATGCAACAATGATGTATCCCACTACTTTTCCTTAGGTGATACATAATAATAGCATTTAAAATGAATCGAATATAGTATAAGATTTGGTGGATACTGAAAATGTCACGAAGTAAGGGTAAATAATTTTTGCATACTAAAAGTTCCTTCATTTTGTAAGACTAACATGGATACATCTCTTTGTAGTTGACTGTATGTCAGAAAGAAGGAATTATAAAATTCTGAAATTGGTAGATAGGTGCTTACTTTTCCTTTTCTTTAGTCTTTTTTGTTCTACTCCAATCTGCAATCAGTCTCTTGATTTTAAGCATTATAATATACATTTGTTGTTGGTAGATGAGCCTTTCAGGAATTTGATCTAGTGTTTGAGACCAGTTTCTTGCTCATTTAAATCTAATATTGTTTTTTTTTTCAGAATTAAATGAAAATAACTCCCTGCCCGGCCGCGAAAATCAAATGGATGAAATATTGTCATTTGTAAGGAGTAAACTTTTGGATGGAACCAGTGGGTGAGTAATTTTCATATAAATGATAGCAGGTATAAAAATTGAGACATATGACTGTCTAATCATATAATATTTTATGTTAGTTTTCAGTTTCTTTATTAAATGGAGGAAATGCCAATTTTTGCAGTCTTAGAAAAAGCATTGCAATCAGTGGTTAGACACCAAAGAATTTAGGTACTTAAACTTAGGAAAAAGTCAATTTTATTTTCAATATCAGATAATTAAAGGTATATAGTATATTAAATACATAAAAAGGTGTCAAGCCTAGACTTATTACAATCAAGCTGATATTTATTTTTAAAAATTTTGTTAAAAATTTCAGATGTATGTACATATCAGGGGTACCAGGTACAGGAAAAACGGCCACAGTGTGTTCAGCATTAAAAATACTGAAGAATGACGATGACCTTCCTGACTTCCAGCTGGTGGAAGTTAACGGCATGAGGATAGCCGAGCCCAGACAGGCTTATGTACAGATTTATAAGCAACTCACTGGTAAAAACAATATTATTAACTGACTTTAAAAGAAAAGATTTTTGTAAATAGACTTTTTTTCAATCTTACTAATATTATAAACATGAAAGTTTGTAAGAATGTATGGATTTATGTTTGTTGCTCTTTCTTTCCTAAACGGGTGGACCGATTGAGCTGAAATCTGGTATAGGAAAAATGCGTTACGCACCGTCGCGTCACCCCACGCCGGGGGGCGCAGAGCGGTTGGTGGGACTGCCGAAGATGGGCTCGGCGGAGATACCCACTAGAAAACCTGGGAGTGTACCTGCGGGGCGCCATTATGCCGGGGCAGCGAGTACGCCGAAGCACTCATCTGCGGCCAAATAGCTTAGATCCTGGAATAACACATAGGCTACAGTATACAGCGGGTAAAACCGCTGGGCTCAGCTAGTATTCTATATTTTGGCTAATAATTTATAGTCAAGTCATTTTATAATTTTTCAGGAAAATCAGTAGTATGGGAGCAAGCATGTTCTCTGTTAGAGAAAAGGTTCACAAACCCTGGCTCCAAAAGAATACCAACAGTATTACTTGTGGATGAAGTAAGTATCTATTGCATTTCTAATTCTATTCATCTTAAAATAACTTTACATCCACATTTTTTTGTATGGCATATTACAGGCTTAGTATTTTTTTGGTTTGTTTAGAAAGGTTTAGAAAATTTATCAAATTGATAAAATTGAATGCATTTATTTATAAAAATTACAAAAAAAAAATTATTAATCACAATTTAATTTTTGACATATTTTGTATTTTATATTATTACTAGCTGACCCTGCAAACGTTGTTTTGCCATATAAATAAATAATAAATTATAAATAATAATAATTTAATAATAAATAACTAATTAAATGACCATTGATCAGTTTTCGACCGGAGAGGAAAAATAATTAAATTACTAAAATGGCTATTAAAAAATAAGGGTTGATCGTAGAAGGGTGAAAATTGACGATTGTATGTATTTTTGTATGTTGTATCAAAAAAAAATAGAAATTAAAAATTTTGACAAAAAAAAAATTTAGTGGTGGACTTACCCCTAACATTTAAGGGGATGAAAAATAGATGTTGGCCGATTCTCATAGATTTTAATAATAAATAACTAATTAAATGACGATTGATCAGTTTTCGACCGGAGAGGAAAAATGATTAAATTACTAAAATGGCTATTTAAAAATAAGGGTTGATCGTAGAAGGGTGAAAATTGAGGATTGTATGTATTTTTGTATGTTGTATCAAAAAAAAATACAAATTAAAAATTTTGTCTAAAAAATAAAAAAATAAAATTAGGGGTGGACTACCCCTAACATTTAGGGGGATGAAAAATAGATGTTGGCCGATTCTCATAGATACCGGATAAGCACAAAAAATTTCATCAAAATCGGTCAAGCCGTTTCGGAGGAGTATGGCAACAAAAACTGTGAGACGAGAATTTTATATATTAGAAGATAAATTTACCAAATTTTAATTACGAGCAGAGCTAGTCATGCTTAGTTTGAATTTTGATCATAATTGTTATTACCATGTTTGATGCAAATAAAGTTTATTTATTCTAAGGTATAATAATTGCTACTTATTTAGTCTCACAACGTTTTTACAAGTTTTAAATGTATTTCCAGTTAGACGCACTGTGCACCCGTCGTCAAGACGTCCTATACAGCATAATGGAGTGGGCAGCTCACAACACGGCACTTCTTACCGTGCTAGCTGTAGCCAACACCATGGACCTACCCGAGCGCGCCCTCGCTGCGAGAGTGGCTTCCAGACTCGGTCTGACTAGACTGACCTTCCCACCCTATACCCACACTCAGCTGATGACCATTGTGGCTACGAGACTAGCCGGGGCTAATGTAACGCCTGACGCTGTACAGCTCATAGCCAGGTTTGTCACCTATTTAGATAAATAACTATGCAGATTACTATTAGTAGTGGCTTCCAGACTTGTTCTCACTAGACTGATCTCCAAAGGAACTCAGCGGTAAAGCGGTCACGATCTTCATTTCTTCCTACCCGCGTTCGCTTTATATTATGTGACAGGGGCAGGTTACATATAAATTCGAACATTACAAAAATTCCGTCCCGTACCGCGATCACTTTACCGCCTGTGTGTGGCGACCTTAAGAGCTTGTTTAAAAAATCGTATTTATTTGGAATATTCCCCTCCGTCCCCCCAATTTGTCCCCTTAGGCGGACGGATATTTTTTTTTTTTTTTTTTTTTAATTTATCCGCGATCAGTCGCTGACTATAGGCAGATGTGTTGAGTGGCTATGTCGTTTGAGGCTCGGACTCATTAGTCCCTCTTCCTTCTGGTAGTAGGTTGTCAAAGATGTGTCTTCTTTTCAACCGCTTTGTTATTTGTGGACGTTCAATTAGCGCCCTAGCCAGTGGGTTCGAGTGGATTTTCAGGCGTTCGCAGTAGCGGCCTCCCAACATCTTTATCTCCTCTTCCACCGTAGGGACCTCCATGTAATCGTGTACTTCTTGGGTTTTTATGTACCATGGGGAATCTGAGATGGCGCGGAGTATTTTACTTTGTGCCCTTTGTATTATTTCACGATTCGATTTGGAAGTTGTGCTCCAGATCTGTATGCCGTAGGTCCATACTGGTTTTAGGATGCTGGTGTAAACCAATCGCTTGTTTATAAGTGATAGGCGTGATTGGGGCCCTAGCAGCCAATACAAGCTTTTAAATCTGCGGTCCAACTCGGCTCTCTTGGTTTTTACATGTTCTTTCCAGGTTAGACGTCTATCCAACATGAAACCAAGGTACTTCACTGAGTCTTTGTGAGGCAGTATTTCTCCACCTAGGTTTACGGGTGGGCAATTTCCTCTGCGTAAAGTGAATGTGACGTGCGTAGATTTGGTAGCGCTTGTGCGGATTCTCCACTTCTGCAGCCATTGCTCGGTTTGCTCAAGGCATGTCTGGAGAGCTATAGAGGCTTTAACTGGTGAAGCTTCACATGCCATAATAGCAGTATCGTCTGCGAATGTAGCCGTTACTGTGTTTGTGGTTTCAGGTAGGTCCGCAGTGTAGATGTTGTACAGTACTGGACCTAGGACTGAACCCTGGGGTACACCGGCTTTTATGTCATAGAATGTGGACTTGCACTCTCCGTGCTTCACTTGAAATATTCTTTGCGAGAGATAGGAGCGAATTACAGGGTAGAATTTATGCGGAAGTTGTGCCTTAACTTTGAGTAATAACCCCTTGTGCCAGACCCTATCAAACGCTTGCTGGATATCCAGGAATGCGGCAGAACAGTATTGTTTTTGTTCCAGACTTTCTCTAATTGTAGAGTACACTCGGTGGACTTGCTCTACTGTCGAATGTCCCTCTCTAAAGCCAAACTGGTGGTTAGGTATTGTTTCGAGACTTTGTTTTAAACGTTTTACGAAAAGTTTTTCCCACAACTTTGATAGCACAGGTAGAAGGCTTATGGGTCTATAAGATGTCACGTCTTTCGTCGACTTTCCTGGCTTGTGGATCATGATAATTTGGGATACCTTCCATAGAAGTGGGAAATATTCCAGTCTGTAGGTTGAGTTGATTATATGTGTAAGGTGGATAACAGCTTGTCTTGGCAACTCTCTCAATATCTTAGGGGTAATTAGATCAAATCCTGGTGCCTTTTTTTGATCTAGTTTCTTTATTTCAAACCAAACTTCTCGGGGGCTTACATGTTTTATTGGGAGGTCCAATTGAAAAGGTTGATCAAGGCAATCGTCTATTTCTTGTTCATCTAGGCTGTTCCCGTCGTTAGGCTGAAAAACATCGGATAAGTGTTTAGCAAATGTTTCAGCCTTTTGTGCATCAGTCCGTGCCCACTCATTGTCGCTTGTCTTTATGGGAGGGTTGACTTTTTGGGGCTGATCGAAGTTCTTCGTGGCCTTCCACAATGAGTGGTGCCCATTTGTGTTCGGGGACAGTGATTCTACATGGTTGTTAAAAGTCACATTTTCATGCGTTTTTATAAGAGTTTTAAGCTCCGCACATGCTTTGTTGAAGGTAGTTTTGTCTGATTTGGCTCTAGTGGAATACCATATAGCTCTGAGTCTACGTTTTTCTGCAATTTTTTGTTTAATTGTATCTGGAATGTTTTGAGTATTGTATGGGAAATCTAGTGGTTCTTCAGGGGTGCTTTTCCAAACAGCTACTTGGATAAGGTTTGTGAATTTTTTGCAAGCTTCTTCCACTTCGTCTTCTGTTTTCAGCGAGGTGTTTAGATTTATATTGTCTATTAGAAACTGTCTAAAGCTTACCCAATCCGTGTTTTTATTACATAGAGACTCAGGTTTTTTGACGTTAATTATTTTTGTGCTAAGAGTAAGTATGACAGGCGAGTGATCAGAGGACCCATCCATACTGGATTCGACTTTTGAATACAAATGACCTATGCCTTTCGTTACAAAGAAATCGACAAGATCTGGAATTTTGTCTGGGTCTGTGGGCCAGTAAGTGGGCTCTCCAGTTGACATTGTAAGGAAGTTCTTTGTGTCGATTACTTTTTTTAGGTGTTTTCCTCGAGGAAGAGTCATTCGTGAACCCCAGTATGTGTTTTTGGCGTTCCAGTCCCCGCCCGATACAAAGCGTGGCCCAAGCGTGGAAAAATATTCCCTAAACATATCGTCTGTGATGTTATGTCTTGGTGGGCAGTATACTGCTGATATATCAAGCGGGCCAAACTTATCGTGTACTGTTATAGTGGTCGCCTGTAGGTGTGGTGTAGAGAAGTTTTCGCGAGTAGAGTGCTTGAGCTTTGCATTGATTATTACTGCAGATCCTCCCTGGCTCTTTCCGTTAGGGTGTGGCGTGTTATGCACTACATATCCTGGTATTATGAGTGACTTGTCAGCCGTCATGTGGGGTTCAGATAATAATAATACGTCAAGGTTGTTGGATTTAATGAGATACTCTATCTCGTGGGCACTGGATAGAGCCCCATTTACGTTCCACGTAGCAAGCTTCATGTGGTCCAGCGGAATCATTACGGAAGTTTACTGACAAGGGTAGTGATAAGTCCCATGAGGGTGCTTATTTGTTATAATAATAAATCTATTTTTGATGACTGTTGGATGAGAATAGTCTCCAATACCTCTAGAGGAGAACTATTTTGTTGGGTTTGGGTTGCATTATCTGGAACTCCTCCGTTTTCCTGTGTTGTAGGTTTATATACGACGTCAGAGTACAATTTTCGATATTGTGTGTAATTTTTTACCGGTTCAACATAGCGTGTATGGATTTGATTAGCGTGACTTTGTCGGCTTTTCTGGGTCTGCGGTTCGTATGATTTGACATTGGTCTTGTTGGTGTCCTCCCGAGTCTGTCTTTTTGGTCTAGAGGTCATCCTCCTGGAGACTATCTCTCGGTAAACATCGCAGCCCTTATAGTTGGCCGGATGTTGCCCATTACAAAGTGCACATGTGGCAGGTGTGTTCCTATCTTTTTTGGGACATTCCGATGTGCGATGACCTTGGCCGCATTTAACGCATCTGAATGGGCGCATGCAGTTATTTTTGGTGTGCCCATACTGCTGGCATCGTTGGCACTGAGCAATGGTCGTTCGTTTTCTAGGGTCTTCTATCCTTACGGTTTGATTGAAGATTTCTTTTATATTTTTAACCGCTCTGTTGTTCGCGTAAGGCGCAATGTTAACAAAAAAGGTAGATGTGGGCAGTTTCTCTGGACCATACCGAGCATTTATTATCTCTCCGGTCACCTTGTTTCCAGTATCTTCAATTGCTTTAATTATGCATTCGTTTGGTGTAGTTGGATGGAGATTTTTTATTACAATCCTGTATGGTTTGTTTTCTTTTGGAGAGAAAGTGTACCCGATAAGTCCTTGTTCACGGATTAAATTAATTATTTTTTTGTAGTCATCCGCATTATTTATCATCACACGAAGTTGGCTCTTGTTAACAATCCTTATTTTATAGTGTGATTCATCAATGGCAGCATTGATGAGCTTAGACAGCTCATTGATATCTTGTACGCCATAGAGCACGATAGGTGGAGGTTTAGCTGGCTTTGTGTCTTTAGTCACTAATTCGGCAGGTTGGTCTACTTCTAGAGCAGAGAAGCTGTTGTGAGTCAGTATTGTTGTTTCTGGCGGAGTATTAGATCGTCTCCTTTTGCTATTGGGCTGAATCGAATTAATTTCCGTCATATTTATCGTTGGAATTTGAGTGTTGTCGCAGTTTGATTTGTCATCCAGCCTAATATTGTTCACTGAATTACTACGTGTTCTTGTGAAGAACATACTTCTGTGAAAGGTCTGTTGTACAAGTTTGGGCTCTGTTGTTGTCAGAGTACTTTCAGTTGCTACCATTTGAGGCAAAACTTTGCCCCCCCCAGAATACGAGGGGCAGCCTGAGCTAGGCTCAGGGAGGGATTCTCCAATGACGCAGTCATTGGTACCCTCTTGGGGCAAATTCTCTTTTAATTTTGCTGCCACGGTTAATTTTTTTTTTTTCTTCGGGGTTTAATCCCCTAAGGATATAGGTACTACTAGTGCTTTCCAGGACACTAGCGTCACTATTTTAGAGGGTATTTCCCCCCTCTTGGTGTGTAATCACCGTGATTTGGTACAGGATACATAACCGCCGCCTGTGACTCGGCGTTGTCGCTCGTTTAGCACCACCCAGGGGGCACGTGTAGGGTGCTACTGTGGACAGTTGGAAGATCCTACGGACGCAAGCGACTCCACCCCCCTAATTAATAAAAAAAGGCGGACGGATGGGAAAAAAAGTTTCATCCGTCCCCCTAAGGAGACAAATTGGGGGGACGAATGAGAATAATCCATTGAACATAAAGTTCACTTGTTTTTTTTTTTCCAGGAAAGTAGCAGCAGTGTCAGGCGACGCCCGGAGAGCTCTAGCGTTATGCACCCGAGCAGTGGAGCTAGCAGGTCCGGGCGGCGCGGGGCTGGCTGAGGTGCAGAAGGCGCTGGGGGAGGCTGCCTCGGGGGCCGCCGTCACCGCCATCAAGCACTGCTCGCCCGCTGAACTACTCATCTTGAGGGCCGTAGCCGCTGAGGTAGATTACTTTTACCTACTTTCCCTTTTTTTGACCCAGGTAAAATGTGTTACGCATCATCACCTCACGCCCGGGGGCGCAGGGCGGTAAGTGGGACTTCGCGCCCATCTTCGGCGGGGATACCTCCTTAAAAATCTGAGGTGTTCCTGCGGGACGCTATAATGCCGGGGCAGCGGGTACGCCGAGATGACGCCCGGAGCGCTCTAGCGATTTTTACACGAGAAGTGTAACTAGCGGGGTCAGGCGGTTTTTTACCTAATCAATCTACATCTCAAACATAACTAAAAAGGCCAACTCTATGCTGTACGTAATAAGAAAGGCATTTAAAATCATTACCAAAGATCTATTTGTTAAACTATACAAGACCTACATCCGACCACTACTAGAGTATGCATTCCAGATTTGGAATTAGTATTTTAAAAAAGACATAAATTTACTGGAAAGGGTACAGCGTAGAGCCACTAAAATGGTTATCTCACTAAAAGACAAACCATATGAAGAACGTCTCTTGGAACTGAATCTAACATCACTTGAAGAACGCAGACAAAGGGGTGACCTTATCGAAACTTACAAGATCTTAAGCGGACACTATGATGTCAATCATATTGAAAAACTTTATGCAATGAACTCGAACACAAAACTACGAGGACACTCTAAGAAACTTATGAAGACCACACACACAAGCAACCCCGGCAAACACTTTTTACAAAACCGTGTCACTAAACAGTGGAACAATTTGCCCGAAACAGTTATTAATGCAACATCAGTGAATAATTTTAAAAATAGACTTGACAAACATTTAAAAAAACAATAAACACAAGTGCAGTGATATGCACGCATCAGCTCACAGAGCTGCTTGTGCATTATTAAATAATAATAATAATAATCAAACAATCTACATTCTACATGATTAATATCTGTATTATTTAGAGTTCAGGGAAAGAACCATTTAACACCAGTGTATGTGTCGCAGTAAGAGAACAAACAACTTTATTTAGCTTATGCACAAACAGCGACTTTGCTCCCGTAACGAAATCCTATCTTGGTCTACGTCATAATGAAGTTGTTAAATAATTTTCCAGGAATTTAAATTTTTTTTTTTTTTTTTTTATTTATCCGCGATCTGTCGCTGACTATAGGCAGATGTGTTGAGTGGCTATGTCGTTTGAGGCTCGGACTCATTAGTCCCTCTTCCTTCTGGTAGTAGGTTGTCAAAGATGTGTCTTCTTTTCAACCGCTTTGTTATTTGTGGACGTTCAATTAGCGCCCTAGCCAGTGGGTTCGAGTGGATTTTCAGGCGTTCGCAGTAGTGGCCTCCCAACATCTTTATCTCCTCTTCCACCGTAGGGACCTCCATGTAATCGTGTACTTCTTGGGTTTTTATGTACCATGGGGAATCTGAGATGGCGCGGAGTATTTTATTTTGTGCCCTTTGTATTATTTCACGATTCGATTTGGAAGTTGTGCTCCAGATCTGTATGCCGTAGGTCCATACTGGTTTTAGGATGCTGGTGTAAACCAATCGCTTGTTTATAAGTGATAGGCGTGATTGGGGCCCTAGCAGCCAATACAAGCTTTTAAATCTGCGGTCCAACTCGGCTCTCTTGGTTTTTACATGTTCTTTCCAGGTTAGACGTCTATCCAACATGAAACCAAGGTACTTCACTGAGTCTTTGTGAGGCAGTATTTCTCCACCTAGGTTTACGGGTGGGCAATTTCCTCTGCGTAAAGTGAATGTGACGTGCGTAGATTTGGTAGCGCTTGTGCGGATTCTCCACTTCTGCAGCCATTGCTCGGTTTGCTCAAGGCATGTCTGGAGAGCTATAGAGGCTTTAACTGGTGAAGCTTCACATGCCATAATAGCAGTATCGTCTGCGAATGTAGCCGTTACTGTGTTTGTGGTTTCAGGTAGGTCCGCAGTGTAGATGTTGTACAGTACTGGACCTAGGACTGAACCCTGGGGTACACCGGCTTTTATGTCATAGAATGTGGACTTGCACTCTCCGTGCTTCACTTGAAATATTCTTTGCGAGAGATAGGAGCGAATTACAGGGTAGAATTTATGCGGAAGTTGTGCCTTAACTTTGAGTAATAACCCCTTGTGCCAGACCCTATCAAACGCTTGCTGGATATCCAGGAATGCGGCAGAACAGTATTGTTTTTGTTCCAGACTTTCTCTAATTGTAGAGTACACTCGTTGGACTTGCTCTACTGTCGAATGTCCCTCTCTAAAGCCAAACTGGTGGTTAGGTATTGTTTCGAGACTTTGTTTTACACGTTTTACTAAAAGTTTTTCCCACAACTTTGATAGCACAGGTAGAAGGCTTATGGGTCTATAAGATGTCACGTCTTTCGTCGACTTTCCTGGCTTGTGGATCATGATAATTTGGGATACCTTCCATAGAAGTGGGAAATATTCCAGTCTGTAGGTTGAGTTGATTATATGTGTAAGGTGGATAACAGCTTGTCTTGGCAACTCTCTCAATATCTTAGGGGTAATTAGATCAAATCCTGGTGCCTTTTTTTGATCTAGTTTCTTTATTTCAAACCAAACTTCTCGGGGGCTTACATGTTTTATTGGGAGGTCCAATTGAAAAGGTTGATCAAGGCAATCGTCTATTTCTTGTTCATCTAGGCTGTTCCCGTCGTTAGGCTGAAAAACATCGGATAAGTGTTTAGCAAATGTTTCAGCCTTTTGTGCATCAGTCCGTGCCCACTCATTGTCGCTTGTCTTTATGGGAGGGTTGACTTTTTGGGGCTGATCGAAGTTCTTCGTGGCCTTCCACAATGAGTGGTGCCCATTTGTGTTCGGGGACAGTGATTCTACATGGTTGTTAAAAGTCACATTTTCATGCGTTTTTATAAGAGTTTTAAGCTCCGCACATGCTTTGTTGAAGGTAGTTTTGTCTGATTTGGCTCTAGTGGAATACCATATAGCTCTGAGTCTACGTTTTTCTGCAATTTTTTGTTTAATTGTATCTGGAATGTTTTGAGTATTGTATGGGAAATCTAGTGGTTCTTCAGGGGTGCTTTTCCAAACAGCTACTTGGATAAGGTTTGTGAATTTTTTGCAAGCTTCTTCCACTTCGTCTTCTGTTTTCAGCGAGGTGTTTAGATTTATATTGTCTATTAGAAACTGTCTAAAGCTTACCCAATCCGTGTTTTTATTACATAGAGACTCAGGTTTTTTGACGTAACTCAGGTTTTTTGACGATTTAAATTAAATAACAGCAGTAATTTTTTTTTCAATCAAAGCGCTAATAGTGTCTTCCATCCCATCTTACACGAAAAAACCAAGATGACTACTTAAAGATTGGTTAAATGACAACTTATTTCAACATTCCAGGTGGAAAGAACAGGCTCGGACGAGACCACGTTATCCCGTGCATTATCCACGGCGGCCGCTATAGTTGCACTGGATGGTCGCCCGTACAGATCCGCGCCCAGCATCCGAGCACCAACCCCCTCGCAAGCTAAGGCTATATGCTCCAGATTGGCTGCTTTGAGGCTGCTACTCTTGGAACCGAAGCCTTCAGAGCCCCGGCTGTTGTTGAATGTCAGTGCTGACGATGTACATTATGCTACCAGGCAGATTGTTGTGTGAAGAAATGACGGTAATTTGAAGCCAAACCTTTGTCAGTTATCCGTTAATGTGTTCTGGATTCTGGACTAAAGTGCTGTTAAAAATAAATTGTTCAACCTTGGTTTGTGTAATAAATACGATCTGATTATAAATTGCTGGTGTAATGGCACCAGTGAATCTAATGTAAGACAGAATGTTGTGTGAAAGAAGCTATGCTCCACTCCACCTCGAATTCAAAAAAAAGTTGGCGTCTTTTCGACTTTTTGAATTTAGAATGCCCACGACCAAAATACGGATGTAAGACTGAAAGAGAAAAATATGTATCCACCCCACCTTAATATGTAGGAGCCCCAATTTATTTTATGCACCAATGGAGGATAGTGTTATAATCTTCCCATCGATTTTTTCTAATTTGATTTAATTACTATTTTTTTAAAGTGAATATTATTTAATTATGTTTGACTGATATAATAAAACAATACCAAGTAAATATGTTATGATTTTATTTATATCAAAGTTCACCTCCAACTTGCAATATCTTGACGAGAGCTTCTATGTTGTTATCTCCAACTGCTTTTCTACTCGCCGCTACAACTGCTTTGCTGTATTTGCCAACTGAGTAAAAGAAAACAGCTTTATTGCTATATAACGAAAAGTGAATAAGTATGACTTATGACTAGTGCACTTTGATGACGGTTCGTCACGAGTTCTGAATCCCTTCGTTTGTTTGGAGTGTACTTACCCGGCATTACACACTAAAATCTTGGATAAAATAGCATGATTTATTGAAGAAAGGAAGGTTTTAAGAATTCTATAATATTTATTACCTTCTGCGGTAATTTAAATAAGGGCTCGTAACTCGTACCTCTCAATCTAGCAGCTTGTTGCAGTATAGTGTGCAAACTTTTAAGTGCAGTTACAGCTTGTTCTTGAGTTGCTCGCCGAATGTGACACCCAGTTAGCAACTCTTCATTCAGGAGTACCACCTCCTTGTACCGGTTCAGCATTTCTTTTCTAGAAAACACCAAAAATACGATAACGCAAAAAAACTTCATCTGAAATAGTTTTAAAATTGACGGTACTCACAAATCATACGAAGCAGCATCCTGTGCCGCCGGAAGTAAGGCTGTTATCAACTGAGCGCGCTCCGCAGTTTCAGCAGCCAGACGTGACCTCATTTCTCCAATTTGCGAAGCGTTTTCCATTTCTTCACGCAAGTTCTTTTCTGTTTCCGGAAATTGTGCTACGGACTATTAATATTAAGATATTTAAAAACCGGAAATTTTCTAAATCAATCGATTTCAGATTACCATGGAGTACAACACTAAACAAAATGGCGAAGTGACATTTGCTTATTTTTGACATTTGTCATTTTTGCCGGCGTGGGGACAGAATTCACGCAAATCGTCATCCAAAAATCGATTTGTTTGTTGTAATCACGCAGTTATCTTGTATTAAGAATGGTAGAAAACAACGAAGTTGAACTGTCTGAGGCAGAAGCTGAGCAGTACGACCGTCAAATTCGACTATGGGGCTTGGAATCTCAGAAAAGACTTCGCGCCTCCAAAGTGCTGATCATCGGTTTAACCGGTCTCGGAGCCGAAACAGCCAAAAATATTATCCTTTCTGGAGTCAAAAGTGTGTGTTTACTGGACAACGAGAAGCTGCGGGAGATCGATTTGTATTCTCAATTCCTCGCCCCACCGGACAAGATCGGCGAGAACAGAGCTGAAGCGTCATTGCAAAGAGCGAAGGCTTTGAACCCCATGGTGGACGTCACTACTGAGACGAAAGCGGTTGACGAGCTTCCGGACAGTTACTTCACTGAATTTGATATCGTGTGCGCCACAGGGCTGAAGCAGGAGCAACTCGAACGTATAAACAACGCTTGTCGCGACGCCAACAAGAAGTTCCTTTGCGGCGATGTTTGGGGTATGTTTGGTTATATGTTCGCGGATCTCGTCGACCACGAATACTCTGAAGAAATAGTGCAGCACAAGGCGGTGAAGCGTGGGCCCGATGATTCAGAGAAAAACGCGCGAGAGACCGTGAGTATTACTGTGAAACGTCGCGCTATTTACGTCCCTCTACAAAACGCTCTATCAGCTGACTGGTCGAAACCAGAACTGCGTTCCAGACTACGTCGTGGAGATCCTTCTTACTTTGTCATGAAGGTGCTATTGAGATTTAGAGATGAGTACAACAGGAACCCTGATCCTGCTAAACGGAAGGCAGACACAGAGATTATTTTACGAATGAGAGATGAGCTTGTCAAGGAGTTATCACTTCCAGTTGGCTTTGTAAGTGATGCCCTACTCTCTGATGTATTTGGTATAGTCTCTGGGGCAGCAGCTGTAGTGGGTGGAGTGATCGGCCAAGAAGTTGTGAAGGCAGTGAGCCAGAGAGAGCCCCCACACAATAACATGTTCTTCTTCAACCCGGTCAAGTGCGTAGGATTTGTGGAGTTGTACGGTCAGTGAGTTTATGATGTTAAGAATAAGATATAATATTGATTGTAAGTGAAATATAATTTTTAAGTACAAATATGTCTTTCTATAAAACTTATGGATGGTAAAACTTTATTTTATTCATATTGCACTACTCAAGAAAATTGAGATTTTATATCTCATGTTTAACACTTTGACTGTGAAAAACATAAATGCTGGGTTTTTGAGATAGAAACATAGGTGCTGATGCACACAAAAATTGCGTTTTGTAAACTGATGCTACAATACCGTGCTTAGTTTCTGACTGGATAATACTAATAAACCCACCTCAACCAAAGACTTAAGCACAGACTGTGCTTAAGTCCTTACATAAGCAATACAGAACAATCAGTATCAATCACTACAGATAACTTACCTGCAAATCTGATATATTCAAATAAGTGGCTAAACTTTGTATCAAGTCTCCAGCCAAACTGATATTATGAGTGCTGATCTGCACTTGTCCATCAGGCCCTATATCCATATCCAATCTTGACTCATCTCTCAAACAATCCAAGCTAATATGAAGCTCCTTAGCATCCTCCTCAAGCCCATATTCTTCTTCCAAAATAAAGTTCTGATTAATCCAAAGGCAAATTCTCTGAATACGCTCGGTGATTTTGAATGTGACAAAGTTCTCGTGATTTCTGCTAGCAGGTGGTGCTGCGTATATGGAAACCCTTCCTCTATTCAGCGCCAGTATGGATCTGGGATGCGGGAGCTTTTAAACGACAAAACATGCAGTTTGAGAGTTTAAATGCTACCCTACTTTTAGTTCTGACATGCGGGAGGGTTTACGTACGCAATATTACCATTATAGATTGGAAATCCTTCCAGTATTCAGCACTCAAGTATTTTCGATCTGCGGAAACTTTTGATATTGAATGTTTAGTGTTTGTTTGCTACTATTCTTGTAGTTCTGAATACTGAATGAGACGGCATTGTTAAGGAAATGTAATAAAAAAATACAACAATAATATAATTATTCTATAAACTTTTATTTGTTTTTATTATTGATACTAAATATGGAATATGGTATAATCGTATATATCTAGTACAGATCTTGCAATACAATTTTTAACTAGTTTTGACTCAGTTTGAGTTTCACACTCATATTTGAGGTATATCATATTATGGTACCATAGAGTTGATCAGATGATGACGGTAGTTATTGGTGAGTGGTGGGTAGTTTGGACCCGCGCGCACTTCGTGGCGCGTAAAACAGTCTACAAATACTACCTACATTTAGTCATTCATTTATTTCTAAAATTAAATGAAATTGAAATGAATTGAATAAAATAAAATAAAAAAGCAGCAGCTAGGTATAACTAGCGAAATAAATGAATGACTAAAGGTAGGTAGTATTTGTTGACTGTTTTACGCGCCACGAAGTGCGCGCGAGTCCACTAGTTACACATAAACTTTCCTCTTGAATCAATCTTTCTTTTAAAAAAACCGCATCAAACTCCGTTGCGTAGTTTTAAAGATCTAAGCAAATATACGTCAGACAAGCGTTTTAGTCAAACAGATTTAAATATTACTCTGGAAACAATCCCCGAGTTCAGATCGATAAATTTGAAAGAGGTGTGAGTTGTGTATACGTTATTATGGTACCACCGAGTTGATCTGATGATGACGGTAGTTGGTGGGTAATAGGAGTAGGAGTAAGAGTCAGAGTTAGAGTTGAAGTAAGAATCAGAGTAAGAATCCAGAGTCAAGAGTAAGAGTTAGAGTAAGAATCCAGAGTCAAGAGTAAGAGTCAAGAATAAGAGGTAAGAGTCAAAAGTAAGAGTCAAAGTCGAGAGTAAGAGTCGAGAGTAAGAGTCGAGAGTAAAAGTCGAGAGTAAGAGTCGAGAGTAAGAGTCGAGAGTAAGAGTAACAGTAAGAGTAGTAAGAATAAGAGTAAAGTAAATCGTTTTTATTTTAGAAATAAATGAATGACTAAAGGTAGGTAGTATTTGTAGACTATTTTATGCGTTACGAAGTGCGCGCGGGTCCACTAGTTATACGTAAACTTTCCTCTTGAATCACTGTCTACAGTCTACAGTACTATACAGACATGCGTTTTCATCAAACAGATTTAAATATTACTCTGAAAACAATCCCCGAGTTCAGATCGATCGATCTGAATAGCGGAAGGGATTAAAGTCGCAATCAGAGAATGAATGCACGTAAAGGCTCCCGCAGCTCAGATCGGTCGCGGTGCTGAATAGCGGAAGGGATTAAAGTCGCATTTTGAGAATTCCCGTATGGAAAGGCTCCCGCATCTCAGTTCGGTCGCGGTGCTGAATAGAGGTAGGGTTTCAATATACGCGGTGGTGCTAGGGTGTACATTGAAAACCTTGGCAGTTGTTTCGTGAGCTCAAATATGTGGTATTGTTCACTTTCTGGGTAGCCCACTAGCGCCTGTAATGTGTTGACAATATTAGATGATTTTGGTACAACTTGTTAAATATAACTCTTGGTACTTAGGTATTTGTGTATGAATTGTGTCATTTAAGCATCCCCTTTGAAGGGGCTACTCCCTAAATTTTCATAGTCAAGTTGTAATACAGTTTACCAATTATAAAAACGTGTTTAGTCAGTTATGCTAAGAGTCATAGGCGGATTTTCAGGGGGCCAAGGCCCCCCCCAGAAGCATTGTTGAATTACGAATTTTGCACATATTTCACGGTCAAGATTATAATTTTTTACTCGGCGCTCGCAGCAACCTGCTCGCGCACTTATTATTAAGGATATTTGGACTTTCAAACTGTTCAGAGCGAGATAAACATACACTTTTCTTGGTAAAAATTATAATATTTTTGCCCATCTGCACCTTGGCCCCCCCAGAACCAAATCCTGGATCCGCCCTTGCTAAGAGTTACATGACTCCTTCATTTTATTAAATTTATTTTGGTAGGTGTACATTTAATGAAAAATTAAATGGAAGGACATAATCAAGCACAACTCTAAATAATCATCTAAACAGAAGAGTTTTCCTCACAACACATTGTATATGTTACAAAAACTTGATACATAACTAGTCCCTCCATGTTAAGCTATAAACAAGTACCTACTCTAAACTTTGAAGTATTTTACCTTAATATGAACATCAACAGGCACATCCCTAGGGGGCGTCAGTGGCACATGCATAATGGACCGTAGTTGCGATGGCGACGGGTGCCTCGCAAGAGTCTCTCCACTTGAGAATATACCCTCAGCCAGTACTAGAGCTGCTCGCACCACTGTCTCGTTGTTTGTTGATATTGCTAGGTTGATGCAGCCCTTGTAACATATGGGTGTTTATAGGATTGTACACACAAGTACCTAAGTCTTGGACTATACAAACATCTGACGAAGATCTCGTCAGACAGTGAATGACTAGGTACTGATTTACTCGCGTGGTATTGCCGACGCGGTATCAGTCATTGCCGACGTGGTCAAGTATGCGGAGTAAATCCCCCCTCTTGACCTTTTTACAAGCTTTTATTTACTTTCACCTGTCTGTTGTCTGTCTGTCTGTAATCAAATCTTGCAAGTTTAATTTGACCCGACCCACCACTCTGTATCCAATTGAGCTGAAATTTTGCATGCATGTACAAATCGGTTGACAATGCAATATTATTACGACATTGAGCTGATCTGATGAGGAAGCTGGACATAGGAACTCCGCAATTAAACGACGCAACCCCATCGAGTTTGGGCTCATTTGATTCGTCTTGACGAGTACTTTGGTGCTGGATGGTTATAATAAAAGCTTGTTTTTCAAATTTCACTTGTTTTAAGCCTGAATGTCGTTAAATAAATGGTTTTCTATTCTAAGTTGCCTACCTCATCATGGGTGGGTACAACAGCCACATGAAGCCTGGTATTAGTTGGCATAGCCGTTGTAGGTCGGTCCTGTACATTGGTACTGTTGGTGTTGGCATTGGCCTCGTAATGCTGTAGTTCCACCATGAGAGCTTGCTTCCGGTTGAACAGCTCGGTGATGGCTTGCCGGTCCTCTTCTGAAGGTTGCTTCTTGGTAGAATTGAAGCTGTTTTCTTGGTAAGGCGGGTAGCCTAAAACTATAATGGGAAATGCAGAAAGGGACAGTCCTCTGATTCTAGAACGCGAATTGCAAAAGTCAGTTTAATTTTTGTTTTACTTGTGCTACCTTTTTGTTATATACCTACCCAGCAAAACGCGTAGGCTGGTCACCTTAGATGTACGAGTAGGTACTATAAAGTTTTCTGTGGCTGAGCTAGCAAATAACGTGGTCCTATGCTATAACCCATAGGGGGTTCTGGTTCAAGTTCTCTTTATAACTTTCTAGAGGTAAGGATTTATTCATCCTCCCTATTTAAAGCTAGGTCTTGAATCTAGAAATTAAAAGCTTGGTCTTTGTATAACACTTACCTCCCCCTCCCCCCCCCCCTATCAGAAACGCTGACCAAGTCCGGTTTCACCAGAGATCTATAGTCAGCCAGCAACAGCAGCCGCGTGATACTGTATCTATCTGAACCCTTCGCAATACTCTCCCTGAGGACCCATCCCTACAGTCTATCCTCCCATAGCTTGGTCTTTGGACGTTTGGATAACACTCACCTTCTCCCCTATCGGAAACACAGACCAAGTCCGGAGTACCAACAGATCTGTAGTCAGCTAACAACATAGCAGCCGCGTGTGACTTCATCTGAACTCTCCGCAACACTCTCCCTGAGGACCCGTCGCGCCAGTCGATGCGTCCGCTGCACCAGCAACATGCTAGAGTACCGCCTGACCATTGCAGGGATATTACGTTTTGTTTAGACTGGAACAAATTTATTTTCGGGAGTTTTATACAGGGAAAACCAGCGTCAGTTGCATTTATCCATATCGCCCAGTCCCAATGTTGAATAATCTCATTCAGCTTTTTCCAGCCACCGCAGTCAACTTGAATAAAAACTGCTTAAGTTTAATTTAGATTGAAGTAACCCCTTACTTAATGGGGACTAGAATTTCAAATCCCTTAGGAACTGCTATTATATACATCATTACATTGCCTACTCAAACTTGATCTTCTTTAAAACTCTTATTTTTTCTAAAGTGTCGCTGTAGAATCGCCAAGACTTCAAAAGTCTTACCTTGACCCTCCACAGCCGTATTCCCTCTTCATATATTCCAATAGTCCCATTATCAAGGCCATAGGCAAACCTGGCATCGTGGACTGGAGAGAGGCATATTACAGGCCCCGTCTCGGGGAGCTCTGCTACGAACTGACTGTTCTTTAATACGCGGATGTATGAGTCTGAGCAACCGATGATCAGCTGAGGGAGAAGTTAAAAGAAAATGTGTGTTAGTGACAAACCAAAAAACGGGCAAAAGACCTAGTTTAGGGTACTACCTACCTAATTCTTTTGCCCGTGGTTTGTTCCTATCTTCCATTTACGTTTGTGTTGGACACTAATGTGCCTGCTGGCAAATAGGACTCATATTCTTAAATAGGTACTTGGGTTAAAAAAATAGCTCTTAGCGATTGCAAAGCACCTTCAGATTACGTATTGGTCAATTTACACTGGTGGCAATCACTTTTAACCGACAAAAAAATCCTCTGTGAAACTTTAAAAGGTTATGGCTTCCGCTGTAAGTCCCGAAAAGGCTTTACCGACAAGATTTTGCTCAAATCATCATTATATTGCCTAGTTTGAGCAACTTGTCTACCTACTTTAATCTTAGCGCTTTAGCAACCTTACCTCATTCTCTCCATCCTTATCAAAGTCCAGTAGGATCATAGCGTTGACTTTCCCGCTAACAACAGTCCAGAACACCTCGTTCCCTTCCCAATCTAGCCCGAGGACGGAACTGTTACCACCGACGATGACCAGAGCATCATGCTTACTGAACCGTCCTGAGGTAATCACGTTCACTCCATCTGGAGCCTCTTTGAAGAAAAGGTCGGTGTTATCGTGGACGTCATACGCTGGAAAAAGTAGTATTGTTCAAATAACTTAGCTATCTTACTACTTGTCTGGATATGTGTTTGTTATTCTTTCACGCCTAAACGGGTGGACCGATTGAGCTGAAATTTGGTATCGAGATAGCTTAGACCTTGGAATAACACATAGGCTACATATAACCGCTGGGCGCAGCTAGTCTACCATACGATTATTAACTATTGCTAATGTAGGTATTTAAATTTAAGTATATTTGATTTCGCTTAAGTTGATTGTATGCTACATTTTATAAGGAATGTGATTGACTACACTATTCATTATTGTAAATTAACGGCATAAACTCACTTGTATTTACTTCAGCTTCGTGCCGACACTATTGTCTCTAAAAAAAACTGGTCCTTCGAGCCTTATACACTGAAGTTAAAACTATGTAAGTCAACGAACTCAATTACTTAGGTGCCCCTGTCTATATGCTCGAAGTCGAGCGCAAGCGCCTAATGCTTGTGAACAATGCTCAAATGTACAGGGAGTACGTCGTTGTAGAAACAAAACGAACAACAGTAGGTAACTGTCTTCCCAATTCCCAATACATTTAGAAGTGTTGTTTCATCTTAAGATTCTAACCGCTCACCTAACACCTGCGTAGGCGATCCAATAAGCAGCATATCCCTGCTTACGTTAGGTTTAAGATAGCCAGCATCCAGCGCTACCACCGCTTGGCTGAGGCTGAGCTCTGAAACCTCCCCGTGCGCTTGCGAGCGTTGCGCACGCCCTGATACTCCCCCGTAAGGGTGGTGGATTATTATCTGAGGAATATTGGAGCTGGTTTCAATTTAAACATTATAATTTAAGTACCTATTTTAGAATTGCAATGATATTGTTTTTGTAGACAAATCTACGTATCTAAAACAAGTACTTAACCGTAAAGCGGGGGTAGTTGATAAATGTACGGGTACCTAGGATACTTAATGAAAGCTATCGTGGGCCCTGAGTGATTAATGTTCTGCTGCTTTCGGTGAGCAATATTTTGCTGCTATAGATAAATAACGCAGGTGCAGAGTGCAGACCGCAAGCCGCAGACCTCCAGTGGAAACAGAACAGAAAATAAATAAATATGGGTAGGTACTGAGTATAGGTGCACAAATCTAATTCCAGTCCCAGTCCCCAGTACCAATCAACATTGGGAATGTTTATGTATAGTGCTCCCCGTATTATACTCGTAAAACAGTTGAGTACCTACAGTCTGATAAATAATAAATTATATCCTACTTTGTCAAATCCAGCAGAAGCAGTAAGACATGAATGCGTTCCGTCGAACTTAGCCACGGTAACCACACCCGGAGTTACTTTGTGATTTAACTCCAACTTAAATACTGGTTGTACTGTGGATAACTGCATTTTAATTATTACACTATGTAGCAGTGTTTTGTTTTTATTAAGACTAACACAGTATATTGTGGCGTGAAATAACCATGGTAACAAGTTTAGCGACGGAATGGCGTTGGATTGTAGAAGGATTATAGAAATTTTTCTGGATGATATCGTATTAACCTATGAAAACAACATTTCTCTCATGATAAATAATATAATATTTATTTAGGAAAGTACGCGTTTTCTCGTTACATTATAATATTGAATAAACCCGCCAAATTAAAATTAATCGGTAAAATCGAACTTTTTATACCTGTAGGATACAACTCTAAAATGCATTCAAAAAAATAATAATGACTATGTTTTTATTGTGCCAGTCTGAAATTTTTATGATTTCGCGTACAAGTTAATTTAATAGTTATTTCTTTTTATTTAATTCCACGGAATTGCAATCTTCCATAATTAACTTAATAATTGCATTAAATTGTAGAAGGTAACTTGTATTTATAATAATAATTATTTAATCATCATGTTTCAATAAAGGCATTTGCATCATTTTGATAATAATTTGAACATTTTATTACTATAATACTTTTAAACGCACTTTTTGGTTGATTTATTATGTCACTGTCAAATGTGACGTCTGACAATACTTATCAAAAATGTCTAAATCTTTTTGGCACTTTTATTTTATGCTTTGAAGAAAACACTTGAAATAAAATCTAAAAAGCTTAGTTTATGTTTGTCGTGCGCGTGATATGTTTGTGTCTAAATTATAACCAGTGACCAAATGGGTAGTGAAATAAATTTATCGACTACAGAAACCAGGTAAGTTTGAAATATTTTGGAACTTCGCATTATTAATTTTCACCTGCAAAATATTGCGCAATGGGCTTTTATTTATTACTTACTGTATGATGCGGCATTTTGTTAGCTTATATTTTGTGTTTAATAAAAGGTATTTGTTTTTAAATTGTAGGTTCGCTTCATTTATGTTCATCGTTACATGACTTGATGTTGTTATGCCAAGGTTCATACCGTGTTACATTTGGACTCAATATCTCTTGCCGTTCATTTATCATGTCACTATTTCCTGCATGAGGTAATTTCACTTTGTTACTAGATTAGCACAATTAGATTGTACTTATTAGTTTTTAGATTTTTTAAATTAAGAGTCTGTCATTTCTTCTATAGTTTTCCTTATCCAGATGGATCAATGTGCAATGTCCATCTTACTTATATCCTAACTGCAAATTAACAATTACTTGACTAATCATTCTCATTAAATACAAACATGATACCTACCTATTATAGAAACTAAGCATTACTATTAAAAACACCCTTAACCTTTTGACCGCCAAAGTCACCTATACTTGACAAGTACTCGCGGGTCCTGTACGCCAACGACGTCTATAGACGACAAAAAACCCAGTCTTAATAAAGTGAAATAAAAATATTTATCGACTCTTGGCAACACTAGTTCTTTCGTAGGTATTTTTTTTTAATTGTGCCATGGCGCACAGGGCACGAAAATGCGTTTGTGCCGTGGCGTTCAAAAGGTTAACTATTCTTTCTACAGTACTCTCATATTACAATCTATGTATTTCTTTTTTGTACTGTGTACTAAAAACTTTCATAAGAGATTTAAATCACAATAGGTTATGACAAGCATATTATTATCTTTAGTTATATATCAGTAGATACCAATATACCTACCTATTATATTGAATCAATATTACAACATCAAATTGAAGAGCAATGTTTAAATTGGTGTAATGGGTACTGCCATAGCAACCATTACATAAACAAAATTAAAAAGACCTTGAAATGCTCATCTAGAGTTTGATGCTATAATAAATGGTCATAATAAATTGTCGAATGCTCATACATTGATGTGTTAAATGCCTAAAACTATTTCTTTTATTCATATAGCATATGTTATCTATTAGGTACTGGAATTTAGAGCTGAATTCTACTGAGCCAGTGTATGGCTCTGCGGTGGCATTTTTAGTACTATCTATAAGACTGAAATTAAATAAAAAACAGAACAGAATGTTTGTGTGCATCAGCACACGTGTTTCGATCACAAAAACAGCAGTTGTGTTTTCGGCAGTTATGTACGTACATCCAATAGCTTAAAATCTTACTTTCTTTTATGACCTACGAATTTATGAACTAAATTCTGATTGGTCAGTGTGATATTTGGCATGTGTACTTAGGGTTACTTTGATTATTTGATAAAAAGCAATCAATTCTTTCAGATTTTAACAAGGAACTCCCAATGGTTTTCAACAAGCAAGTGATATGTGTGGTTTTGCATGCATGTGTTTAACATTAGATGGAATATGTGACCTTTTTACTAATATTGTTTGCATTTACACACTGGCAGCTTTTTTGCACTTTAAAAAGTAGAAATCATTACTCAGGGTGTTTTTTTAATAAACATTTTTTTTTTTGGATTGCAGCGTTGTAAGCGGAAGCCTGTTTGGAAATGTTTTGTCATTTATATGGAAGTAAGGTTTAATAGATTTCATATTTAATTTGCTTCTGTACATAATTTCTTGGATTATCTTACTATATTTTTCTGAAAGAGTAAAACCAAATAAAAATAACTTATAATTATTATTTATAATCATTACATACCTACTTTATTTGTTAACATATTCCTTTATTCTTAATACCTACAAAATATTTAAAACAAAGTATTTGCATAGAATAGTAGGTGTGTATATTTACATAAAAAATATCTTTTAAAATGTGCAAAAAATCGTCATATTTGGTGGTACACTAAGGATGTTGACAAGGTTAAAAAAATTAAAATATTTTTAGTAGTATGTATAGGTAAAAAAAGATCTTCAGAACATAATCAAACATGCGAAATTATTGATGCACTAGTAAATAAATATAATGTCACAAATAACGAATTTGTGATTAAGTTGATATTAGCAATAAACTTGACCAATTTATGTCATTAGTCATTCACAAAAATATAATTTGTTTGATCAGACGAACTAACCTTGACTTCTGAGTCTGTCCTTGAGGTGATTCGTTACAATCAATACTTTAACCTATCATTAAAAATACATTAGTATGTGTACACTATAGGTTTAAAAATACCTAGGGGTAGGTACCCCATTTAATATGCAAAATACTTCGGAACTGGGTATTCTAAGCCTAGCTTTACTAGTCTTTATTAATCACGTCACATTTAGGTTTTTTTTACGGAATCATGATTTTTATTTGTGAACATTATGTCATTACTTTACCCCATTTTAGGGGGCTCGTTTGAATTACACATTTCTTTGAGGTCTTTTGGCTATAATACAATAATACAAGTAACGTAATTTATTTCTAGGGCATAGCATACTTCGCTTCATGTTTTGTATTTAACGTATTTTATTTCGCTTTTTTGTGTGTTAGGTTTCTTTATAATAAAGACTATTCATTGATGTGTGAATTTTCTTATTATATTTGTTGAGCTATATACTACAAATAAATAATATTGTTACAATGTAATGTCTAATAGAGCTCCCAACAACCGCATAAAATCTCGATAGATAGGTATTTTTGCATATCCGTAATGGTAGAAACAATGTTTCTGAGAATAATTGACTTTTTTATATCTCGTCAAGTATCCTACCTGGCTTCACTGGTAACTGCTACTGTTCACTGTTTAAATAACATTAAGTTGTTTCCAAGTTTTTATAGCTCAATAAACAGCTGTGCATGTATGGTGTGTGCAGCAGTGTGTCGTGTTTAGTCCCCGCCTATCCTTACATTCCGCCAAAGTGAAGATGTGCGAAGATCTAAGGCGAAAACAATAAGCCATATCTTCTCTCCATGAAATATCCAATAAACAAATCATCATCATCATTATCATCAGCCTATGTTCGTCCACTGCTGGACATAGGCCTCCCCCATGGCACGCCACAAACAAAACAAAAACAAATGAATTTCAATAAATCTACTCAAGCTGCAAGCTCGTCTATATTATAATATTAATAAGCTAAGGCGAGACGCTGGTTTTAATAATTCATAACTTAAAAACTGCTCTACCTCATTTCTGTAACATTTACTTACGACCAGTAAACTATTTTTAAACAAAAACAAATCCAATTCGGTTCAGCAGTCTTTAAGTTTGGTTGATTGATCAGTGAACTAACCTACATAATAAAATATGTCGGTAGAATTGACCTTTCCTACTATAGTTTATATATCTATATTTATACTAATATCTTTGAAATAATTTCGTTATTATTATAACCATAATAATATTATTTCTTTTGATTAAACTTCTCTTTCGCACATCTCCAATTTAGCGAAGTCTGGGCCCATAACCTGCCTTATTAGTATAGTTATGATATATTTCTTTTTTATTGCAGTTGGACTGGGGGATGGTTCAGCTGGACTCGTCAGTCTGATGAAATGTTGCGCAATGTCGAGAAGAAAATCTTATCATGTAAGAACATCTATTATTATTTACTTATGAGTCACGGTACCTCCGAATAGTTTATACCAGTCATGCTGATTTAGACAGATTGATTAAGCATTTTTTTTTTAGTTTTTTGTTAGTGCAGAACCATAGAATATTTATGTCTAAAAGGTAGGAAAAAAGATTTTTGTGTTATTTAAACTTTGTTACAGGAAATACGTATGTGGTAAAATACCAAACTATAGTACCTACCTAACGCTATATTACTTAATATTCGAGTCTGTAATTTGGCATTTAGCACAGTCCGATTTTATGTTAATACATTTAATCGGCGTAAACAAAAAAAGATAATAATTAAAATTATAATTTAGTGTATAGTAAAAAACTTACAAAGCTAGATAGTTAATTAGGTAAAAAACTAGGTAAACAATCGCTGGTCTTACCTATCGCACAAGACAATTGTTTACAGATAACCAGAAAATGGAACAGGACTAGGTGTGCAAAAACCTAAATTTAATTTACGACTTATAAAAACAAGAGATTTACAATGTCCTCTCATAGTAGTAAAATAGAGTTGAATGTACTTGCGCTTACATAAATGTAGGAAGAGTTGGCACCTATTTTGGCACAGTGCCATCTGCAGATAAGAACAAAACACGCGTAAATCTTACTGTTTCCAATACTGTTTCAATTTAAACCTACTGCGCCATTTGTATTCTTTTTTACTTAGGAAAAATGTAGCACAATATAGACTGTGTGACTATATAATAGAACTAAAAAAATTGTTCATAACGAATGTTATTAAATGTCACTAATTAATTTGCAAATAGTAAATAAATCCGTAGACGAACTAAAGTCACCGACATAGCCCGGCGGATTAGCAAGCTGAAGTGGCAATGGGCAGGCCACATAGCGCGCAGAGCGGATGGCCGATGGGGTCGAAAAGTGCTTGAGTGGAGACCACGGACTAGCAAACGAAGCGTAGGACGTCCACCCACAAGGTGGACAGACGACCTTATAAAGGTCGCCGGAAGACGCTGGATGCAAGTCGCTTCCAACCGGTACATATGGAAGTCCAAATGGGAGGCCTATGTTCAGCAGTGGACGTCCAATGGCTGAGATGATGATGATGAAATAAATTAATTTTGATTTAAAATAGTTGAATCTCTCTCTTCACTCGTTCCCTCAATGTTGAGGATCGTGACTCCTTCCTTGCTGCTTGTCCGAGACTGTCTTCTTCCACTGGCTCCTATCTTCGGCTTTGTGGAGTGCCTCGCTGACCGATATCTCTAATTGCTGTGCAACCTGGTCAGACCATCGCTTGGGGCTACGCCCTCTAGGCCGCTTCCCCTCTACTTTGCCAGTCACGATCAGTCTTTCCAGGTTATCGTCGTTTCTGCGAGCAATATGTCCAAAATATTGTAGCACTCTCTGTAGGCACACGGATGATAGTCTCATTTCGTCTTCGATCTTTAGCTCCTTGAGAATAGACACATTAGTTCGGAATGCCGTCCATGGAATCCTAAGCATTCGCCGCCAGCACCACATTTCGAATGCATCTATTCTGTGTCTGTCTGCGGCCTTTAAGGTCCAAGCTTCTGAGCCATAGAAGAAAATGGAGAAGACCAACGTACGAACTATGCGGATTTTTGTTCGCCTCTTGATGTTACTGTCTTTCCAAATTCTACTTAGTTGAGTCATGGCTGTTTTGGCCATTCCAATGCGCCGGCGGATTTCAGGTTCACAGCTGCCCTTATTATTAATAAGTGATCCGAGATACACAAACTCTTCCACCACTTCATAGTTCCTTAAAATGCCAGATCGCTGAATTAATGAGAACCTGTCTATGTACATTAATTTGGTTTTGTTTGTGTTAATTGCCAGACCCATCTCGGTACTAACCGTCTCTAGCCGGCTCAAAAGCGTAGCCATTTCTTCTTCTGATGAAGCAAATAAGGTTGTATCATCTGCATAGCGTAAATTGGATATCTTCACACCACCGACCTTGATACCTCCATCCCAACCGTCCAAGGTTTTCCGCATAATATGCTCGCCATAAATGTTGAACAAGATTGGAGAAATGACGCATCCCTGTCGCACTCCCTTATTAAACTTGAATAAGCTAGATGTAGTGTTCCCCAATGTGATCGTTCCAAAACCGGTTTCATAAAGGTTTCTGATGAGCAACACTATATGTTCTGGTACACCCGCCTCATCCAGGACACACCACAACTTTTTCCATCGCACACAGTCAAAGGCTTTCTGGTAGTCTACAAAGCACATTATTATCGGCGTGTTGTACTCATAGCACTTTTCGACTATCTGCCTAATATTCAAGATCTGTTCCCTGGTACCTTTCCCTTTTACGAATCCTGCTTGTTCCTGTGGAATTTGCCAGTCTAGAAATGATCTGAGGCGATTGTTGATTATGTGTAAAAGCACTTTGCTTGCATGCGATATCAGCGCGATTGTTCTGTAATTGCTGCAGTTCCTTACAGAGCCCTTTTTGTGTAGCGGCAATATGGAGGAATGAACCCAGTCTGAAGGCCACTCACAAGTCCTCCATGCAGTATGACAGATTTTGTGTAGCGCCTCCATTCCTTTCGACCCAAGAGCTTTTAGTGCTTCCGCTGTGATCCGGTCTGATCCCGTTGCTTTCTTATACTTAAGCTTTTTAACAGCTAGCTCAATCTCTGATAACAAGATGTCAGGTTCCAGTTGCATATCCGCTGGAATTATTTTAGGTATCGGCTGGTCCGGCTCGGCGTCTTTGTATAGTTCAGCACAGTATTCACTCCATCGTTCTGCAGCTTTATCAAGGTCATGGATTGGATTACCAGCATTGTCATCAATCATCCAGGATTGTGGTTTGAAACCCTTAGTTATAGTTTTGATTTTCTTGAACAGATCAGCCGTTTGATAGGTTTTAGCATGTGTCTCTATCTCCGCACTCCGCACATAACTGTCCAAGAAACTGGTCTTTGTCATGTCTGCACTGATCCTGGATTATTCTGCTTAGGCGCCCGTATTCCTCTTGATCTACCTCTGTCTCTAAACCCTTACCTTTGAGCTCCTTTCTTTCTAGGATCCGCTTCCACGTTTCATCACCGATCCATTCCTTTTTCGCATTAGGAGCTATCCTCATGGACTCCAATACCTCCGTTACTTTGTCCTGGAAGTCTAGCCATAAGTCATTAGCTTTGTCTTGCGATTCTGTCCCAGTCGTTGAGGTTAGCTTGGTTTCCAATTGGGCTCGGAATATATCAACTTGCGCAGGAATCAAACGCACCGTGCTCTTATTGGTCTTTCGTGCACATTTGAACCGCATCCGTAGATCCATGACGAGAAGTTGGTGGTCGCTTCCACAATCCGCCCCAGGGTATGTTCTACAGTTCAAAACTGACGACTTCCAGCGGTGTGGTACCGTGATATAGTCTATTTGGTTCCGGAAACGGTCTCCCGGAGACGTCCAAGTGTAGAGCCTCCTCTTGTGATGCTGGAATAATGTGTTCGTTATGACAAAGTCTTTATCAATACAGAACTCAATGAAGCGCTCTCCTCTTTCGTTCCGCGTACCCAGGCCGTACTTCCCAATAATATGTCGCAGATGCTCTTCATTATTGGTGTTCCCCACCTTCGCGTTCCAATCTCCTTGGATCACAAGCATTTCACGCGTTGACACTCTCTCAACTGCGGTGTGCAGCTGTTCATAGAACAAGTCTAGGTCCGACTGTGTTGATTGTGCAGTAGGGGCGTATATCTGTATGATATTGAGCGCGAATATTGAGTTGAATATGGTTGAATATAAAAAATTTGCTCATATTGTAACTTGTCGCATTGTTAAAAAAAAAAAAATATTATTAAAAAATTTCTGTTCGACTTTCAAGTAAATGCGTTTAAATCGTTATCAAATTTCCGGGATATAATAAACTGATAATATTTGACATTAAAAGACGTAATGAGTAGTTTTGTTCGCGTTATCTGCAGTGCATTGCCCTTATCGAAAGTAATCGGATCAAACAAGTGTTCTAAACAAAGGATTTTATTAAGGGCTATGACATCACACTTGTAAGCCCCATGTTGGAGCAATGGTGTATAGGTGAGCTCTGTTCAATGGTAGTCCAGGCGACATCCATTCAGCGGAGTTCATCTATCAAGAGACGATGACTTAACTTGACATATCTACCTCAAAGATTGGATCCTAACCACTACTCAGAGAAAGGAGTGAAAAGAAAGAAGAGAGGTCTTTGCCCAGCAGTGGGACGTTGCAGGCTAAATAATAGATAATACTATTATGACATCACCTGTACCCTTATCTTGTACCTAATTAAATCTATAATTATTGTAAATTTACACAGATAATGGAAACAGTGGAAATGACGCGTGCTCTACTATTGTCCAGTTAAAAAACCTAACATCAAGTTAGCTTTCGATTAGATAATAATTATCGAAGAACAATGTTAAAAATGTTGCTGTTTAACAATGCAATTAATTAAATCCTGAAGCTTTGTGAAACCGATAATATCACACATATCTCTTTATAACTGGCACGACCTTTGCGATTTTTGATACGGAACGACCTTGATTACAAATATTGACTATTGACGTATGTATTTACAGATGACGCTTCAATATTATGCCAATTTGTTATTTCATATTATTGCTTTATTGGGTCAATTAGCAAGGGAACCTTTGTTCCAGAAATGAGAGCCAAAAAGGTCAGCGTGGTTAACCCATTTCTGGTCTAGGCATAATTACTTGATATAATAATAAAATAATAATTATAATTGATATTTTCTGACATGTTCGCAAAAATTTTGACATTTTTATTTATAGATTTGACATTGTATACTTTAATATTAATTTTAATAATGATTATAAAAATTGTACCAGTTTTAATTTAATACAATTCAATTTAGTTCATAATTTGCATGTCTTTTAACTGACTAAATGTTTTGGACTCTAATTATTTTAAAACACCTATTTGTACAACATTTAAAGCAAATAAATATTTTCATTTCATTTCATTTCAATATAAGGAAAATTCTTGTTTCGCAAGAAAAAAATCGAGAAGTTTAGAGATGCTTTATTGCTTTCCACCGTAAATAAGTACCTAACGGTTTTGACGAGCACCGATTTTTACTCAGTTTTTAGGGTTCCGTAGCCTAATGGCAAAAAATGTAACCCTTATGGATTCATCATGTCTGTCATCTGTCCGTCCGTATGTCACAGCTAGAGATGAAAATGTCCGAATGTTTCCGAAACTTTCCAGGAATACTTCCAATGTTTCCGGAAATATAGGGAAACATTGCAGGAAACTTTCCAAAATTTCCAGATTAACACTGAATTTTTGAATGCGTTTTTTTGACTACTACGGCCTTCTGGGTTTATTTTTGTTTTGTTATTATACTTATCTATCTGAAAACTATAATTAATGATGGTAATTGCCATGAATATTTAATTCACGATGGAAATATACAAAGAAAAGGTGAAAACTATGATACTGGTAACTTATGATAGCTGAACCCATAATTTTTTTTTACTTACAATTATAAAGATTATAAACAACCAAAAAGGGCATTGATACCGACTTATATAAACATAATTCATATAATTCTGTTTTAACATTAGCTCACCAAGCAGCCAGGTTATTACTTGAGAATCAGTCATTTCACTGTTTCACCCTTTACATACAGACACGTGTATATACTTTCATATGCACAAGAATAAGTCTATTTAACAAAGTAAAACAAAAATAAAATGTTTTTTTGATAATTGGTATGATTTTTCCATCAATGAACAGCGTATTTCTTTTCCTTGGTATATCAGTTAGAAATCAAATCTTATAGTCAAAATTCTTGATTGAGTATTGTAGACAGGCACTAACCCTACTATCCTATCAGCAGTAATTTTACTTTACTTAGCATTTTCATTTAAAAACTCAGATTTCTGATTTGGGGTTTATTCCCCATTGTTTCTGTCAAATTTGGAAAGTTTCATGGAAGTAATGGAAACTTTCGGAATATTTCCGGAAATTTTCATTCCTAGTCACAGCCACTTTTTTCGAAATTATAAGAACTATACGGTTGAAACTTGGTAAGTAGATGTCAGTCTTCTGTGACCCGCATTAAGATATTCACACAAAAATAGTAAAAAAAAACAACAAATTTTGGGGGGTTCCCCATACTTGGAACTTAAACTCAAAAAAAATCATCATATTGTGATTGTGTGTGATATTGAAGTTTCTATTATATTTTATTTACAAAATGAATAGTTTCCGCGAGTAAAACTTCCAAAGTGGTAAAATATGTGTCTCCCCACCTCCCTTCCGTAACTTCTTAAATAAGAGAATGGTAAAACTAAAAACAAATATGAAATTAAAAAATATATATCAACAAGCTTTTATTATTATTACTATCTAGCACCAAAGAATCAAATGAGCCCAAACTCGATGGGGTGCGTCGTTTAATTACGGAGTTCCTATGGCCACCTTCCAGCTCCATTTCTGTTATATTATTGTCTTTTATATTATGTTACTTGCTGCTACGGAACCCTTCATGGGTGGGTCGGACTCGAACTTGGCCTTGATTTGGAGATTGCATTTTTTGTCCGTCTGCCGCGTGGTCATTACTTAGTTTTTACAGAACACAAGAAATAATAACGTGAACATTTGCTGTGCCGCTGTTCAGGCTTTTAGGCTGTAACAGGAATATAAATATTATTAATTATTACTAACTTCGCCCAGCGGTTTTACCCGCTGTACTTGTAGCCGACAATGTAGCCTATTTGTTATTCCAGACTATCTCTATTCAAAATTTCAGCTCAATCGGTCCACCTGTTTAGGCGTGAAGAAGTAACAAACATACACAATACACACTCACAAACTTGCGCCTTTATAATAATATTAGTATCAGCGTTGCCAGTGCGTTACTTTTGTAACGTTTTGCGTTACTTTTTGACCCTTTGCGTTACTTTTACGTTACTTGTCCTAAAATGTAACTTTTGCGTTACTTTTTGGGGTAATGATTTTTTTAAAGTAATTATTCACACAAAATGCCTTCAAATGGTCCATGATTGATTAATATTCAAAATATAATTAAAGTCGTCAGCTATGGAGCCCAAAATGTATACCAGAAATTTACTGGAAAAACGGTTTTTTCCGGTAAAACTGTAAATATCGTCTTCGTCTACATTCGTCAATAGACAAAAATTGCTCGTCCATAGACAAAACCACACTCGCCGAATCATTCGCCGGTAAATGTGGACGACCCATTAGAATAAAAAAGTATAAGTACCTATATTTAAATTGAGTAAGTAAACTCTTTTGCAAAAAAAACGGGCACTTTGATGATTTCTCTGCTTCAATGAAGAAGAACAAGAAAGAGGTTTTATTAATTTGACGATGTATTGACTTATCATTTATAAACATCCTGACATGATTATTAATGTTCCAAATTTAAAATTTGAAATTAAAAAAGAAAAATACTGATTATATAGTGAAATTGCTTTGCTTTTTGGCGCGAATTGATGCGAATTGCTGTAACAATTTTATTACAATTTTAAAACTTTGAGTATTTTCTGCAAATTAAACAATTTATTCTTTCTTTCCACAATAAATACCACTTTTTGATATGATCGATAAAGCGATAAGGGCCGGTAAAATTATAGCCCTACTTGAAGAAGGTTGTTCGCAAACTTACGTGGCTCAACGGCTAAATGTGAGCCGTTCAACTGTCCAGAGGACATGGCAACGATATCAAGAGACCGGTTCGGTTAAAAGAAGACCCGGCTCGGGAAGAAAACGATGCACAGAACCAAGAGACGACCGCTTTTTGGTGAGTCAGGCGTTGCGGAATCGTAAGACGTCAAGTGTGGACCTGAAAAAAAACCTTGAAGAAGTAAGAGGAGTAGAAGTAAGCTTGTGGACGGTTAGAAGGAGGCTTTTGGCTGCCAATATCAAAAGTTACCGCCCGGCTTGAGGCCCTAAATTACTCCGTGAGCACCGTGTTGCTCGACTTCAGTTTGCTCGAAACTATGCTTCATGGACTATGGAGGACTGGAATAAGGTATTGTTTTCTGATGAAGCAAGAGAAACACAAAGAGATTCTATCTCTTTGTGTGGAGAGGACCAACGCCGGCGAGTGCTGCGAAGACCACGGGAACGCTATGCGGAAGTGTGTTTCGAACAAATCACTCCTTATGGCGGAGGCTCCGTTATGTTTTGGGCAGCAATTAATTCGACGGAGAGTACGGAGTTAGTTTTCTTAGAAAGAGGAACATTAAATGCACACCGGTACATAATGGAAGTCCTAATTCCACATGCACAACCCGCATTGACTGCACTTGGGGAAGATTCCATTTTTATGGACGACAATGCTCGCCCTCACCGTTCTGGTGACGTGGAAGCTTACATGCAAGAAGTTGGGATCCGTCGTTTAGATTAGCCAGCTCGCAGTCCTGACCTCAATCCAATCGAGTATGTCTGGGATGTTCTAAAAAGGCTGGTAAGATCAGTGCAACCTGCTCCAAAAAACATCAGGGAGCTAAAAAGAGTAATTGCTGAAGAGTGGGAACGTATTCCTCAAAACGTAATTAAAAACATCGTAGAGAGTATGCCCAGAAGGATTCAAGCTGTGATTTTGGCAAGAGGATGTCACACTCGTTACTAGGTTTTTACAGTTGTAAATTTATTTAAATAAAAAAGTAAAAAAATCTGCTTGTCTTTATTGCCGGCCACTTGTTATTGTGTGGTCGTGTACGTCGGTTTTGAAAAAAATCATCAATTTAAATACGAAATTGCCAAAATTCACGCTAATTTCACATGATTATTACACGATTAGGTACGAGTATAAGTATACAAAGTGTGTCAAACAATTAAATATTTTTAAACTAACACAAATCTACCTTAGAAAGTAAGTTTCCTTAGGTGCCCGTTTTTTTTTGCAAAAGAGTGTATATTACATTGTATATAAATTGTATTAAAAATCGTGTTTTTTTTAAATGCGTTACTTTTATTGTACTTAAATGCGTTACTTTTCGAACCTGTCTGCGTTACTTTTGAAGATAGGGCACTGGCAACACTGATTAGTATAAAAATACTCGTATGTAAGTACAGATCAAAGTCTAAGCTATACTTTCCTACAAGATTTTTTCATTGGTTTTCGACTTTGCTCCGTGGTTAAGGATTAAAAAATTACTACCTATAAAATGAATGTGCAAGTCTTAAGTCGTAGTCGTCGTCGTAGTCGCCGTCGTCGTATCTGCGATGTTTGTACATGAATAAACTTTTTTTAAACGGTTTTATTTAGCTTACTCTGTTTGTTTTATTCTTTTTTCATTTTTCTTTTTTCTTGGGTCAAATTTAGTAATTGAAATTTCACCCTCTTCCTGTCAACCGATTGATCTGAAATTTGGTATACGCCTTTGGTTCTGGTGACAATACAATTATGTATATTCAATATTATTGTAAATCCAAGATGGCCGCCGCTACAAAATGGCGGACAACGTATTTTTTTTTAATCATATCAATATGGGTATCAAATGAAGGCTTGATAAGTAGAATACAGTGCACTATACAAAATTAAAATCCAAGATGGCCGCCGCTACAAAATGGCGGATAACCTTTTTTTTTTCAATTTCATCAATATGGGTATCAAATGAAAGGGCTTGACAAGTAGAATACATTGTACTAAAAAGCCTTAAAATAAAAAAAGTAAAAAAATGTTTTTAAGTTAAACGGTTTTATTTTAAACATGTACTAAAAGCTAAAAAATAAAATCGTGAGGCACGTCAAATATCTAAATCTCTAATGAACATTTTCTCTGACAATTGTAGATATTTGACGTGCCTCACGATTTTATTTTTTAGCTTTTAGTACATGTTTAAAATAAAACCGTTTAACTTAAAAACATTTTTTTACTTTTTTTATTTCATTTCATTTTTTCATTCCAAGTCCTATATTAATATAGAATATCTAATAGAAAACTGGAACTCGTTCCACATCCGCTTTTCACTAGTAATTGCTAATGAATGTACCCAACAGCTAAGATTAATAGCCCGGGAAAGTAAAACTATTAAGTTATTATTGTTAATAATAGGTCTAGTCTGTAAATAATTCATTAAAATTCGCTTCGGCCTATTTTTAACCGACGACGCAAAAACGACGGGGTGTTATAATAATAATAATAGCATCGTAGCTCCCGAACGGATGAACGGATTTTGATTTAGTTTTTTTTTTGTTTGAAGGTGAGGTTAGTTGAGAGTGTTCTTAGCCATGTTTGGTGGAAATCGGTTCAAGATGGCCGCCGCTACAAAATGGCGGATAACTTTTTTCTTCCACGACCCCATCAATATGGGTATCAAATGAAAGGGCTTGACTAGTGACTAGTAGAATACAACGCACTATAACAAATTTAAAATCAAGATGGCCGCCACCATAAAACCGCGAATTACATATTTTGACAGCGCTGCGTTGGGGGTTTTTTAAATATTTAATTTAATTCACTTGTACATTTTGTATTATAAATGAAAAAAAAAACACATTTTTTATTTAAATTGCACATAACTAGCATTTTCCCACAGCGCGCTAAAACATTTGTGTAAAAATAAAATTTATAGTGTTCGGAAAATGAAGCATATTAAATTAAAAGCCACAGGCATAATACAAAAAATAGGATTTAATAATAATTTAGATAATAAACTAAGTGATACTGTAAAAGATCTTGGGGTGTATATTGATAAGACTCTGTCTTGGGTGCCACAGTTGGCTGAAGTAAGCCGAAAAATTTTTGCCACAGCGAGCTCTTTACGTCGACTGCGTAATTTCCTACCGATAACCACCAGAACTGCGCTTGCACAATCTCTTTTACTACCCATACTTGACTATGCTGATGCCTGCTATCTGGATATAACCGAAGAACAGCTTAATAAACTCGAACGCTTGCAAAATGTCTGCATTCGATTTATTTTCGGTTTACGCAAATATGATCACATTTCTGAATTTCGCGCTAAGCTAAAATGGTTACCAATTCGACTTCGCCGGAACTCGCACATTCTGTCCCTTCTCTATACTGTTCTCTTTAACCCTGCTTCTCCTTCGTATCTTAAAGAACGTTTTAAGTATATCCACCTCTGTCATGAGTTTAACTTGCGATCAGTCAACACTCGGCTACTGACGTATACTTTACACAGCTCCCAACTATCTAACAAATCCTTCACTATACAAGCCGTCCGTCTTTGGAATAATCTTCCCGTACATATAAGACATTCCAAATCGCTTGAAATCTTCAAGAATTCGGTAAAGGAACATTATCTCTCCTCCCTACTATAATATTACTTGCAGCTCAGTTTATTTATGTAATGAAATATTTATTTATTTTTATATATTATTTTATCTGTTAAATATTGTTAATATATATATTCATATCAATTCTTTTTAAATATACATTTTTACATATATATTGTAGTAGTATATTATATTTATAATAATATGTAAGTAGGTATGTAATATGTAAACCATCTTATAGGTATATATATTTTTTGTAACTAGTCTATGTATACAGATACTGCGCACCACCGTCTAGTATTGTAATATAAGTCCTGTTCCATTCCTAGGTTGTCTGTAAGAAATTGCCTAGTGCGATAAGACCGCCGATTGTTTACCTAGCATTAAGATATTTAGCTCAGTAAGTTTATTTGTAATTATTTGGTACGCACTAAAGTATTATTCTATTCTATTCTATTCTAGATAATATATACAACGAAGTAAGAAGACGAGCGAGACGCTCTCCTGATGATAAGAGATAACGCTGCCCATATTAGTACGTAGGATTTTACAATGGTAAAATTTGGGTGCACTGCGCTAACGCTTCTTACTTGAGAGTCATAAGATTTTAAGACTCTTCAGCCCAGTAATTTCACTAGCAAAACAACAAAATTAACATAATATCTCGGCAATGACAAAAAAGGCACAAACGTATGACGAGTGGCTTTAAAGTATCTAGAGGTAGATGTCTATGTGCTGCATCAAATGATTGGATTATTATGTAATTTAAGCCCCCCATGCCGCCGTCCGGCCATTAGCTATGTACTACACTAATGTGTGCCGTGAACCATCACACTTTTTGTTGTTTTTTCAGTTTTTTTCAACGTCAAATTATTTTACGAACTGTGATTATGACATTATTGTTATAGAGTCTACTCTATAACAATAATGTCATAATCACAGTCACCACTCGTCATACGTTTGTGCCTTTTTTGTCATTGCCGAGATAAAACGCTTCATGCGTCTCTGCCACTTATCTATCAGGGAACCGAACCGAAGACCGAATTGTCAAAAATGTATGAAATGACGTATGACGTATTAATAAATCGATGCGACGTAATTCGTCATTTCATACATTTTTGACAATTCGGTCTTCGGTTCAGTTCCTCACGGATAAGTAAATAGCCCTGCTGATCTGTGGTACGGGAGGGTTATGAGTTATGTGGGACAGGACGACGTGTCCGTGACGGAGGACTGAAAATCAGGGCCATAGCAGCTCCCCCATACACTTGTTTCTAACGCTAAAAATTGTACTGAAATAACAGTCGTGGAAAAACGAACTACAAAAACTTGGCTAGAGGGGCAGAATCCCCTTTCATTAATTCCATCGACGTTTTGGTTAATATTAAACAATTTAACCAAATCTTACACCACCTACTTAGGTACTTATCTTTTCCTACTTGAAACAGAAAAAAAATAGAATTTACATTAATTAAAACAAAGGCGTTTGGAGGAAGTAGGTAATTAAAACTCGTCAGAATGGAAAATATGCCGAGAAATAAAAGAGCATGTTATTTATGCACAGTAAATTATAACTTTATTATTCATAGGCAATACTGTAATCTAGATTATTAAATAAAATAAAGTTTTGGGACTAACTAAAAAATAAAGAAGAGACTTACCAAAAGAGTTTTACCAAAATAATTTCAAAAAGTATATAGTACGAATTTATATTTCAAAGTCCATAGCAATCGAGAGATCGTGAGAGTTGCGTGCCATTCTTACCAAAAACGTTTTATTTTCAGGTATAAAAACAGCATACAAACGGTTCTACGTAGACATAGGCTCGGTGGTAGGGCAATGTGACAAGATCTGGACGATATCGCTCAACGAGGACGCGGAGAAGACTCCCCTGGTCCTCCTGCATGGCATGGGAGCTGGGCTCGCCTTCTGGTGCCCTAATCTCGATGCCTTTGCTGCCACTAGACCTGTTTATGCTATTGATTTGTTAGGTAAGTTGGATTTGTATATACTGACGTCATTTGTTCCATAAAGTTGAATGGGGCATGAGTCATTGCCCATTGCCCCATCCGTCATGCCGCATGACGGATTTTATGTTCCGATTGACGGAGTTTCCTTTTGATCAGCAAATAATAGCCCCTCCATTTAATTTAACAGTACAAACAGAAAAAAATGTATACTTACTTCAAATAGAAGTTGGAATGTGTTTTAACGAGAATGCGTAACATTTCCTTGCTGATACAACTGATATTGTATTAAATCCACCAAACTGGCCACCAAACACAAGAAGGCCAACTTGTTAGGGCCTTCGCTAATTCGTCCACACGGCGCCAGCGAAACCCTTCGTTTGTTTGGACTTATGATGATTTTCGGATGAATACGCTTGTTATTTAATTAATTCCTAAACTGTCATGTTCATTTAGGATTCGGCCGCAGTTCCCGTCCAAAGTTTTCATCAGACGCGGTCAAAGCGGAAGCTCAATGGGTGGAGTCAGTGGAAGAATGGAGACGAGAGGTCAACATCTCGCAGTTCATTCTACTGGGCCACAGTCTGGGAGGGTACCTCGCCACTGCCTACGCTATCAAGTATCCTGAGAGGTGAGAACATATAGCTAGTCATCATAGGAAGTGGAAGAATGGAGACAAGAGGTCAACATCTTGCAGTTCATTCTACTGGGCCACAGTCTGGGAGGGTACCTCGCCACTGCTTACGCTATGAAGTATCCTGAGAGGTGAGAACATATAGCTAGTCATCATAGGAAGTGGAATAATGGAGACGAGAGGTCAACATCTCGCAGTTCATTCTACTGGGCCACAGTCTGGGAGGGTACCTCGCCACTGCTTACGCTATCAAGTATCCTGAGAGGTGAGAACATATAGCTAGTCATCATAGGAAGTGAAGGAATGGAGACGAGAGGTCAACATCTCGCAGTTCATTCTACTGGGCCACAGTCTGGGAGGGTACCTCGCCACTGCCTACGCTATCAAGTATCCTGAGAGGTGAGAACATATAGCTAGTCATCATAGGAAGTGAAGGAATGGAGACGAGAGGTCAACATCTCGCAGTTCATTCTACTGGGCCACAGTCTGGGAGAGTACCTCGCCACTGCCTACGCTATCAAGTATCCTGAGAGGTGAGAACATATAGCTAGTCATCATAGGAAGTGAAGGAATGGAGACGAGAGGTCAACATCTCGCAGTTCATTCTACTGGGCCACAGTCTGGGAGGGTACCTCGCCACTGCTTACGCTGTCAAGTATCCTGAGAGGTGAGAACATATACAGTGCCGGCGTTAGGGTAGGGCGCGGTTGGGCGACCGCCCAGGGCGCCGGATAAAAGGGGCGCCACAGGCTCTATAATGGGGCGCCCGTGGCGCCTCATTCGTTCTGAAAAATTCAATATTTCTCGGTGCTCGTAGCGAGCTGCTCGAGCTTTTATAAGAACATTTAGTTTTTTTGCCACTCGAAGGAAGATAAACGCACATCATTCGTGCTGAAAGATTCAAAATTTTCTCGGCGCTCGCAGCGAGCTGCTCGCGCTTTTATAAATGAGAAAATTTACTTTCTTTGCCATTCAAAGCAAGCTAAACACACACCATTCGTGCTGAAAAATTCAAAATATTCTCGGCGCTCGCAGCGAGCTGCTCGCGCTTTTATAAATAAGGACATTTAGATTCTTTGCCACTCGAAGCAAGCTAAACGCACATCAATTTTGCTGAACAAAATCTAAATTTTCTCGGCGCTCGCAGCGAGCTGCTCGCGCTTTTATAAATAAAAATACTTATTCAGTTTCTTTGCCGCTGGGAGCAAGCTAAACGCACAACATTCGTGCTGAATAATTCAAAATTTTCTCGGCGCTCGCAGCGAGTTACTCGCGCTTTTATAAATAAGGACATTTAGATTCTTTGCCACTCGAAGCAAGCTAAACGCACATCAATTTTGCTGAACAAAATCTGAATTTTCTCGGAGCTCGCAGCGAGCTGCTCGCGCTTTTATAAATAAAAATACTTATTCAGTTTCTTTGCCGCTGGGAGCAAGCTAAACGCACAACATTCGTGCTGAATAATTCAAAATTTTCTCGGCGCTCGCAGCGAGCTGCTCGCGCTTTTATAAATGAGAACATTTACTTTCTTTGCGACTCGAAGCAAGCTTAACGCACATCATTCGTGCTGAAAAAAATCTAAATTTTCTCGGCGCTCGCAGCGAGCTACTCGCGCTTTTATAAATAAGGACATTTAGATTCTTTGCCACTCAAAACAAGCTAAACGCACATCATTCGTGTTAAAAAATCTAAATTTTCGCGGCGCTCGCAGCCAGCTGCTCGCGCTTTTATAAATAAGAATACTTATTTAGTTTCTCTGCCACTTGGAGCAAGCTAAACGCAGCTCGTGCTTCGTGCTGAAAAATTCAAAATTTTCTCGGAGCCCGCAGCTAGCTGGAAAGGTGTTTTTTTTTTCTAGATACGCCCATGATTTTGCCCATCGGATTGGGCCCAGAAAAAAATCCTGGAATTTTTTCCTTTTTCGTTTTTAGTATGGGTTTGAATTGCCTTTTTTAGGGGGCGCCGTAGAAATCTCGCCCAGGGCGCTGGTAATGTTAAAACCGGCCCTGAACATATAGCTAGTCATCATAGGAAGTGAAGGAATGGAGACGAGAGGTCAACATCTCGCAGTTCATTCTACTGGGCCACAGTCTGGGAGGGTACCTCGCCACTGCCTACGCTATCAAGTATCCTGAGAGGTGAGAACATATAGCTAGTCATCATAGGAAGTGAAGGAATGGAGACGAGAGGTCAACATCTCGCAGTTCATTCTACTGGGCCACAGTCTGGGAGGGTACCTCGCCACTGCCTACGCTATCAAGTATCCTGAGAGGTGAGAACATATAGCTAGTCATCATAGGAAGTGAAGGAATGGAGACGAGAGGTCAACATCTCGCAGTTCATTCTACTGGGCCACAGTCTGGGAGGGTACCTCGCCACTGCCTACGCTATCAAGTATCCTGAGAGGTGAGAACATATAGCTAGTCATCATAGGAAGTGAAGGAATGGAGACGAGAGGTCAACATCTCGCAGTTCATTCTACTGGGCCACAGTCTGGGAGGGTACCTCGCCACTGCCTACGCTATCAAGTATCCTGAGAGGTGAGAACATATAGCTAGTCATCATAGGAAGTGAAGGAATGGAGACGAGAGGTCAACATCTCGCAGTTCATTCTACTGGGCCACAGTCTGGGAGGGTACCTCGCCACTGCTTACGCTATGAAGTATCCTGAGAGGTGAGGACATATAGCTAGTCATCATAGGAAGTGAAGGAATGGAGACGAGAGGTCAACATCTCGCAGTTCATTCTACTGGGCCACAGTCTGGGAGGGTACCTCGCCACTGCTTACGCTATGAAGTATCCTGAGAGGTGAGGACATAGAGCTAGTCATCTTAGGTAGTCAGTGGAGGAATGGAGACGAGAGGTCAACATCTCGCAGTTCATTCTACTGGGCCACAGTCTGGGAGGGGTACCGGGTACCTAGCTACAGCATACGCTATCAAGTATCTTGAGAGGTAAGAGTATAGGCTTTTTTCTTTGCCTACTTTGGACGCGATACGTTCCTTTGGTTAAGATACAAGTCGATACTGATATGGTGTCAGTGTCGTTTAAATTTAATGTCTATTTTCCCTTTTAGGCGATTTTCACACTGCCCCGCATCATGCTGCATATTGCGTGTCGACGCACCTACGCGCGTTCCTGCGGGAGTGCAGATCTGCATCATCGTGCGGGTTTTTTGCGCACTCACGCGCGTAGGTGCGTTTGTAGATTCACGCACGGCGGCTCTCATTTCTTCGATCAAAACTGGATTTGGCTGGGATTCGGTGTGCCATACCTTGCGTCTCGCCCCGCACCTACGCGCGGGGGTGCATGTTTCTCCGCGTGTATGCGCGTGATCCGCATGAACGCGCGTGGATGCATTTTCAGTGTGTTAGACTGTGCGTGTTTTCCATACAAACGGAGATACTTACAAGCAACGGAAGAACACGCATCCACGCGCTACGCTGCATCATGCGGGGCAGTGTGAAAATCGCCTTAAATTTAATGTCTATTTTCCCTTACGAAAAAGCGAAAGGGACCGTTTGGAAAAGGATTTTGTGATATTGTATTGTAGTTTTGATATTGTTATATTCTTACAAAGGTAGGTATTGATGGTTGGAAATACCAATAGATACCTATTAATGTAATGACGAAGAATTGTATTTTGATCTATTTCTGAATATGAATAATCATGACGAGTGGCCGATAATATAATAACAGTATCTTGTTGGTAGATTAACCGTTTGTTTTTGATATTGCCAAGGTTATACCTATACATATGTTAAAAAGCTCCAGAATTGTGCAATACTTACTTTATAATATCAGTATAGTATCATTACATTGTTGAAGCTTGATTTTTGATAAGTAATCTAATACTAAACCGTAATGCGCTTTTACCCAGATAACTAAAGGATTGTGTGTCGAAAGTATTTTGACCAAAAAGACCGCCGTAATACATCTTTTAGTAATTTTAGAATATTATGAATGCAAGAATGTAAAAACGCCTTTCATAGTTCAAATGCAAAAGTGGTCTGTGATTACTTTTTACTAAAAAAAATTCTAACAGTGCACTTCGAGGTTTATCAGTAACATAAGAACATCTTTCCAGAGTCCGGCACTTAATTCTGGCCGACCCATGGGGCTTCCCGGAGAAACCATCCAACGCGTACGAGAAGTATCAGCTGCCTCTATGGGTGCGGGCCGTGGCCACCGCCGTCCAACCCTTGAACCCTCTGTGGGCGGTGCGGGCCGCTGGGCCTGCGGGCCGGTGGCTCGTCTCCAAGACACGCCCAGACATCGCCAGGAAATACGTCAAGTATCTGTCCGACGCTGAGACGGTCATACCGGAGTACATCTATCAGTGTAACTCGCAGACGCCTAGGTGAGGATTTATTACAAAAAAAAAAAACAAAAATATATGAAACTACCCGCACTAGGGCTCACTGTATCGCGGAAAACCTTACCTATTTGATGTTTTGTCTACTTTCAGTTTACTCTGTTTACTAACCTGGATAGTTTTTCCGCTGAAAAGTAGCCTTGTCCGACATTATCTAAAATTACATAATATGTAGGTATTTGTAAGGTAACTTTGAACTTCGTCATTGAGTCATTGATTATAATTTGGAAGTATTTCTTCATTGATATACCTCCTGTGTGCTCCCAATAAAATGTAATATAGTTTACTTATATTATGTCTTCCCTGTTAACTTTTGGTTTCAATTAGGAGTATTGTATTATAAGACTCAATTTTATTTTTCAGTGGTGAAAGCGCCTTCCACACTCTAATGACGGGCTTCGGTTGGGCCAAGAACCCGATGGTGAAGCGACTCGACCAGTTACACACAGGCATCCCCATCACAGTACTGTACGGCTCCCGATCCTGGGTCGACAACTGTACTGGACAGGTGCTCACTGACCATCGGCCCAACTCCAAGACTTATGTACAGGTAAGATAATTTTTTTATATTAAATAGGCCCACGTTTGACCACATCCCACCTGATGGAAAGTGAAAATGCGGTCGCTGATGGATCACGTAAGATGCCTAGAAAGGTACCTTGTTCACTCGTGAAGATACCCAAGTTGTACCACTTGGGAAACACGGATGACTGCAGTGTTCCAAATGCGGCCAGATCTCATTAAAAAATAAAGCATAACGCTTAGTGCGGGCAGTTGGTAGCGCCACTAAGTAAGGATGCCGCATTGCCGTCTGTCGTGACGTCTATAGGTAGAATGGGCTAGTGATATCTGGTAGATTAAGTCCCTAACGGAATATATCGGGAATCGCCTGGCAGCCTGTCCGATGAGTTTAAGACAATGCCATGAAGGTGTGGATCCGTTCAGAACAAAGATAAGAAATTTCGAAATCTCGATTGTTTTGTTAGCAAGTTTTAGCACATAGTTTTATCCATTTCAGGTAGCCTTCAAAATAGAGAGATATTTCGTAGAATACTTAGTACGGTGTTCTAGAAAGTGATTTTATCTTAGTCTAAAGAGTTATTCTTGTCATCAGGTGATCAACGGCGCCGGCCATCACGTGTACCTCGACAAAGCTGAACTCTTCAACAAATTTGTACTGGAAGCGTGCACAAAGGCCGACGAATTCGACCCCCAGATAGAACCAAACAGAACTACACAAACCAATGATAACACAAAACAAAAAGAAAAAGCAAACAATCAAACTCCGGTCACTCATTCCAACCAATCAGAGACCGTGTCGTCATAGCAATAGTAAAAAAATAGCAAGTAGACCGACTGACAGTGTTTAGGAAAATGAATAATTTAACATCGCTCGAAGGATAGGGTTGACGGTATATTCCCATTCGTCATTCGTCCCCACATCGATTCCCCCCAGTGCCCGTAGCATGACGTATGGAATCCCGACGAAACTTCAAGAGTAGAACTGTCCAATAAATCATCCCATACATTGTACTTTTGTGAATCTATGGGATGACAGTTGACTTGACAGCAAGACAAGTCTATGCAGCGTCTGTGCTTGAAGGGCTGGTGGCTATTACCACTGAATGGCGACTCGGAAGTTATTGTCCCACTTTTAAATTGCTTTATACTGCTGTGTAGGTAGTCGTGTAAACTTCTTTTTTACTGAAGTATTTTTTCTCGCGGCAATCTGTAGACTGAAGCGACAAAAGCTAGCGACGTCGTGCGTTCTTCAATGTCGGATACGGAAGGAGATAGAAATGTCGTGTGTGCACGTGTACGTATGCATACGCACACATACATATCGCGTCTGTCCCTTTGACCGGTGTCGGCCTACTTGCTAATATATTACTATGCCTTTACTGTATTCGAATTTGACTTGTTTGCGAAAAGGTTGTGGTGTTTTGTCCAAAGAGGTCGTGTGTGACGTTTTTAGCTAGAATACAGTCCACTAACCATTTTTTTTTTTTTTTTTTATGTGATGAAGTAGAAGACGAGCAAGACGCTCTCCTGATGTTAAGAGATAACGGCTGCCCATAATCAGAACAGTGTTACCTAGGAATTTACAATTATATGAAATTCTAGGAGCACTGCACCAACGCTTCTCACTCAAGAGTCATAAGATGTTAAGACTCTTTAGCCCAGTAATTTCACTAGCTACAGTGCCCTCCTACCGGAGCACAGTAATGTTTGCACATCACTGCTCAGGCGGTAGAATAACTGGCACTGTTGGGGTACCCACCTAGACGACCTCCTGCAAAGGAAGTCTACCCCCGGTAAAATTACCTTAACTTTGACTATTCTGTCCTTAGTCCTTAGTACAAGTATTATAATATTTGGAAATAATGTGAAACTACCTAAAACATGCTTTAAATATATCGAAGTTATTTAATACCATTTCTTAATATTGACTGTCAATACTTAACTTAATGGTTAGATGGACTGGTTTGAGAAATATTGGGTTTATTATCTTTTTGGTCACGAGATGTCGCTTAAGATTGGGTTAACTATGGTACTACAAAAATGAAATAAAAAAAACTGCAATTGATTTTATGGTCACGCGTACGATAAACATAGTCCGTTTTATTACAAAACGTGGATTTACTATTGTGCCAGGAATCTGGACTAAATCGTGTCCAAAGTGAACAAGTGAAATATTAAAAAAAAATTAAAAACAAGCTTTTTACTAGCACTCTTTCTTTAGTACTCGTCAATACTAATCAAATGAGCCCAAACTCGATGGGGTTGCGTCGTTTAATTACGGAGTTCCTATGGCCACCTTCCTGACCCATCATCAGCTCCATGTCATAATAATAATACTGCCGTCCGTTGTTTAAAAGGCCGCTAAGTGATAAATTGAGATTTTGAGATATGACCAAAAACGTAAAATTTACGATTCTAATAAAAATTCTAAATTCTAAAATCTTAAAATACTTCAGAATACTTTTCTGTACCATAGATAAGTGTTTATATAATAAAGATCACTGAGTAGTATTCTAGAGTTTCAGATCGATTTAACTGATTTTAATTATAAAAAAACAGTATTTATTCTGCAATAAGCTTTGGATATTTTGTCTGTATCTCAGCTAATTCGAGAGATAAAAATTTGGGACCTAGGCCAGAAGATAGAGAAAAAAATACTCTATACAGTGGTATAAAAAAAATCGATTTTGGAAAAATGTGGCTTAGCGGTCTTATGATCGGACGGCAGAATATTGCATTACCATCCAAATTTTCCGAAACCGGGAAGTGGATAAAATTTAACTTGCAAGATTTGATTACAGACAACAGACAGGTGAAAGAAAATAAAAGCTTGTAATAATTGAAATGAGTTACCTAGTACCATCGTAAGTCCGCGTTTTATAATAGTCTATTACAATCATAGTGAAGTTTTGACGAGATAGCATGGAAAGTTATTCAAGAATAAGAGTTTACTAAAATGTGTGAGGTCGAAACAAAATATGTACAGCGGGACATTTAGTTTAATTTTTAATCATGTTCCTAATAGTAAAATATGTAAGTAGAGTTCAACCATTTTTAAATTTCATTTGTCAGCCAAACAGTGTTCGTGACGTCTGTGGAAACGACCTGTAAATTAAAAGTGTTCGAAATCTACATGCATACAAAGTTATATTTATTAAGTTATATCTAAGTACTTTACTCAAGATATATTATTGTCTTTATTATAATGTTTTATAAACCCGGTGTGCCTTAATTTTAGTTATAAATAAATTATATTAATGTTAGTATTTATTATTTATTTTGGATACAGTAAAGATAGTGTTTTGTTTATTTTATTTACTGTAATTAATTTATTTATCGGCAGCTTAGATTATAGCTACTTAGTTTAGACGCCACATAGTTAAATTCGGGGGACCAGAGACGGAAGTGGCGCCATCTCTTGTGTAACGCAGGCAACATCGCATTTTCGTGATCGGTTGACAAGTAAAGGGGAGTGACGGGAAGTGACGTTAGCCAATGAGAGTCGAGTAGTTGCACGGTCGTCCGCTAGGGGCGCTGTTGTGAGCGAGCGGTAGGGCGGACGGGCGTGAGGTATTATATTGAGCTGTGTAGTCGACGGAGACTCACTTTACGTTTGGCTGGCGGCTGGGACGGTCACTTTACTTCGGGACGGCACCTCGGACGGACGTTATGTCCGAAGGGTGACTGGGACGGTCACTATACGGTTTGGGTATCGAATTAGTTATCGAAGCGTTCGTAGCTTTGCGGAACACTCGGTCCCCGTTAATATTGTGTAATACAGAGTAGTGTAATATCATCCCTAATCACATTGTAATGTAACTGTTTGCAAGTGTAATAAAACTAATCGTATTGTGGTGTGATGTCTTATTCTTCTCGCCCGTTATATCCACGCTGTAAACCATGCCTGAGGGGCTCCAGAATGAGCGACAATATGGTGACAGTGACACATATAGGTTACTACGCTACGCGCCCGGTATCCTGTCCCGACATCAGAAGTGGGATAAAGAACGGTGAAAGAATTTAACGTGTTTTTTCAATGTTTCAGTTTGCCTGCCTTGTTCGCCGCACCTGGCTTTTCCTGTGGCGAGTGCCGAGTGCGCGAACTGCGCGCTGTGTTTGCACGGATGTCTACGCGATATGCGCGCTGTGTCTGCGAAATGACTACGCCATCTACACGTCGTGTCCGTGCGTTATGTCGGCGCGATCTGTGTACTACGAGCAGCGTTTAACCTGCTATCTGCGCGTGTGTTCTAATTCGTGGTTGCATTGATTACAGTGACATGCAGTGGAGCGCTTTTGCCGGCGCTCATGTGTGCGCGTCTGTTCCTGCTTGCGTGCGTGCATACGTGCGTGTGTGCGTGCGTGCTGAGTCTGCTGCGCTGTGACCTGCGACGCTGCTGGTCGAGCAACGAGTCGACCTTGGTGTGACTGTGAGATATGAGTCAATCTGAGAGATCGAGCCGTATCAGCGATGAACATTATTTGGTGAGTCGATTCCATGATTTTTTTGTTCATGCCTACTGCAGACTACGTAACCGTAGCTTGTTTTGTCTATTCTTGTAGTAGCATTTTAGTGTGCGATGAGCGGTAGTGGAGAATTTGATGCCTGAGCTAAGTTTTAATGTCGCTCAATGATAATTACCTACCCTCACGTTTTTTGTAAATAGTTGAACATGGCTCGCAGTGTAGTCAGCTTAGAACGAAGCTTAGAAGTGTTATCTGATAATTAATAAGGCCCTCGCGATGTGTTAATGGAAGTAAAATAAGAAATTCTGAGATTTTAGTCTTAGACTGATTGCAATAAATGAGGTTAGGTTTGAGTTAGGTTAGGTGCACTATTGAAAATTGCAATTTTAATGCCACCGGTTTGTGTACCGGTATAATACGATATTCAGAGATCTTAGGCTTACATTACAATTGAGGTTAGGATTGAGTCAGGTAAAGAAAACGAAATTCTGTGCTGTGGTATCTTTATTACAGATAAGTGACGTCAAGCAGCGCGTGCGGTCGTGCGATGTGCTGGCCTGAGCATCGGTGCGTGTGCGGTCACATGGCGCGCTATCCTGAGCATCAGCGCGTGTGGTCGTGCGACGCGCGGTCGTTCTGAGTGTGCAGAGGAGAGAGAAAAAAAAAGGGGGGAGGAGAGAGAAAAAAAAGGAGGGAGGAGAGAGAAAAAAAAAAGGGGGGGAGGAGAGAGAAAGGATATGTATCGCCTTTTACGTTTAGTCGCTAGGCACCATGTGAGAGAGAGGTCCAAACCAAACCAAACCAACAAAACCAAAAAAAAAAAAAAAAAAAAAAAAAAAAAAAAAAAAAAAATTTTTGAATTAGTAGCCTTTTTTCACGGTAGTCGGTAGCAAATTATCTTGTTTCCATGTCGTAAGGGAGAGTCTGTGTAGTTCATGGGGGTTTTTATTTCGAGTTATAATAGTTTCCAACTCTTGAAGTGAAATTACCTAGACAAAGTGATGTGATCAGTTGCGGTTGGAGGTGACACGGCTGTTCGATGTGTGTTGTGAGATAGTCGAAAGGATTCAGATGTCTGGGTCGAACCCTATGGGCTACTGCGGGAGCTATAGATCGAAGAGACTCTGTTATCCGGGCTATTGTTATGCTGTGAGTGCATAGTGAGTAGTTGTGGGGATGCAGAGATCCGGGTCGAACCCTACTGGCCGCTGCGGTTGCCGTAGATCGAAGGGATTCTGTTATCCGGGCTACTGTTGATGCGGTGAGTGCATGGTGAATAGTCGAGGGGATGCAGAGATCCGGGTCGAACCCTACTGGCTGCTGCGGTTGCCGTAGATCGAAGGGATTCTGTTATCCGGGCTATTGTTGATGCGGTGAGCGCATAGTGAGTAGTCGAAAGGATGCAGGGGTCCGGGTCGAACCCTACTGGCTGCTGCGGTTGCCGTAGATCGAAGGGACTCTGTTATCCGGGCTATTGTTGGTGCAGTGAGTCCAGAGTCAGTCGAAAGGATTTTGTGATCTGGGTCGTATCCTACTAGCTGCTGTGGTGGCTGTAGATCGAAGAGACACTTTTATCCGGTCTGTACTGCTGGTGCATCTTGAGTTTTGAGCTGTCGCGTGTCACAACCGAACTTGATGGCATACTAAGTCGCTGGGGTATATTTTCTAATGAGAGCCTCAATTATCTGTCACTTTTGAAAGAATTATGTCAGGATAATTATGTCAGGATGAACGAGCGGTGGAATGTGGAATCAATTAACATGATATCCTTTTGTTATAGATGTGCAGTAAGATCGCGCTGGGAGAGCTCACCCTGCAGGAGTTCGCTCTGCAAGAAGATCGCCCGAGGACGTGCGAGCGTCAGGAAGGCCGTATCGGCAGCTTAGATTATAGCTACTTAGTTTAGACGCCACATAGTTAAATTCGGGGGACCAGAGACGGAAGTGGCGCCATCTCTTGTGTAACGCAGGCAACATCGCATTTTCGTGATCGGTTGACAAGTAAAGGGGAGTGACGGGAAGTGACGTTAGCCAATGAGAGTCGAGTAGTTGCACGGTCGTCCGCTAGGGGCGCTGTTGTGAGCGAGCGGTAGGGCGGACGGGCGTGAGGTATTATATTGAGCTGTGTAGTCGACGGAGACTCACTTTACGTTTGGCTGGCGGCTGGGACGGTCACTTTACTTCGGGACGGCACCTCGGACGGACGTTATGTCCGAAGGGTGACTGGGACGGTCACTATACGGTTTGGGTATCGAATTAGTTATCGAAGCGTTCGTAGCTTTGCGGAACACTCGGTCCCCGTTAATATTGTGTAATACAGAGTAGTGTAATATCATCCCTAATCACATTGTAATGTAACTGTTTGCAAGTGTAATAAAACTAATCGTATTGTGGTGTGATGTCTTATTCTTCTCGCCCGTTATATCCACGCTGTAAACCATGCCTGAGGGGCTCCAGAATGAGCGACAATATGGTGACAGTGACACATATAGGTTACTACGCTACGCGCCCGGTATCCTGTCCCGACATATTCATTCATTCCATTATTTTTTACCTCAAGAAAATAAATACTAAATAATCACCTCATATTTGACCAAAATCTTTCTACTTAAATATAATTTAGTATAACTCTTAAGTTTGCTAACGGGTATAAGAAATTTAAATATACGCTTAGAATATTGTTTCAAAATAAGCCTTAAATCCAGTGATTTAACACCCCAACTGAAAACCACCACGAACACATTTGGTGTAATTTTCTACAAAATTTGTCTTGGCTCAAAAATGAGTGTCCTTTTTAACGTAAAACTACTTGTTCGCGATAATAGAATTTAGAAAACTACATTAAAGTGAAAAGAATTACTACATTAATCTGACAAAATTTCTTTTGATCGCTTAAAATTATACCTTATGTCATAGATCTTCGTAATAAAATCATCTTAAACTTTCTCCTTCTAACATAATATTATGTATACTAAGTATTGACCAATATAACGATCATTACGTACCTGTTCATAGAGTTTGCATGTTTATTTATTTTATTAGTTTTAGTTTAACTCTACAACTGCTTAAAGCTCGTCCTGAAACACGATAGGCGTGTTTTACGCAGACAATCTAGTATTTTAAAACATAGTAGTGCTAAGAGCAGTTGAAGTGTCAAGTTCCACCATTTTCATTATTACTATCTTTTACTCCGAATAGGTATTCTGATAATTTCAATTTATATTCCTAAATCCACTGGTCTTTTTGTTTTCTTTTGGACATATTGTAAAATTAAGTTTTTACTTATAGAGCAAAGTTAGTATTGTTATTTATTACAGCTTTTTGATACGCAAAATACAATATATTATTATGTAAATAAATATAATAATTTATTTAAAATGTGTTTTATTTTTCAAATACAGGGGCTATTGTCAAATCTGTCCTCGCCCTCGAATCACATTTTCGAGGAATGCTGCATATTTTTCGGTTTCGATTTTGAGCAAAGAGCCAGAAAACGACTAAAAATACGGGGCTGAATCAAATAATTAAAGAGGGATGTTTCTTAGAAAGATTTTAATAACTCGATACAAAATGGTTGCTTACAAACTAAGAACTTAACTAATCAAATCAACATAATCTCAAGTGTGTGTGGCTGACGATGACTACCTTCCCTTCGTCTTGCAGGTCGCGGAGTGCTTCGTCTAGATGCTCCCTCGATACAGTCTGAAAACAAATTAAAAGAGCGAATAAAAAAAAACGAATTGACGCATTTCACTTAAATTTTATTCGTAACATTAAAACAGCTTGATCGAATTAAATAAAATGACATGTGCAAACTAACTGGCTCCTACGTTTTTTATAGGTGACAACGCTGACGACAGTTTAAACGTATTTTCCGAAACATAGTAGAGCTCAGTATAGATAAGTGCCACACAAGGATATTTTAACACAGGGCCTCTAGATAAAAAGCCGTACGTACGACCAGATGCGTACATTATGGCTCTTGCATCAAGGTTGTGCGAACCTTCGTAGTTTTTAAACAGACACCAATGACTAGCTTAAATCTTACAAATTGCGATGAAGCATTGACATCCTGCAACAGCTTGGAATGTGTGATGGTGTTAGGCTTGGAGTAGGGCTGTATTAACTCCTTCAGAGCTTTGACGAGGTGGGCCCTTTTCTCAAATGGGGACCATTTGAGAAAAGGGCCCACCACATTTTTGCTAAAGGAACATTTTGCGAAAGGGACCATTTGCGAAAGGGGACACTGCGAAGAGACCATTTGCGAAAGGGACATTTTGCGAAAGGGGGCATTTTGTGACGTAGCCCCCGAGGCTGTGTCCGCTAGTATATTTCTACTTACAATTTGCGAGGAAGCGTTGACATCCTGCAGCAGCTTGGAATGTGTGATGGTGTGCGGCTTGGAGTAGGGCTGGATGAGCTCCTTCAGAGCGCTGACGAGGTCGGCGCGGCGTCTGCGGGCCGCCGCTCCCAGGCCGGTGGTGAGGATGCCCACGTCTATGCGACCCGAGGCCGGGTCTGTTGCGGACTGTTTGAGGGCTTCACGGTGTAATCTGGAATATAAAGGACATGAACATGCTAGTAAGGAAATGTGGGAAGGGTGTGCACTAAAAAGGTTTGGATGAACTGTGTTGAATGAGGATATGCGAGCAAGGGGAGTGAATGAAGACGACTTGACGAATGATTGAGTGGAATGGAGGAAGGAGACGTGTTGTGCCGATCCTACCTAGTAAAGGGCAGTAGAAAGGTGTGATCTGGAATATTCGTACATTGTATTTACCTTTCCAGCTTTTTGGTTTTTTTTTCATTGCATCACTGCTTATTATCAAGTCAATTTCGGCAAGAGCTTACCAGCTCGTCAGTAAGGGGTGGATATTATTTATTTAAAAAATCCGCCAATGGGTATGGAAATATGTCGTGATAACATTAGCTTCCAACCGATATGTAAGTCCAAAGGGGAGGCCTATGTTCAGCGTCCACTGCTGAACTTACGGCTGAGATGATGATGATGATTAGTTGAACAAACCTTGAAGCTTCGTCAACATCGGAGAGGTCGACAACGCTGGACAGCCGCAGCCTCGCGTGCGCCTCCGCGAGACGTATGAGCGACTCCAGCTGACGCGGGTACGCCGATATCTGACCGCGACCGCTGCCCACACGCCTGAAACATTCATTTATTTGTCACAAAACACTAAGCTTCAATAACAGGGATGGATGTCCTCCGTCACAAAGACTATACCGGAGTGACGTTCAATTGTTTTAGTGCTATCATTATGTCCCACATAAACCTTTGATTATTTTACGCATTTTTTAACGGAGAGATAAGATATAATCAGTGGCGGCGCTAGACCACGCGAGGCCCCCTTTTTCGGCTAGCATTTTTTACAAACTGAGAAGGGACACATTTAAGCGAATTCATAAAATTTTGAATACTTTACACCTTTTTTTTTTACACTAAACGATTCGTTAGATTCAACTTCATCTTCGTGCCTTACGCCTCGATGATAGGTATATTTTTAAATTCTGTATGAGTATGAAAGGTATGCGTTTATCTCGCTCCGAGTGGTAATAAAAGCATTATTATCTGTAGAAGCGCGAGCAGCTCGCTGCGAGCGCCGAGAAAATTTTGAATTTTTCAGCACGAGTAATGTGCGTTTAGCTTGCTCCAAGTGGCTAGGAAACTAAGTATTCTTATCTATAAAAGCGCGAGCAGCTCGCTGCGAGCGCCGAGAAAATTTTGTATTTTCCAGCACGAATAATGTACGCTTAGCTTGCTCCGAGTGACTAGGAAACTAAATATTCTTATCTATAAAAGCGCGAGCAGCTCGCTGCGAGCGCCGAGAAAATTTTGAATTTTTCAGTAAGAATAATGTACGCTTAGCTTGCTCCGAGTTGCTAAGAATCTAAATATTATATTCTTATGTATAAAAGAGAATATTTTGAATTTTTCTTCACGAATTATGTGTATGTGCTTGCTTCGAGTGGCAAGGTAACTGAATTAAAATTAAATATTTTATCTATTAGTAAGCGCAACCAGAGAAAATTTTGTATTTTAACTCGTTCTAAGAGTCACGAGATTACAATAATTTTGCTAATTAGAGAGCGAGCAGTTAGCTGCGAGCGCCGAGAATATTTTAAAAAGAGTGTGCTAGCCGCTGATTTTGACAAGAAAAAAAATTAAGCCACATTAACCTTTTGAACGCCACGGCACAAACGCATTTCCGTGCCCTGTAATTTAAAAAAAAACTCCTACGAAAGAACTAGTGTTGCCAAGAGTCGATAAATGTTTTTATTTCACTTTATTAAGACTGGGTTTTTTGTCGTCTATAGACGTCGTTGGCGTACAGGACCCGCAAGTACTTGTCAAGTATAGGTGACTTTGGCGGTCAAAAGGTTAAATTACTTAATTTTCATGGCTCCCATGGCCGCGAGGCCCTGGATCAGCGCCTGATATTAACATGGAGTTAGTAGTACCTTTATATAGTTCTAAAGGCTGTATGTCGCTATTTTCGCCTTCCTAAAATATTTTAAGTCCTACCTAAATCATTATAATACCTACTTGAAAAGGTCTTCTTTTGATGCATTTTGATCTTTTTCTTTTTGAAGCCCTTAAGCATTTCAATCACTTAACTCGTGAATATGTTTAAAAAAAATGATTAAATAAATTTTAAATAATTAAAAATTTGGCGAGGCCCCCTAAAGCGCGAGGCCGTCGGCGGTCGCCGACGTCGCTGACGCCTAGCGCCGCTACTGGATATAATATTATCTCTACGTAAAAAAATGCATCAATAAAAAAAAAGTCTTTTCAAAACACTTCAAAAAGCAAAGATTTCTATGCGTGTTTTTACTTGATGGACGTTCGGAATTGTCATTTCCACTCATATCTATTGGGACCACAAGACAAATATCCTAAATCAATGGTTGGGGTTGGGACTAAGTTCAACACTTATGCTAAAAATTACTTTTAATGATATAGCTTGAATATTTTTTTAAAGTGAATTTGCTTACCTCATGTCAACATAGGCATCGATGAGTCTCTGTTGCGCGGCCTCACTAAGCGTGGGTTGGACATGCTCTTTGGCAAACACTATGTAGTCACGCATCAAATTCATATCCTGCAATAAATTCATAATTAAAAAATATAGATCTATTATAATAAACCCTCGGTTTTGTTACATGAAGTAATTTGAAGTTTTTATTTAGATGTCAAACTAATGACAAGTGAAGAAACCGTCGGGGTTTAAAAAATCTAAATATTAACAATAAACATTAAGTTATATAGTAATTAGGGTACCGTTTTTATACCTTTAAGTATGGTAGGTACCCTAAAAACTACCATACTTACAATCATGTCCTCGTGATCCTGAGTGTCAGTATAATCTTGGTAGTAGAGTGATACGAGATGAGAGGCCAGACGACGGTCAAACGCCTCGTCTTGGGGATCCAACACCAGGAATATCAGGTCGAATCTGCAAAAAAATGTACAATGATATTATGTATTTTATTTTATGAAAAAATTCTTTGAGATAAATAACACTCCACTGTGTCTGTCATGTCACCCAGTGTTAGTTGAATCTCGTCATGCCCAGTAATTTCGTTAGTAATATTTCCCTTAGTTCGGAACACAGTAATGTCTGCACGCCTGCACATTACTTGGCGGATTAATAACTGGCAATGTGGTACTTAACCAGGCGACATCTGCAAACTCAAAAATTATTTATTCTAGCGGTTGACTGTGTTCCGGCGTGATGTTCAGTGAAGCCAGGGAGGGACTTATCCCGCATTCTAGGTTTAATCGTTCAATAAACATCTCTTTGTTCTAGGGATTGCAGACAGTCCCCTATGCAGAGCATGCATGGAAGAGGAGGTAACAGCGGCTCATGTTATTCTCGAATGTACAGGAGTGGCATCATACAGGGCACACACCTCGGATCTCCGGGGTCGCTTTCCGTTGTCGTCGGCAACCCCAGAGGGCTGCTGATATTCTTCGGAGAGCTTGGGTGGCTCGAGTGAAACAGCAACCCCACCCGCACGCAAAATGGGCTAAGAGGTATAATTGCGGAGAATTGCCCGCGAAACCGAATAGGTTTAATCTGCCACCATCTACGGCCCCGGCATCGTCGCGTCGCCTAACAACACGTGAGATCGTCAACCTATAATGAAATTAAAAATGTGCTAGCCTACCTAGACATGAGCGTATGTGGCAGCTGCACGTTCTCGACGATGGTCTTGTTCTTGTTCCAGTGCGACTGCGCCGGGTTGGCGGCCGCCAGGATGGACGTGCGTGCGTTCAACTGGCAGATTATACCCGCCTTCGCTATGGATAGCGTCTGCTGCTCCATCACCTGCAAAGCGGGAAAATTGGGATAAATGTACAATTTTTTTATTCAAAGAAGTAAGAAAACGAGCAAGATGCTCTCCTGATGGTAAGAGATAATGATGCCCATAATAAGTACAGTGCTTACAGCTGCTAAGGATTTTACAATGATTCCAGGTGCACCAATGCTTCCTATGTAAGAATAATAAAATTTTAAAACTCTTTAGCCCAGTAAGTTTTCTAGCAACAGTGCCCTACTACCCAAGCACTGTAATGTTTGCACAGTGCTCAGGCAGTAGAATAACTGGCACTGTTGGGGTACCCACTTAGTTGACCTGCTGCAAACGAAGTCTACCCCTAGTGAACCCCTGGTGAACTTGAGATGATACTAATATATGTATAGGGAACGTGCATAAACTATAGGTGGTATTTCATTTAAATAAATTGAGAGTGTAATAGTTGTTAGGTGTATTTACTCACTTCATGTAGAACGCTGCGAGTGGAATCGTTCATCTTGTCGAACTCGTCAATGCAACATATTCCGTTATCTGCCAGAACTAACGCACCTCTGTAAGTAAAAAGGTATTATGAAATATACTGCTAAGTAGAAGAGCTATATTCCAGAGAAGTCAACCCATAAGAGTGCGCAGAGCAGAGTACCTCCGTTAAGGAATGTTGTCGCTAACGATAGGCACTGACGCTGCATAACACACGTAAAATGTCTTTGAACCAACGAAAGCTAAAATAACTGACACTAGATGCGCCCAGCGGTTTTACACCCTGTAATGTAGTTTGTGTTATTCCAGGGTCTAAGCTATCTGGAATCTGGAGGGGTCCCCCTGTCAGTGAGGACCAAACGCCGTCGGGGCTGCGGATGAGTGCTTCGGCGTACCCGCTGCCCGGCACTATGGCGTCCCGCAGGAACACCCCCAAGTTTTTTGTGGGGTAATGATACGTAACGCATTTTCCTGGGTAAATATATTTTTTTTTACCAAATTTCAGGTCGTACTGTATACTCACGTCTGCAGCACCAGCTGGCGGGTGTCGGGCTCCTTGGTGACGTAGGCGGTGAGGCCGACGGCGGAGGAGCCGCGCCCCGACGTGTCCTGTATACTCACGTCTGCAGCACCAGCTGGCGGGTGTCGGGCTCCTTGGTGACGTAGGCGGTGAGGCCGACGGCGGAGGAGCCGCGCCCCGACGTGTGCTGTATACTCACGTCTGCAGCACCAGCTGGCGGGTGTCGGGCTCCTTGGTGACGTAGGCGGTGAGGCCGACGGCGGAGGAGCCGCGCCCCGACGTGTGCTGTATACTCACGTCTGCAGCACCAGCTGGCGGGTGTCGGGCTCCTTGGTGACGTAGGCGGTGAGGCCGACGGCGGAGGAGCCGCGCCCCGACGTGTGCTGTATACTCACGTCTGCAGCACCAGCTGGCGGGTGTCGGGCTCCTTGGTGACGTAGGCGGTGAGGCCGACGGCGGAGGAGCCGCGCCCCGACGTGTGCTGTATACTCACGTCTGCAGCACCAGCTGGCGGGTGTCGGGCTCCTTGGTGACGTAGGCGGTGAGGCCGACGGCGGAGGAGCCGCGCCCCGACGTGTGCTGTATACTCACGTCTGCAGCACCAGCTGGCGGGTGTCGGGCTCCTTGGTGACGTAGGCGGTGAGGCCGACGGCGGAGGAGCCGCGCCCCGACGTGTACTGAGCCCGCGGCACGAGCGCGTGCACCCAGCGCAGCAGCTGCGACTTGCTCGTGCCCGGGTCGCCGCACAGCAGGATGTTGATCTCTGACCTGTTACAAACAGAATGTTACAACAAGGAGGAACAAGGGCGATATGAAAAGAGACAATGTCTCCCTAACACAAGGAATGGAAACGATGGATCTTTTTATGCAGTTCAGATTATTTTAATATGTATTATAATATAGCCGTTGGTGGTATTATAAGTGATAATGATAACACATTGAGAGGAAAGCTCTAAACTTTTAAACACGAGCGGTACGATGTCAACTACCGTTCGTGTATGAGAGCACTTTAGTGTAAGGTAGTCGTGTCTATGGCGACATGGTTTCGTACTTTTTTATAATGTAAATAAGTTCGTGAGTAAATAACTGTCTTACGACATAACATATACTAAGACTGCGAACCTGAAATGTGTCCTTCCGGCGGCATTAAAGTTCTTCTTAGTGCCTCCGAGCAGTTGTAAAAGCACTCCTTTCTTAATGTCCAAGTTTTCGTAGATAGACGGAGCGATGGCCCGCGCCAGACGTTCGTAGGAGTCTGGTTGAGAGGCAAGCGTTTTGAACAGCTCTATGCGTTCTGGTGGGAAACGATGTTCTTTGCTGAAAGTTAAAATAGTTTAAGTATCCTAAGTAGCCGATTAAACTAGTTTAACGTACGGTTAAACTAGTTTAAATTTGCTAAGTGAATTATGGAGCAGCCTATCCTCGGCGTCTCTTTGAAGGATCCCATGAGAAATGAAGTGATCCGAGAGAATCAAAATTACCTGTAAGCTATTAAATTAGGCTTATGTCCAGCTTTGGACACACATAGGCTGGCGACGATAACGATTCGTTGCAATGTCTTCTAGATGACCTACTAAGGTTCTGTGTAATTTCTGTGAGGTACTTTCTGAGTATAACATATTTTTATGTACAAATATTTCAGACACATTGAACAACATACCCATCTTCACTCTCCAACAGGCGATCACTATGAACCTTCTTATAATGCAAGGCATCTATATGAGTCCGATGCAGAGCTTTCAAGGTGGCCTTCCTAGGGTGGACTGTAGCTGGTGCTGCCCTGAACACGCCGGTGACGGAGACTCTCTCGCCGGCGCCGACTGCCTCCACTAGGGCTCCGTGCGCCATGATGCTCACTGTGGCAGGGGTGCGACCGGCCGGCATGTCGTCTGGAAACAAAATGTTCTGATCTCCAGCAACTCGCTGTTTCATATATCTGAATGCAATAGCTATTCTTCTTGTAGAGTCTTTAAACAGGCTTTAAATTGGGAAAAAGGCTATAAATATAGATGTTGAGACTATTTCATCTAGGCTAGGGTCAGATCTATTCAGCCTATATCCACCCAATGAAGGTAAAGGTCACGTCACACTGTTAGATCCTGCAAATCTCCAGTACCCTCTAATATATTTGAGAATATTGTCTGAACATCAGGCTGTTTAAACACCCTTGAGATCATCTCGAGTTACCTGGAGACTCCTGCAGCTTGACCAGTTGCTTGTCGCTGAAGTGTGAGCGGTTGTGTATCAGTTGGAAGCAATGTCTGGTGGAGCAGTGGGAGCAATGTGAAGGCTCTGGCACCCTCCCTCGCTGCAGTTCCCCTAATGCGGCAGCACCACACACTGCGCACTTGAAGAACGCCTCGCGCATCTCCGGGACTATTGTTGATGTGCGGATCACCATGCCTGCTATTGTTACTAGCTGGTCGATATCTGGAAGCAAAGTTTAAAGTGGTTGTGAGAGAGAATATGCATGCTAGGGGAGTGAATGAAGATATGTCGGATTATAATAGAGCGGCATGTGCTCTAGTGGCATAAGTGGTAGTTAATAGGCCTCTATTTTCGGCGCGGCACGTAAAGCTGTGGGTCCCGGCTGTTTCCTATAAAATAATATGTAGGAGGCAGTCGTTAGGTCAAGTTGCAGGCCCTGTAGGAATCCCGGCGACCTGAAACTGCAACATATAGGTTGGCCACACAATCTATACATTGTGATTAGACTCTGACAGTGTAAGAAGGGTAACCTGTTCTGTTGGAGTATAAACCCCAATTATTGCAGGAGTCGCTCAGAGAAGTACACCTTTGCTAGTTATTAATACGCAAAGTAAATGGCAATATTATACAGGGTTATTTTTAAAACACCTGCAACCTCGCAGGACCAGGCAGCCAACACCACAACAACAACAACACAACATGTGATGTGTCTTCTGATAAATAGTAACATTTAACTTTAATACAAAAATACCTATGTAAAAATAAGCATACCTTCAGGGTTAAGATCTCTCATGTGCCGCATGGGAGCATTGTAGGGGCGCACTTGTATCTGATGTTCTAACACTGCAGCTGGGTACTTCTCGAAGAATAACTCGTTCACTGCCGCGTCGAATGCTGGGACCACCTAAACAAAACATTTCATTGTAACTTTGGTTACTATTTTAGTTTAGTTTTTGACCGAGGAAAGTTTGCGTTACGCATCGCCACCCTACGTCGGGCCTCACAGTTTGGTGTGTGGGAGTACTCCCTGGCAGGAGAAGATACAGGTGGGGTCTATCCATTAAATAATATCATACACATTTCTTATTATATTCTTTATCAGATTTTTTTAAATTAAAAGGTTCTTACTTCTTGTGGATAGCAGACCAGCTGCCGATGTAGTTTCTGGTCGAAGACCTTCACGTGTTCACAATCCACATCCAAAAATGGTTCTTCCAATGTATTTATCTGAAAAGATAAATATATTAAAATCAACTTTTACTGTGCATAATGTGCACTATACTGTCTACCATAACTAGGGGACGACAGCCCCCAATTCTTTATCCCCTGTATACGTCGCAAACTTTTTATTTGCAAAAATACATATATAAAATAGAAAAATAAGGCTAAAAACAGATTTCATACCTCATCCAGTTTGATCTCATACAAGGGCTCATTAGTGACGGCGTCTGGCTCGACGTATCGCTGTATGAACTTGATGAACTTCTCGCGGCACTCGGCGATGGCCACGTCTGTGCCCCACACCACCAGCTGAGGTTCTGTCGGCGTGTCGGATATGCCTTCCTCTACCTGTGGAGGGTTTTTTTATTCATTATAGGTTAGCCTTTGACCACGATCTCGCGTGATGTTAGGCGATGATGCGGTCGTAGATGATACCAGACGTTTGTTATTTGTTTTCACCGGGAAAAAATGCATTACGCATACCCTCTTACCGGGGGTATGGCAGGGTTATGTGGAACTCCCCGTGCAGAGCGACTGCATGAGTCATCATCAGCCTGTGTTCGTCCACGGCTGGACATAGGCCTCACCCATGGCACGCCACTCAACTCAGTTCTCCGTCTTTCTCCTCCAACCACTCCCAGCGACCCTCCGCATATCATCACCCCATCTCGCCCAAGGACGCCCTACATTACGTTTGCCGAGACGCGGTCTCCACTCTAGAACACGTCTACCCCATTGGTTATCGGTTCTGCGGCAAATGTGACCAGCCCATTGCCACTTCAGCTTGCTAATCCTTTCGGCTATGTCGGTAACTTTGGTTCTCTGCCGAATCACCTCATTTGTGATGATGAAAAATCTTGGCATCCAGTCCATGGTACCACACTAAACCTAGAAGAACTCCGGTACTACTTTATTTGTATATGTTGCGGCGAGTGCCCGAAGTGCGGCTACACTAGGTTTAGCCGGGTAATCCTAGGGGCAGCCGGTCGCTGTTGCTGTCTGTTAATCTTAGGTGTATCCAATTTATTTTTGGCTATGGCTATAACTATACAAATATGAGGCAAAGTGTTATTAATTAAAAATTGTGCATGCTCACAAATCAATCGCTGCCTTTTGCTACGTATTTAAACCAATCTTTTTTCATGTATATTATTAACAAAAAGGTTTAATTAGAAAAAAAACACTCAGAAACTGACAACGCCAACTAAGAAAAAAATTCCTGTCACAACAAAATATAAAATACAAAAAAAAACATTCTTTTAATGTTTTTATTAAACTGTATCATGATAATAAATAATAATTTAATATAATGGACGGCAAGAGACAGGGGAGAATGGCATATTCAAAGGGAGGCCTATGCCCAGCAGTGGGCTATTGAAGGCTGATGATGATGATGATGATGATAATGTTGTGTGTTTAACACCACAATGTCTGAAGTAACCGAATCAGTTTATGAGCTCGCTCGAGAAAACCCATCTTTGTCCTCCAACCCATCGACAAAGTCCCTAAATGCTACCCCAAATGTTAGCATGAAAAAATCCTCTATAATCAACTGCAGAATATGTTTATCGAACATTTTGGACCCGGCGTGTTTAAGCTGCGGCCACAAATTCTGTGAGAAGTGCTTGGAGGGTTACTGGGACTCTAAGGACCGACCAGACATCATAAATTGTCCTTTGTGCAGGCGTAATGTTTGTACTGTCAAGTTTACTAAGGTATACCTTCTCGGCCTAATACTTTATTAGTTTTTCTTCATTTTGTAGTTTATTCTCCCACCGTCTGTGAGTCATTGTTGTCAAGTTGTAGTGCACTTTCAGCCGTAAAATCAAAGAATAGAAGTTAGTGAAACTTTTAACTGACTTAGAAAAAATGGAATACAGGTTCAATTTTATAGTTATCTTTTTTTAATGTGCACATTGCCAATTATGCTATTGCACTCAAAGTTGCGTAACGACTTTGGGATTTTCTTTCTTTTTAAAGGTTATGATTCCCAGGCACTATTTAAAACTATATATTCTAACCCATTTACATTTACTTTTTGTTTCAGAAGGAGCAAAAAGCATCAACAGTTGACTTTAGAAAGGCTTTCAATGGCCTTGAAGGTATATCAGAGGAAAGACACCCCACCATATCATGTTTCAGGTTCAGCATATTGGTGCCTGCAGTATATTACCTACTCAAGTATATAATTTCAGAGCTCATGTCATTTCTGCAAATTGAAACTGGTTACAGAGTGTTATAATGTGACAATTAGCTATTCTGTGACCCCTGTTACCCTGTTGCATTGAAAATTGATTTATTTTGATCTACAAATGAATAAATTTAACATAATTCAATTTGGGTGTGTTGTTTTATCTTATAGAACAAAAACTTTAACACCTGCGCCATACCAAGGCATTTAATCATTACTAACACACTCTAAAAAGGGAGCAATTTAAATTATGTCTTGCATACTTACTTATTTGACCCAGGAGTAAATATGTATTCCAGGGTTGAAAAGTTAGGGCATATGTATGCAGGTCATGCTTTAAAATTGGTCTTCTACTTCTTCTTTTAAAGTGAAGTGCTAGTGAAATTACGGGGCTGAAAAGTCTTAACATCTTATGACTTTGAGAGTCATAAGATGTCAAGAAGCGTTGGCGCAGTGCACCCAGAATTTTACCTATGTAAGATCTTGGATAGCACTGTACTAATCATGAGGGTTATCTCTTACACAGGAGAGTGTCTAGCACGTCTTCTTACTTCATTGTATAAAATTAGTAATTTTTCAAATGTGACTTTGTTGTTTGAATAGGTCAATATTATATGGGAGCTAACTGACGTTTTTATCTCCTTTTTTTCTTGCGATCTGCCCTAATGAGCATTAAGCGAGAGTTTGGTAGAGGACAAATCATGTCCTAAGTTGTGAGTGGTCTGTGCCCAGTGGCCCAACCAGCAAGTAATATTCAGTTCTTTCTTCTAAATTCTACTCCTTAATTGTATCTTGGGGACCTCTTCTCCTAATTCTCGTGAAAAAACTGAATAGTTTAGTGTCTCACTGACCTGTCTAGTAGGGGTAGGTGCTGGAACATTAGGCCTGGTTTGCTGCACTCTCAGGTCGGCCCTCTGCCGCGCCGGAGTCATCGCGCCGCGCATCAACGACCGAGGGGTGCTCAGTGAGCTTGGTGTGCCATAGTTCAGCGGTGAACTCATGTCAATGTCTGTACCTGGAATGACAGAAATACAGTTAGGAGATCTAATGAAGCTAGATTTGCATGGAAACTTGATTTTTAACCCCCGACGCAAAAACGACGGGGTGCTATAAGTTTGACGTGTCTGTCTGTCTGTGGCATCGTAGCTCCCAAACGGATGAACGGATTTTGATTTAGTTTTATTTTTAAAAGTAGAGTTAGTCGAGAGTGATCTTAGCCATGTTTGGTGGAAATCGGTCCAAGATGGCCTCCGCTACAAAATGGCCGATTACTTTTTTCTTCCACAACCCCCTAAATATGGGTATCAATTGAAAGGGCTTAACGAGTAGAATACAGCCCACTATATAAAATTTAAAATCCAAGATGGCCGCCATAAAAAAAATGGTTAAATATGTATTGCGTTGGGGGTTTTTTAAATTTTTAATTTAATTCACTTGTTAGCTCAGTTGGTGCTTTTAAGCACTTATGTCTAAAAGTTGTAAAGTTGTATGCATATTGTTTGCCATTGTAATGGCTTGTTGCTGACCAAGCAAGGCAAACTTGGATCAGAGAAGCTGCCTTTTAAATTTTGCTCACAAGGCCAAACACTTTGCTTGAATGGTAATCAGTTGAACCAATCCCTTACTGAATATTCAAGGAAGATTTTCCCTTTACAAACTATTTTCATAAAATTAAATCCTCTAAATAACTTACTAACAAGCTTAAAAATGAAACTTACTGATACTGTTAAACATTTATACAGATTTTAAGAACTCTTCCAAACACAAAATCCACTCAAACTGATTTATATTTGGTAATATTTTGGAAAAACAGTTGATGCGGTGAAATGTGATCTTTACTTGTAACAATAAAGGTCAATGTATGAAAATTGCTGAGTTTGAGTTATAGTTGTGTTTATATTGTAAGTGTGTCAATGCTGACCAAACATGATTATAATAATGAACAAAAAATAGAGATTAAAGTGATATTTATTGTCTTCCATGAAGAAATTACTGAATCAATTGGACTGGAGTTTCATCAAGATAATTTTTTTTTTTTACTAAGAGATCAGTAGTAGACCTTTTTAGTGTAAAAAAATTATATGAAGTCCTACACAACACTACGCTGTAGTGTTGCGTAGGACAGAGTGTACTCTTATCATGCAGAGACATAAGATGTTAAGTATTCTATGTTTATACCAATTTAGAGCATAATGCTTACTCATATTTGTGTGAAAAAGTATCACACTCAAGCTTTTCCCTTTGAATGTCTTTAAAAATATTATATTACCAAGAGGGCTGGATGCCATGGCTCGAGCTGGTGATGTCCCAGGGTCTCGTGGCGTGCGGGGTGTCCCACGGGGGGTGCGGGGTGTTCCCGGAGTGCCATCTGAAATGATCATTATATTTTACTGTAAATAGTCTTTATAATTTAGTGATGTATCCACCTAAATAATATGATTAGCTACTCCATAAAGTTTTATTACAGTTTATGATTGAGGGAGTTGTAGCAGTTTGTCGTAATGAGGTACTTCCTACTTGATCATTCTAAGACTGAATTGGGAAACTGAACTAATTGGCTTTTTAGAGTTCTGTGATATATTACCAGGAACACAATTCGTCTGCATACTTTGCGGTCGGCGATGTCGCTCCCGCATCGGCCTTACTAGCCACTCACGGAAGTGCCGAACCATAATTACGGACGCTGCTTGAATCATCTTTCATAGATGTAAGAGACCAGTGATGATGATGATGTGATATATTGCATCTTTCAAAGAAGTTTTACCTTTTGATGGAGTGCCGGTAGACCGTTGCGGAGTTTCCGGTACCACAAGCTGTTGAGATGACCGCGTACGGCGGGACGGAGTCGCCGCCTCAGACGACGCCCGCGATGCCGGTCGCTTCGACGGAGTAGACATTATGACAAATACAATTCACCACTTTGCAAATAAATCACTCACTAAACAAACAAAACGTAATATAATTATTAACATAAAACAGTAACAAATTAAAACATATAGGTTATGTTTTCGAGCTTTGAGCGCGAAAATATGACATTGACATTTGATCGAACAAACAACTAGGGCTTGCAGGCTTGCTCAAAAACGGTAAAATCGAAATTTAAAACAAATAATTTCATTTTTGATTACTATGACTTTACAACAAGATACTATTTTTAATTTTACTTGGCAAAGTTAGGTGAATAATAAAAAAAATCACAATACATATTTATTTGGACTCAAAAGTCTTTTTTATAATATACTTTACTATCGATTTTATAAATATTCGGATATTATCGGTTTTATCTCTAGTGTTGACAGTTTTGAGCATAGACAATAAAAAAATCTTTTTTTAATCAATTGATCGTTCATTCACCGCTGATGTTTTTACGGTGTTATTTTGTGATAAATAAATGAAAATAAAAGCTATTTGCGAAGCAAAAGGCAATTGTAGAAATCAGAAGAATTCCGGAATAGTGCAATATATTATATAGTTGACGATGCTATAAGCAAATATTTGACTCCTATTGCAAAAGCGTATCTTTGTGCAATCTACCTGCATAGGAGGTCAGAAAATTATTTATTTTCGTGGCTAATAATTGGTGACGGAACATTTATAATTAATTATTTGAATGGACAAAAGGAAAGTGTTTACGTTTGATGCGTAGTACGCATGGTGGGTGCGATTGCGGCTCCTACGGACAAAGCTCAAAGATATTTCGGTAAGTGTCGGTAGGTGTGCATTATAATGATGATTCACTGGGTTATTGTCTCCTCGAACGAGTTTCTGGTGCATTATCTTCACTGCGTAAATAAAATCAATGTACGATGATAATAATGAGTTGACGATTGCTACGCGTTGCTCAGGGGGAGGTAAACAAACACACTTGTTTTACTATCTAGAATAATCTTGGCAACAACATAGCAAATGTGCCTCCAGAGGTCATGTTAAGAAATTGCTCGTCATTTCGGTAATTGCCACTATGAGGGTAGGTATTTTGTGATAATAATTTGATCTTTTTTTGTCCAAAAAACGTTTACTAAATAAGTGTTTTTTTTTTGCTTTTTTACTGTTTAAATTTCGTTAAAGTTTGTCTTGTATCTCATCATTTCAATTATTGCTAATAACAAATTACATAGATTACTTAAATATCATAGTTCCTACAAAATTCTTATTGTAGATGGTTATCACCTTCATTATCAAAAACTATAAAAATGCAGTAACATGTGCATTTATGAGCACGGCTACTAATACTAATATTCAAAATTAAAGCCATTGAAGTCATCTTCCATTATTGACTTTCTAAATTAATAATTGCATGTATGATTAGATATTACAACTTACATGTCTTAAGACTATTTTATGGTCACTCAGTTAAGAAGTCCTTTTTTAGCAGATGTGTGCATCATAATATGTGTAACAAATCACAACTCAATGCTTTCAGCACTTTGTGTGGTGCATTGACAGATCAGTCAGAGAACCGGTCATTGGTTGTTCGGTATTTCCTTTGATATTTTCTGATTATGTGCACAGTTTGAGTTGTGAAGCACTTGATTTAGAAATTATATTATTAAAGACTGCAAAGATTGAGTCAACATATTGCTAAGCATGTGTCAAATGTCTTAGCTCGTCTCCAATATCTTGGATAACAAAACATGTAAAGATTTAAAAAGGTTTGTGCCTCATATTGAAACAAATAAAATCTGTTTTCAAAAATAAACTTTATTTTAATGCTCCAGCCAGCCCTACTTTGTGCTTTTGTGAGTATGCATTGTCAGATCTGTATCAGCATCCTAATAAGCAGATTTGTTGTTGGGGAAAAAGTATTTTTAATGAGAATTTGATCATGTACATTTGGTCAAAGTGGAGCGCGAGGTTAGAGATATACCCAAGCAGAAAGCCCTCCTGATGGTTAGCTATAATCTTTGATAATGCTCATCTGCAACATCAGTGGTATTGTTGATGTATTGTCAGTCTATTTACCTTCTTTATCCTCCAGTACTTGACAGATTCCTTGTACCTTACTGGGAAGATATTATATACCTACTTCATAACATGTTATAGTAATAAGTTCTTTTGTATATTTTTGGTTTGCAATAAAGCATTATTCTATTCTATATATATATCACTATATAAACTTCCACAATTTAAACTCATATTAATTTTATATCATGTATATTTATGTAAAACTAGCATTAAATACCTACCCGATAAGTCCCAACTATTAAAATTAATATGGGAAGACACCGCTGGGAAAACCATTCCACAGGCTGTTAATGTGTACCTACATAAGTACCTACACACTTACTATTGTTAAACACTTCATTAATGTTTAAATCAATAATTATTATTTATTGGAAACAAGCAGTGTCCAGCGGTTTTACATGCTAAAAGTGTTATTCCAGGGTCTTATAGGAATTTGGCAGGGGGTCCCACATACCACCCCGGGGTGAGGATTTGTAATATTTTTTTCCTGGGTCCAAAAAAAAGGGGTCTAATAACTAATAGGTAGGTTCCAGGGTGATCTTTGAACTAAATTTCAAGTTTAGGTACCAAGGAGTAACAAACTGATACATTTTCACATATAAAATACATATTGTTCATTAAACTTGAATACTCAACACTTTGAAAAATATATTTACAATAATTGATATTTTATTTATCTATTAATTAAGTATACACTCAAAATTCTCACCAAAGAACATTGTGTCAAACTTTTACTTTTACTCCTTAACCCTTAATTGGGCGCGCCTAAAAAGTTACGTAAACGGTCGCGTGGGATGTTAAGCACCCCGTATCAATATATTTGATTTAAAGATGAAAAATATGAAAAATCCCGCTCTTGTTAATAGGATTATTTGAACACACATATTAATCAACTTTTAAACTTATTTTAAATGTAATTAATATTGTATTTCACACTGAAAAATATTTTTTATAAGTACCTACTAGTTTTTTTTATAACAATTTTGGCAGACTTTGATCATATGGTCATTGCACACTATGTGTATACATTTAGAGCATCCAGTTTTTGGTTTTATTTCCTCCCTTTTATGGCATATATGAGACTAGTTGAATGACTGCGATTTTCCCGTTTTAAAAAAGTATTCGTGGCCCTCAAAGTCCTTAAAAGTTTTTTAGTAATTTGAAGGGTAGTTTTAAAAGATAGTTTTGAATTTTACTACTCACCTCACAAATATACTACAACAAAACCACGAAAATAACATTTAAGTTATAACATTTCATATTTTCGCCATTTGAACTCATTATATCTTTATTTATCGGAACTTGCCAACTTGTATGTGTTAATTATAGTTTTACAAATAAATATTATAAAAGTAACAATAAAATGCCTGTGTGATGGACCCTGATTAATGAAATAAATATTAAACGTCATATTTTTCAAAAAACAATAACTAAAAAGCAAATAATATAATTAATGTACCTACCCTGAATTTGGACTACGTAAATAGTCGCCTGGGGTGTTGGACACCCCAAACGAGCTCTCTGAGCCCAATCCATCACAACCGAGCTCCGCTTGCAACTGAATCGTGTACTTTACACTTATTTAGGAAGCTATAAAGAAAATCAGCGTGCTAAGTTCAACGTTAAAAAATTTATGAGCCTGGAAACTTGCTTTGGGGTGTATGACACCCCACGCGACCAATTAAGGGTTAAGTTGTGAAAGTGTGCATTAAAAATATATTAAAACCATTTTACTCTAGTAAAGTAGTAGGTAATAATAGGTAAGTACTTAAATACATTCATGATATTTTACTTATATGCATTGTATAGAAACCAGAAGTCTTTCTTAAGATACAAGTGAAATTTTAAGCTTTTATTATTATTACTATTTAGCACCATAAAGTATTCGTCAAGACGAATCAAATGAGCCCAAACTCGATGGGTTTACGTTGTTTAATTACGAAGTTCCTATAGCCACCTTCCCGCTCCGTCATCAGATCAGCTCCATGTCATAATATTATTGCATTGTCATCCGATTTATGCATGCATACAAAATTTCAGCTCAATCGGAAACCGGGAAGTGGGTCAAATTTAACTTGCAGGATTTGATTACAGACAGACAGACAGACAACAGACAGGTGAAAGTAATATAAAGCTTGTAAAAAGGGATAAAAATGTGTAAGTGTCAATAGATTAGATGTTACAAATATTATAATTTGGCAAAAGAAAACTAAAAATTTGGTATGTAGGTAACTCAGAGGCCCGGAATTACACATGGGCTTCTTATTAGCTGGTAAAACCTATGGACGCGCTAGTCATTTATAAATTGAATTAAAAATTCTGTATTAAATTAAATGTTCTTTAAATTACAATTTTCTTTATTTGTCAGATAAAAAATATCCATACAATTATGTATCTATATAATACCGGGGGTAGACTTCCTTTGCAGGAGGTCGTCTAGGTGGGTACCCCAACAGTGCCAGTTATTCTACCGCCTGAGTAATGTGCAAACATTACTGTGCTCCGGTAGGAGGGCACTGTAGCTAGTGAAATTACTGGGCTAAAGAGTCTTAACATCTTATGACTCTTGAGTAAGAAGCGTTGGTGCAGTGCACCTAGAATTGCACATCATTGTGAAATTCTAGGTAGCACTGTACTGATTATGGGCAGCGTTATCTCTTAACATCAGGAGAGCGTCTTGCTCGTCTTCTACTTCATCACATTAAAAAAAAAATATATATAAGGATATATTATTATTATATGTTTTGTTTAATGTTGTTTATGTTTACAAAGTTTTATTATTTATTTTTTCACTAAAAAACATATCGTGATGTTGTTCATCAATCACAGGCCCACTGCCTTTGTAAGGTGTAAACTAGATATTTTGCGTCATACATTTTATAGGTACCTACATACTACATAGCACAATATGGTATCAATTCTCTCGAGCGTGCATTGACGCATTACACGTCGCCGGCCAGTTTACAGGTTACTAACCCACTACAAGTCCAGGTAGCTTTTTTAAACCTTACCATTACCTCAAAAGCTATCATCTTACAAACTTACGCCGCATCTAAAGCGAGCGCTCAATTTTCTGTAACATAGTGCATAACAAGTGACATTTTAAAAATACTTTTAAAAACAAGCTTTTATTATTATTACCATCTTGCATCATAAAGTACTCGTCAAGACGAATCAAATGAGCCCAAACTCGATGGGGTTGCGTTGTTTTATGACGGCGTTCCTATGGCCACCTTCCAGCTCCATCATCAGATCAGCTCGATGTCATAAAAATATTGCATTGTCATCCGATTTACACACGCATGCAAATTTTCAGCTCAATTGGAAACCGGGAAGTTGGTCAAATTAAACTTGCAAGATTTGATTACAGACAGACAGACAGACAGACCGACAGACAACAGACAGGTGAAAGTAATTAAAAGCTTGTAAAAAGGCTGAAAAAATGGTCTCAATCACAATTCGTCCAATTCTTCTTTTGTATGATCTCAGATTACTTAAAGACTTGTGAATCGTTTTGGAAAAATATTTTTTCTTTAAAACCTAATTAAATTTTATCGAATTTTGTCCAGCTGCTTATTGAAACCTATATCAGCTCATTGAAAGCGATTTAATAATTAAAAAAAAATGTTGTAGTCAAATGAAGTGATAATAATAAGTAGCCGCTATTACTAGATTCCATACGACTTCAAGACAATACTACGAAAACAAGACCAACCTACATACCAAAAAAAAGAACAATTTTCCAAATCAGTAAATGAAAGACGAAGTACCTAACTAAGCAATTAATAAAATGTGTTAAAATACAGACAATGTAAACTCCCCTATATTGAGACATCTACAAATAAAATTAAACAAGTATCAACATATATTTGCATTCATGATTAATTCACAGTTTGTCTCCTTGTATTAGACAATGCGAATAGCATTTCTGATATACGCATCACGCTCGTTTTACACTCACAGAACTGGTTCTCCCGCGATACGGAAAACTATCGATCGGTTATTATTGTAATCTTTCGGAGGGAAAATCTTTGGAGATCGCATGCGCCAACTGTGATCACCCCTCGTATCTTGGTTACTACTAGGATAATAAACGGAGATACCCACTTTGCCCCCGCGCGATGTTAAGTGCGGATATAAGTACACCACCTCGCTAATGAATTATGTTCTGAGTTATGCATTCATTAAAGTACGTATAGGATAGTAAAAAATAAGGGGTCGATGCAACGACTAATGAGCGATCATTGAGTGTTTAGGGTACAGTCGATGACAATTTGCGGCAGTCTTTGTCTGATATTTTGTTCAATAAATTAATTAAAAGTTTTTTTTCTATGCACCAATGAACATACATAGATACATTATTATACGATCTGATAACATCTTAACAAGAAAGTTGTGAAAAGGTGGCTAGTCCCAGTTGCTGGAACTGTCTGCAAAACGCCGATGTTTACAAAACTATAACATCAAAATGCTTCTACTGAAGCTAATAACTGAACTTCCTTTAGTCTTCATTTGAAATCTTTCACAAAAGTACTAATTTATTTGATAGACACGCCGGAACTCAATATTCGTATAAAAACAAAATTGGTACAAAAAAAATACAAAACCAATGATCACCTAGGTGCATAAATAAATGTATTCTTTTAATACTCGCTTGTACGAGTATGATGACACTTAATTAATATTCGCCCTTTCTTTGTCTCTCAACCTTCGTGCCGCGCCTGTTTTGGCACTGGTTGAGAATATGATGTGGACACGAAAGATGAGCGAAGCAAATCATCGTCAACCTTCAAACAAAGATTTAGCTGAATAATACGTAGCTACATTATAATATTGAGGTATTGTTTTCGAGGACTAGATTCAATCGGTTCTTAGTCTTAGGTACCTACCGATCTGACATAATATCTAACTGAACCAATCTAGTTCTAATTGAACGAACATAGTTTTAACTAAACTAATCTAGTTCTGACTCTTCTGACTGACCTAATTGAATCTTGTCCTAAGTTCTTCAAAATTTTATGGGTTCTCTTCAATATTCAATTATATCTCGTTTCACGTTTCCCTTTTATCGCACATAAGTTTACCGTTAAAAACTAGCGCGACTTCCTTTGTATGATTTTTTTTTTATTGTTGATGACCCAGTGGATCTGTATTCGGCTTATAATTCTTGAGCTTTGGATTCGAATCACATGTGAAATTTGCATTATGTTTTACTGACAGACTTTGAAAACTTTGACATGGATGTGATGATATTTGGATTTTTGTAGTTACATTGTCAATATTAAATATATAGGCAATAGGTATAGATTTTAAAAATAAACAATAATATGCACAAGTACACATGTTTTTCCGCTTTACGCGTAAAAGGTCACGATTGTCCAAGTTATTTATTACGAACTGACTAACTCCGTGATAAATATAGATATTCTCTTTGTAACAAGCAGGGATAACTCGGTGGATGGCCAAAAATAGATTTATGTTTTACAGGAAAATTATACTTAAGGCATGTCCAAGAGTTGTATTGCGACTTTGGCCAAGTTTCAAAACATGGAAACCCTTCAACTTGGTAACTTTATTACATTTTCTTTAAAGGAAGTTTCGGTAAAGTTAAAATGTAGGGCATTCCATAAAGAATTTCCACATGGATTCGCGTCACGCGGAAAGTCGTAGTAGTGCCACTAGCTTTGCTCGCTGTGACGAAAGATTACAATATGCGGGTCGTTTGATTCTGGTCCTAGCTACACCACCTCCATACTTTTTCTTGAGCATGTTCTAAAATAATATTATATGAACGGATAAGATGCGATGCGATGTATGCAAAAGGAAGACATTTACTTAATACAAAATTCAATGAATGTGTGCAGGATCCCTTTACACTAAATAATTTCTCTCTTCAATTTAATAGGTTCCATTTCTTTCTTCTTCAACTTCCTTCAACGTCCTTTGGTCAAATTGCATGATTTGCTTTCAACTTCAGCAAGCATTCTGCCTATGCAATAAAAATAGGATCTGAATTCTCCCTTCCGGTCATAAAACCGATCAAGCAAAAACTATAGTCGTAGAGCACCACTTATCAAAGTTCTCCATTTGGTCCAATAATTCCAAGAAATCACGGAAATATTCCATCTCATGTATAGTCCTTCCTCTCTTGGGACTTAGACCCTATTCGAAGTGTGGACCATCTACGAGTATAATACGACTTACCACTTCGTTGGAACACAATGGAAAAACGTGATGTATCTGAAATATTTCTTCAATATGTGTATTCATGTAGTAAATTCATATATAATATACCTAATCTATTTCATTTATAGCAAGCTTTTGCTCGCAGCTTCGTCCTTGAATAATAAATGTCTACATCATAAAATCTATCTGTGCCAAATTTCAATTTCTGTGTGATAAGTTAGTGAGTCACGTATCCATGGTTTCCTTTAATTTGCTCTTTATTTTTCTTGGGTATTCTAGTAATGGCAATTAGGTAATGCTATTTTTCATAAATTCAATAGCATGCTAATTTTCATGTCTTAGCATGCTACGTGCTAAATATTTTTAATTTGATTATGAATAGCGGTGAAATGCTAAATTTCATTGGCACGTCGATTCATATTTTCGTATTATTATTTAGCATCGAATGAAATTATATATTAGCGTTAGCATTGCATGGCAGTCAATTAGCACCGCGGTGCGAACCATCACGATCGCGTATATTTTTGCATAGTAGCAGGACGCGAACGCAGATGATTGCTATTGAATTAGCAATAATTTATTTTAGCAACTACGATTAATTTGATAATTGCTAATTGTCCTTTAGCAATCAAATATTATTGCTAATGCTAATTATTCCAACTAGGTATTGCTATTACTTGCTAAACAGCGGGTTGTAACTAGTTATGCTATAAGAAAATATACTACTATTTAGCGTTAATTCTGCGAGTCGCTTCCATAACAATTTTATATTATCAGCAACTCACATATATAGGCATAAGGACAAACATGAGCTGCATTATATTAATAACATTAATAGTGATCTATCATTCAAGGCGTAGCTTCTATAAATACACCTACGTACTGCTCCGGTTGTAAGGTTTTTTCATCCTTCGGGGTAAGGAACTAGCAGATGTTTTGACGGATGAAAAACTTCACCTGCTTGCAAGTATTAGATAATAATAGAACATTATGAGCGCAAGTATGTTACTTGTAATATAATCTACATCTTCTACATAAAAATCTAAGTACATAAAAGGAAAAAGTGACTGATTAATGTGTAAATAACGTTAAATAGCTCAACGGTTGGGGTTTGAATTTGCGACATAGATAAGTTTTATGAGATAGACTTCCGAAGAAAGAATACAAGGAGTTATAACAAGGGATTTTTCCACACGGGCAAAGGCGCGAGCATAATTCAATTTCTTATACATATTATTATAAGCTTGGCCAAGTAAGTCTCCTGTAGTCCAAAGTGAAAGGTCCAGGGGGGATTTATCCCGCCTTCTAGGTTTAGTCTCCTACCATATACGGTCGCATCGTCGCTTAACATCACGCGAGATCGTGGTCAAAGACTTAACCTATAACGAATAAAAAAAAGTCATGGAACACAATCATAAAGTTCCGCGAAGAGCAAAGAATACAAGTTGTATATTATCGAAGTGCAGCATTGTAAGAGAGATCCCGGTTTGTAAACGTGACCATAAATAAATTGGCCATAATGATCCCATTTCCGGACAAGTTCCTTAGTTTTTGTCCGCGACGATCGTTTCCTGTGGCCCGAACATCAAAGCTACCATATACAATTATATTGACTGTTGATGAAGGCGCTAGTATCTATGCATTAAGGCTTTTTGACAGAGAATTAGTTTAAGAAACATTAGTTCCAATTTAGGCCACGTTATAAAAGAAAGATTCTAATGAAGCAGTTTATTGAAGGCTCGAAATTATCTCATTATAATTAATGAGTTTCCTCGAGTTCTTTGATTTTTTAATCTACTTTCGACTTAATTTTGAATGTCGCTTTGCTAAGTTTTGTTAAAGCTTTCAAAATCACGTTAATTATTTAGTCAGAACTCTATGGGTATTGTTGCACTATTTTTGTTTACTCTTTTTCTATTTCTATTCCTATATGACGAGTATATAGAAAAGGTAAGCTTTACTGTGCATCTGACTGATCTTTGAATTCGTAGATACAAAATTAAATATTGTGTTAGAAATACTAGCTGTGTCCCGCGATTTCGCGAGAATAAACAGTTTCCAAAGCGATTTCGAGGGTCTAAACTATTTTCATATCATTTCAGTCCAATCGGTCCAGTATATGTTCAAAACATCTATTCATCTATGCATCCCTGTATACACAAACCTTCGTAAAATATTAGTAGGATAGCAGTCCTCTGAGAATGGATATCTTTACGGGATTGAAGCCGCATTAATTAGTAACAAATTTATCCATTTTCCTAAGCTCATATAGAAATAATGTATAATTTCGGTGCGGGGTTAAGTGAGCCTCCAATTAATATCTAAAGGGGGTTTGTCCCCTAACATTGGAAGAGCATTTGCTACAAAAGGCGCACCCATAACGCTGTCAATAGCCTACCGACCTGCGCAACTCTATTGTTTCGCTTATCCATACAAAAAATGCACTTTTTACATTGAATTTTTGTGTACATTACCTGCACGTTGCAAGGTTATACAGCCCTTTTGTTCGGAGAAGGCATTTACAAGTTATTGTGAAATTAGGTACACATTGTGTGTTGAAATTTCTAAATGTTCATTCATGATGAAACTAAAGTTAACCTATTACTTTACAAATGCATTGTAATGTTAAAATATTTAAAATTTTAATGTATATCTCAGGATATTAAATAATTTTTATATAACTGCGAGCAGATTTGCGTCTGTTGAAAAAATATTTTACGTCCTGTTCTCAGACCTAACAAAATATAAACAATTTTTTATTTCATACTAATCGGCCAAGCCGTTTTGGAGTTTGATAACAAACACACAATTTTTATTTTTGTATGTAATTAAAAAATTTAATGTCCGAATAACTTATAAGACTTTAAATGGCACATAATGTTACCCCCATTTCAGCGGTTAAAACCACAGGGCGCATTGGTTTCTATAATGTCTCTCAACATTTAATAAGTGGTCTAGTTCAATTTATCAAGATCTTGCTGAGTGTCTCTGCTTGCCAGATCTGCAATGGCCAAAGTTTTGGCATCTATTCCTGTTGTTAATTCTATTCTTTTGAAAATGCCTCTTTGTTCAGTATGCCTCGAATAGGTTGTAAACTACCTGCTGTTTTTTATAGACCTTGCTAATCCTATAGCGGGCAATACCTGCTTCCCTGTTTATACTATGCACCCGATTAATAACAATATTATCAGAAGATCATACAATAATAGTCTTTTCTGGATTGTTTTGCTTCCAGAAGCATCCAATCAAGTTGCAATTTAGTATTTGATATCGATAAGGTGTTGTGAGTTCGCGCGGCCTCACACTCCCGCTTTATCCCCGCATCTCTGAGGAGTGTTTATGTTTATGCGTAGATACACAAAAGCTGGTGTTACCCAAGCGCCCTCGTGGGCTCCATGAGGGCAAGAAGGGACTAACATCGATTTTTGGCACCCCTCGGTATAGTACGCGGGGGCGAGGCCCGGCGCCCGGCAAGATGGCGGCCGCAGCCCGGACCTGCCTCACGCGGAGCCGTCAGCCAAGGTCACGGACCGCGGCCACCACCGCCGCTGCGCCTCCCAAAATACAAAAATCTCTGGAAACACCTCTCTCTCTAATGGCGTTAGAAACGTCGCCTCTCTCTCTCGCACATCCGCCCGTGAAATGTTGAATTATGCCACTCGATAGTAATGTTAGAAGCGGCTAGGGTTGTCGACCTTGCAACGAGGGTTTGATTCACTGATGGGGTAATCATCCCCCAGTTCAAACCAGAGGATCAATACTCCATGAATTTATTTGGATCAACCCAATTATGTTATTGAATAGATAACCTAATCAATGTGATTGTAATCGTAGGTAAATGTTTCCAAATTTACTCCCCTTTTAGTAAATATCCAAAATTCTGTAGCAATCACTGAGTATGGCTGAGTAATTTAAACAACTTTGTTTGCCAAGTAATTTTCACATCTATACCTCGCTCTGAACAAACCGGGCTCGCCGGCGCGTGCTCTTAGCATCTCATAGAAGTTGTCGGCCAGCAGCCCTAATCATAGCAAACCTCCTTATCTAAATTATGGAAAATTTTGGAATGCGACACGCACCTCGTCCTGGTCGCACCCTCGTCTATTTATGTTTATCTATCCCGCTCTGATAGCTACCTACAGTTCTCTGGGGTTGTGGTAGGGAGCGCACAAAAGATTTTGGGATGGATTTTTTTTCGCAAACTGCACCATATGAAACGGTTCAGTGCAAGCATTCCACCCGGCTTGGGCTGACTCGGTCGCACTCGTCGCTTCCGTGGATCCACTGGAAGGATCATTACTAATACAGTTTTTGTTTATAAAACGGTTATCAGTGTATCTGTGATAAGTGATTATGTTTGTGTTGTGTGCGGCTGTTGCAATCGTGAGTTATCTATTCAACATTATTGAGGGGATACTGATAAAATACCAGTTAAAAAAATAAGACGCACAACATTTAAGCCTGTTTATTTTGATTGGCCTTTTAATAGAAAACAAGGAAACTTCGACTTGACTCAGAATAATAGCATGATAATACATATTTACAAAGAATACATTAATATACACATAAGAAACATTTAAATGCTGAAATCACCCTAATATTATATAGGCGAAAGTTTGTTAGTGTGTATGTTTGATACTTCTTCACGCCTAAACTGGTGAACCGATTGAGTTGAAATTGGGTATAGAGATAGCTTAGACCCTGTAACAGATAGGAATAGTGAATAACACATAGGCTACACACAGTACAGCGGGTAAAACCGCTGGGCGCAGGTATAAGAGAAAAGTAATTTTACGTTAATTAATATTTAGAAATGTTTTCTGAATCCCCCAAGTTAGCACTGAAGACCATAAACTTTAGTGAGATTCAAAATAAATAAAAGTACTTAATTATATTATTCAAAGCTTAGTTGAGAGCTTTGTCTCTATTGAAGCACTACAATAACTTACTCGTAAATGATGTTTTCAAACAATAAACTTTCAAATCCAATTTGCATAAAATGTCTCCTCCTTTCTCGCTTGTGAATATAATGCGTACTCATCTATCGTATTGGTTGTTTCAGCTCTGATGACTACTCAGGCGTGCGAAAATGACGTCTTTCGCTAACCTGACACAATCGTTGGCATCGAGCCTGCCCTCAACGTCGGCCGGTGCCGGCGCCTCCGCGGACCGTAAGGAGACCTTCGGGATGACGCACCTGCTGTCCAACCTGCTCGAGAACATGACCAAGACGGCGCCGCTCACGGCCGTGGTGACTACTCCCGTCACCACCACCGCGTCGTCGTCGAGCGCACCCTACGACATCTGGTCGGTGCCCACCGCCACCTCCATACAGAGCCCAATAGGCTCCACGAGGGACTCCTACAGCATCTCCTCCAATAACAACAACCAGCAGAACAAGGAGGACAACTCGAGCGGCTCGCCCGGCACCTCGTCCTCGGTGGCCTCCATCACGTGCTTCCGCTGCGAGGAGCGCTCCCCCACCACGCGCTGCCTCGAGTGCAACGACCTGTTCTGCCACGAGTGCTGCCACAAGCTCACCTCCGACTGCCAGCTGCGCGAGCACACGCTCCTCCCCATACACCAGATATCGCCCATCGGCGCCAGACCCAACTCCGTCAACCTCGACAGGGAAAGGGAGCGCGAAAGGGAGAGAGAGAAAACCATCGAAAAGAATGAAGTGATGTACTGCGAGCTGCATAACGAACCGATCAGATTCTACTGCGACGCGTGCGTCGTGTTCATTTGCCCGGAGTGCACCCAGTGGCTTCACAGAGACCATAACTTCACTCCGTTCAGAGGGTCGCTGGACGTGTGTCGTATTGGTGTCTTCAAGGCTATAGAGGACACCAAAACGGGAACCAAAGCCATCAAAACGGCGATCGATCGCGCGGTCGCCATGTCGAAAGCGTACGAGAAAGAGACCGCAGAGGCTAATATGAAGATAAGGAAAGCGATGCGCTGTTTCGCGCAAGCCATTGAAGATAGAGAAAAGTATCTCTTGGATAAAGTGGAGAAGATGCGACAGGCCAAGATGAGCGAGCTGACCGATCACATGAACACGCTCCGCGGCATACTCGCCGGCCTCGCGCACACCAACGAGACGCTCGTCAGGAGCATGGGCTCCGAAGGAATCAACTTGTACCTGGCGAAAGAAAAAGGTAGAGCCGAAGTAGACTACTTTTCCTGTATGTTTAAGAACATGTACATAACCGAGGAGAGAATAATGTTCATACCACCTAACTATGACCTCGTAGACCAACTGAAGCGACAGTGTGACGTGCAGCCGGCGCCGGCCAGCTCCATGCACTCGCTGAGCTCCTCGTCGCTGCAGTCGCGGCAATCCTTGATGTCGCTGCAGTCCATACAGTCCGCTCAGAGCTTCCCGCCGCTCAACTATAACATGCCGTCTTCAAACAGTCTCAGATCACTGTCGGAGTATTCGAGCGGTCACACGAGATCTACCAACTATTACGACCACAGTATATCTTCGAGCATGGCGATGGAATCGAATTCGTCCCGTGGCATCGGGCAGGCGATCCCCGGCTACTGGATGTCTGTGAGCGTGCGACCCTCGAGGAGCCCCGTGCCCGGCGTGCCCATGTTCTCTTTCGGCAGGGAGGGGCAGGACGAAGGACAGGTCTCCCGACCGTGGGGACTCTGCGTCGACAGAGAAGGAAACATCATCGTCGCCGACAGGAGAAACAACAGAATTCAGATATTCAACTGTCGCGGGGAATTTAAAACCATGTTCGGTTCGAAAGGCAACGGCCCCGGCGAGTTCGACCTGCCCGCCGGCATCACCACCGACACGTACGGCCGCATCATCGTCATCGACAAGGATAACCACAGAGTTCAGATATTCACGTCGTCCGGCAACTTCATTCTTAAATTCGGTTCGTACGGCAAAGAGTGCGGCCAGTTCCAGTACCCGTGGGACGTCGCCGTCAACACCGTCGGCAACGTCATAGTGACCGACACTCGCAACCATCGCATACAAATGTTCACCAGCGACGGGACTTACATCACCAAGTTCGTGTTCGAGGGAGCCAACCCCGCGAAGATGTTGAAGGGGCCGACGACGCCGCGCGGCGTGTGCTTCACCACGTCGGGCAACATCATAGTGTCGGACTTCGAGAACCACCGGCTTTTGATGGTGGACCCGACGCTGACGAAGGTGTTGCACTGCGTGGGGAGGGAGGGCTCCGGCATCGGCGAGCTGAACCGGCCCTCGGGCATCGTGACGGACGACGACGGGCGCATCATCGTGGCGGACTCGAAGAACCACCGCGTGCTGGTGTTCACGTCGGAGCTGCGCATCCTGTGGGCGGTGGACCTGAAGAGCCCGGGGCTGGACGACAAGGACCGGCCCAGCGACGTGGCGCTCACCACGGACGGCTACCTGGTGGTGTTGTTCGAGACACTGCCGGACACGGCGCGCGATATATCCTCGCACGGCAAGCAATACATCAAGGTATATTGATAGATATCTTATTATAAGTCTACTTCGAGCTCGTGGGCCTAAGGCCCCTGGTATTTTTATTTCGTTTCGTTTAAGTTGTGATTTTTTTGACAATGTGCCAATTTTATTATTAACGTTTGGAAAAATCCAACTCGAGCATAGCTTGCGGCGAGGGCCTCTCGCGATACACTTGACGAGTTTTGTTACCAATAGTAATTCGATTTTCGTTTCCGTATCGACTAGTCTTTAAGGACCAAACGTTTTGTTTGCAGTGTACATAATATATAGAGCAATAATATACTTAGTACCACAGATTAATGACAGATATCTCGACACGACATAATATTGTAAACCTATACATAGTATATCTCTAACTCCCGCATCTGTAGACTGTATGTTGACACCAAACTAATCGTATCTTGTAGTAGTTGTGCACTATCCTATACTTAATGTCGATTATACTCTGTCCGATACTTACTCTTACAATTAAACTACATTAGCAAATCGTAAAGATATACTATTATAAAAAATCACAATGTGATGTAAAATTTAAAATTAACTTGAAAAGTATTTTTCCAAAATGTTATGTACGTTTTGCGTTTTTTAACTTGGTTAATGGATTTATTGCAGACGTTCGTGTGTATTTTATGATAAATTATTTTGCATTATTTTTAGGTGCATATTTTATTATAGATTTATTATTGGCGCAGTGTTACGCTGTAACGCGACTAATTGGTTGATTTCTTTTCGCTCGACTGCTTATTATTCGGTTTTATTTCTTACGTATTAGTTTCGCGAGGAGTGGATACTGTATCTCAGAAAAGAAATCAACGCAATACATTTGAGACTGACTTTAGAAGACTGTCTTAAAGAAAGTCTTAAGGCGGCCGGTTGCAGAGGTAGACGAGACGAGAGCGGGCGAACGCGCACGACGCGCGTTCTCATTCAGTTATTACCAAAATTAGTCGTATTTACTGTCTCTGTTATATATTCAATTCCACGGAATGTTAAATACGAGTTGTATTTTAAAGTGATAATTTTACGTTAAGTTTTTCTGTTTCCTCCGCCGACAAGACTTCGTTTCGAATAATTTGAAATTAAAACATGTATTATTAAGGTATATAATATTGATTGGTTTATTGCAATGAGTTTACGTTATATATATTATATTATTGTTCGCTATTTATGCACATGATTGCGTTCGTCGCTGCTCTGCTAATGTAGACGATCGTTGGGCCCGTACCTACTCGTAACCATCCTGTCTCGAATTAGCTAAATAATTATTTTAATCGATATAAAATTATTTCGATTAGGGAATTATATCGAGAGCTTCGATGCAAATGTTTGAATTAGTTAATTTTTCTAGTGAAATTGATGAGCCCCATATGTCGGGACACGGATGCGTGTCCGCCAGTTGAGGTTCGATGAGGAAATACCAACCGCGGTGTTCAGTAGTTTTAGTCGTGTTCATAAACATTATTTGTAAGTTTTTGTAATCCTTGAACGTGTGAGTGAAACGATTACGTGTGACGATGATCACGTTAGTGTAGGAGTATCTTCCCGTCGTGGTTTGCATGCGCTGAGTGGAACTGCGCCCGCGCATCGCTCGACCACAGTGCTGCGTCTCGCTCACACACCGCGCGGAAGCCATGGAAACCATGAGTTAAAACGGGACGTTACTTGTGCGTCTAATATTAATGAGAAGCAGAGCGTAGATATAATTTCAATAATCCTAGTGTTAATATCCCCCGACATCGCTGTCTTCTTCGGTATATAAACTACTAAAATATTAACAACATTGTGTCTATGATAAACAATTGCTCTGATCTCAATAAATATTCTAATAAATTGTTACTGCTTGCTAGAAATCAATATGCCTTTAAAGAAATATATCTATATGTCATACTGTATAGCTCAAAGTCTATGAATATCGCGTAAAACAATAGTTGAAATGTAACACGTAACTTTACCTTGTATCGAAATGAAGCAATTTGTCTCAAAACATTTATACCTATGCATAATATTTAGGAAATGTAATCGTATGGTACGATACGTTTAGATTAATATTTTTCACATTTGTACTTAGGGTAACACTAGCATAAGTCTCATAAAATATTTAAAATATCATAACGTAGCGCTTACCCGCTTCAAACAAAAATTTTCGAAAATGATTTGAAAATCTATAGGGGTAAATTATTTAGTTTTGTAGTGAATATATCGACTGGTTTCAGAGTCTGAAATTAATTTAAGTGTGAATGAAAGTTATTGTTTGAAGTTTAGCTAAAGTAGCCATCGATGGATAGAGAGAGAGAGAGAGAGTTTCTAACTTGCGTGTAGTTGGGTCGAGTCGTGTCTGAGACGCGGTTTGCGCGAGTGCCCGCCCCTCGCTTACAATTTGTATTCAAATGCTTCACAGCGCGCAATATTTTAATGTTGAATATTGTGCATTCAATACAATATTATTAACATAAGTTATTTATCGAGAGCGGAGTATGATAGCGCAGGCAGCGAGCGCAGACCGCAGCGTCAGCAGACACAGAATGTGCAGTGTATTGCGTCTTGATGAATCGACGATTTCCGATGATGACTTTAAATATTCTTATTATTATTTCCAGTAAATAGGTCATAATGCAATTAACCCTTACTTTTTTGTTCAGTGCCATTATTGAAGTATTACGTTATTTTAAAAATAATGTGTTGCATTAAATGCATTTTTTTTATATTAAATCTTACAAAAAATATTTTTTCTTAGAATCAAATTAAACGTACATTTTATAACTAACAACGAATCTCGTGTTTGTAAATGAATTCGAAGACTATTCAGTCTTCGTCGGACACAGATGGATGTGCATAGCAATGTCCTGAGCGGCTTCTATACCGACCGATGTGTTCCAAGAATCTTATCGGTTTACCGTGTATTGGCTACTAATATTTTTGTAATCATAGTCCTATCGGCGACCAGTTCCGCTCTGTGATGACGAAGCGTCCACCACACTGCCGCGTGATGGCTTACAATGTCTTCAGCAACTTCTGAATAAGCTCTGCTTGTTTGTTACCGGTGCATTAGTCTAGTGCCACTAGACAGACGCTTCCCCAGTGCGAGCGAGCGATGTCGCCGCGAGTCAAAGTCGTTATTTTGTGAAACGTTTAGCTGAAAGCTGCTAAAGCATTACTAACTTAATATAACTGCATTTAATTTGCGTATACTTTGTTTTATGTTTTAATTTTTTTTTGTTAATGTACTGTGATTTTGTGGATATGTCAAAAGTGTAGACGCTTTTGAATAGCATTCACACACGACTTGCACTTTGTAAAGGTGAACGTTAGACTGTACCGCATGTAGGGTACACTTTTGATATAATCATAACATCGTGAGGTTTATGTGAGAGCGGCCAGTTGCTGGCAGTAAATAGAGTGATAGTTACAATCAAATTGAAAAGTATAATACTGTTCGAAAGCGTGATCAGATGTTTTTACATGAATACGGTACATCCACGTCGATTGTGTATCACACCATTGAATATCAGAGTTACTCTTAGGTTGTATGAGACGCAAACACGAAAACTGCATAATATTAATACAATATGAGATTGTAGATGTATTTATTAAGCCATTTTCGTGCTATTTTTGTAATTGTAATGCTTGTAGTGTAAAAGATGGGATGTCGCGTGGCTCCAAAGTGAAACTTCCTATGAAATTTGACGACTGAAATTATTGTATTCGTAATATTTAATTTATTTAATCTTATTTATCTTTGACATGGTCGCCTTTCTTTGGGACTTTTAGAGATAATATTGGCTGACTTAATTGACATTATTCTGATTAGTTAACATGAATAGTATGCCCACGATTCCCATCTTTTTGAGTATTCTATCGTGTTAGTCTTAGCTTAATTGTACATTTGTCTACTTCTTGTTTGCTACTATGACTACCACATCAGTATTTCATTATAAAATAGATATATAACTACAATACGTAATGTAAATTGATTCCTAAATTTGGCCCCAATTTCTTGTATGAAATTAGTTTAAAAATTGTCTGGAGGACGGAATGAGAGTTGTAAGCATTGAGACTAATTTTAGAACTGTTTTGGTTTTCGGAAATAATATGTAATGTCGCTTAGCTCCATTTCATGTTTGCTCCATTAATTAGTCAATCCTACCGACTTCGCCAGTTATGGAAGTATGGATACAATTTTATATATTTACAAGCGTACTCTTGCTTAGTCTGCGTTTGTTAAAAACAATAATTTTCGACCTATTCTCAGACCTACTAAATATACACAAAAAAAATCATAAAAAATTGTATATCGGCATTTTTTGTATTCTAATTTAGTCAGTAGAGTCAAACAGCAAAATAGTCAAAATTTCAAAGTATTTCTTAGAACTCCTATTGCAGCTTTTATCATAGCTCGGCACTTTTCATGCTTGTCATCATCTGAGCTGCAAGTATGATGAATATAACAAAAACAATTAATAGCCAAATAGTATGACTTTATTACATGAAAAATCATTACGACTGAAAAAAAATTTTATTTGTTTGAACTGCAAAAGCGTTAACTTTTGATCTCACAATTGACTTTTTAATTTATTTCAGTAATCTTATTTTATTTCTAAAATATATAGAAAACAAAAAATTATTTGTACTTTATACTTCCATGGCTGAAAATAAATTAGTTACAACAATATGGAAAATATGTATTTTCCTGTAGTTAATGATCATGTACCTATTTATTATTTGATAACTAGTAAGCATGTAAGAAACCCTATATTATATTGAGCGCGACGTGGCACATATTTGTATGATCCACAGATATTTGTTTTTGGTCTATATGGGCGTTCTGTATTTATTATAAATTCTATTTATTGCGTTTTTAAAAATTATGAATGACTTATTGATAAAATAGATTTGGTCGTATTAAGATATCCATGCCGTATTTATTTTGGCAGCTAAATTTTTATCCCTATGCGTATATTTATATAAATATTTCATGTTCCACGGGGCTATTACAAACTTTACTACAAAAATGCGATAGATGTCAAGAATAACACTTGAAGGAAACTATTGATTGCCAAACGCCATTTTTCAATTCATTTATCATAAGTTTGTGTATATCGTAGATTCGGCTCAAACAATAAGTTTTTTGACATTTTGTTTTGTTTGAGTTCGGACTCTTCGCGCGAAGTGAGGCTGGCCTATTATTTATATTCGCTCAAGAAGCTACCGTTGTCTCAAAGAACGTAATAGCCCCGTTAATGCTGAATCACTTCAAAGTATATAATAACTGTAATTCAAGTGTGTGTAGAGTGTAGACTGTACACTATAAAGTAAAAAAATCAGATTTGTAAGTTCATACAGTGCCACCAACTTATCCGAACCTAGAATGACGTCACTTCGATTTTAAAATCAACTATAACTATCACCATTTTGTTTCGTCACCGACGCGACATAAATCACCACAGTATTATTGCTGTCAAGTGTTAATATTTTCGCGTATAACGAATCGATAATATCAATTATTGTTTCCATACAAAAAAAAATTGACAGCAGTGATTGCACAGTTTCAGTCGCACTCCTATCGCGAGTTACACTTTAGCCCCGCGATTTTGATTAGTTGGTGGCATTATATTGAATTTTTGTCAATCGCGTCGCGCTCAAAGATGCTGGTATCATTGTAACAAGCGAGTAGTAAGCAAATGTTATTATATCATCGTAATTTAGGGTAAGAGTGGACATCGGCCATCGGTCGAACGGCTGTTCCTTGGAACGATGGTCTGTGACCAAAGAAACCAAACCTACCTCATTAAATTAATTAGTGTTAGTCGTGAGTGTAAATCAACCTTTGTACGACACTTTTTTAAGAGTTGCTCTAAAATTCGGCTATTTTTTTTTAAATAACATTCAGAAGATGTAACGCTCGATTTTAAAGTTTTTTTTTTAATAATCATAACACAATTTTCAAAAATGATAATTTCATTGCGTTTTGGGAACTTGCATATTCCTAAAGTGCTCATTGCAAAAATGTGACATCCAAAAAATATTTTGTTTCAAAAACTACCTTCATAAAACATCCTTTAATAAATATAGCTAATAAGCTTACTCATACTTTAATTATTATTGAATACAAGCCAAAGAGCTTTTTATTTGTTCTGCAGAGTAAACCTACAGCGTTCTTCTAAAGAAGTGTTAGACAAAGGTGATGTTAAAGTTATATTATACAAGTAAGACTGTATTCACGGCGGTAATCAAATCACCGCCGGTGGAGTCTGTTGTCTGCTATCCATTAACGTAGCTGGCCTTATTATATAACCATTAAACATTCATAAAATATGAATAAAAATACATATGTAATGAATTTCGTCAATACTGCCGTGCTAGTAAGAGCGCTATGTATAAATCGACAAAATTCGAGAATGTGGCGAAAATTTTTTATTATTCTAGTCGATTCAGATTGACAATTCATATAACTTTAAAGGTTAAAATAGTAAAGTATCAGCTATTCACATATAGAACGCGTAACACAATAATTGCAATTCAAAATGGCTTCCAGTTGACGCCATCTTGTTCTTGATTGTGGACTGGTAGCAGGATCTCAATGGGTATACCCATATTAGATTACAAAGTAGCATTCATCTGCTAGGTAATATTAATAAGCTGACGTTCTTCCCATCATCTTGCCTCCCATTATTATTGTTGGACACTGGCTCTACCTAACAGGTTTATAATTTCTTAGTAGTAAAGTCAAGGGAATGAAATTTCAAACTTTAGGGTGCCATTTTGTCGAATGTTGACGCCATATCACATGACGCTCTTACCAAGGCGCACGGCAGTATAATAGTTTTGTATAACTCACAATAGTGTAATGTATGTACACTTGTAACATTCATTCATAGCTTGACTCATAGTTCTCGTAGTAAAGTGCAAAGCAATTCGCATCTAGTGGACAACAGCGTTATTTCATTTACACCTATTCATATGCTTATCTTAATTTTTTTGTAAAGACTGAATTATTATTTTTTTTTATAAAAATGTTCCTATATTTTAATTTAGAATAATTTACTGCCACCATATTTGACTTTATTTTTACCCTCTCGGTAATCAGTTATTACTTTGATTCTAGTAATCTTATCAATTTGTGTATGACGCTATATAATGTCAAATTTTTGAAATTTTTAATGGAATTTTGTATGAAAATTAATCAAGTGATTGATAGTAAATTGGTCTTTTTATTTATTATTCCACTTTATTTATTTATTAATTATTCCCGCTTAGGCCTTTACATATAAACAAAACAATGCACGAGGACCGTATAATGTGTAAGTTACGAGTTACGCAGAGATTATTCTAATATCGCCAAATACAACCAAGTCAGATGATAGGGCTTGTAAGCAGCGCCTCTAGCGGTAACACGCACAAACTAATTCCTAAGTTCGATAGGGGACTGCGCTACTAAGCTACCAAACAAATCGAGCCCCGTAAATTTAACGGGGTTCGATTTGTTATTATTTACGAATAATGAGGTTTTTTGGAATCTAGGTGGTCACGATTTTTTTGTTTATTATTATATCCATGACAGGTGCTTAATTCTGTAAATGTCAGTTACTTTAAGGGGCTGCGCAGACGACAGACTATCCATGACGCACTTTTTAGTCTGTGAAAATAGAACCTATGCAATTATATGCAGTAACGCACACGACGCGCAAAAAGTCCGGCACACAAATAATCCGTGTAATTCGGGCAGACCGGATCGCGCCGCGTCGCGCCGCTCCGCACAAAAAGTGTGTGAAAAAAATAGAACGTTTGCTTCAACGCGCGCTAACGCAGACGGCACACACTTTAGGGGCTGCGCAGACGACAGACTATCCATGACGCACTTTTAGTCTGTGAAAATAGAACCTATGCAATTATATTATTTGTGCGCCGGACTTTTTGCGCGTCGTGTGCGTTACTGCATATAATTGCATAGGTTCTATTTTCACAGACTAAAAAGTGCGTCATGGATAGTCTGTCGTCTGCGCAGCCCCTTAGTCTGCAATCTGCATTTGCTAGTGGTGGACGTAACGCTTCTTTCTTCTTCTTTTTCTGTACTTCATGTACAAAATAATACTTCGCGATCTCTGCACGATTTCCATAGCGTCTACGTCCAGCCCTGGATTTACACTAGGGGCATTCGGGGCGAGTGCCCAGGGCGGCAAATTTTCAGGGGGCGGCAAATTTACTGAGGGCGGCAAATTTCGAAACGAGAAAAAATATTCAATCCATAAACATCCGATGTTGAATTAAAATTTGTATTCTCAATCACGCTGGTTATTATTATATTTTTTTTTTTGCGCTCATAATAAGAAGTCTGGAATATTGGCCACACAAACTCAAGATTTTTGCTCCAAACGAGTTATCCGTCCACTTTTCGTAGCAAGACTTTTCTCGGCACTTGCAGCTAGTTGCTCGCCTTCTTTTTTTTATTTTTGGCACTCAAAACGAACTACGCACTCACTTTTTGCAGTCAGATATACAAAATTTTCTTGGTGCTCGCAGCTAGCTTCTCGCGCTTTGAATACTATTTTTTTTTTATTTTAACACTCGGAGCAAACTATGCATCCATTGTTTATATAGTCAGAAAAACAAAATTTTCTCGGTGCTCACAGCGATTTTGACACTCAGGGTGAAGTATGCGCCCACTGTTGTGTAGTCAAATATACAAAATTTTCTCGGCGCTCACAGCAAGCTGCTTGCAGTCTTTTTATTTATTTATTTATTTAATACATCTTAGGAAGACCAACAGCTTACAAACAAAATTATAAAAAACTTACAATAGTAGCAAAAAGCCAATAACAGGTCCTCGCGGCTAGCAACAACATAGCAACAATGCGTTATACAGAGTCAAGAGCAGTCTTAAATCATACTATGCATATAGACAACATCATGATAAAGCCACTTACATAATCCCTTATAGCAACAAAGTACTAAAAATAATTAATTAATAAAGAAGTCATTACTCAATATTCTTCTAGCTGACGTTATACTTGTGCAAAACAAATCAATATCAATGCCTCGCTTGCTTAGTGTGTTAAAGGAACTACTCGCTCGCGACAAGAATGAATTCTGCCTATAATTGGTATTCACTGATCAAATACTAATTAGTGGGTTAAATCTTAATAATTTTCGCGAGGTATTGAGATAGATTTTTTCTAGCATTTCGGGACAATCTACGCCGCCCGACATAATCTTTAATAGAAAGGTGATGTCTGCAATCTCCCTTCTTTTAGATAACGGTAACAAGTGAAATTTTTTACATAGCTGAAGATAATCGTCTGATCTATACGGAATTTTAGATTTAAAACATATGTGTTTAATAAACTTTCGTTGGATTTTTTCAATCCGGTCCTGATTTTAGTCAACATAATATTATAATTTTCTTGCCACTTCAAGCGAGTCTTACGCACACCTGTCGTAGACAGATAGATAGGTAGATAAAACACTTTATTGAAACATTGAAAAATAAACTTAAACATAAAAACCCGGTATTATAATCTATGTGTCACAATTCACAATCAGCGGTCTTATTGTAGTTAGCATTATAAAATTTCTCAATTATAATTTCTCTTTTTCTAAGCAAGCTATACACACAGCTTTCGTAGTTAGATGTATATATATTTTTTATAAATATTCATAATTACGTATAATATGAAAGAACTCGACAACAAATTTCTTAGCAAAATATCTAGCCGATGAGCGTTTATAAATAATATTTCGGCGGAGGGGGGCGGCATTTTCTCACTGCCCAGGGCGGCATTTTGGCTAAATCCGGGCCTGTCTACGTCCCTACAGCTCTGCCGACAGAATGATCGAAGATGTGCGTCGTGTGCGTTGAGTCTGTGAAAAATCCGCAACAGACTTTTTGCGCGCCATGCAGACTTTTTGTACGCCGCAGACTCGATCGTACAAAAAGTGTGCCGTCTGCGCAGTCCCTAAATATTTATCGACTTCAAATGAATAATTTGTGTAAGTTCCAAATGATACAATGGGACACCAGATAAGTACGATGTTCTCAGGAATGGGCAGGTTCTTCGAATATCCGGTCAAAAGAAAACCTATCTGTTTCTACAGGCAGGAGGATTTTACAGCTACCGGTAACCGAACTTTGGTAAATTTTATCCATAATAGAAAAGTACATAAATTATTTATGTAGTTTTAAGCTGATCGTGAAATGTCATGCTATAGGTACTTGACCGCCAAAACTTCTGGTAGCTATCGCCAAACTTCCGTAAATTAGTAGAGTGACCATTATCCAACTACTAACAACCAACACCTCATAGCAAACAACAACAGCTCCTCCTGCAGCCTGCATAGCACGGAACCACAACTGTGTTTCAACTCTCGAAGTGACGACCGCCGTTTCACTAAAACTTTTAATTAGCCGAAAACGTGTATTCTGCCCTACTAAGCAAAAGCGATAACTAAACGAAGGCGAGTTTTGAGATAATAATTGAAGTTATGTGTAAATAGGTTTGAGGTGAAACTGAGATTGTTTTAGGTCTTATCGAGTCACACTAGATCCTGTCACACTGACTGGTTGAGAAAAATATTCGCATCGAATAACAGTGTCACTTGATGCGAATATTTATTATTCTCACCTAGTAACACGAAGTGTGGATAGTGTTACTCGTTCGGAAAAATAAATCTCAACGAGCAACAGTGTGACACGAATAAGTATTTATTATTCTCGCCTAGTAACACACTATAACTTTTTATGCATTAGGTGAGCCTCGCAGAAAGACGAACGAGGTCCAAAAGTTCCCCATGACTGACTACGACAAGCTGGTGGATTTGTTCTACAAGAGACTGGCTGAGCAGAGGCAGTATAATCAAGTAAACTTTCTAGCCCCTCTTATCAAATTCATAGTAAACTGATAAAACTAAATTCTCACATAATATGTAAAACAGCTAACCTATCCTCTAGGGAGATCTTTTGGAGTTTAAGAGAAAAACACTAGATCCTGCCCAAATACTTCCTATGGACATCTTATGACTCTTGAACAAGAAGCATTAGTGCAGTGCACATAGAATTATATAATTTTTATAGCAACGTAAAATCCTGTGTAGTAGATACAGTACCGATTATGGGTAGCGATTTCTCTTAACATCACGCTCTGGTGATAGAGAAAGTCATAAGATGTCCATACGAAGTATTTGGGCAGGATGTAGTGTTTGCCTGCTCGTCTTTTTACGTCCTTGCATCAAAAATCTCTTCCCTGGCTTCGGTAGGAGATGAAGGAGAAAGACCGCCGCTGGAGCATGCAGAAGGTGGTGGAGCGATTCCCGGGGTGGAACGAGGTCACCATCGCCAACCTGCACAGCTTGTTCCTGCTGTTCGACAACCAGTCCAACGGGATGCTTGGATTTGATGATTTGTTAGATATAATGCTACTTCATATTTCTATTAGGTACTTTCTCTAAAACTAAGTAGGTACGCACTATCAGTGTTTCTCTTCTATATTATGCATATTTAATTGCATATAAACCTCTTGAATCAGTCTATCTATTAAAAAAACCGCATCAAAATACGTTGCATATTTTTAAAGATCTAAGCATAGATACTTGTATAGGGACAAACAGACAGACAGCGGAAGCGACTTTGTTTTATACTTACTATGAGTGTGTGATTACCTTCCCAAGAGCAATGGCACAGATGGACACGAAATCTTACTTAGATACCGTTAGATACCTACGCAAAAGTAGCGGTAGTAGCGGTTTTGCATTGTCAATTTACAGTAGCGCAGTCCTAGAGAGCCTTGGAGACGAGAGTTCAATGGAACAGCGTAAGGAGAAGTTCCACGAAGCAGACGTGGACAATGATGGCTGGATTACGTATGACGAATTCCTATCGGTAACTATGGGTAGTTGAGATATTAGGGTGGTCATCATTAGGCTCTCACATCAATGAAAGACGATTCAAGCAGCATCCGTAATAATGGTTCGACCCTTCTATGAATGGCTAGTAGGCAAAGTCATTATGAGAATGAGGTCTACGATGTAAAACACATTTCCATCCTCAAGGCCTAAAGTCTTGGTAGATACCTAAGTGCCTATATACATAGCCTGCAGCCTGACATAATGCATCGATGCACGATACAAAGGTTTCGGTGCAAAAATCAAATACCCTCAGTGTCGCCGCACACGGGCCACCGGCCACAGCCACAAACGCCGCCACGAGAAGCTAGAAGCAGCCGCAAAGGTAGCTGAAGCTCGCTACAGCCACTTGTGGCCGGTGGTCGCCACTTGCGGTCGTTGGCTGCTACTTTTTTTAACCCATGCATGCAGTATCAGAGAGAGAGAGAGACAGAGTTTTGTGTCGGCGTTTAGTGGCCGGTGCGGTCCACAAGAAGAAAGCTGCGACGATTTGTAGCGTGTGGCCGCCACCGACGCCAACCGTGTGCGGCGAGTCCATATAAAATGTACGAAAATTACAGGAAATATGCCAGTGGCGGCGATTTGTGGTTGTGGCCGGTGGCCCGTGTGCGGGGACCCTAATAAGCTCACTTATTATTGTACCGTATTTTATCAATCTAACACTGTTACCTACCTTTAGCGCACTATATCTAAGAATTAAAAACGTTCTCGGTTTCCCTATTAGCTACGTAGCCTAATAGGGAAAGCCAATAGGGGCCTATTGGCTTTCCCTGTTAGGCCCACAGACATAGTGTCTTTCCATGCAATAAAACATGCATTTCTAGTTGGTGTACAACTTCCACCCTCAAGAAGGCGACCAGCTCAGAGGTCTGGCTCTCCTTTGCAACGATGTCGCCGATAACATACAGTTTGTGAGCAACCTCACTGTCGGCGAACAATTAGAATACGGCTTGTTTTGAATTAAATAACAATGTTCTAGAAACATCTTTTATTTGAAACTTCATCCTTAGAACACTAAGGTACAAGCTACAAATACTCCTACTTTACGCAAGTGTTCCACTATTCAGTCTCATCATGTCTCATCCCCTTATTCCTTGTTTTGTTCCTGTAAAGAGAGAATGCAACTTTATCCTTTTTGGTAGTGGCAGCTATCTATAAACTCATGTTAACTTTATTAGTCTGGACTATCGAGAGGACACCTCTCGTGACCACGGCTCAAGTCAACTGAGCTGAAACGTCGAGATTAGTTTTATAAAATGTTTTTGTACCTACGAGATAAGTTGACTAAAAACATTAAGTTTAAGTTTTGTAGTTACCTTTATGTTACCTTTTTTCTATGTCTCCGGCCTTAGGCAACTGGTAGAAAATGATATTGTAGCATTAATTTAGTCCTAGCTTTGGTCTGAATAATATTAAATAAACAAGGTTCAGTAATACATTACCGGTTCAGAGTCAGTGAGAGAGTCGACATCGCTAAGCTCAGCCAGACTGGGCGCGCAGGCGAGGCACCGCGCGCCCGCCTCGCGCCAGCACTCCGCGCAATATACGAACGGACACTTCGACAACAGGCACGAGAACCAACTCGGCGACGGACTCTCTGTTCGACAAAATATTTGTTTCAAATCAGCTGTTTTTATAAATCCGTGTCACCAGCTCGTGTTTTGGTCTACACATTCAACAAAACACTCAAGAAAAATCAAGGCGATTTTGATGGAATACTTGGCTGGCAACACTCGCAGCCAGCACAGCAGTCGAGGGAACTAATGCAATGTTGCAACAACATTAAACATGTCACCTCTAGTGTCAGCCCTCGGTTCAGTCTCCCCGCATATAAGGCAAGCCATCCTGGCGGCTGGCAACACTTGCAGCCAGCCCAGCAGTCGAGGGAATTTCATGCGCGCACTCAATAATGTTTCCCCTGAGAGGTAGTGCGCGCGGACTGCTTGTACGGCTTTCCTACAATAATAGTAATAACTTCTATACGAGGCCGTTCTATATTGAATGCAAACCTATAGTTTTTTTATTTGACCCAGGAAAATACATTACGCATCGTCACCCTAGGCCGGGGGGCGAAGGGCGGTATGTGAGACTCCTCTACCAAAAATGAGCGTCGCGGGTGTCGGTGTACCCATTAAAAACCATAATGCTAGGGGCTGCGAATACGCCGTAGCACTCGTCCTTGGTCGGAGCTGTCTTTTAGTTTATTTATTTAAACTTATCAACTGTTTCAAAAATACAATGCGCCAATTTTATCGCTTCTGTTGTCACGTTTTCGATACGATTCCATGCTAAAAGTCCTACCTGCGCAAAGTTTTGTGCATCTTCATCCTCTTCTTGAGGATATCGTTATAGAGATGTAAAATCCGCAGTTTTTCTCTTTCGGGGTAGAAATAGCTGCAGATCAATCTGAAAGTGATGATTAAATAAAACTAAATTTGGGTGTGCAGATAGTTTAGACTTGGAATAAAACATAGGATAAAATCATACTTCCATATTACCATCTAAATATTTAAAGAAAATAGTTTTACTTTTTTAGTTAGATACCTCTTCAATCTCAGCGTATAAGGGCTAAGGAACAACAGCAAAATAATCCATAAGTATCCTCCATATATCTTGAAGAAGAAGATGTACGGCATCTGCCTCGGATGCGGCAGACAGACAGCGTTTGTGAGCTGGTGATGAGGCCTGTCGGAGTTCAGTTCGGAGAGGAAACTGCGGATCATTGCTGCTAGAATGCCGGTACCTTCCACCTGCGAAATATAAGGCACCTCCTACGTAAGGCGTATTCCCCATTACTGAAAGTCGTGGGTCGAGACTCGTCCCAATATCCCTCCCTTGTAGGATGTGATCTCTGATGATGGAGCGCTATCTTTTATCGTTAGCATCACAAACATAATGCATTTGCTGTCTTCTTTACGTGTTTGTCGAAAGTCGCACACTCAATCAAATCAATTTTATTTAGGAGAACACATGGCCGTGGACGTGCTACGACGTACCCGCTGCCCCAACATTAGGGCGTCCCGCAGAAACACCCCCAGGTACCCCCAGGTTTAGTGGTTAGCTTCGCGCCACCCATCTTCGGTGGGGGAGTCCTACATACCACCCTGACGATGCGCATTATGTTGGGTTAAAAAAGGGGAATAATCACCTCCATATCCAAATCCCTAGTACCCTTCTTTGTAACATTCATCTCAGCGTGAAGCCGCACTACCTCCAGGGCTTCAAAGAACATCCTGTCTAACATGACGAATGTGGTCGCCGTGATCACTTCCAGCATCACCTTCAATATCTGCATTAGCAGGTTGCTGCGCTGCGACTCTTTGTACGATAGGGAATACACGTCGATGTATTTTAGTCTTTCCATCTACAAATTACAAAATATGGGTAATATCAAAACACGGAATCATCATCATCTCACCCGTAGGACGTCCACTGCACGGGTACATACTTTTATTGCAACAAAGAAAACAATTAACATTAAATAAGTACATTTCATCTAAGCAATGTTACAATTGGCGGTCTTATCGCTAATAGCGATCTCTTCCAGACAACCAAGCAGGAAAGGAAAAATACAAGTATGTAAGGGAATGAAAAATGGTCAAAGTTCGATCTTTCCAAGTTATGAAGAAATGTGAGATTTTTTATATTGGTAGTACATATTTGGAAGCCTTGAAGGATTGCTATAAAATTTCTCGCAGTTGTCTCTTTTTTTTTGTTTTATCATACTGCCCTTCCATTTTTCTCTAAGAGAATCATATCTTACTTTCTTCAATGGCAACAAATTATACATCCGTCTAGCACATCTCTTCGCGTCCAACATCTTAAAATACCCAGTTATATAGACATTATCATAGTCTATACACGTGAGGTACATATCATGATATGTGACTGCAGTTTTGAATAACCTCAGGAAGAGCAGTGCCATACAAATGTTCATTATTGTCAGGACTTGCTGCATTACTATGGTCTTCTCTTCAAACGCTTCGACCACGTGGTGGGACGCTTCTTTGGCATCCTGGAAATATATCAATACTTACTACCAATGAATAAAGAACGTACAGGATTCAGGATGCGCCTTTTGTCATATTTCGAGTATAGTAGTCAAGCGTGGCAAGTTTCAGAGTCATTTTTACCTTTAAGCAATTACAGAAGAAACCGCAGCTCTGCCCTGCTCTGCACATACTATGCAACTGCGGCCCACTTATGCTCAACAGAAGTATCCACGTGGGGCGTAATAATCACAGATCAGATAGTACTTTGTGTAACCAATGAAGAAGTGTCGGACCACTGCCCGCTGAAATATTACACGCAAAAGGAACACTACGGGCACCCCTGTGATTACTACGAGTAGCTGTGATCAACAGCTAACCCGCTAAAAGGTATGTAGCCTATGTGTTAACGAACCACTTTTGCGATACGTGTATTTCAATTATAGGATTTTTTTCTTACTTGAAATGCTTGATCTTCGTTTAAATTGACATCTCGAGGCTGTAATAGTAATTGTACATCCGCATCCAGATTGTCGACAAATTCTTTTTTTATACGACTAATAGTGCTGTATCCGTTACCTAAACTCAGTTCAATCTAAAAGAAAATATTTTTTTTCACGTGATGTGTTGCAGTTGAGGCCCCTACAATCGTAGTATACCTACATCAGCCTTAACACCACTTTCTTACCGGTGGATCGCAAATATCATTCATTGAATGATTTTTCTGCAATATATTTATTAGGTCACATAACCGCAACTGCTTCAAAGGCTTACAGACGTCTATTGCAACACTGATCTCGGTGCAATACTTATATGTTTTAGTGAACTCCTGTACGCAAATTGCTTCAGCCCTCGAGAATAGGTTGTCGCATCTGTATTGCAACTTCTTACGATAAAACAAATTCCAATCTGTTTGGGAATTATTTTCATTCATAAGCTGAAAATCAATTTAATCTAATCAAGGCTATCTACACACAAAGGTTGCCTTTTTTGATCTAGGAAGAATGCGTCGCGCATCTTTAATCTGCGCTGGGGACGTAGAGCGTATGTAAGACCGACCAAAACCGACAAAATCATTTTTTTCTTAGAGTCATATACAGAGCTAAAGTAAACAAGACTAATGTGTTAATAGGATATACCAACTGAAAACTTCCTCTCAACATCAAACAATCTGAACTCATGGTGGAACATGTGATCGATCAGAGTGTTCTCAAGTCGAGTCCACTTCAGCTCACTTGCGTCTTCTATTTCCTCTTGTAGCGGTTTAATGACGTCTTTCATTTTTCTACAACAATTTAGATGTAGGTACTTAGATAATATACCTACAGCAATGCAATTTATTATAACATCTTTTTTTGGCTAATGACTAGACTAAGACTGTATAGACGTCATTGACGACGAAGTTCCGAAACATAGCAAAACGACCTAGTTGCGTATCTGGTCGAGTTGGCTTGCGTGAAAGAAATAATATAGTGGAAAGCTGAAGGGAGTGAATTTTTGTATTGGCTTATTTCAAATTGTTTGTTTCCTACCTAAAACCATCCATAGCATTATCAATTTCTTCCCCTAGAGTAAACGTCGCTTTCATCATGAATGAGAACACACTATTCTCACGATTGCTTACGGATAGTCGTGTCGTCTGATAGATGTATGTTCCATACGAAATCACGGCTAGAGAATAATAGTTGTTTCTCACCTAAACCCATCCTTAACATCTTCAATTTGATCCCCCACAGTGAGCGTGGCTTTTCTCACAGGACCCTTCATAAGGTCGTATTTCTCTCTCGAAAGGTTAGCAGAGAGTTGTGTGCTGCACGCGAACACTCGCACCACCTCCCGGGCGTTTAGACCCATGTTGGTTATTGGACCTGGAAAATATAGAACAGAAATAAAGCTTAAACTTGTTAAAGCGAAATGGGCCTTGGGCTTATAGAAGAAGAGCGATCTCAATGTAGAATTTTCTAATATTTAATATTACGCTTTATTACGCACTACCATAACTATTTATTTAATGCCGAACTTCCTAGACTAACAAATTCCAATGTAACTTACGATTTTAAGCACTGATTTTGTTTTGGTACCTAAAACAGACAGATGGAACTTCGACGAAGGACATAACGGACAAGTTTTTGAATCAAAGAGATCAAAAATCCATTAATAGTCCTCTCTTTATTAAAGAGTTTTGGGAAAAAACTTTCAACAAAGAATCATTACTATTTTTTATATGTTTAAAACAGGCGAAGTTGCTGTCTTAAATAGTACTTATAGTAAAATATCTTACCAGTAACAATATAAGTCAGTATAACAGCCTTCAAGACTCCTCGTCCCGGCTTGCCGCAGTACATCGGGAACAACAACATCGATATACATCGCAGCTGAGTTGATACTGCATTACCTAAACCTATGAAGTAATAGAACCAAATCTGTTCTTAAGCTGGAATAAATAAACCGTTAAATTTTCCGAACATTTTTCTATTGTCGTCAATCCAACATTCCATTGCTCGTAAAATGCCCAAATACCAGGGGTTAACCTTCCTTTGCAGGAGGTCGTCTAGGTGGGTACCCCAACAGTGCAAGTTATTCTACCGTCTAAGCAGTAATTTGCACATATTACTGTAATTCCGGCTACCGGGCTAAAGAGTTATGACTCTTGAGTAAGAAGCGTTGGTGCAGTGCACCTAGAATTTCACATCATTGTGAAATCCACAAGCACTGTATAGATTATGGGCAGCGTTATCTCTTAACATCAGGCGAACGTCTTGCTTGTCTTCTAACTTCTTCATACAAAAATATACATTGAAGGTAGTCCTAAGTTAGTTTTCTAGTAGTTATTTTTGCTCCAAAAACTAGCGATGTAGGTGTATGTAACAATATGCTATCTCTCAACACTTATGCAGCATCAATATTAGATGGGCTTGATGCAAAGTTCTTAGAATAAAACTTCTCTTACCTAAAACTACACTTAAAACTAAAGAGACCACGTCTCCCAATTCATAAGGAAATGGAATCTGCTTCAACAAGTAGTAATAATACAGCTGTCCTAAAGCAAAACCTCCACTGAAAGCCACAACTGTCTTACAACAATTGTTAAACTTTAAACATAATATGCACATGATTTTAAGCTGTTTTACTGAATAATCTGAAGAAATTCACACAAAATCCTAAATAATTATTTGTGTACAAATATGCAAAAAATCTGCTATTGTCATAAACATCAAGAAATTATCAAGCATAGATAGATAATAAAACAAGCTAAATATTCGAACTATTTGGCTAAATATTATGTTGGAAAACTTGTAGACACCTTTTTTTTTTTTTTATGTGATGAAGTAGAAGTCGAGCAAGACGCTCTCCTGATGTTAAGAGATAACGGCTGCCCATAATCAGTACAGTGTTACCTAGGATTTCACAATGATGTGAAATTTTAGGAGCACTGCACCAACGCTTCTTACTCAAGAGTCATAAGATGTTAAGACTCTTTAGCCCAGTAATTTCACTATACAGTGCCCTCCTACCGGAGCACAGTAATGTTTGCACATCACTGCTCAGGCGGTAGAATAACTGACACTGTTGGGGTACCCACCTAGACGACCTCCTGCAAAGGAAGTCTACCCCCGGTAAGCCTTCTTTCTAAACAAGGTAACGCAAAGACGTGCAGTAATACTAAAGGCTGGTAAATGACTGCAAACGCGGCGGCGAAGCGCCGATGGTTTCTTCATCACACTTATAATTTAAAGGCGAAAGTTCGTCAGTGTGTATGTTTGTTACTTCTTCAAACGGGTGGAATGATTCAGCTGAAATTTGGTATAGAGATAGCTTAGATCCTGGAATAACACATAGTCTTCAGTACAGCGGATAAAACTGCTGGACGCAGCTAGTAATTCATAAAATTTATGCGATACACGATTTACCCTCTCATTTAAAATGGCACTTGGCCGGTACAGGATTAGTGAGACATGAGAGTGCCTACGGTGTGTTTCTGCTGTGCGTGTGACCTTAACTCAGTGAAAAAGACATTTTATACCATACTAAATAGTTTAGAGTTGTTCCCATCTCTCCGATCGGATCGCAAACGGATTCGATGACAGTATTTTACTGATAATGCCTATTTATACTAAATAGTTATACCACGGTAAAGAGATATACAGTAGTTTGACTGAGCGTGATTTTTGAACATAAATACCTACAGTCTCGCGGTACATGCGCAAGTCATAGGGCTGCCGGGCAGCCGCTGCCCGCATACAGTAGGTACCTACCTATTTCATATCATCTACTTACTTGAGCTAATATCTAGATGAGTTATTATAAATTAATTATATTATTTTTGTACATTTATTGATATTTTTATTACAAGCTTTTATTTCATTTTCATATTACCTACCTATATGTACCTTACTATGTCCGCTTAGGAACCACTGAATGTCCGTTACAAAAATGCAACAGTCGAATGAGATTTGAAAATGTATTGTATCAAACTTAGTACACCCTTCATCCCGCGTTTTTTGCGGTTATGACTAAAAATACCTAAGAACACTTCCGCCTAACTTACTTTTCAAACAAAATCTAAATCGAATCTATGAGACAGACACGTCAAACTTATCACCCTTTCGTCTTTGCGTCGGGAGTTAAAAATAAATACGATTGATCACTCTTCAATTCAATAAAAAGTAGGTACATAATAACAGGTAGATTAAAACTAAAGTTGGTTCATAATTAAGAAGCCTAATCTGGGAACTACAATAGGTTTTATTCCAGCATAGTAGGGATACCTACCTACTTACCTATCATGTCGTGGCGGCGTATATTGAAACCCAAGACAAGAGACAAAACAAGACAAGACAAGAGACAAGACAAGAGACAAGACAAGAGACAAGACAAGAGACAAGACAAGAGACAAGACAAGAGACAAGACAAGACAAGAGACAAGACAAGAGACAAGACAAGAGACAAGACAAGAGACAAGACAAGAGACAAGACAAGAGACAAGACAAGAGACAAGACAAGAGACAAGACAAGAGACAAGAGACAAGACAAGAGACAAGACAAGAGACAAGACAAGAGACAAGACAAGACAAGAGACAAGACAAGACAAGAGACAAGACAAGAGACAAGACAAGAGACAAGACATGAGGCAAGACAAGACAAGAGACAAGACAAGAGACAAGACAAGGGACAAGACAAGGGACAAGACAAGAGACAAGACAAGAGACAAGACAAGGGACAAGACAAGGGACAAGACAAGAGACAAGACAAGAGACAAGACAAGAGACAAGACTTGGACTCTTACTCACACACTTACTCGGTCTCTCACTTGCACTCTTACTCGGACTTTTACTCGGTCTCTTACTCGCACTCTTACTCAAACTCTTACTCGCACTCTTACTTGGACTCTTACTCGCAGTCTTACTCGAACTCTTACTCAGATTCTTATTCGCATTCTTACTCGGACTCTTACTCGCACTCTTACTCGGAATCTTAATCGCACTCTTACTCGGACTATTACTCGCACTCTTACTCGGACACTTACACGCAGTCTTACTCGAATTCTTACTCAGTTTCTCACTTGCACTCTTACTCGGACTCTTATCGGACTCTTATCGGACTCTTACTTGGACTCTTACTTGGACTCTTACTCGGTCTCTTACTCGCACTCTTACTTCAGCAGAATACTTTTAAAAATAAAAAAAATAACTTCTTACTAACTTACCTCAAAAAGAGCATAATATCGCATGCTATTTTTTTGCCATTTTATATAATTTATTATATTATGTATACATACGTCAAAAGTAAATAACGTAAATTACACTAAATACTTGCAAAAAACTATCGCGACGTCCGCCCGTCGCTGCGTGGCACCCGCTTCTGGATTATATACCCACTTCTACCCACATCTACCGACATCTACCTACTCCCACATTCCGACTTTTTCTATGGAGTCGAACTACTGTATATCTCTTTACCGTGGTTATACACACCAACAGCGCCTTTTTGTAACTATTAGGATTATTAAATGAAAAACAGAACATTTTATGTATTGCCACATTTATTTACGATCAATATTTAGTAAAATTATTAGTCTTATAAAATTCAATACATCCTGTAATGGGAACTTAACGGATATTTGCAGAACTTGTTAAATAAAATGCCCTAATAAAATAAACAGCATTTTCAATGCCAATTTACAAGAAATTTGAAGAAATATATTAACAATTTAATCCCGCTTTTGGCTTTACAACTGAATTGAACAAAGTCAGCGTCGGTTACTGCAGGCGTGAACTCCTGATGAAGGACATCGTAATTGTCCGAAACCGTGGTTGAGACGTATCTCAGCAAATAGACAACGTGAGTACAGCCGTGTCGTATTTATAATATGGATAACACTCACGGTAGTTTCCAAAATTGAATTGAACAAATACAAATGGAATTTTGAACTTCCTTTATTGAAGTCGTTAAAAGTAAAAACATCAAGCGTGACAGAGCAACATTTAATAACATTAAAAAATACATCAGTTTGTGTACAAATATGTATGTATAATTTTTACTTTTATCTACTTATAAAAATGTAAAATGCAATTGCAATTGTATTCAAAAATGTTCATTTTACAAGCTTTATATTACTTTCACCTGTCTGTTGTTTGTCTGTCTGTCTGTCTGTAATCAAATCTTGCAAGTTTAATTTGACCCACTTTCCGATTTCCAATTGAGCTGAAAATTTGCGTGTAAATCGGATGACAATGCAATATTTTTATGACATCGAGCTGATCTGATGATGGAGCTGGAAGGTGGCCATAGGAACTGTGTCATTTAACAACGCAATCCCATCGAGTTTGGGCTCATTTGATTCGTCTTGACGAGTACTTTATGATGCAAGATAATAATAATAATTAAAGCTTGTTTTTAAAAAGTATTTTTAAAATTTCACTTGTTTATTTTACAACGATAAATACGAAGGAATGAATCTTATATTGACGCTAAGCTTCGTAAAAGAATACACATGATGAGATAGTACAAATTTTAGCACATGGAATCATTTTAAATTTCACAATTTCTTTTTCAGTATAAATTTGCTTTTTCTATTTCGTCTCATGTCGAACGATGATACTGGTCAAAGATGGAATCTGACAAAATTTTAAAAGTGAGATAAATCTCTTACTCAACATCCAAGTTAGGTTGCAGAACTAAATACCTAGGACTTTTAACACACCCCAGTAGAATATGAGTAGTGAGTAGAAAAATGTACTCAAGAAAACACTGGTAGCGAATTTTTCGTTGACTTTCTTTGATCCGATTAAAGTAGCCTTAATAGATTTTGTACAGATGCTACTATGGCAACTTCGGTCCGTCAAGTTAAAAACAGTCCAATAACATACAGAAACCGGATATTTCTGGAATATACAAAAGGTCTAGCAAGATATTTATTTCACTTTATATATCGGACTCCATTTTTAACTATTGTACATCTTGAAGTCCGCACAAATGTTCGCGAGCATCGTCATATTATTCTCATTATAAACTAAGGGCTTTTAACATATTAACTATGTAAATATACCGACTGAACTCACGGATATAAATAAGCTAAGTGGCTAGTGGCTGGTGGTCGTGGTAGTAGTGTACAACTTCAACTTTTATATCCCTGAGTTTAGTCGGAATAATAACATAGTTTATATGGATAATGCTCGTGTTAGCTTTCAAAATCGGACATTTAACAGTTTGAGAATTTGACATTGCGATAAGATTTAACCCATTAGAGGTCACCGTTCCCAAGCGAGTACATGTATATTTGTAAGTGTCCATCAATAATTTCGCGAAGTTAACGTAAATAATTGTAATGATTGACTTCATCACAACCCCTGCCAAGTATATTGACCAAAATTTTGCGGTAAGTTGTATATTTTTTTGAAGTTTTAGTCAATTGAAGTTGGGACATCGAAACGCTGCGAAAATAAGCAATTTATTTTAATTTTTTTTCGAGCAAAAACTACACAAATGTTGTTTTTTTCAATTTGATATTACAAGTTGTAATATCAATATGTTGTAATTTACAACATACATGTCAGAGTATAATATAAAAAAATGCTGTGAATTATTTACAACCCTTCATGTTTCGCCCCTACAAGTTTGCACCTCTGTAACTTCATGAAAAAAGCTGTTTTTTGAAGTTTTCTTGGATTTTGTATCTTACAGCTTATATATCTACAAGATAATAAGGAAATTTTAAAAACTATATCAGCCGTTTCGGTTTGACCTCTAATGGGTTAATCACAAGTTGAACTGGTCTATAATAGACCGTGAGAATTAATAGAAAATGAGACAGGTTTCGGGCCTACCTCCGGTCCTCCGGTACAAGAGTGTGTGAGCCAAAGCGGGTGATGTGGGGAGACTACGCGAGGGCGGTCGGCTGCGGCGGCTGCGGGCCCTCGTCCTCTTGCATCCGCTCCGGCTCCTCCTCCGGCAGCTCCAGGACCCGGGGGCCGTACAGCAGCAGGTAGGCGCAGTGCCAGTCGCCTGGAAACAATGGAACAATTCATTAAAGTTCTCTTTTCTGATCTAAGTTACAGAGAATTATTGCTCATAGACTCATTGTGATTGGTAAAGCTAGTCTATCAATGCTGAGCTGTATTGTCAGCGGGCTTAAGGCTACGTTCTGACATCAAGGACATCAATCGTTCGTCTTGGTTGTCTGGAAGAGATCGCTTTTAGCGATAAGACCGCCAATTGTAACACTTATTTCTGTGTAATCTTAGTTCTATGCTGTATTATTGTATTTGTATGAACAATAAAGAGTTTTCCATTCTATCAAGCACCAGCCTAACAAAGATGCTCATAAGTTGCCTCACCCGCTCAGTATGCAGCTAATAAAGTTTTAAACATCACATACCGCCGCCGCTGAGCTTGAGTACGTCAGCCTCGTCGACGTGGGTGACGGTGTCGTCGTCGCAACGCAGCCACGAGTTGCCGCGACTCACCCACGCCACGTAGTGACCAGACGAGGAGGAACGGCCGCGGTGCGTCAACACTGCCTGCAGTCTGTAATACCCACTGTTGTTGCTGCCCACATCTGTAAACAAGCAAATTAAACCTTAACAACCTTGGAATAAATACTAGATTACATAAACGGTAGGCACGGTCATGTGGACTATTAATTTGCTGGGAATCTTGGTGATTAGTGATTGTTCAAGTAAAATTCTTACCATTCTCAAACCAATATGGCAACGATCTTGTTTTCGTGTTCTTTTTACTGTCTCCGTGATTCTTTACTGATAACGACTTCTCTACGTTAGCCTCTTCCAATTCCTGTAAAAAATGGAGTTTAAAAAACACCAATTTTTATAAATATGTAAGCATTTTAATATAAATCATACAACAAAAAGGAGCGTCACAAGCTGAACATGGGTCGAAACATTTTATACTGGAAAACTTATAAGTGTTATATCATAGCCATTTATTGTTGATATATTCACAAATAAAAAATATGTATCAAATATTTTTATATTTGACGGACGGACTAAAGGGATTTTACGGTTTTTCAAACTTATTAATATCCCTATTTCACTTTAAGATCCTTTTTGGAGTGGTAAAAAAATGACTACTATATAAAATAATTAATATTATACCTTAAACTTATTCCGCATAGGAGTCAATCTCTCTTGCAGTTCAGGCGAGCACAGTTCATACACATCCAAGTCTAGAGGGAACTTCACATCCTTCAGGATCTTAGCGTTGATGGACTCCTTCTCTTTGTAGTAGAACCTCACGAACTGTACCGTCAGGTAAGCGGGCAGGCGACTGATTTTACTCTGCGAAATTGTACCTTATGTTATAGAATTTAAGGTTTATAATATTCTTAAAGGCTGACAAGTAATAGGGAGAAATGGCGATATAATATGGTTAGGCGAGCAACATCTGTCCATACCGTAGACACATCATAACAACCACGACCGTTCTGCCAAGAACGAAGTGATTAAGGAGAATATTATTATCAAGGTATTTTTAGTTCAAAGGGTTTGGCCACTTCGACCATTGCTGATCTATTGTGATGCCCGCTTGAGCTATAGTGCACCCTCTAAACCCGTAGCTTCTAGGTTTAAGGTTTATAATAACTGTAGATCTATATTTTTAGTTGCGTCTTCACCCTTGACTCTGCTTTAGTCAACCTTGAAGTTGAAAAAAAATGTATCTTATTGACCACTTATTGAAATTAGAATAAGTTTTGGTCGAAAGAGGTTGAGTCGAAGGGGGTCGAGGGGTGAACACAACTAAAAATATGGGTGTTAAAGTTTTTATTGGAATCGTAATTGTATAGAGTAGAATAGCATTACTACAAGCTATTGTTGACCAACAGGATAATAAATAAATTTTAGTCCAATCCTAAATGACCTTGAAAACCAAAACCTTTTACAGCTTCTACAACACTCACAGTGGTTGAATCGAAGGGGAGGACATGACACAACTCAAATACGGATCTTAATGGTTTCAGAGGAATCGTTATTCTATAGAGTAGAATAGCATTACTATTTAACTATAACATATTGTTGATCAACAGCAGGATAATAAAATACGGAATTTTGGTATACTTACAGTTTTTGTGTAAATCGCATCTCTCCCCAATGTTTGTGACAATTTTGTGATTTGTTCTGACATTTTCTGTAAAGTAAAACATTTGAGTTAGAAATTTATTTCATACTTTAGAAAGTTACTGACATGTCAGGTCAATTTACGTATATCAATGGCAAATACAGTTGTTTAGAGCACTTGGATGTTATGTAGATTGGCTTGTGACAGATCCGTGGTAAATACAAGTAAGTGTTCTTTACTGCTGCGGTATTGTTTTTTTTTTTTTATCACAATTGGTCAAGAATGACCGCAATGATACCATAGCTGCCACCACAATTAATACCACACCAAATACAATTAATTTTTTCTTCTCAATAAAGGAGTCTGTTCAAAAAAAAATGTATAGTTACGGATCTGAGGCCGGACTGCAGATACTTGACGTCCTGCGAGATGAAGCAGGAGAGCTGCAGGAAGGTCTCCTGGCTGCGCGAGGGCGCCTCCTCCGCCTCCGAGCACACCAGCTCCACGTCCAGCGTGCCGCCGAAGTATTGCTCCACCAGGGATGTTCTGTGTAAACATTAACTAGTTAAATGGGCCGAGTGGCCTAGTTGTGGAAACCAGCCCGCATGGCAGTACCAGTAAATGAGCTAGTTCACTAATAATTTTAATAGGCTTCAGCCATGGCTAGTTCCAACTGGACAAACCGTGGCGCCAAGCAGTCGTTGTGATCGTGCCCTGGTATGATGTTCGGTGTAGCCAGGGAGGGATTTATCCCGCCTTCTAGGTTTAGTCTGCCACCATCTACAGCCGCTTCAATTTCAACACCACGCGAGATCATGGTCAAAGGCTATAATGAATAAAAACAACGGAAGCCTTAAAAAGATACTAATATTGCATGCTACAAGGCTAGCTGTACCCTTTGCTTAAAGTGCTAAGATGACGTTGGAATGCTTAGCATTATTAACACGTTCACGGACACTTGCATTATTTAAAAAAATACAATATGACACACCAATTTCCATACGTCTGTAGGCGGATTGTCATATGTAATAGATTATTATAATGTCTGTTATGGCAGCAACCTATATACCTATGGCTATATACGATAACGTCTGTAGACGGAAGACATATCAAACATTTCAGAATGTGAGCACTATGACCATTACGGCCATGGACGGTACCGTCTATAGGCGGGTATCATAACAAGCAGAGCAATAGAAGTTTGATGAGACATTGTCGGTGGGGGACGGTTGGACGTCGGACGTCGATGGACGTGGTGCCACATTGAAATTATATTTTTTACGCCTATCGACGGAGTGTCCGTGAACGTGTTAATTTAATTAGTTTACCTGTCAGGGTTCTCAGGCGGCGGTGGCAAGCGGAGCCTCTGCTGCAGCGCCCGCACGATCTCAGTCCAGCATTCACTGGCGTCCTGCTGTGCCAGGCCGCCGCCCGGGCCTCGCTCGGCGAAGCGCGGCGCGGCGGAGTGGAGTGCGCCCAGTAAACGGGCCGCTGCGCCGGCGCACGCCCCCGCTCCGCCACGCTCTAGTGCTGACATTGTGTCGCTGAGAGCTGAGGTTAGCTCGCCTGCTGACCCGCCGCCGGACGCTGAGAAATAAGAAGTTTGTTGTAACAAGTGAATTTAAAAAATAAACAGCCAAGGAGGGATTTAGCCCGCCTTCTAGGTATAGTCTGCCGCCATCTACGGCCGCATCGTTGCCTAACATCACGCGAAATCTTGGTCAATAATAGTTATATATTAATAGAGTTTTAAACTTGAATATCTTTAAAACAGAAAGCAATGATTGTAACAATTCTAAATAACTTACATTTATTGTATCCAATGAGTGCATTCTTCAGTTCGGGGACAGTCTTCAGACACTGCACTGTGGCATTCATGTAGCAAGTGTTGCCAAGATTGATCAAACCTTCTGGCAGATCCAACTGAAATAAGCAAATCAATATTTAAAACATATTATAGCTATAGCAAGACAGAGTGTGAAATACTTGTACAAATTATCCTACACAAACTTGCAAAATTGTACTTAGTTTGAGGACGGATGTTAACAAATAACAACTTCTGCAGTGTACACAAGCATAAATAAAATAATGTAGAGATTATACCTAAAAGTAACCTAAACAATAATTATATTTTTCGTAAATAAAAAGCATTTATTGGCAATATTAGTTTTCATCATGTACAAACCTGTGCATGACTTGTTAAATTATTCATAAGTACTACAATGATACTTCTTACTAATCTTAATATCAGTCATTCTTTTAGAAAACTTATACAGTATCTTGTTAGAATTTTAGCTCCTGGAAAATCACATTTCGACCCATGGAAAAACAATTTTGACTGATTTCAACCTTTTGAGATGAATATCAAATACTTTCGGAATCCCTTACACTAAATGCCTATAGATAAACTAGTTTTTTTTTTTTTTAATACAACGAAGAAGACGAGCAAGACGCTCTCTTGATGGTAAGAGATAACGCTGCCTATAATTAGTACAGTGCTACCCAGTGCACTGCCCCAACGCTTCCTACTTGAGAGTCATAAGATGTTAAGACTCCTCAGCCCAGTCATTTCACTAGCTACAGTGCCCTCCTACCGAAGCACAGTAATGTTTGCACATCACTGCTCAGGCGGTAGGATAACTGGCACTGTTGGGGTACCCACCTAGTCGACCTCCTGCAAAGGAAGTCTACCCCCGGTCAGTTAAATAACAAATTAATGAGTAACTTACAGCAGTGGCCAGTTCAGATTCATTCATGTCCTCCACAAATTTAGTTTGTTCCACTGGAGCAGCCGGTACATCTTCATCTTTGCTGCCCATTACCAGCACTAAGGCATTCTAAAACAAGACAATTACAAAACAATGTATCACATAAGATGCCTAGAACAGATAGAGATGCCTAGATTCACTTGTGCCTTGAAGATTCCAAGTTGTATTGCTTGGGAAACACCCCTGGTGTAAAATTATACCTTATTAAACCTGGGATTATTAAATTTAATTCATTTTACTGTCAACACTGTTGATAAAATAAGGAGGTTGGTACCAGTATGATAGCAAATCATATTTTTCAGTGGCCAAAAAATTAAATTAAACAAATTAACAAGAAATCATAGGTTCAAACTGGGAAAATATACAAGGACAGGTGAAAGAAAGGACAGTGAAAACAATTCAAATTTCCATCAGTATAATTTATCTTTGAACCACTCTCAGATCGAAATGGCATTTATCCTGAAATTAAATAAATTGCGTCAATATGCTTTTGGTTACACCAACCAAGCTCTCAGTCTTATGCCTATGGCTCATTTAATATAGCACTGCTCCTACTGACAGTAATAATGCTCACACTCACTGTGAATGTAAGCTTCAATATAATTTACGTTAACAACACAAATTAGCAGACCACTCTCTGTAAGCAGCTTATCATCATCATAATTTGAATAGTTAGGTGCTTCGCTTAACACAGAAGCAATGTATAAATGAGCCTCACCCTTTAATTTGATTTATTTTTACATTAGTGTTTATTTACATTCAATGTCATCTCTATAATAGGTAATACATGCATCATGTATGATCTTGGAACCTTATTCAAGGTGAACAAGCATTAGTCATACAAAAATAAGGTTGCCTGCATAAGAACTAGATTCTTTTAGTCTCAAATAAATTAAACCGACTTTAAAAATGGATTTTCTGTTTATAAGCACTGATGTAAAACAATGTAGAAAGTTTTTGGCAATAAACAAATCTTATGTTATATTTGTTGGCTAATTGACCTTCCAGCATGACAATGCTGTTTTAAAATAAAACCAAAAAACTATACTTGTACCTATTCCTAATATCAAGGTTCACCTTGTTACTTACATTTTTTACAAAAATGCATTGAGCACACGAAAAAATTTGCAATTTTGGACTCGGCCATCAAAAAAACATCATTAATTCCAATTTTCGTAGCGTTAGTTACGAGGTGTCAACTTATAGATATATAATCGATAATATTACTGAGAAAAACAAACTAACAATACTACAGCTACTACAGCTGCCGTATATTATCTATAATGCTGTTAACTGACATCTAGACGCATGCCATTATGTACCTTATTTTTTTTAGATTTTTTTGCTCATAGTTAAAAATTAGGTTTTGGTAGATAACAGCATTATAGATATACCACGACAGAGCAGTAAAGAACACTTTTATTAACCACAGAATATTACTCACATTAGTGAGCTTGAAGTTACCCCAAGCATCATCTCTCAAAGTGACTCCTTTGCACACCACCTTCTGTCTCTCAGGCTGGACGCCGGTGAGGGCAAATATCTGAGCCTTGAACAAAACTGGCTCATCATCCGTGTTCACCTCTACACCGGGGTATGTCTCCTTGCCCCACTTTACTTTTACTGCAACAAATCAATTATTTATATGTACACCATCTTTATGGTAAACTTATGAGAGTAAAAAAAACAGATATTACTGGGTAACATTTTTAAACATTAAAAGGACAATAATTACATTTTATAAGACCCTGCAGTATATTTAATTATCAAAATCCTTCTATTTTTCATTTGAAAGGATTTTTCTGATCAGGTAAAGTTGCAAGCATAAGCTAGTTACATACAATGAATGATTAAGAAAGAGCTTGACTACTCTAAACATTATGATGTGGCTGACAGATTGAACTAAACAAAGAACATCCATTGAAGTAATATCAGGTTCTGGATTAGCCATATTGCAAGTAGCTGGATAAACAAATGTAGTATTTAAAAAATGTTCAATGATTATATTTTTACAACTTTTGAACAGCTTATGAACAAATATCTTGTTAGATAGCGAAAAACCGGCGTTTGACAACTGCGTAAACAAAACATGCCTTTGGCTACGTAGGTAACAAATAAGATGATATCTGCAATATTTTTAATTAGAATGCACAAATATAAACCATATTCTTAAAACTTTAACATAGGGTATGCAGTCTAAAGAAAACTCCATCAATCGAAAGACAGGACCTAACCTTAAAACTTGTAAGATCTAGTTAAACTTGTTTTTAAAGAAATAAATGTTCATGGAAACTTACCTGAAACTTTAGGCATGATGGAATATTAACGAATACAGTAAATTAGCCCACTACTATTAAAAATTCACTTGAATTCATAAGAAATTGAAAGTCACGATCCGTTTTCGTCGTTCTTCGGGGTCGTTGACAGTTATGTTTGACATGTGACAGCAAAATGACATTAGCAGCTTTCAATTTATAAACGTTTCGGCACACGTAAAATCATATAATCCACACGGATGTCCATTTGCCAGTAAAGAGAAAATAATTATGGTGCAAATTAGAATGTTCAAGTTGTTTATTTTATTATGTGTACAACCGAATACAACTTTGATCATTTTCGCTTCAAATGTAATTCGTTTTTAAGATTTAAATGCTATTTGCACATAAATATAATTTAAAAGAAATTGCACCTTACATAAGTGTTTTTTTACAAACTACCCTACAAACGCTACGTCCAAAAAAGGAAATATACCCTATTTTCTCATGTTTCTATGAGAGATTTTCTCGTTGGTAGGCATCTCAGCTCAGATTCTCAGATCACGCGTGCATGTGCCGGGCGAACGTTCGATGAACTTTCCATCGCGAAGGCTGCGCGGGCCCACCGCACCGCTGCGAACACCTTGCTACTCGCTAGTCTTCACAAAAACGTAGCTCGCGCCGCATGTACGTACGAAAATTAGGTGCTATTTTCGAAAACACACCTTTCGTTCAACATAATATTGTGTAGTGTGTGATTGTGATAAAGTTTTTGTGCAATAAAGTGTACGAAAGGTTCTGAACTAGCGGGAAGTTTGAACAAGTAGCGGAGCTTCAAGTGGCAGAGCTTACTGTAAGTTCGCAAGCTTTTGTGGTTTACATTGAGATGAATTAAATTATATAGTTACCGCTGTACCTACCTACGTATTACGTAGCATAGGAACCTAGGTAGGTTCCTATGCTACGTAATACGTAGGTAGGTATGTACACTTATAACACACGTACATATTTTGGTATAGGTAATAAATGATATGAGTAGAGATCGCGCTCTATTTTCTAATTAAAATAACTGTAAAAATGTGTACCTACTTAGGTACATACTTATCATAATTTATTATATAAAATAGGTATATCTAGACAGGATAACTGTAGTGGAACCTAGCTGGCAGCTAGGTTCCACTGGTTAGTTACCACCAGCTCCAGCTAGTAGCTGGTAGGGTAGGAAGTAGGAACCTGGGCAGACTCCCTTAAATTCCTTAAGCCTAATAGATTCATATTTTCTAGCTAGGCCTAAGAGTTAAATCTCAAGTCTCAAGCAGTCCCAGTCCTTATATATTTATCTATGTATGTTTGAGGTAGAGTAAATGGACACATGGTACCTTACCTACCTAAGTACCATACTTAATAACTAAGTATGAAGGTATGTGTATGCAGGCAACAGGTGCCTAGCTTGCCATTTAGATAATATCTGTAGATATCTAAATGGCAACATAACGATGATACATACATATTTAGATATCTACGTATCTACCTAACTTATCTAAAATTTCTGTTCTGTAGACTTCATATTTTAAAGTAAAATTGAATAAGCTCCTAATAGGTAGGTATCGTGCTATGACCTTCTCTCGAATTAAAATTTCGGTGATTTCCATAAATCGTGTAAAAAATACGTAAAATTTAAATAGCATGAAGATTTAAGAGGTTTAATAATAAAGGTGAACGCGATTAGAATTTATAAATAGGCAATAACATTGTTTGCGAATATCAAGGCTGTATGTTGAAGTGTTTGCCAGTTTTTGCGTTCATCAGACGTGTGGAATTTATAATGGGCCTCGAGAATTCGAGCCTTGTCGTCGCGTCTCTACCTGAATTAGTTTAACTGGTAGCTCTTTATTTCTGAGCTGTAATAAAATGTATCGCAAGGATTTGGCGGGCGGGATTTCACTTTGGTCGAAATTTTATAAGTCGTATAATAGATATTTATAAGGAGATATTTTGGTATAAAAAGTTTTTTTTTACGCAAAAAAACGCAACGCCAATCCTTAAAAGTGAAATAAAAAAATAGTCTTAAAGGCTGGTAAAAAAATAGTCAAAATAATTGTCCTATAGTCGGGCCGGCCTAAAAGGCCACATTTGACAGATGTCAGTCATAGCAAACAAGTGTTGGGACATTGTTTGTTTATTTCGATTACAGGATATGAATCGATACGATCTTCAAACACGTTGGAATCGAATACAGTTTTATGAAAACATTCATAAAGTCTAATTAATTTTAATTCTAATAGGTTTTTTTTGTAAACATGTAATGGCGTCATGGGCTAGTTTTGCCAGAAACATCTCACGAGTTATAAAAAAACCTGTAATAAAAAAATATGTTTATTCTCTATACATTACACAATTTTATTTTAATTACATTATATTTTACTATAATATAATCACAATATTAACAACATATTTTATTTTAATCGCAATATAGTTATTTATTTATGATCAAATATTCAATCCAAGTTATAATTGTATTCGATTCTACATTTCAAATTTCGATTTTGCGATTTTATTAGGTAGCATCCTTATTGTTTTAAAAACAAAAACTGATTGACGTGACCTTGTATAGGGTGTCCTATTTATTCATCTAATGTTTTTAACCCCCAACGCAAGAAAGGTGGGGTGTTATAAGTTTGACGTGTTTGTTTGTCTGTCTGTTTGTGTATCTGTCTGTGCCATCGTAGCCGAACGGATTAATGAAGTTTGTTTATTTTTTCGTTTATAAGATTAATAATATTACTCGGCAATGTTCTAAGCTATGTGTATAACATATTCTTTATAGTTTAAAAATAAACACAACAATGACTTGAAACAAAAATTGAGTATTTTTTATTTTTAGTTTTTTTTGGTTAAACATAATGCCACAAAAACCGTTGTTTTATATTAGGAATAAAATCTATACCATCGGCTTATCCGAAATTGACACCGTTGAGGACTTTAAATTTTTTTAATAATGTGTGTGTGTGTGTGTGTGCGTGCGTGCGTGCGTGCGTGCGTGCGTGCGTGCGTGCGTGCGTGTGTGTGTGTGTGTGAGTATGTTTGTTCCTTCTTTACGTTTCTTCTGGTAGAAATTTCAATTGTAGTTTTTGGTAGACTTTTTTATGGTAGAAAAATGCGTGAGCTCCTGATGAAGGACATCGTAATTGTCCGAAACTCAGAATCGAGCCTAGCTCCGACCATTATTTCCGTGAGTTTTTAGTCGTTTTGTTTACATAGTAATATGGATAACTCTCACGTTAGTTTTCAAAAGTGCACAGTAGAAAAATCTACTTAGTAGTTTTTGGTAGAATTTTTAATGATAGAAATATCTACCAAATGGTAGAAAATTAATAGTAGTTTTTGATAGATTTTTTATGGTAAAAAATCAACTAAATGATAAAAAAAGAATAGTAGATTTTGCTAAAAATTTCAATGGTAGTTTTTGGTAGAATAATTTAATGGTAGTTTTGGCAGAAATTATGATATAAGAATTTGGTAATAAGTTAAATGGTAGGCAAAAAATCTACCAAATGGTAGAAATTTAAATGGTAATGCGTAAATTGTTAATTGTGAATTCGAGTATAGTTTTTAGTGTTCAGCTAAGTGTTGTCATATTATTTATTGTTCAGCTAAGTGTTGACATATATTATTTACAGAAAAAATAAGTAAAATTTTTAGATCACCCTGTAAGGGAATTTTGATGATGTGTCAAATGTGGCCTTTTAGGCCGGCCCGAGTATAATTCCTAATGTAACTAAAAATTCATCGCAGATCTCGTCTAAACTGACAAGGTTACAGAGTCACAGGTGATGTATTGCGTACAAAGAATGAATCACAACAAAAGAGTTACAAAATAGAAAGGTCAGTTTTGTATTTAAGCACTTTCATGCGAGACACCCACGTACATACATATATAAAATATGTAGGTACCTACCTACCTTACCTACCTCTACATGCAGCAATAGCGAGATCCCAAGTTCGGTGGTTATTGAGTTATTGGTACCAATATCTCACACTTTCACTTATGCGTTTCCAATTATCGAGATCTTTATTGTGTTGTTATCTTAGATTTATTTCGAAAGAGAAATATGAAGATGACTTCATACCTGTTTGGTCTATCCTCTTTAAAACAACTATGTATATTATAGTAGGGGAACTATAAAGTCATAAGTGCATCTGTATTATTCTGGGACAAAAATATTGATAAGTAAGCACAACAACTACATAATATCATACACATTATCATCTGGCGTATAACACAAAAAGGAACGCCTATGAAAGATGGTTCAAAATTAATACTTTAGATTTTTTGGCTTTTGGTATACTTCCGAAAATTACTATTGCCGATACTGGTTACCGGAGTGACATCATTATAAATTATAGTCGCAAAATTATTTAAATATTCCATATTTTTTATCCCCCATATAAAGTTGTATAATTGTTACCATATTAAAGCCCAATCGGCTCAGTGGCTTTGAGTTTAACTAACATAAAATTTCGGATTCCGTTTTAATATTCAAGAAACAACTTTGTTTTTTATAGATCCACATTTCTCTTTCTACACACCTGTTTTGCAAATTATACACCATTAGTGTCTCTAAAACATGCATAATCTTAATATATAGTCACGTTTTATTACTGTACTTGTCTAAACTCAAAATATCATGAACGGATTCTTTAGACTTTAGAGACTCTAATTACAAATAAATAAAATATTCATCATCATCAGGATAGTAAAAGAATCTTTCTAGTCCATTTTCATGTTAATTTTCAATCAGTTTCTTAATAAAACGATGCACTTTCCATCGGCTGGGAATGTTTAAACAAAGGACTATTTAGTATAAAAATGTTATAATATATTTGATTGTTTTTAACATAATATATTTAAACAACGAGTAATATAAGTAAAGAAAGAACACTTGTCCAATTCACTTTTTGGCGACATGTCTGACCTATACAAAACCCAATTTACCTATATCTTTTAATCCATAAAACCAAAAAAAGAAGTTTTTAACTGGCACAACGTATTAATTAGGAGCACTAAAAATTAGTGTCCGACCGAAATTTCGGTTTCGGTTTCGGTTTCGGCCGAGTTTCGGCCAAAAATTGAGTTTCGGCGAAAGTTTCGGTTTCGGCCAAAATTGGCCGAAACTTTTGCCGAAACCGAAACTCCCTTCGGAAGTTATCGTGCACGCTCGCCTAGCTTCGTTTCTCGCGACAACGCTTTGGCGGACGACTAATAATTGTAACATAGGTTTGTTATTTTAAATGTGTGATTTGATATTATCTTTGTTGAGACTGGAACTAAGCGTGTAATAGCAATTTTAGGAATTATTATTTTTATATAAAGGTACCTTTAAAGAGATTGATGATTCTTCTAAGTACAAATAGGTACAAACCAAAGTATTAATTAGTAAGATTTCAAAATACTAATACTTAGTATTTTACCCGTATGTCACCGAGCGGATCAATCGAGCCGTACCTGCGCATGCGAATTTGAACCTTATTTTAAAGAAGCTAGAAATAGATGTCAATTTTGATTTGAACTGGAAGTTTTTCCTGAATCAAGGGGTTAATATAACAGTAACAATTAGTGTTGTGTATAATCAAAATTGATAACTGATAAACATTTTGTCATAAGAACTCAATTTAAATAAATAGGCCAAGCGCTATTCAGACTACGCGCAATGTAGGCTTCCGTAGAACTGGCAAATCGTATACACATAATCTACTGCCTTAATTTTCATCAACGATATCTTTAAAACTTATAAAACTATCTTAACCGCTATGGTTTTCCTGGAAACTTCATGGTTGAAACTATATTCGTGATTTTTATGATGTAGATGTTGATGAAGCTGCCAACACGCTCACGTCAGAGCTAGAAAGGTTAGTGAAAGAGCATACGAAACAAATTACACTCAGCAACAGAAAGCGCCCTATAAAAGATTGGATCACACCAGGACTTGTTAAGTGCATGAGAAAAAGAGATGCTTTGCACATAAGAGCGAGAAAGTTCCCAAATGATGCTGAGGCCCAAGAAACGTACAAAAAATATCGGAATGTTTTTTATGACCTATTGAAAGACCTGAAATCTGCATATAACAAGGAACAACTTATGGCTAATAGAAACAATCCAAATAAACTCTGGAAATCGATAAAACAAATTTGTGAGCTCAACAGGTCTAAAAACTCGAATTCTGATCTACTTACTCTTAGTCATAACCCCACCAAATCCTTAAATATATGTAACGATTATTTCGTTAACATTGGTCAGACCCTAGCAAATAGGATACTATCCAATCTTAACAAGACACAAGAAGATTTAGCGGCAAATATCAACACGACAATGGCCTCATGCTTCCCTGATTCTTTCTTCATGTCCCCGACTGATCCTGTAGAAATAGAGAGTACCATTAAAAATCTTCAAAATGATAAAGCTCCAGGTAAAGACGGTCTTAAAAACTCTTTCATAAAAAGCATATGTCCCTTTATTTTAGGCCCTCTCACCCACGTCATTAATCTCAGCTTGCAATCTGGAGTATTTCCAAAATGTTGGAAGACCGCAGCAGTAGTACCTATATTCAAAAATGGCTCTAAACAGAGTCCCTCAAATAATCGTCCGATCTCTCTGCTTCCGGTCTTCTCTAAAATCCTGGAAAAGATAGTAAACAAGAGACTCATAAAATTTTTAGAAACCCGTAAAATTTTGACACCTTTCCAATTCGGTTTTCGCCAAAAACGGTCCACAGAAGATGCAGTGACATCTCTTCTAGAAAATATTGGCACGACTCTTGATAATAATGAAAAATCGATAGGGGTCTTCTTAGATCTAGCGAAAGCTTTTGACACGGTCTCACCGAAGATACTATTGCGAAAGCTGGAACTAGTTGGGATTCGTGGAACAGCCCTTACATGGTTTGAGAGTTACCTCACCGATCGTATGCAATACGTGACGTTAAATGGCAACGCAAGCGAGTGCAATGGGATATGCTTTGGAGTGCCACAAGGCAGTATTCTTGGACCAACGCTCTTTACGCTGTACATTAATGATATAGCCAGTCTATTTGTGCATCGCGCTGACACGCAAATAGTATGTTACGCTGATGATACGGCTATCTTATTTAAAGGAGACTCCTGGCCTGATACTGTGAAGCTAGCGGAGGAAGGACTATCGAAAGTAGCAGCTTGGCTTGACTCTAATCTGCTTACACTGAATGTGGACAAAACCAAATATGTCTGCTTCCACAAGACACGAGCATCTCAACCACCAAGCTGCCTCAAAGTCAGAATCCACAAATGTAACCTTTTAGAGCATCAGTCAGATATACCATCGTGTACATGTGCTACACTAGAACGTGTGGCAAGTATTAAATATTTAGGATTACTGCTTGACCAAAACCTGAACTTTAAGCCACACATCAAAACTCTTTCTGGACGCGTGCGGAAACTTATCCCAATTTTCAAACTACTGAGAGAAGGCGCTGACAGAAATTTACTTAAGATGGTGTACACAGCACTTTGCCAATCTTTACTGGAATACTGTATCCTGGCTTGGGGCAGCTCTGCGAAGACCTTTATGATTACGGTCGAAAGAGCCCAGCGGTCAGTCCTAAAAGTAATGTTCAGAAAACCGTTCAGACATCCTACGAGGGATTTATATAAAGAAACCGGAGTTCTAACAGTTCGCCAGATCTACATTCAAAAAGCAATATTGGCTTACGAAAGATGCAATCCCCAAAACACTGGAACCATTAGTCCGCAAACCAAACCCCGTAGGAGAAAAATACCTGTCCCAGTAGTAAAGTCCGCATTTGCCAGAAGATCTTGCTTTTATGCTGTTCCGTTCCTGTACAGACGCGTTATAAAATTATGTAACCTCACAGGTAGCAACATACATGGCGTCAAAGAAAGAATCAGGAGATGGCTCCTAACGTTAGACTATGACGAAACGGAGTCTTTGCTGACTGTCCAAATATGACAATATACACACCACACACACACACACAACACACACACACACACACACACACAGACACACACACACAAACAAACACATACACAACCTTTCTGCACTATCACACACACTGAAGGTACATATTTCATACATACATATTTGAGCAAACGCAAACACAAAGACATCCAAGTAGACACATAATTATTTCACATAGGAAATTCACTTTAGGTTTTAGTTTTGTTTTCTGTTTACTTCTCTGAAAATTTAGCTTCTAATTTATTTAAATTACTAAATTCATTATTTTACCTCTCTTGTAATGACTAGAAAGTCTTTATATCATACTTTGAAAATAATCATATCGTTTCGTTTAAATTGTAAGGTTTCCCGCGATACAGGCGAGCCCTAGTGCGGGAACCACAGGAAATCTGTAAGCTTAGTTATTAATTTGGTAAAATAAATATTTTGTATTTGTATTTTAACAGTGTTTGAAAGTAGTTTAGATTTTAGAGGGCGGGGGACGCCCAAAAAAAAAATTTAAACTTGAATATCTTTCAAATGGATCATTAAATCGAAAGATTTCCTTAGAAATATGTCTTTCATTAAAATACCTATTCAACAATACCCTAAATGATGGGATCAGCCAGAAAAAATATCATCCTTATTTTACAAATTTAGGAGCTACCCTAAATTAATTGATTTAAATTTATTTATTTTTGTAACCGTTCTCTTACCCTAATCATTGCCCTCCTCTGTGCAAAATTACAGTTTTCTAGGACTTATAGTTTCTCCGTAAAGCCGCGGACAGACGGACGAACAGACAAAGCGATACTATAAGGCTTCCCTGTTGACCACGGAAGCCTAAAAAATTTAAAATATTATTGATATATTTCTTATATTACAACTGATACAACAAACTTAATATTACGCTGTGCTTCCATTTTATGTCCTAATTAATGCAGAATAATGAGTAAAATGCACCAAATTTCAGTATTTTAAAGATTTTTTTACTTGACCACGTGAGTTTCGGTTTCGGTTTCGGTTTCGGCCGAAACTAAAGCCCCGGCCGAACATTCGGTTTCGGTTTCGGTTTCGGCCGTAAAACCAGTTTCGGTCGGACTCTACTAAAAATACGCCCAATATTAAAACTCAGATACGAGAAATTATAAGCTGTGATAGCGCTGACGATTTCCGAGAATATTTTTTTAATATCTTTTATCACCCATTTGCCATTCTTCGTGACATGATGAGATGGAATGCGGTGAAATAAACCTATGAGATTTATTACTCGGTATCAGAAACATAACGCTTTTTGTAGCAATACATTGTGTGGTTTGAAAGTTGCGGTTTTCTTACGAGTGGAACCATTAAACTGTGAAAATTAAAATTGTTACGAGCAATTTTTAACTGAGATTTCTACACGATTGCTAATATGAGCATTAATAATATATTTCCCTTAGTTTCATTATTGAAAAGAAGAACTGAGCTATTTTCACAGTATTTACTATCTACTCTCTTATAAACTGTCCTCAGTACATTTATAATATTATACTGAGGAATCTCGTACCAATATATAAACATATTTGGTTCCTAACTCATCCGTTAGAGCATTAGAAGACGTAAGTATACCATCAGCGTTATTTTACGATTTTTTATAACATAAACAGAATTATATAAATTGCGATATCGTAAGATGTTAAAATATCGTCATAATCTTGAAACACATTGTAATCCAACGAGAGATACATACATATATGTTTTATGTTGATATGGCGCCATGGTCCACTGTATACAAGTACCTGTCTATGGTACTGCAGCCTACGTACAAAACTTTCGATTTTATTTTATGGTGCACGCCAAGGTTATTTTGCAAAATTGGCAACTAGCAATCACATACTTTTTTATGTATTACAAGTGCGCCCAGCGGTTTTACCCACTGTACTGTAGCCTATGTGTTATTCCAGGCTCTAAGCTTTCTCTATACTAAATTTTAGTTCAATAGGTCCACCCGTTTAGGCGTACAACATTATAAACACTCACAAAACATTGATTTTAATTTAAAAAAAACGCAACTTCGTCGTTTACGCAGCGATATTGCCATCCAGACATTGCAGAAACACAGATCAGTATTTGTAGAACGCTACCGCACGCAATACGCCGTGGGACACCGGCCTAATGTGTATTCAGATAAATATTAACACAGATATTTTTATGATTTTGTATTCTCAATAATAATATATTTTTTAACAGAACTGACAATTTTTGCATATCAAAATAATTTGCATGCAAATATCGAAGCCGTGTTGCGCAAAAAACATCTAAAACCAGAAATATCATGTCGTTAATTTATTCCTTTGAAAGTTCATACTCGATGAGCCAATCAGCCTCGTCGCGACAGTACAATTTCTTTTTGCTTATGAGCATGAGCAAATATTATATTTTGAAATTATTCTACACATCAACGGCGAAGTTTTTAATATAGGTACGAGTTTTTAAGAAATCCCTTTAATAATTAGGTATCCTATAGGTCATAGGTATAGCAGAAAAATCCTATAGCCATGAGCTTATATATATAGTACTTCTATAGTAAACGTTAGATTTCAGTTAGAGTCCGACCGAAACTGGTTTTACGGCCGAAACCGAAACCGAAACCGAATGTTCGGCCGAGGCTTTAGTTTCGGCCGAAACCGAAACCGAAACCGAAACTCACGTGGTCAAGTAAAAAAATCTTTAAAATACTGAAATTTGGCGCATTTTACCCATTATTCTGCATTAATTAGGACATAAAATGGAAGCACAGCATAATATTAATATTGTTGCATCATTTGTAATATAAAAAATATAACAATAATATTTTTAAAAAATTTAGGCTTCCGTGGTCAACAAGGAAGCCTTATAGTTTCGCTTTGTCTGTCCGTCCGTCTGTCCGCGGCTTTACGGAGAAAAAACGGAGAAGAAACTATAAGTCCTATAAAACTGTAATTTTGCACAAAGGAGGGCAATGATTAGGGTAAGAGAACGGTTACAAAAATAAATTTTTTTAGGGTACCTCCCAAACTTGTAAAATGGGGATGATATTTTTTCTGGCTGATCCCATCATTTGGGGTATTATTGAATAGGTATTTTAATGAAGGACATATATCTAAGGAAATTTTTCAATTTAGTGTACCATTTGAAAGATATTCAAGTTATTTTTTTTTATTTTTGGGCGTCCCCCGCCCTCTAAAATCTAAACTACTGGCTTTCAAACACTGTTAAAAATTACGAATATAGTTTCAACCATGAACTTTCCAGGAAAACCATAGCGGTTAAGATAGTTTTATTAGTTTTAAAGATATCGTTGATGAAAATTAAGGCAGTAGATATACGATTTACCAGTTCTACGGAAGCCTACTAGCGCTTAGCCTTTTTATTTAAATTAAGTTCTTAAAGCAAACTATTTATCAGTTATCAATTATAATCAAAACACTAATTGTTACTGTTTTATTAACCCCGTGATCCAGGAAAAACTCAAAACAAAATCAAATCAAAATTGATATACAACGCGGAAACGCTGCAAGCATTATGGGCACCTTTCCACCGGGAACGCCCTGGAGCGGTATTTTTGACATTTAAATTTAGTTTACATATATATTTAGATTAGGTATTTATAAGTTTAGGCTATAGGTTTATATTTAACTAGTTGTAGTTTATAGTTAATTTACTTTTAATCCTTTTTTATCATAATTCTATAGTATATAAATGGACATCTATTATTTCTAACTTCTTTAAAATGAGGTTCAAATTTGCATGCGCAGGTGCGACTCGATTGAGCCGCTCGGGGACATACGGGTAAAATACTAATATACGGGTAAAGTATTAGTATTTTGAAATCTTACTAATTAATACTTTGGTTTGTACCTATTTATACTTAGAAGAATCATCAATCTCTTTTAGGTACCTCTATATAAAAATAATAATTACTAAAATTGCTATTACACGCCTAGTTCCAGTCTCAACAAAGATAATATTATCAAATCACACATTTAAAATTAACAAACCTATATATTACAATTATATGTCAGTCGTCCGCCAAAACGTTGTCGCGAGGAACGAAGCTAGGCGAGCGTGCACGACAACTTCCGAAGGGAGTTTCGGTTTCGGCAAAAGTTTCGGCCAATTTTGGCCGAAACCGAAACTTTCGCCGAAACTCGATTTTTGGCCGAAACTCGGCCGAAACCGAAACCGAAACCGAAATTTCGGTCGGACACTAATTCAGTTCAACGACTTTTAAAGTCGTTGTGAATATTATAATCTCAACCACGGTTTTGGATAATTTCGATGTCTTTCATAAGGTCTACACGCGTGAGCGTGGACATCGGGTAACTCCTGATGAAGGACGATAATAAAGGTCATGAGTTGTGCCGTTTCATTCATTAAGTTATCTCTATTCTTCATAGATACGAAGTACATATTATTATTATATTAAGTCAGTAACCTAGCAACAGTGTGAAGATGAGTGTGAATTGGTCAGTTTCTCCCGAGGGTCGATGTACGGTCACGGTTCACGCTCCGCCGCCGTCTCCTTTCATATTACACTTTATTACCTACATTTAATTGATGTCCGAATTTGGACACGATCTATTTTTGGAGGTGCCAAGTGCCAACAAACTACAAACATTCGCGGCGCGGCGGTGCACTCAAATGGACTAGTAATAAACCGCCTACCTTGCGATATTGCGTAAAAAATACCTTTCCAGAAATTTTTTAATGTGTAAAACATTTTATATGTTGCAGCTAAAGCTACTACAGGCTACATACTACAGCTTAGATTAGGCAGCTAAATAGGTTTAGCTACCAATAGACCCAAATATTCAATAGACCTTGGCCCTAGGGGTCTAGCCGCGGCGCACCTTGGGCTTTAGCCGTGATACATAGTAGACCGACCTATAATATGTATATTGGCCCTGAACACAGGACTACATAATAATTATGTATTCTGTTAGAAGAAAAAGTTCTTGGCTCTATATTGACTGTAGAAAATATGCTGTAAAAAATCATTTTTAGTTTTAAATCCACACGGGAGATATTACAAGACCACCCATCCATATCCATTTTTGACCACAAAGAGCCCGCTTGAGCGTGGAAGTCTCCATACCTCTTTTATGTACCAGCTCTAAGATTTTTTTCGATGGGATAGCTGTATTACTTAAAGCTAAATTATAAGTTTGTATCTTACATAAAAAGAAAGAAGTTTAAACTGTTAACAAAAACGTTACTCAGTTGCTAACACTCAAACTAAATTATCTTATGCTGGAATTTACCAACTTTAATTATTATATACGACCATAATTTATAAGTTTTGTTGTAAAGATAAACGACCGATTACTCAGAGTTATTATAGACGGACAGATTAACAAGATCTCTCGTACATAAAACCTGATACTTTATTAAACCTTTCTTTATTATGTCCAGTAATAAACTTGAATATTCGCACCTCGAATGAAACTTTATATTCACGACCACGAACTAAATAAGGAAGGGAACGGTCATGATAAACTTTGAAACGCGCCAGAAATTGAAAAGTTTTTTATAAAAAAAAGTTTTAAGCCGATTTACATAACCCCTCTCCCACCTGGCGACACAAATGTTCAGAAAAATTCAAGCCTATAGGTCTACGGTTAGTTTATTCACTTATTAGTCAGGGAATGGAACCGAACTGAAGACCGAATTGTCAAAAATGTATGATATGACGTATTTCGTCGTATCAATTTAATACGTCATTTCACGTCATATCATACATTTTTGATAATTCGGTCTTCGGTTCGGGTCAACGACGGATATGTGAATAGCCCTGCGGCAGGCTGGCTAGCGGGCAGTACTCTACAGGCTAATAATTCGGCTACAACCCTAAAGATTAAAGAAGACTGATAATATTATTAATCAATTTAATGTTTTCCTTTGCAACGAGTAAATATTATAATAAAGTTTAATATCTCTATAGGGAATATGTTGACGTTTTCATAAAGGTACATAATTTAAATAATGGCGTACGTAACAATATTATAAATGGCCAAATTAATGGCCGATCTAGTATTACAAGTATTTTGTGTTCTCATCGGATCCTAGGTAGATTACTTTTACAACGTTCATATAAAAGACATCAACGCGCGCTCGAACTCTACGTATATTCCATTTTAAAAATAAATACTTCTGTATCTATTCAACGAAAATTATAACTATGAAAGTATGGTTATATATGTTTGTTACTTTTTCATACATAAACTACTAAACCGATTGAGGTAAAATTTGGTATTATACTGAAATAAAACATGCGTAGGCTATTTTTCAGTTGACCATTGCGCTGGATGTGGCAAGTGTAAATCAATATGAGTATAAATACAAACTGCAGACTGCAGATCTGTCTGCCTATTGCATTCTTAGGTTCTCTGTAGGAAATAATCTCTTGTGTGATACCATCAGTATCTAAAAATATAAAAGAAAAGAGTGACTGACTCACTGATCTACGTATCAACGTACAGCCCGAACCGCTTTTGTCGGATCGGGTTGAAATTTGGAACATAAGTAGATTTTATGACGTAGATCTCCGCTAAGAAAGGATTTCTGCACGCGGGCAAAGCCTCGAGCATAAGTACATATATACATATAAGCGTTTTGTCGAATCAAAATCTCAAAGTTTCTCTATACAAAATTTATTATTATTGGTTTGCAATACTTTTATTCCTATTCAAAAAAATCCAAAAATCCATTCGTAATAATCTTGTGCGAAAATACTTCGTTTTCTTTTATTACGTGTATTTAAATTGATCATAATTTTATGATTCTTTGAATTTAATTATGATTGTTATGTTATTTAATGCTAGTTTTACAAAAACATTATAAAACCAACCTCGACGACTAATATAAAAACCGACCGACCCGATCGTCCCGACTAATATAGGTAATTAATATGAGTTTAAATCGCGGAAGTTTATAATGTTATATTATGTAATTTAACATTATGTAAAAGACAATTTAGCTAAACTGCTAATAGTGCATCCAAAATTATTAAAATTGAATTAACTTGTGCTAAGCAGTTTTACTCGTTGAAAATTAGCATTATATTATAATGTGTTATTCTAGGGTCTACGCTATATGTACACCAAATTTCAGCGTAATCGGTCCACCCGTTTAGGCGTGAAGAAGTAACAAACATACACACTTACTCACAAACTTTCGCATTTATAATATTTGTGTGATTAGTAAGAGTAGGGTAGGTAAGTAAATCTGGGTTATTTCCAAGTCTTTTAAATGAAGCTAATAAAATTAAATGGCTGTTTCATAATAATTTCCAATAGAACAATGAGAAAGATTACATTATGTGCGTATTTTAAATAAAAACTAGGTACTAATTAAACGCGCAGGCAATAATTAACAACAATTAACATGTTAGACAAAGGTGTCTCAAACGAGGCCCCATAGAGATTATGTAAAGCTCGGGCCGGCCGTGGTAAAACTGTCAAAGATCTTAAAGAATGTACGGAAGCAACGACATTGTATCAATGGACTTCCTACCTGTAGCACAAAACTCACGGTTATAGCACGATAAAGAGATATATACCTACCGTAATTTGACTCCCTAGAAGCGGTCGAACTCAAGGTCGCGCGGATTCGCACCGAGGTCGTTAGGGTTTGGTAGGCATCGAGGTGCCGAATAGACGTTATTATTGTGAATTACTCAAAATCAAAAAGAATTAAATACTTTTTGATATTTTTACTAATTCACAACCAATATTTATTGGAAGCTTACTGCATCACTTTAAGATTATCTGTATTCCATCGTTTGGTGGTTCCATCCACCTCGAGTCATTGGCAAAGTTGTGGTGCTATTGCACGTTCACAAGCCACAAAATAATGAATAGAATAGAAGCTACATTATCTTAATTTAGTAAATTTTTTATTTTTGTTAATACATCTGTTTTTATTTTATTTTGTTTTGTATAAGAAGAATTATTTTGTTTTGTATAAGAAGAATTTCATTTCATTTCAGTTTAATTCAATTTAATTTTATTTTGTGTTATTGTTTGTTTTGATTTTTATTAACTTTGTCCTAATTTGATAATCTTGTAATGTTTAGTTGTGCACGCTGTGGCATCCTATAATTGTAGGATCACACAGACTAAAGACATAATAGCCTTAAGACTTTTAATTGTAATGTGTTTCCTGCGTTGGCTGTCCTTAAATAAATAAATAAATAAATAAATAAATAAAGATTATAAAAACGAAACTTGATGATGTAATTGTGTGTATATTTGTTTCATCACGCCTAAAGACATGATCTGATAGAGCTGAAACTTAGTACCTAAGTTAAATTAGACCCTAAAAAGAGCATCTGGTATACATACATTACATTGCTGCAGCTGTTAACATGTTCCTACGTAGAAATAAATTAAATTAGTAAAATTATGGTTACACCCTCTTTTTAAAATAAGAATCGTCTCTATTAAAACAAGTCTTGTTGGAAAATAATAAAAGTGAATTTACAGATTAACCTTCATTTTCTATAATATACAATATCCGACGATTACTTCTCTTTTATTTCGGACATTTTTGAGTGCAGTCGCAATGTCGCGATTATTTGTAGATGTTCTACGGAAGCAGTAAAGTCATTGAGATCAGCCGCGCCCACTTTGTTTCAAGTCTGTTGTTATGAGCTCAGTAAAAGTGGAACAAATTATACTGCGATCGTTAGATGATTTACCTATTATTATTTTAGTGATTTCCAACTATTATTGAATAGTGCGGCATAACAACGTTCTCTACGCTCTGAGGTTTAATCAGCTGAAGTACATTATACCTACTACCTACGTTAGGGATACGATAAAAACATATTTAACTGTTTAATGTTTCCCCAGCAGTAAAAAAATATTTTTCATCAATAATTACAAAGAAATTTAAAAGAGGGGTCATTAATTATGTTATACATATATGTATTTCAAATCAAGCAAAAAGGAGACGAGGATGCTCTAATATCCTCAGTACTCAATGATATAACTTATTTATACTTTTTGGAAAGTACCTAAGTACCAAATTATTAATGCTCAGTTAATATGGAATAAACAACGGTCAAAAACAAAACTTTTCCTTAGCTTTGGCGTAGTCGAGTAAAAAAGAAGAGTTCCTGGAAATCTCTGTAATATTATGCTCGTTAAAAATCTGATATAGGTATATCAAAATAAGGCCACAAAGTTTAAAATATCCTTTAAATCAACTGATTACTATTATATTATTATCTTTGTTACTTAAACATACTAACTTTAACTACATACTATCTGTAACATGATTTCAAACCATCGTACAATCTGTATACATTTAAAGAAAGCCGTAAAGTGCCTTTATCGTGTTTTGGTCAGCATCGAGCATGGAAACAGGTCGTGGCCACAGAATAATACGTACCTACCGGCGAGGAAGGCGCCGCGGGCAGCTGGCCGACACCTGTCGCTTCCACCTTCCACGAAGGGACTCCCGACAACTAACGACTAAATAAACCCTTTGTATAACACACTTCATTCAAGTAGGCGCGAGCATCGTTGCGTATACACAGTACTTTAGTTTTCTATGTTTAGAGTAAAGTGCCAGTCTCATTTGGCTCCAAAATTCGCACAGTATTAAATTCTCAAACAAAAAGTGCTTTTGTAATTTTTATTTCATTTTTAAATTTGCATCGTGCGAACATTTGCGCCAAATGGGGCTGTACTGCATGCGGATCTGTATCCAAATTGCTTTAAAAATCCTTTGAAAATTGATAGCGACCGACTCAAAGGCGACAAGTCGATTTGACAATATTCAATCGTGAAAACCTTCTTTATTACTAAAATAGACTGTGTTTTCCTGGATAAATAGCGCAAAACTAAAACCCACTTCCTTTTTTAAAGTCGATTGAAAAGACGTTTTATTATATGGGTTGGTCACCCAGTCAAAGCCTTTTAAGCAGCTCTATTTAACTAAGCAAATGAGTTACACGGCAAGCGTTGATTACCCCTGTAATGGTATGTTTACACGACCCAAGGACGGCGGTCATTCATGCGTTAGGCCCTGCGCTGCAGGTGACTGCTTTAAAACGAGCACGTTTGCATATTCTGTAGAGTTTTACTATGGGAGATTGTATCTGATTCAACTGACCAGAATTGCATTTCCGGAGCAAGTGCTAATATAAGAAAAACAAGACAAACAACAGCTACTTCCAAATTAATAGAACAGCAATAAAAACTTTTGTCCAACGAAACTTAACTATTATTTAATACTTATATTATTTAAACACTCTACTTTTATTTTAATTAAGTATGAACTGGTATTAATATAATGATTATTATGAACCGATTTCAATAAGATTTTATATTATTTATTAATTTCTCGCGATTTGATCCCATAATGAAAATGTATAAAGATAAAGATCTCTCTCACTTTATCTTATAAATACATACCGGATTATTTCCCCGACTTCCATAACCGTTTCGTATTTTGGCAGAGTGCTCGTTTTAATGCGGCAACTTTTTGTTCGGAGATTCCTCGTTCGGATGCAAATAGAACTGAACGCACCCGTGTGTGAGGAATTTTGATGAGACGTTGAAAGCTCCGGTGTAAAGGGCAGCTTTAATTATTGCCTTCTGGGAATTCTTACAATGACATTGATTATTATATGTTAAAGCGTAGAGGCTCGGTGGCTACTCGGATACTACCGGTTAATGTTGATTTTTAAAGACAATATGATACACGGGTTGTTTCTCTTGGGGAAACGGAAAATTGTAGGGTACATTTGAGCTGAGCTGATCTAATTGAGAGCTGCACCAAACGTTTCTCGCTATGTGTATAGTGTACCAATGCTATGTTTTTTTTTTAATGTATGACGTAAAATTATAATTTCAGGATCAGTCTGCAATTGACATAGTTAAATGCCAAATTTTAACGTAAAATCAGTGAAAAAGCAAACGCATAAATATTTTATAATTTTTTTAGTAAATTAAAACGAATAGTGCAATTTTATCCCCAATCTACATAATTGATCTAATTATAAGTAAACTACGTCTGATTGGTCGTAGCCGAACAGCATAAAACATTTCTAACAATTTACGTTTGATTGCTCGTTATAATTTGCGAAACTAAGGCGTGACTGGACCGTTGTTACCAAATTACACAATTAAATATTTTGAACCGCTGATTTACTAAAACCAGGATGTTGCATTATCAGTACTAAAAAACGTCCAACCTAAGAGAGGTGAAAAGAAGTTTAATTTATATCTTTGATCACCATTTGCTATAAATAAAATCAAGTTAAACTCTTATGAAACTAAAATGCGTTACAATTGTCGGTATATAAATAACTTCATTTGATTGTAATTTTATTTTATTATGCAGAGTCGTAAACTACTTAAAAGACATAAATCATATGAGAACTGGAATAATAGGTACAACTGAACCAATAAAGACCACTGGATTGTGTGATTCGTCATACAATCACAGCCTAGTGTGTGTAGTGTGTACTGACTCACTGTACCAATTTGCTTCTATGACATTACGAAAATAACATTTTGAGTAGAAATATCATTTTGCGAATATCACCAAACAAGCATAATCCCACCCTAAGTCCAGCCCAGTGACATAATATCACTGATTACAATCCAAACAAGGTAAGATTTTTTGTGGCCACCTGAAGTTGGTAGCAACAAGTACCGTTCGAGTCGAGTGTCGAGCACTGGACCCACAGACTGGACCAAACCAAATATAGACGATTTCACTGACTTCTCGGTATTGATCACACAAAAAAATATAGGACACGTAAGTATTTTTAACTTTATGAAAATGGATTAAAAACTTATTTAATAGGTGTACATTTGAAGTATATTTTTACCAATATTATACATTAATTACGCGTCAAAGTTGTTAATAATATTATGTAAGGAATAAAAAGAGTCATAAAAATAATAAATAAGTGCTGCAATTAAAAAAACAGCTGCAAATAGTAGGTATTTCTACTAACATGAAAATATTTCCGTAAAAAGAACTTATCTTCCCATAAAAAATTGTGATTCATGTTGAATGCAATGTAACATATCTACGTCCTATTTAATAAGCTCTATGCTGTTCAGAGTAACTTCCTTGATTCTTGATCACAGAATTTTTCCATAAGAATGAAGATGTTCAGTGAGAAGATAACCACAAGGTGTTACAATATTGCGCTGGTTGGGTTCGTGCATTAGACATTAAGCATTTGCGGTTAACTACAGGGTAAAGTTCGTTTTCACATAAACGCTACAAAACGGCACGAAGACGCGCCTATAATAAATCTCTGGCTTGTTTTACGCACAGAAAAAAAAACAGAAATGTCATTGGCAGCTGGTAGACCTACATGCTTTCTCAGATTTCGGTTCTTCGGATGATTACACAGTGTCGCCATTAATCCATCATATATATCGTGCGTTTTTCATGAAACCTTGGAAAATAACACATTATCAATACCTTAGCTAGGTCATGAAAATATGACACTGGCCACTGCGATTAGCCGCTGACAGTAAACACATTTTAAGCGACTTATAAAAGCAAATACGTACAAATTATAAGAAATATATAGGTTGATAGAATAGTCACATTATCCGGCAAACTTATATCTGTGCAATACAATGTACCTTCTGCAGCTTATAAAAGCTAATCAAATTGGACGAAGCGGTGCGGTTGCATAGTTAGAAGTGGAGTCACCGTACGTGTGAATTAGTCCTTGCTGTGCGATCAAATGTCAAACACAATCCTCGAATTCCTCAGTTACATGAGCCGTAGTTGATCGACCATATCACCCTGACACCTATGCTCGTTAATATTGAAAACTGGAATAATGTACCTACCTTTAGAGAAGAATATTGTCGAAAGAAAATATCTCTGAAATATGTAGATTTGATATTTAGAAAAGAATAAAATTCAAGGCCCGTTTTCAAGCCTTTACAGAATTTTTGTGATCTAATTCAAGTACACGGATTTAAATGCTGCACTTAAAATTTATTGGCGTACCAACTTACTTATTTGGGGCAGTTCATGCAAGTAGAGAGACGGTAGAATGTTATATTGTTTTCACGATGCCTCAGCTGCCTCAAATACAAATACAAATTCAATTGGTAAATAAACTGATCGAGTAAGCAAAAAACAAAGAATAAAAAACGGAAGTTTAAATAATACGAGGTCAAATCATGGCATTGTTATGTTTGTTTGATGATTAGTTCTTTATTGTTTTGATGTATCTACAATCTACCTATAATACTTCTGGGTCTGAATTGCGAAGGCATGAGTAACATATCTGATACACTAATTTCTTTTACATTAGACTGCGTTAGCTCACCCACAGAGAATAGAAAGTGAATAGGCACATATCAAATAATATTATAAAACGACCTATATATATTGTTATTTAATGGGAATTCGATTAGAACATAACAAAAGCATTAGAAAGTTATGAACTAAAACCCTTAGCACCTGAGATAAGTCAATAACTCAAGTCTCAAGTCGTAAACTCAAAACAATCAAAGTCACAAGTGCAGGTGAAATCACTGACACTGAAGCGCAGCGAAAATCCACAATAAAACCTAGCGATTGAATCCGTTAGCCGCTTGTAAAGCAATAAAACAATCACATTGTCTCATAGTCTCATTGGTAATGACTGCCATGATCCGCGGCGATAATTAATACACTGTTAACAACGACTTTTTATCATTAGACTTTGAGTTATGGGTGAAAAATCATGGTCAATGTGCTCTGAACAGTTGATGTTACAATATAGTTAAAAGTAACACTTTTTTAGACCAAAAAACATTAAACATTGAATACATTTCCTATTAAAACAGTGCCACAATTGGCGTTTTAGCGCTAATAGCGAAGTAGATGCGATTTGAAAATGATAACATTATTTCTAAGTCCCTTTGTAGAGATACAAATAGGTCCCTAATGCAAATCACGGAAACAAGATGACTTTAGATTTCACTATGAGATATTAGATACAATACAATTTCTTAAAGAAACAGACATAATACCTAATATGCGCTATAATCAAGCACCTTACACCTTGTTACTCCTCTTTTATTTCGGACGTTTATTAACTTGCAATCGCTTGTTTATATCCCAGATTTATAGATCGACGGCATAAGAATGCGATATGAGAATCCATCGCATATTAGTCTCATACAAACTATGTTATAATCTGCGTCGCTTCCTCGAAGAAGACAATGGCCGGTGAAGTGATATCCCTGCGTGGATGTCGTGTCTGCCGCGTTCCACACCATCGATCCATTAGTAAGCCGCTATTCAAACACTTCGAATGCATTATGCTAGAAAGTCGGCTCGAGTTTTGCACTTATAATATTATCCTGGTTAATATTGAGTATATTTGCTAAACGGAAGCTGAAACGTGATAAAAATTCATTAAGGAAATTCAATTAGGACTATTGCAAGGTGTCTAACGTACATTTATGACCAATGAAATACAAAAATGGAGGAGGTTTACCTACAAGTTGACTTGTATTTTTTTAAATACCATTTAATTTTCAAACCAAAAGCATAATAAAGCCAAGAGCTGGGACGCTCGGTAAAGCGGTCGCGAGTCGCGATCCGTAAGGATCAGAAACATTATACAAAATATCGAGATTCTACCACGCGTCCAGGTTGACTGACTGATCTATCAAAGCAGAGCTCAAGCCGGTGAACGCATTGGGTTTGAAATTTGGCACAGAAGATTAGATATTAATATTATCGCGTAGATTTCCGCTATGAAAGAATTTCTTCACGCGATCGTAAGCTATTATTTATTGCATAAACTTTATAATAATCATAGTTTTCACTAAAATGGTTTTAAATTCAGGTCAAAATAGGATTAGACGAAAACACTCTCCTTTAATCACATCAAAATAATGACTCATGCGCAGGTATAGAAAGTATCGAATACAACTTTCCATCTCGATATATTTGCTACAAATGTAAATCTGTATCGAGAAATCAGTTATTAATCTTTGACAACATATTTAATTAACCGAATCGCAAAAGATTGGAGAAAGGTGAAACTTGATATTTGGAATATAATATTATTGAGCGGCTTTTCGAATCAAGAGTAATATAGGTATAATCATTGAATGTAAAACTCGCTCGTTATAGAGGAAAGTAGGCAGCCTTGGCTTTGATGAGGTAGGTACCTATTACACAAGTTATAATTATTTATTATCTAATCAAAGAGACCCAAAAATGGCATTCGTTCGAAAAGATATCAGTTATAATGTGTATGGTATTTGAGCTCGAGCATGGTACAGTCAACTACAAAGAGATGTAATCCATGTTAGGCTTACAAAATGAAGTAAATTTTCATTTGCCACAATGAACTACCCTTCGTTTGTGACATTTCTAGTAGCAATCAAACTTTATATTAATCATCAACTCATTTTATATGCAACAATGATGTATCCCACTAGTTTTCCTTAGATAATACATAATAATAGCATTTAAAATGAATCGAATATAGTATAAGATTTGGTGGATACTGAAAATGTCACGAAGTAAGGGTAAATAATTTATGCATACTAAAAGTTCCTTCATTTTGTAAGACTAACATGGATACATCTATTTGTAGTTGACTGTACATACGGCGAAGGTTTGGAACAGTTTGCCTGCTTCAGTGTTTCCTGTAAATTACAACTTGGGAGTCTTTAAATCGAGGGTCAATAGGTATTTACTAGGTCTGTGTGCAACACCTTCGACTGCGTCATCACTTACCAACAGGTGAGACTGTGGTCAAACGCAGCCCTATTCTTTAAACAAGTGAGTTTTTTTTTTTTTTTTTTTTATTTAACAAGTGAATTAAATTTAAAAAAAATTAAAAAAAAACCCAACGTAATACGTAATTTACCATTTTGTGGTGGCAGCCATTTTGGATTTTAAATTTTATATAGTGGGTTGTATTCTACTAGTTAAGCCCTTTCATTTGATACCCATATTGAGGGGGTCGTGGAAGAAAAAAGTAATCCGCCATTTTGTAGCAGTGGCCATCTTGAACCGATTTCCACCAAACATGGCTAAGAACACTCTCGACTAACTCTACTTTCAAACAAAAAAAACTAAAAATCAAAATCCGTTCATCCGTTCGGGAGCTACGATGCCACAGACAGACAAACACACAGACAGACCGACCGTGGATTATATATAATCCACGGTAAAAAGATAGCTACGCGCACCATGTCTGAAGTTTGTTGAAGTATATAAACTCCCAATTTATTATTATAACAAGTCGACTAGGGCTGAAGCAGTGTAGAGTTGAGATAATTTCACGCGCTCTCGTGGGTAATGTGAACGTATCATGATCGCCATATCGCGAATGGGTGATCAACATTTAGATGCGCGGATGATAGCCTATTAGCAGTTAACTTTGCCTATTACAATTTAATGATCTTGTATTACATATAAACTTGTGTAATACCGCTTTAGATTGGTATCTACTTAATTAAAATTTAAAATGGGGAATGTCTCGCTATAATATTATAGAACGTATTATGGAAATTTATAGAGATGCACTTATAGCCAGATTAACGGCCCTTCTCTTAACGGACAAACTATCCAATAAGACCTTATCTTATCAACTCTATTCTACTTTAGATTTCAGCGTTTGGGTTCGTCCCAGAGCACCCCGTTCCCGTAGGCACCCGTTCCGGAGGACCTGATTACTTTTTTATTGAAAAAGACAGGCTGAAGACTGAGCTGAGATAGATAAATTAATGAGATGTAAACTAAAATGCAAGTGCCTACTAAGGTACAAAATTGCTCCTAGACGCTGACAAAAAAAAATGTTTATTAATATTCAAATCAAATCAAATCAAATGTTTATTTGCTAGAATACATAAAATATTACAATAGATGTTACAAATTGCTTAAAATTAAGTAAATGTATTCAGCCTGCAAGCAGACGTGCAAATATTATATTATAGTACATAGCAAATTATTTTATAATATTATTATCTTTAAATTCTAAAAAATCGTTGATAGTATAAAAACAGTTGCATTTTAGCCAGTCACTTAGTTTTTTTTTAAATAAATCACCTTTTAATAGTTTTATTCCGTCAGGCAACTTATTATAAATTAATATACACATATTAAAAACATTTTTCTTATAAATTACTTTGCGACAAGGAGGCTGATATAGTAAATTAGTAAACTTTGCTCTTTTCTGTCTGGTGTAGACTTCACTGCGATTTTTGAAGTAGTTGGGGTGCGTTTTGACAAACATACAGACATCTCTTACATACATGCATGGAAGAGGAAGAACGTTACATTTTTTGAACAAAGGTTTGCAACTGTCTAGAAACCACGCCTTGTTTATTACTCGAATACAACGCTTTTGCATTCTAAAAACTCTATCAGCGTCAACAGAGTTTCCCCACATTATTAGACCGTAGCTGAGGAGTGACGCTACATAACCGTGGTAGGCTGTTAGTGCAGCCTCCGATGATACGGTCTGTCTAAGTTTTTTTAATGCGAAAACGTATCTATCCAGTTTTTTACATAATTGGTCAACATGAATTTTCCAATTAAGGTGTCTATCCAAATACATCCCTAAAAATTTCAAATGGTCTACTTCTTCAACTTTTTCATAATTATAATTAATGTCAAGATGCAATGGAATGGTATTGTATGAATTAAATTGAATTATTTTTGTTTTATTAATGTTTATATTTAAATTATTATTATTCATCCATGAAATTACATCTATTAAGGCTTGGTTTACTATTTCTTGTGATTTTTCTTTTTTGTCACACTTTACTACTATTGTAGTGTCGTCAGCAAAAAGTGTACACATATGTGACATGGCTTCCGGGAGGTCATTTATATAAATCAAGAAAAGCAAGGGGCCGAGGATACTGCCTTGAGGGACTCCAGAGCGATTTATAAGCGGTTCAGATCTAAATTTCTCTCTCGTTAGCATTTTCTTACTATTGGTGACCAATCTAGACAATTCTGTACATTGCTTTCTATTACTTAAATAACTAGATAACCAGTCCAGAGCTTTGCCTCTAATTCCATAGAATTCTAATTTTTGCAGTAGTTTCTTGTGATTAACAAAGTCAAATGCTTTGCTCATGTCTAGAAAAATAGATATTATTGGAGTACCATTATTAAGGCATTCCGTGATAAATTTCACGAGGTGAAAGGAAGCAAGTGTGGTTGAGCTACCTTTCCGAAAACCAAACTGTTCCTCCTTCAATATTTCATAATTAGTCAAAAAGTTGTTCAATCTAATTAGCATTGCTTTTTCAATAATCTTTGATAAGATAGGTATAATAGTTATAGGTCGGTAGTTATTTGGATCTGATTTATCACCATTCTTAAATAGTGGCTTAACAATTGCCAACATTAACCGCTCTGGAAAAAGCCCTTCTGTGAAGGATAGATTTACTATATGTGCAAGTGGTTGACATATCCAAGCGGCACTGAGCTTGAGAACTTTTGTGTTGATATCATCATATCCACAAGTTTTACTATTATTTAAAGACATAATGATGTTATAAATTTCACTGTTACTAACAGGACTTAGGAATATAGTACTAGGATTCTTATTTCTATTATTTAATTTAAATTTATCTATGTCAGAGGTTTGATTTAATGTCAAATTAATAAAGTAATGATTAAAGGTATTAGAAATGTCACTAGGATTTGTATATGTCATATTATTAACTTTTATTACTTCAATGTCGTTTTTATCTAGGCTTTTACAAGAAGTCGTGGAGGAAATAGCATTCCAAATAGCTTTACTTTTATGCTTGCCATTTTGGATACATTTGGAGTTAGTAATTTTTTGAGCAATTCTCATACATTTTCTAAAGATTCTATTGTATTTGTTATATATGATTTTATTGTTGTGTTTATTTCCATTCACATTTTTAAAAGCCATGTACAATTTGCGTTTAATTTTACTAGACCTCTTTAAGCCTTTTGTCAGCCAATTAAGCTTTACAGGCTTATTATTCATTTTTACTTTGATAATTGGGAAACACAAGTTATATAATAAGATGAATGTATTGTAAAAATGTTCAAAAGAATCCGCTAGTGTATTAGATTCAAGTACTTCCGAGAAGGATAGGGATGCCATATATTCACAAAATTTTCTTAAATTATCTTCACTATAATCCCGTCTTAGTTCACACCAGCTAGTAAAAGCTATCCTTTTTCTGGTCTTTACTGTTATTGTTTGAGCAGTTTCATGATCCGATAGCCCAAGCAAATGTGTTTCTGCTCGCACTTTTTTGACATTACTGGCAATTTGATCTAAGCAAGCATTATTTCGTGTGGCAGACTCAATGTGAGCCTGAAAGTTGTAATTTTGAAGTACCTATGCTTAAGAGTTCTTTGGTTACAGAATTATCTTTTAAAATATCTATGTTCCAGTCACCACATATTACAATCTTTTTCTTTTTGAATTCATCCGTCATAAAATTAAGCAATTTGTCAAGCTTGTGAAGGAAAATGCCTACCTGAGCTTTACTCTGTTCGGGTACTCTATAGATACAAATTATAATTAAATTAAGACCAACTACTTCGACAGCACAACCCTCAAAATTAATATTAGAAAGTAGATTAGACGGAATAGGTAATGGTTTTGCATGCAAAGATTTGTTGACTAAAATGCACGTACCTCCTCTACAGTTTCTCCGGCAAAAAGATGAAGCCAATTTGTAGTTCAAAACATACCTAACTAGGTACACTGTAAAAGTCAAACATACTTACGTTTTATTTATTAATTCTACCTCCTACATAATATTTGAACTTGATATTATATCCACATTTAATTTTGATAAAGAAATAAATAAATAATTAAGGAAGGTACATACTTATAGCTCTATTAAAGTTTAAGAGTAATGTGTACGGAATGAGTTACGTGGTTTGCCATTCAGTTCAGTTCACACAGCCTCCCGTAGAACCTTACTCTAGACTAGTGACTAGACACCCAATACGCGCACAATGTGTAACTGTATCAGTAATTTATATCGAATTTCATGCGACGACCGCTAACCAACCCGCCTGCCGCCTTATAAAACCACTGATCGCTGTTCCGACACTAACTGTTATCTATTACTTAATATGCTTCATTTGTCATCATTATTGTGGCGGAATACATATTTTCTGAGATGTTACACCTACTACGTATCTTTTTAATTATCTGCTATGATATGATATATAAAAATTTAAATACTATGCAGATATTATCTTCTAAAGATGAGCTTTAAAGTTTTACCTTGTACTTAGTACGCACTTAATAATAATTATGGTTTTTATGCTGTGAGGTGTATTAGAACAGAACCAATATCTATTAGAACTTACTTAACTAATGTCTCCCCCACTAGGCGCCTAGACTACTAAAATTATTCTGCGATATGCGATATTGCGCTTGCGATTGCGTATCCAACCCTTGTATCAGACATTTCAGATTAGGGTTCCAACATGGCCTAAGTATGAGACTTACTGCAATGCCAATGCCGTAAAATAACACTGCAAATACTTCGGCAAAACATTTTGCTAGCGTTAGTTTAGTTGTTGACACACTTTCTAAGTAAATCGTAAACTGAGGCAAGATGGAAAGCAACAGAACGTGTAGCTTCAGGCGATCACAAATTACCGACTAATCAGTATGGAAAGTTAGCCCTGCAGCCTGCAGTGACAACTGGGTCTATAAAATTTGACCTATTTATCATTTGTGGTGGGTAAAGCCGCATGCATAGTTAGTACTATGCATGCGGCTTTACCCACGTGGCAATAGTTATTTGTTATACAAGAGTGCAAAGTTGCTTTTTTACCGCGTGCTCAGTTTGTATGACCGAGCTAGCGAAGGATTCTAAAACTCGCTACGCTCGTGATTTAATAATATTAATTTATTCTGACCATGGATACAAGTCCTTCAGTCGAAATCTTTATTATAATTTTAAGTTCATTGTTTATTGGAGAGGATATTCCCTCCAATATTCGATAAAGAGTGGGCGTTTATCGAATCACATCGATTCATTTTGTGACGATTCTTGAAAATAGCTGACTGTAGAACTTTTTTCCATTCTTCGACAGTAAATCACATTCACAAACACTCAACGTTTATTAAACCCACTATTTATACGCGTTTAGCACTTATTGCAAAATTATTATCCAAGAACGCAGAAAATTTCATCCGCTTTCCAAAAGCGCGGCAAAATGAATCCTTCTCACCATGGTCTTTTAATTAATTTATTCTGACCATGGATACAAGTCCTTCAGTCGAAATCTTTATTATAATTTTAAGTTCATTGTTTATTGGAGAGGATATTCCGTCCAATATTCGATAAAGAGTGGGCGTTTATCGAATTACATGGATTCATTTTGTGACGATTCTTGAAAACAGCAGACTGTGGAACTTTTTTCCATTCTTCGACAGTAAATCACATTCACAAACACTCAACGTTTATTAAACCCACTATTAATACGCGTTTAGCACTTATTGCAAAATTATTAACCAAGAAAGCAAAACATTTCATCCGCTTTCCAAAAGCGCGGCAAAATGAATCCTTCTCACCATGGATGCGCACAGTGTTGCCAGTGCACTATCTTCAAAAATAACCAGTATTAAATTTTAATTTACGTAGGTACGCTTACTTAGAGTCCTTTTCACGAAAGAGGTCCCACGGAATTTAGCGAAAATAATTTTTTATTCTATTATTATTGGACTTCATATTTTAAATCATTTTTATTTGTAACATAAAATAAATACCTTTTTGATTTAGAAATTAAATATGAGAGTTAAAAAGTTAAAGGTATTTAAACTTTTAAAATGTGCGATAGTGGCGTCCCGCAAAAAGGTCTCCTTTCGTGAAAAGCACTCTACCTATTCGTTTTAGTGATTATTTCCTCATTTTCAGTTTATTACAGTGAGAAATCGTTAATAAAAAAGTTACTAAAAAGTAATACTTAGAAAAAATCTTGTTACTAACTAAAGTTATAAAAAATTGGCTTATTCTATTAACTCTGCTAAATTAACTTAACTATTATTTACTATTACAGTACTATATAATTCATTAAAAAAACATTATTGCCTCGAAATGTAACTTATATCTAAACAACTAACGTAAATATAGTTCAAAAGAAACGTAATATGTTACAAAAGTAACTTACTGGTAAGGCTGATGGTGCGCCCAAAGCAAATTAAAAAAAAAGTTTACTAAAGAGGTTCTTACTCCGAGTTTTTAACAAATTTAAAAAAGTTGTACGCTTATTTCGGTACCATAGAGGTGGAAGTAAATAGGTTTAATTATGTTTTTGTCTCTAGAGGGTACTGGTTATTTTTGAAGATAGTGCACTGGCAACACTGTGCGCATCCATGGTGAAAAGAGATTCATTTTGCCGCGCTTTTGGAAAGCGGATGAAATTTTCTACTTTCTTGGATAATAATTTTGCAATAAGTGCTAAACGCGTATTAATAGTGGGTTTAATAAACGTTGAGTGTTTGTGAATGTGATTTACTGTCGAAGAATGGAAAAAAGTTCAACAGTCTGCTATTTTCAAGAATCGTCACAAAATGAATCGATGTGATTCGATAAACGCCCACTCTTTATCGAATAAACAATGAACTTAAAATTATAAAGATTTCGACTGAAGGACTTGTATCCATGGTCAGAATAAATTAATAAATAAAACCATGGTGAAAATAATTAAAAAAAAAACTTTTAGCATTGAGTTATTTTCTCGCTGAGGGGGGGATGAAAAATTATGTGTCACACTCGAGTACAAAGATTTTTGACCTTGTGCTCTTTTGATTCCCTCGCTAACGCTCAGGATTCTAATTATTAAATCACTCGCTACGCTCGTGATTTAATTTTAGAATCCTTCGCTTGCTCGGTCATTGGTCATACAAACTGAGCACGCAGTAAAAAAGCAACTTTGCACTCTTGTATAACAAATAACTATTCTTTGCGGACGTCTACTGTCAACTTCTTAAAACCTATCTCTGTGTTCCAAATGTCAACCCATCAGTTCAGCGGTTTAGGATGCGGCTGTGCATCGATAAATTCAAGCAGTCACTCTTTCCTTTTATATTTTGAGAAAGATTACAGTTTTAATAAAACTCTAATTTTTCTACCAGATGCTCGCTGCTTCGCTTCTATTTAAAAGGTTTTCTTGTTGGATTTCCACAACATGATATATGTGTACTGTGTACCAAATTTCAATCCAATTCGTTTATTGGTTTGAGCGTTTTTTATACGTTTATTTTGGATTTCATTTATTAAAAAAATTATGTATGTACCTACCTTTAAAATAAAAATGTTTTTTTTTAAATTAATTTACATTTGGGCCGAAGTCACATTCATATAACTAATTTATTGTTGTTCATAACACATTAGTTCTAATTAAAAACTAGCGTAACGCACTAATCAATAAATTATAATCTGTGTAACAAATTGACTTTCCTTTCATTCCTTGCCTTGTGAAGAACTTTCTCGAACTTCCTGTTACATATGCACCGCTTCTAAAATAGGGCATTCTAGCTTAAGGGTTTAGATAATAGTTAATAGATATATTATTTAATCATAACGGTGGAGCTTAGACTACTATGCTTATCTAAGGTACATACCATTCAGTGTTTCGGAAGACACAGGGGATCCATGTGTTTTATAAGTAACATAGGAAGCAGTCGTTAGATCATGTTACAGGCTTTGTAGGAATCTTGGATATCTTAAGTATAAAATAAGATTCTGTACAATTTGCAGAAACTGGTATTTCTAACATAAAAAGTCGTAAAACATAGTTTGAAGAACCGGTTTGCAATTAAACATGCAATAGGTACCTACTTAATTACGAAGACAAATCGAGTGGATAATTTCGTCTCTCTTTTATATCTTCGGACATAACTACATATGTCTATCTTATGAGAAATATTTACTGTTACTAATTAAATTTAACTTCGCAATAATACGCATTTCTTACAAGCATTGATGAATATTGCTCATTGTATCGTCGAGGCACGCAAATGAGGCAAAAATGTGTTCATTTTTTACGGTGACGCGCTTCTTGATTTTATAGGGTGATTACGGTAGAGGAACTGGGTACGATATAAAATATATCTTTCGCAACGTCTCGATGCAATCTCAGGAATGCACGCGACTGTTGCACCAACCTACCCAATCGAGGCATTTCTCCACGAGCTAACTCTCATTAGAAGATAATCTTAGATCAGATGCGATCGACCCACTTGAAAAATTCTTCAGATTTTTGCATCGTAGCTCCTATTTCTCACCTTTTGGAGATCGTATCGTGATATCCTTTTGTTAAAATTCCAGTTATGCTGTAAACACGCAAAATGACGCTTCTTTATTTTGCAACAGTTATTTTTAGATCTACACTTTGATGCCAGATAAGAATGGCCTTGCATAGTAACTTAGGTCCTGAATTCTCTGTACAACTTTGTAAGAATTAAATGGTTTATGGTCATTTTTCATTTTATTTTTGTGGCCAGCAGTAAAATGTACAATGTTAATACTTACTTAATTAAATAAATAATTGAAATACTTAGAGGTAGATTATTATCTACCGTGGATATTTAGAATAGAAAAATATTAATAACTAAAAATTCAAAATCTTTTCATGAAGACGTAGAAATATGAGGTAAAACTGCCAAATATGGTGTCCTTAGAAAATCGTTTGAAGAGGAAATCGATTAATGAATAAGCTCCACGAAAAACAATTTTTCGAAACCTAAAGCAAATGTTGACATTATCGAAATTCCATTCGGTCGCATGACAGTGCGGAATTTGTAGTAAATGGGCAGAACAAAGTGAAACGCGGCGTCGAAAGTAAAAATGTTTAACGATAAATCTTCGAATCATCTCCGCTATTCTCGCACATGTGTATTGCTTTCAGTTATTTAACGTTATAAACTTGCGATGTTATGAATTTGTGCATTATTTAATAGAAGGAAGGTCATGTTTGTGTTTATTCATAAGTCATGATGATTAATAAATAAGTTTATAAAACTCTATATAAAAATAATGACTTCTAAATATTAATATTATCTAGGTTATTAAGGTATTCTGACGGCTTATCTCTATCATAAGTATAATGCTGAATGCTGACACAAGGTGAAGTGTCATCTTTTGCTCTATTAGTTTCTTCGTTTTTTTTTATCCAATCAAATTAACGAGACGAGCACTACGCTCGCCTGATGTTAAAAGTCGTTATGCCCACTAATTTCTCTGGCCATCTTACCCTACCAATCGGAACAAATCGTGGCTGAATATTATGCAAGATCGTAATAACTAATCTAACGAGATCTCGCACTGAGAAACCCTACCACCGCACCGTCAGAAATGAAACTTATACTATTTTATAATTTCTGCATAACGTCACTGGGGTATGTTTAACGTCTATATGTTTTGCACAGTTTCGTTTAGGAAAAAAAGACGCCTTATTTAACACACTTATTTATTGTACTCAAAGCTCACTTGTGATAATAAAATCGTATCGTTTCCATCACGCATAAAAAAATAAAAAAAATGTATTGTTGTTCCAGAATGTAACAACCCCCCTAATGAGTGCGGGAGCGCTGATGTGGCGAACATGCGCGAGGAGGAGCTGGAGGTGGCCCTCAAGGTGGTGATCGTCGGCGACGGCGGCGTCGGCAAGTCGAGCATGATACAGCGATACTGCCGCGGCACCTTTACCAGGGACTACAAGAAGACTATCGGGGTTGACTTCCTTGAACGACAGATTGAGTAAGTTACTTTTACATTTTTTATTTATTTATTTTAGTTTAGCTTTTGTCCACGATCACCCGTTATGTTATGCGACGATACGGCCGTTGATGGTAGCTTTCTAAGGCGAGATAAATCCCCCCTGGCTTCATTAAACACCATGCCGGAACACGATCATTTAATGACCGCTTGGCGACACGGTTTTGTCCAGTGGATGTTAACTAGCCAAAGCCTACCAACATACATAGCTTGTGGAAAAAAAACCGACTTCTACAACTTTTTAAACCCTGCGTACATGCGTAGGGGGGCAAACCTCAAGCTCTTACAAATTGGATGTCGCTAAGATGGTTTGATAGCCGATTAGATCGAGTGTCGTCTTTTAGTAAAAAAGCAACGGATATTTGCCTCTAATGCTTGCAACGCATACGCACTTTTATACCTCTGCAAACTCAGTCACTTGTATGTGGTTAGAGTGTGCGACGATGTTTTGGAAGAAGTTGCCCACAAATCTGTCCCAAGATACAATTTAGAAACAGTGACCAGTGAAACCTTGTTCGTTCTTTTTGATTAGAACCTCTGATTAGTAGGTATCTCTCCTGATGTTAAGTGGTTAATTAAGCGACGATGCCATATTGGTCCAAATGGTCATAGCAGAGCAGCTATAGAAGACTAAGATGGGATATTTAGCTTCACTGACCATTTACTACAGTGCACTATCTATCTATATTTAACGGGGGCTGGCCAATAAACCAGCAACACGTCGACCCATTGGGATCTATTGTTTTCCCCTACCTTACCGTTTCCTACTCATGGAAGAGTGGGTTATTAAGGCGGTGGTCCCACTAAGAGGACACCTATACTCCTCCTGTTTGGGATATGCAATCCCAAGGAGCCTCATGCGTTTCACAGTGCACTTACAAGTGTTCTTCTTAATATTCCAGAATTGACGGAGAAGAAGTGCGGTTGATGTTATGGGACACGGCCGGCCAGGAGGAGTTCGATGCCATCACCAAGGCGTACTACCGCGGCGCGCACGCGTGCGTGCTCGCCTTCTCTACTACCGATAGAGACTCTTTCTTGGCGCTGCATTCTTGGAAACTTAAGGTAATCTAGATCATTTAATATCCCTATTTCCTAATAGTATTGTTAAAAAACTGAAAGTTTAAGCTTTGTTTTAACCAAAAATGAAGTCATACTTCGTGTCCAACGAATCCTCTGGACGTACTTATACAGAAGTAGATGCCTATTACTGTTTAGTCATTTACCTACTATTTTGTACTTATACCTATATAATTTGTACACCTGTACAAATATAAGGAGCTGTCTGGGCTAGGCTGCTTGAGACCAAAAAAAGGGATCAAGATATCTTTGAACAGTCTATTTTGAGACACAATGTTAGTTCAGAGGATATACCTAATAACCGGTAACACACCTTTATGATAAATCCACAGGGTTTTCATTATAATTTGTAGTTGTTACGTACTTAGATACTCATAGCTTGGTACTATTACATAACGAGATATTTAGGTAGGAAATTAAGTCCAATTCCTAGAAACGATAAAATGTTTGTATAATAATAAATGATAACTGGTCACAGAGTCGCAGTATGTTTTGCTGATCCGATTACATGTTGGTGCGCAATAATCATAGTACCTAGTTTTTATATGCTACAAACGCACTAAGTACATAGATATTCGATATAGAAACAGTTCAGTGCCCACTAAATTACATTTGTTTCATTTAAAAATAAAGTCCGAATAGTTCAGATAAGGAGGGTCGCGACTTTCGCTTCACACAAGTGTTCCGTGCAGATATCGACAACAAAGCATCTCAATAATGTGACTCTATCTAAGCACGTGTCACAGCTTTACTAGCAGTTAGTATAGTGGATTGCCGCTAGCGTTCCGTTGTTTATTCGGGACATATATTGGGACCGATTACCGAGTAAATACTATCGTAATCGCCGGCAGCCGGTCGCATCATTCGCAAAGATGCACGGACTCAAGTACGCGCTCGTTCTCGCTTTCTCCCTGTTTTGTGGAATTAACTGTTTGCGTAAACGCACCGAAGCTCAATGTGTCGATTATTACAAGACCGGAGAGGTGTTCGACCTCAATTCGCTGCAAGGAGACATGTATGCGGTTTATTACTGGCCGCCGAGCCAACGGCCGAGGGACGCCTGCGAGCCGACAACGTTCAGAAAGTTGGTTTTCAATGAGATCGCGGAACTTTACAACCAGTGCACCACGCTTGATCTTACATCGTCGCCGACCGTCATCAAGTCGACGTACAACAACGCCGCCGGGAAACAGCAGAACCTTATTTTCTATGGAACAGGAGAAGTTAAAGGCATGTTCAGGTCCTGCGACAAACCTTTGGCGCAGTACTTGTTGATCCGCTTGAACGACAACTATATATTGGGGATCAACTGCTCGGCGAGTGGCAGAGGAGTGTTGCTGTCCAAGAAGTTGCCGACCAGAGAAGAAGTGCAAGCGTTTATTCACGAGAAAGAAATAATGACGGGACGTGATGGCGCGCCTGATTGCCCTCTCACATGATCAAATGACGAATATAGTTTTATGCTATTTTTTACCTTTTGCTATTTATGTTGAAATTAAATGTTAGCGACCAAACCGTGCAGTTATCACTTATTAATCTTAATTTATTCGATTGACTTTAGAAAGGTAATCAATATTTAACAATTTATTTAGTTCATGTATTGCCAACTTTTGCACGTTACTTTTACATTTTTTCAGGTGGAGAATGAATGCGGGGAAATACCGACCATCATAGTGCAAAATAAAATAGATCTAATGGATCAGTGCGTCGTTGGACCGTAAGCAATTTTTTTGTTGTTGTTTATTTCCATAATAATTATCATAATGTATCTACTTTGAAATAATTCTTAACTCACCTACACCATCCTGAAAAGAGTATTTGGGATCTCGGAACCAAGAAAGATTCGGATCTGAGTGCCTCATATCTACAGATACATAATATAATAGGCATGAATCTTACTCAATTCCACTTTGTCCATCCAAGGAAAAAGATGAGTGTACCTATCCCTATCTATAGGATTTTTTCTATTTCCAGAGGGTATGTTCTCATCGAGTCACACCAAATCCTGTAACACTGACACTGGTTGAGAAAAAAAATCGCATAGAGTCACACCCTTGTAACAGTGTGACTCGGTGCGAATATTTATTCTCAGCTAGTAACACAGGCTTGAAATATTATTGTAATTTTGTAATGATTTAGTTAGAATTTAGTTGTGAATAATGCCTTTGCACCATGGCCGTAGCCTGGGGGAGGGGGGTTGGGGTTTCTAAGCCCCCTCCCTCCCCCGAAAAGTTGAAATTAAAAATAAGGAACTTCGTTCCAAAAACCTTTGAATTGTAAACCAAGTTGTCAACTTATCGTCATCAACTCAGTCAAATTATACCACAAAAAAAGTTGTTGTAGTTGTTGTTGTTGTAGTTGTGTTGTTTGTTGTTGAAAAAAGTTTCCAGTACTTAGGAACTAAAATTCATTAAGAATAATACGAAAAAAAATAAAAAATGGCGTTTTTTTAAAGGCTGCGTTACTTGCCAAGAATAAATATTCGTATCGAGTCACACCGTTACTCGATGAGATTTATTTTTCCGAACGAGTAACACTACCTAAACTCCGTGTTACTAGATGAGAATGAAAATTCTTATCGAGTCAAACTGTTACTCGATAGGATTTTTTTTCTCAACCAGTCACAGTGTTACAGGATTTGGTGTGACTCGATGAGAACATACCGATTTTTTCTATTTCCAGAGACGAAGCGGAGCTAGTAGCTCGGGCGCTCGGTTGCCGACTGATGCGAGCATCGGTGAAGGAAGACGTGAATGTAGGCGCCGTCTTCCGAGCGTTAGCGGCGCGGTGCCTCGCCGACATGAGGCGGGACGAGTCGCTGGACAACACCGCGCCTGTCACTGCTACACCACTTATAGGTACATAATATGAAGTTATATAGAAATTGCCGCGTGCGTACAAAGGCGTACAGACTGATGGGAGCGTCGTGTGAAGGAGGACGTCAGACGTCAATGTAGGCGCCGTCTTCCGAACATTAGCCGCGCGATGGGCGATGCCTCGCCGACATGAGGCGGGACGAGTGACGAGTCGCTAGATTACACCGCGCCTGGCACTGCTTTACCACTTACATATAGTTACATTGGAACTTAATTATAAGTGCAGATGGCCGATGGGTAAAGTGGAGACTACCGGCACGGTAAAGAGATATACAGTAATTTCACTTCGAGGTGCCGAAGAGACGTTTTTTATGCAGTAAGCTTCCGAATAATGGTTGTGAATTAGTAAAAATATCACAAAGTATTTTATTCCTTTTGATATTTTAAGTAATTCAGAATAATAACGCCTATTCGGCACCTCGCTGCCTACCGAACCCTACTAACAAGGTGGACAGATGATCGCGCGCCACTGAAAGGGCTCCAAGCAACTTTGTATTTTAGTTTCTAATTTACGCATAGGAAGGTTTTTTAATCGATGTTTTTTCTCATAATAGGTTCATTCACAAACCACAACAGCAACGGGACGATCCTCCTTCGGCCCACGAAACATCGTCCCGGCGGCAAGAAGAAAAACGTACTCAAAAACGCTTGCAGAATATTGTGATCTACGCCAAGCGTTTGGCACTTGTCTAAGCTTGCAGCTCAATTAAACGAAATAACGTTTTGATGAACATAAATTACTCGTTAGATTTTAAGCGAAAGAGTGGTTCTATAATTTCAACGAACGCACACACAAATTCTTAATACTAGGCGTGATCCTAAATAATTCTAGATGTGTGTTTCTAGCACAGGTTTTATAGTCATTTTGAATCTGCTCAAGATTTTCCAGGATTAAGCATAACTTGCTTGGCAATATTATCAACATATATTTAGGTTAAATTTGTACCTTATGTACATAATATTTAAGGTTTAGCTTGTAATTATGCCATGTGCAATGAAAATTAGGATAGTCACTTGTCACTATTTATAGCAAGTCGGTTAAATTATTGTTATTTTGCTCTCTCGAACATAGGAAAACTATTTTAAATAACAATACTCGCTAAGTCCTAAGTAAAATTTCCCTATTTCTATAGATCGTTGTTTACAATATAGATTTTTGTTGACAAAAATAAGTCTTCACAAACAATGGGTACCTATCATAAATGTAGTTGTATTCGCAATTCGATAATAAAATAATAAGTCAGGAAGTTTAACCAGAAACTTATTCCCCAGAAAAAGTGTCTCTACGTATAAGAAACGACGTATAAGACTGTTTTAAAATACGAATCAATTAGCAGAATACGAGTAGACACAATAGGGATGTTGACTAATTTTTGGAATTGCTTTTATATGATAGATAGACCCATTTCATATAGGGTCAAGGAGGCAACAGTGACTCGGTCGGCTACAGTGGCTCAGTCATGTGTCGACATGAAGAGATAGGAATATATATTTGTTTCTTTTACCGATTCGAAGATCTTGGTACCCGAGCACGTTTAAACCAGTTTGCTCGCCAGTCGAGCGTCGTGCGGCAGTGTGAGGGGGTGTTTTTTGTTTTCGCGCCCACTAAATTACATTATAAGGTGAGTTTCGATTGTTTTCATATCTTTGTTTGTTGCTATAGGTAATAGCCATTATATTTATCAGATAGTAGGTCTTGTATCAATTGTCTTAAACCCGTATTTTGACTTATTTGTTTTACATCTAGGTTGTTTTGATCAAATATTTTCAAAATGGCGTAGAAGTACACAGTGACTCAATTTTTAAAGGTACACAGTGGCTCATGAGCCACTGTGTACCTTCTAAATTTCAATACTTTTTGTAGCTTATAGTCATTCAATATTTTTCTGACTTTTAAATCTAATTTTGTTATTTTGTTTATAGAATGCCACGGAAAAAACCGAGAGAAAAATCTGCAGTCTGCTCACTTTTCTGGACAATCCACATCTCAAAATCAATCAGTCAATTCTCCAGTTTACGCTAATACAAACGCACCACCAAAGTCAGCCAAAGAACTGTCTTTCAAATCTGTTCAAATCTGTCTTCAATGATGTTAATATATCATTGTTTGTGATATTATTGGAACGAAGTTCCTTATCGCGCGTTGTGAAAGGGGGCTAGACGGAAAAAAAATCTTACGAAAAGTTGTCACGACACTTCACACGGCGTCGCATGTTTCTCTGTCTGTCTCTCTCTCTCTCTTATAGAAAGCAAGCGAGATATTGTAAGCTGTGCGGCGTCGCATGTTTCTTTGTCTGTCTCTCTCTCTCTTATAGAAAGCAAGCCAGATATTTTCATTTCTATTTCGCATTGAACAGTGTGGTGTCGCGACGATTATTTTTGTTGAGTGACGTCGTTAAAATTTTATTACAATTCCTTCACTAATTAATCAAAAGGAACTTCGTTCCATCCGGGTGTCCCTTGACACCTCTCAAGTTTTTTTTAAAAATAATTTTGATTTTAATAGTTACCAAAGGTTGTTAATCGATAAAAAGACTAAAATTGTTAATGAAGAGACTGAGATTACTTAAGATCTTATTATTTAGCAATAAAAGTCCTAAGAGTCGTGTTGATTATAATAAGAATAGCTTGTAACAGTTTTGTTATTATTTCTAATAAAAAAACTATGTGGAATGGGCATTTTCTTTTCTTATAAATATTGCCGAGTCACTGTGTACCACTAGAGTCACTGTGTACCACGGTAGTGAGTCAGTGTGTACACCTAGTTGTCCACAGTGGCTCAATTACCATTTTTTTGTTTTAGGTTCCTACTAAGACATAAGTAGTAAATAATGGAGAATCATAAGTGCTCAGTTACAGTTCAATAGTGTATCTAAAACGTGAGCAAATTTTAGGGCAATATTAAAGTTATATGTATTTTTTTTAAGCTTCGGAAAAAAAGTGAGTCACTGTTGCCTTCCTGACCCTACGTATATCATATTTTTATGCAAAAATATATGAAATTTCAATATGAAAATACGTAAATAAAAATGATTTTTTAAATACTGCCTAAAACGTTCCGAACTGTCATCTGACAGCGCGTGACGTCATGCCACTGGCTGGACCTTACGCTTCCTATGAAATGTTCCTGATTTCGACACAGTTTAATTATTCATAACTTAAAAACCACTGAACCGATTTTGATGCGACTTATACTGTGCCCTTAGTTGGTCCATACTTAAACCAAAAATAAAGTCAAGAACCAAAATGAATCTTATATTTTCAGAGAGATATTTTAGTTATTGACTTTATTTTTGGTTTAAGTATTGACCAACTAAGGGCACAGTATAAGTTGCATCAGAATCAGTTCAGTGGTTTTTAAGTTATGAATAATTAAAAGGTGTCGATATCAGGAACATTTCATAGGAAGCGTAAGGTCCCGCCAGTAGTGTGACGTCACGCGCTCTGATTGGCGTTCGCAGTCGCGTAGTAATAAGTAAAAAATATTGAAATTAAAATTGATTTTATTCAATTTTGGCTTGTAAATAGATCCTTAAAATGTGATTTTAGGTTTTTAAATACTGTCTTTTATGTGAAACACATAAGTTAATATAAATTCGTAACATGTGTCAACATCCCTATTAGTGATTGGTTTAAATTTAAATATAGAACGGAGAGCTCATTGCTGCAGCTATTGGCTCTTGAGCATGCACAATTTTAAAACCCGCCTCAAAAACTACAAAGAGTAAAGTCAACTACAAAGAAATGTATCCATGTTAGGCTTACAAAATGAAGTAAATTTTCATTTGCCACAATGAACTACCCTTGGTTCGTGACATTTCTAGTAGCAATCAAACTCTTTATATTATCATCGACTCGTTTAATATGCAACAATGATGTATCCCAATACTTTTCCTTAGGTGAAACATAATAATAGCATTTAAAATGAATCGAATATAGTATAAGATTTGGTGGATACTGAAAATGTCACGAAGTAAGGGTAAATAATTTTTGCATACTAAAAGTTCCTTCATTTTGTAAAACTAACATGGATACATCTCTTTGTAGTTGACTGTACATGATTTTTGTTGGGACATTTTTTGTAGATACAGTTACAATTCCTGACTCATTATTTATTTATAATTGCGAAGGCCCTAGTGATAACTTTGTAAATATTTTGTATTTTCCTATTTTATAAAATAAATTATTAATTTTATTTTGGTTACTTTTCTTTACCTTTTTTAACCTAGGAAAAATGCGTTACGCATCAATTTTTAAACTGGTTAAACTCTCTTAAAATAAAATCACAGGAATTTAAAAGATTAGGCAGTTTATATTAATTATTATAATTAAAGAACAGTTGCACCTTGACAATTTTTACGGAACTAAATGCGATTACCTGATTTCTAGATAAAACATATTTTTTGAGAAAACATTTATTTCTGAACTATTTACGTTTTACTTATACCAAAATACATATATTTGCTGACCACTCTTCTATTACTATTTATGAGTTTCTGTAATTTTATTAATTTTGAAATATCTAAGAGCCCGTGCACAATGCGACTTTTTGCAGCGCAGCGCCGTCTATGCGCGATTCCGAAGCGCATCGCAACAGTACTTCAGGAGTATGACAAATGCCATACCTCTATATTCTATACTATACCTATATCAGTTTATTACGTCATTGTATCGCTACGAACACGCGTCGACGTCGCGTCAAAAAGCAAGTGTGCAAATGCTCTACAGCGTTTGAAAATTTTATAGTTAGGATTTTGAAAATATGTTTTGATTTTGAAAATATGTTTTATCTGAAATCAGATTCAACAGGATAAATGGTACGTATATATTTTAACACGTTTATAACATACATAAAGACATTATACCAGCTAAACTTGATTTCAAGCCAAAATAGACCTACGCGTATCAGGAAAACCTAATAAACGCAGTCTGAACTCCTAAGGAAGGACATTGAAATTTTCTGAAACCGTGGCTGAGATAATGCAACAGTAGTAATGTACAGTAGTTTTCCATACAAAGTCGGTAAAAAAATCTTACAAATAAAATTTGACTAACTTCTGGTTGTCGTATCATAATGAAACTTTGCAAATGTCTAGAAATCTGATGACAGTTTAATAATCTGGTACCACTGAGCTGATCTGATGATAGAGCCAGGAGGTGTCTACTGAAACTCTTCAATGGCTATTAGTAAAACCGGCGAGTTTAGGTTCATTTCATTCGAATTAATGAGACGTAGGCACCTCCTGGTCCATTATCAGACCCTTGAGAGCAATTGTTATGAAAAAGTCTCATCGATTCGAATGTAATGTACCCAAACACGATAGGTTTACTAATAGCCATTGAAGAGTTTCATTAGACAACTCCTGGGCCCATCATCAGATCAGCTCAGTGGTACCAGATTATTGAAATGTCATCAGATTTCTAGACATTTGCAAAATTTCATCATGATACAACAACCAGAAGTTGGTGAAATTTTATTTGCAAGATTTTTTTACTGACTTTGTATAGAAAACTAATTTGAGCGGCTTAAAAGTAGACCATGTTTGGAAGCTCATAGCTGGACAACGATTGGAGATAGATAAAAGGTGTCAAGGCCGAAGTTGTAGAAAATTTTATAAGGTTTAATAATGTAGTACTACAAAATATCGTACAACGCACAATTTTTGACATATAACCAAAAAACCTAAAAATGGGACCTTCTTCGGCCTCCCCCCCCTCGGGCTCACCTCGGAGGGGTGGGGACTTTTAGTATGTTTATCTCCTAACTAGTCCAAACAAAGTTCTTAAGTTAGTTTTTCTGCTTTCGACTTTTCGATCCACATACCCTTTTTGGGCACTCATTGACTGGGCTATATTATATGTACAATATTTGTAAATGGGACGCGTACTGAGTACAAAAACCTACTCTTAATTTTTATTTCAAACGTAAATAAACATACATACACATTTAATTAACATGTGCTTCAAGCCAAAATACTAAGGCAATATACAGTGTCTTCTTTGAAGTGAAACTTTAAATACGGCGTCACACAGAGCCGGGGCGTGTTTACAACCTTTTATGTTGTCCCTATCCGCGCGTCCCACGCCCGCTTTATGTGTCAGAGTCCAAGGTTCGAACAAAATTGAACATTTAAAAAAAATCCGTCCTGGACAACGCTTTTTCGCATGTCCCGGCTCTGTGTGATCCTGTCTTTATATGTAATATAGTTTTATTTATCATTTTAATGCAATTGGTCAGTGGCGGATTTACAGTCTAGGCCGCCCTAGGCCCCAGTCCATGTAATACCTGCACCTACGTCGTATATAACATGTCTACTCCTACTTACTCCTTAACACATTCGGTGCCACCGACTCGCGAACAAAATGAACGTGAACTTGCATGGCGAGTCGGTGGCACCGAATGTGTTAAACAGTGGCGGATCCAGAATTTTTTTTCTTGTGAACATGGTAGGTTTGTACATTTCAACGTTTACCTACAATTTAAATCTCTAAAATAGGAAATGTTATATCTCTGACAAGAACGTGTGCGTTAAACTCGTTCCGAATAGAATAAAATTTTAAAAACCTTGTAATGCGCGAGCAGCTTGCTGCGAGCGCCGAGAAAATTTTACGTTTCTGAATACAAAATATGTGCATGTGCAATGAGTTCGTTCTGAGTGGTGAGCAAAATACATAATATTCTATTTATAATTGCGCGAGCAGCTAGCTGCGAGTGCCGAGAAAATTTTATATTTCAGGCTACAAAAGATGTGTTCTGAGCGGTGAGAAAATAAATATTCTTATTATAGAGCAGAGCCGCCGAGAAAAACCCATGGCCCCTTGAAGCCTTTAAAATATTTACGTACTTTTAGTTATTTCTTGTCATCAGTGATTTTTTTGTCACGATTGGCCGCCCCTAATATCTGGCCGCCCTAGGCCCGGGCCTACTGGGCCTTAGGGCAAATCCGCCACTGCAATTGGTGCCTTAAATATCTAACTTTAAGACGTTGGGATAAGTTTCACCTAATAAAAAATATTTTAGTAGCCAATTAAATTATTACAAGTAATACATTATACTACAAATTTTTAGATAGAATTTTAATTCCCATCTCATGGGTCGCTTAGTAACAAAATTTAAAAAACGCGAAAGGTTTCAAATTTAGACTAGTCGCAACAACCCCGCTCCACTTCGTACAAATGTACCTAAGCGCATATTGTCATAAACTCATTCAAGAAGTGCTTTTCTAATGTTTCATACAGGGTCACTTTTAAAACACCTGCAACCTCGCAGGATCAAGCAGCTAACATCATAAACAACATGTCATATGTGACTTTTGATAAATTGTTTTTACATTTTACTTTCATACAAAAATCAATATCAATTTAATATTCAATCTGAATGAGGTCGCGCAGCATAGAAACAAGTGGAGAGATTTGGGGGAGGTATTTGCCCAACAGTGAGACCACGTAAATAAAAAAAAAAGTGTGTGCGTGTAACCTTTACGCGCGATTGAAGTAAAACTTCAATTTAATATCCCGTGAACATTCACGAATTTTACTCGACACTGGCAAAATGCACATGTTGCCATATTATTAAAAAAAAAAAAGAAATTAGACAGACCATAGTATATGACATATACTTACAACCAATCAGAATTATTATTTTTAAATGGCGGAAACTACACAGACTATAGTAAGCGTTACTTCCGTCAGAAAAAAAATCTGAGTTACTCCCTAGTCGCGCCTAAAGAAGTTTTACTTCAAAAATAAAAACGTTCCATCTCAATACTCTTAACCTTTTGAACGCCACGGCACAAACGCATTTTCGTGCCCTGTGCGCCAAGGCACAATTTAAAAAAAAAATTCTACGAAAGAACTAGTGTTGCCAAGAGTCGATAAATATTATTATATCACTTTATTCAGACTGGGTTTTTTGTCGTCTATAGACGTCGTTGGCGTACAGGACCCGCAAGTGCTTGTCAAGTATAGGTGACTTTGGCGGTCAAAAGGTTAATAATTATTTTTGAATGAAAGTAAAATGTAACAAATTATCAAGACACGTGGCACATGTTGTTTATGATGTTGGCTGTCTGGTACTTCGAGGTTGCAGATGTTATAAAAATAACCCTGTATTTCAGAACTTGACACTGCGCGTATGGCATAAAGTGGAGCTGGTAATACGCAAAATGCTGAATGCAATAAATTGTGAATAGAGATGTTAACTAAGTGCTACCCGCGGTTTTGCTCGCTGAAGTATACCCCATTATTAAAGTATTTAAGCGACATTTGAGATTACGTTGCCTTTTTAACTATTGAAACCGCGGAACACTAGTTACTAGTTTAGAAGATAATTTGCCTCATTTATATATATTCTAATGCCTGCACTATATTTAAGTCCGCTTGAACAGTGTCATTCAGTAAGCGTTTCAGCCGTCGCAGAACGAATAGAGCTGGTATTATTTGACCAATCACAGTGCTTGAAATTTTTTGACGTCTCCGTCCAAGCACTGGTATTGGTCAATTCTAGTCCGCTTCGCGTGTATATGAAAACACATTCATACGGTGCTAAGATGTTTACACCAAATTGGATATAGCAAAGATGGAAAAAGAGAAAAAATCCATTAAATTTGCTTTATAGTATAAAAATCTAAACACCCTAAGTTTTTACTTTAAGTTTAAGCTTTAAGTTTTTCTACGAAACAAATAGCATCAAACATCATATGTCCAAACATTTATTGCTACACAATCAAAGCACATTCTGGCGATCGAATTAATATAATGCTGGTATAGCTCATTGGCTTATTGCCTCCAAAATCGCAAAAATCTTTAAGAATAAACGTGCACTACGATCAAATCTCGTAGCGAAAATATATACAAGTCTGTAAATTAAAGATATAACCTAAACTGCGCATACTGCGAAAATAAATCGTTTTATATTCTTAATTGATTCAAATAGCACTATAAAAAATCGTAGTGCGCGCGGAGCCTAACTATCCACTCTGACTATAATATTGTACGGACTATAGGTTTTTTTTAAACTACCGTTATTCATAGTTATACGGATAACACTCACGGTAGTTATAAGCAACAAAACGGCAGAATTTCACGTCTGATGATTGACTGTCATAACCTTTTGAACGCCACGGCACAAACGCATTTTCGAGCCCTGTGCGCCAAGGCACAATTTAAAAAAAAATCCTACGAAAGAACTAGTGTTGCCAAGAGTCGATAAATATTTTTATATCACTTTATTAAGACTGGGTTTTTTGTCGTCTATAGACGTCGTTGGCGTACAGGACCCGCAAGTGCTTGTCAAGTATAGGTGACTTTGGCGGTCAAAAGGTTAAGAGTTCTTGGTTGAGATATTCTCAACAATATTAGACGTGAGTTAGGCAATTTTTGCATTTCGGAAGGCTAAAAGTCAATGAGAAATACCATCATTGATAACATTACATTATAAGAATTAAAGTCCCGTACAGACAATTAAAAGTCTGCGGGGGGGTATGTTATTCCTGCACTGTGAAAACGAACAATTAATTATCCTAGGTACAATGTACAATCTGTCCCTTTAGTCAAACACCAAAAGTTAGGGGTTAAAGGTGCAATCGCACTAAGCAGCAACTACACTGCAGCGTCGCGGCGCGGCACAGCGCGGACATGAAATTTGTATGAAAAAGCCGCGCCGCGCTGCTCCAGCGTATAGGTATGTCTCATACATTTTCATTTGTATGAAAATGTATGAGACATACCTGCAGTTGCCGCTTAGTGCGATTGCACCTTAAAGCTAAAAAGATACTGAGATGACAGCTGTCTTTCGTTTTTCCACGACGGTCACCCCAATATTTACATATTCAATGTTAGCAACAAGCATTAGGCAATTGGCTAGAGGAGCAGAGGTGACCAAAAATGTACGCCACAGACATTTCATTGTTTATACAGACCTTATAAATACACTAAGTATACATTACACATACATATCACATTATCCAAAGCTTACAACGTATGTACCACGAGCTGGAAATGAGAGAGAATGCATAAAATTGAGATGTTGACTATAAAAAAATGTTGCCCAACAAAATTATTAGACACATATTTTTTGCTTTGAAAGTTTAATAACGGCTGAGATATAATGCAATGAAGTTGCTTGGTGGGGAACATGACGTCACTGGCTGAACTGAGGTCGGAACATATTGTATGTACTGGATAGTCACGTATGACGTAACGCGTGCCCACCCAAAAACTTATAAGCGTTCTCAGCCATTTTTATTGATTTCACAAACCAAAAATCCCATCTAATATTTTTATCTATCTAATAACTATACGATTTTTAAAACTATCGCGAGTGTTCTCCATAACTAAAACAACAAAAACGGCACAACTACGACAATATTAGACGTGAGTTGTGCCGTTTTTGTTATGTAATAACTTTGATGGACTTAATAGATTTTACGTTTTTCAACCTCGTCAACATCCCAATTCCGCCATACACGGCCGACAGATCGCATCGATCATTCGACCGTGTATGGACACCTTAACGCTTTGGTCCTTTACCCTATAATCCTTCTATCTTATGTAAGAACTTGCACCGGTAAGCTCTTCCTTCTTTTACTTTCTAGCAGGTTCAGTTAAAACGAATCGCTTAGTTAATAATTAGTTTAGTTATGAGTTTTAGTTTTCAGTTAGTTTTAGTAAAACTAAATGGTGGATCTATTTATTGAGTTATTCAGATATGTAAATTAAAGCCATACAATCTTTAGCTTTTCCCGTTCAAAATCTAAAACAGATCTCTTCAAGCTGTCTGTGTGAGAATGCCTAGTGTGATAAGACCACTCCAACAATCTGTATCCTCTGTAAATTGTTTATTCTCAATAGTGTTATTTTTTTTTTCTATTCTTAATTCGGGAAACTTTAAGCTGGCCCTAACATATGGCTTTTAATAGCCTCTAAAAAGCCAATACTACTCAAAATCGTAAAAGCAACAAAAATATTTTCGTATTTATTACAGTACAATAAGATTAACATATATTAAATTTAGCAACTTTGCGCCGAGGTTTCATCCACGTCAGTCCCGTAAAAACTGGATAAAATGTAGGTAGACTACATGTTCGTCCAGGTTTCCAATCATTTCATGACGACCGTTAAAATTGAAATAAACACAAAAATATTCTTGTCACTTAGACTAAGAGTAACGACAACTAGACTAAGAGTAAAGAAAAAGACTTAACTCTATCTAGCAGTTTAAGTTAAATGTAAAATACTTATTAGCGTATATCAAGGCTATATTGTATTTTTATATAGAGTGCATCTGGATTGATGTATTCTATATTAATAAAAATAAACTTGAGAGGTGTCAAGGGACACCCGGATGGAACGAAGTTCCTTTCGATTAATGAAAATATCTGGCTTGCTTTCTATAAGAGAGAGAGAGAGAGAGACAGACAGAGAAACATGCGCACGCCGCACAGCTTACAATAGCTTACTATAACAAAAAGTGTCGTGACAACTTTTCGTAAGAATTTTTTCCGTCTAGCCCCCTTTCACAACGCGCGATAAGGAACCTCGTTTCAAAAAACAGACTAAGATGATGTAGTATTAGACAATAACTGAAACTTGGTGCTTTGGTTACGAACCAAGCACAAAAACCATGAAACTAAATTAAAAACAAAATGCATACCCTTGAGCTCGGCCTACCCTAGTTCTAACACAAAACAGATGCAAGGCGCGTCGACTGCATCATTCAAGAGCAGGTGGTGACGTTCATTTTGGCGATGTAGTCTAACAGGCCCTGCAGGCGTTTCTTCACTCGCTTCTGGTCGTCTAGCGTGCACCCGAGGATTGCTGTCTCGAAGTTTCTGGCAATTAAATAGATAAATAAGATAAATAATTCTTCCACCACAAGTTCAAAGTTGCTCAGCGAGCTATGGAGCGGGCTATGCTCGGCGTCTCTCTAAAGGATCGCATTTGAAATGAGGTGATTCGGCAGAGAACCAAAGTAACTGACATAGCCGAAAGGATTAGCAAGCTGAAGTGGCAATGGGCTGGTCACATTTGCCGCAGAACCGATAACCGATGGGGTAGACGTGTTCTAGAGTGGAGACCGCGTCTCAGCAAACGTAGTGTAGGGCGTCCTTGAGCGAGATGGGGTGATGATATCCGGAGGGTCGCTGGGAGTGGTTGTGCCATGGGGGAGGCCTATGTCCAGCAGTGGACGAACATAGGCTGATGATGGAAATAATTCTTCGCACATGTACTGTTTTATGTTTAGGTTAAGTTTAGCATTATGAGTGTTTTGGTGTACACTGTAAGCACATATTGTTTTTAATAAATAAATAAATAATAAATAAATGTACCAGATTGACACAGGACAGGGTTGAGTGGCATAACATGAAGGAGACTTATGCTCAGCAGTGGGATGTAGAGGGCTGTGGATGATGATGATGATGATGAAATAACTCTTTACTGATACAACATAATAATGTAAATTTTACAAACACAGTACTTAAAGCTAACAGAAGTGGTACCAATTGGCGGTTTTATCGCTCAGAGCGATCTATTCCAGACAACCGTGCAGGAAGAGGAATTATTAATTATACAACACTGGAAGGACGGTGGTTCACAAAAGTTTAAAAATAGATGCTTGTATCAATAAAATTTTAGCTATCGCAATGAAATAAGATCACAAACAAAAGGACTCTTAAGAATCGCTAATTGGCAAATTTAAAATTAAAATAAAGTATGAAAATCTGTATGTTTCTATAACTTTATGCTTCAACTTAAATTTTTAGATCACGCATATTTTATTAATGAAAAGTGGGGTTTTTCTGTTCATTAAACTTATCTGAAAAATGTTAAACTTAAACTGAAATGATTTAACTTAAAGGTTGCTTCTGGTGCTGAAGAGGTGTAAATAACAGTTTACCTATCAGTCCCCGTGATTCCGTCCGGCTGCGAGGTGCATGCGTTCATATAGGTCTGGCATCGCGTGTGAGCCAACACTGTGTCGTCATGTACCGACATTACTAGCTGGTCGATGTACATGTTCACCTGGAACATTATATATTATTATGATTTAATTTATCATTATTATGACGCTCTTAAACACGGGCTAAGCCCGGGCCTTTTTATAGGCGTGCTCGGAGACAAAAAAGTCCAACGCGCAGAGGCTTTTAATATAAATGTAATGGGTGACACTTATTGGAGTCTGTGAGTCCATCTATAGAAATATTATCTTTATTACATAGTATAAAACAAAGTCCCGTGTCTGTCTGTCTCTATGTATGCCTTAGATCTTTAAAATTAAGCAACGGATTTTTATGTGATATTTTTAATAGGTAGAGTGATTCAAGAGGTAGGTTTATATGTATAATACATGCATAATATAGTAGAGGAACACTGCTAATTTTTTGTTAGGCACAGTGGAGTGCCCGCGGCTCTACTGGTTATACATTTTATACTCACACCTACAGGACTATTGGCTATTCTGCTATTCACACCCACTAAGATTGATGTCCACTTCAATGTACATTACTGCGTTCGTTATTTTACTAATATTGCAATTTTGTCTATGGATTCTAGTGTTTTACATGTGGGTGCGCGATAGCCAATAGACTTGCTGATTACCGTTGGAGTTTCCCTCTACTTGGCACTTGACACACCTCTTTCGCCTTTATATATACCACTACGATTTAATTAATAAGGATTTACACAGGTGACCCATATATTACACTGCCAAAGTCAAATCACAATTAGGTGTGGTTAACGTATATTATTTATTCAGGTCCCTAAGATACCAATTTTAAGCCTGTAACATGACTTAATGACTGTCTCTGTTGCTGTTATATGTACATTAGAAAACAATCTATAAGATAATTATATGTCCAGTCAAAAATATCATAATATACATTTATCACTATGCCCGGCGGTTTTGAAACCACTAAAATGGATATATCATTGATAAGCTACATGATATTTTAGTCAGTTACTAACAAACTCTTGCATTACATGTTCATATCTTCGCTACTATAAGCGAGAAAGTTTACGTTTGCACGCGAAACAATTCGCGGCGAATTGGTATTTTCTAGAACGATCAATCTTAAATCACTTCAGTGCACATTAAGCACTGAATTTTATGACCAGGGACCAGGAATATACTCTGACGCAGTTAATAAAATAATATCGAGGGTTTACTGCGAAAACCGATTAAGTGACAATTATTGTTGGTACGACAAATTTTGATTTTTCTAATATAAAGAATGGTGGTTCTAATTTTTTTCCAGAAACTATACAAAATTTTATCATAATTATAGATGTATGTATTGATAGTTATTGATGATTTTTATATAATATAATATCAAATCAATTGCTTTAACCTGTTGCTTTAACCGAAGACACAGGCCACAGGGCCACAAGTCTAGTTTCGGATAGAGCAGTTTTCACCATCATGACACCTCCTTATTGTACCCAAGTGTTTCTGTATCATTGGATTTAATGTACCTATTTTTTATGAATAAATAATTTAATTGATGGATTAGCAAGTAACATAGAAATCTTCACATAAGAAGACCCTTTACTTATTTTACCTACTTTTGACTTTTTTTAAATGTTTCAAGACTGTCATTTAACTCGTTTTCGGAGTAAACCCTCAATAGATCAATACAAAATTGTTTACATTGTAATCACAATATATCAGCAACTCAAAGATCGTAAACAAAGGCAATATATAATTAGGTACTTGATTTACAAGTCACATCAGCCTGATCAAACAACTAACAGGGTCATGGTCCGCGAAGCTATTGTTACGGGCGCTTGATAACAAATGCAATCATCAATACTCGCATAAACAATTCATTTTGTCACTCACTTTTATTTTTATACTAGCTGCGCCCAGCGGTTTTACCCGCTGTACTATATGTTATTCCAGGTGGCCTATGTGTTATTCCAGGGTCTATTTCTATACCAAATATCAGCTCAATCAGTCCAGCCGTTTAAACGTAAAAGAGTAACAAATATACATCCGGACATCCCGACATCCAGACATCCATACATTCCAAAAAAAAAAACTTAGTAAAATTCATTAGTAAGATTTTTAAATATGATTTAAAGATGTGTATGTACAAATACGCACACTAACTTTCACCTTTGAAAGACTTCCTTATGTATTTATCGTCAATCGTCTATATTCTCTATGATTTGCTATTACAACTTTCTAAAGTTGAAAGTTAAGGAAATAAATATATTTGTTCTGAATAAATTATAATAAAAATATTACACGGAATTGCAGCAATATCAGTTGCATGATTTAAATGGACATAATAAAAACTTGCATTTAAATATAACTGCATAAATTAACTCTAAATGTATGATTTGTAGTAGCTAAATTTAACGTATTAATTTTATGAAAAGCTTTGATAAATCTGTTATTTTAATATACATACAATAATACGTTATAATAATTACATATACTGAATAACAATTTTAATTAAATTTTAAAATAAACATGCTTAGTTGATATACCAGGGACGTTGCATGACTCGTTTGATAAAGATGTGAAAAACTGTGTTGCTAATTAAGAGTCATGCAAATCTGAAATGATTTTAAGTTAATGATGGACATCTCTAATGGACATTTTAACTGGCGATTGTAGATATTTGACGTGCCTTACGATTTTATGTTTTAGCGTTTAAAACCGTTTCACAAAACATTTTTTACATTATAGATTTTTTTTTTCAAAAACAGAATAAAATAGTGCTTGGAAAAAGAAATGAGAATGAATAATGCACCTGATGCAGAGCCTCTTCTTGCTGTGGGTCGCGGTCAGTCCGCACGGCCACCTCCACTGTCATGGCGCGGGCGAGGATTCGATCCGCATACCTTTGGATGTCGTCTTTGTCACCTGCACAATTAAATATATTATATGGTACTAGCTGCATCGGTTTTACCCGCTGTACTGTATGCTGCCGCTGTGCCTATGTTTTATTCCAGGGTCTAAGCTATCTCTATACCAAATTTCAGCTCAATTGGTCCACCCGTTTAGGTTTGAAGAAGTAACAAACATACACACTCACTCACAAACTTTCGCATTTATAATATTATTGTGATGGTATTCAGACACATTGCATCTTTGTTTCTATTACAATATAATATTATTGAGGACTATTATAAAAAATAGATAACACTTTATGAAACAATAAAATTTTATATTTATTTTATTTATTTATTATTTATACAAAATCTATATAAGTGTTGAAATTGGCGATATTTTTTTACAGATAACTGTGCAAGATTCATTTTGCCGCGCTTTTGGAAAGCGGATGAAATGTTTTGCTTTCTTGGTTAATAATTTTGCTTGCTTAACGCGTATTAATAGTGGGTTTAATAAACGTTGAGTGTTTGTGAATGTGATTTACTGTCGAAGAATGGAAAAAAGTTCCACAGTCTGCTGTTTTCAAGAATCGTCACAAAATGAATCCATGTAATTCGATAAACGCCCACTTTTTATCGAATATTGGAGGGAATATCCTCTCCAATAAACAATGAACTTAAAATTATAATAAAGATTTCGACTGAAGGACTTGTATCCATGGTCAGAATAAATTAATAAAAAAAAAAAAAGATAACTGTGCAAAGAGAATAATTTTGATATTCACATGGGTTAATTTTGCCCGATTATTCTGATTAAAGATGTTCACAACTTAACATATTTCGAATTATGATTCAATAGGAAGTTTATATGTAAAAGAGGAGGCCAACTGAGCACACATTTTATAATTATTGTCACAGACATTATTTCTACTACATTCAGTAAATTACTAATTTTGGACTAGTGCACTAGTGATGTAGATATTTTTTGCAGAAGTAGATGAGAGATAATATTATAAAAGATTTTTTATTATAGAAAATAAAAAGTAATCTTTGTCAACTCACAATCAGTAATATCCCCGAGCAGTTCAGAATGCCTGACACTATCTAGTGTGGAGAGCAAGGAGTCCCGCTCCTCTTCAATGCGGACGGTGTCTCGTCGGAGACGCTCCACCCTCATCTCCACCTGGTCCAGCACTGATATCAATCTGGGAATTTATGTACAATGATAAGATATAATATTGTTAGTAATAAGTTGTAGTTAAAAGTTATAAATAATATTATAAATTATAGGATTTCATATATTGAACAAATATATATTAAAATATTGAGAAATGTTAGTTTGGCCAAAAAGTGTTTTTTATTTATGTCAGATATTAGATGTACATGGGTACATGTACATATTTTACTATTTGTTTAGCAGATTTGGAGTTAAATACCTTTCTTTAGCAAATAAATATTTCTTTTTATTTTATCTTTCTATTTTGGATTCCACCTCTAGTAAAATTAACCATGAAGTCAGGGAATTTTGAACAATCTATATTATTTAAGACAAAAAAGAAAACCATAACTTTGAAAACATCTTATATTTTATCAGACTAACATTAGTCTATAAAGATCTGTGCTAAATGCTAGCTAGTTAACATTTTATAACATGTTTCACAATAGGCTATAAAATTATAAAAACAGTTATAATGGCCCATTCCAAGCAAATCATGTAGCATGCCTTTCACAATTATATCACCAAGTATCATTTTAGCCCGCATTGCATAATAAATTACTTTAATATTTACACTTTACAATGTTGGACTGCAGTGTTTTGCTGCCCATAAAAGGTCAAACAAAGTATGACTAATAAAAAGCAGGGGCACTATTTAAAATTGTAAAAAAGCTTTTAGGCCATTAATCATGAGACTCAGAAAAGAAATACAGGTGCGTGGGCGATAACATTGAATATTTTTTATAGATTAGTGAGCATGATGACCAATTTGGGATATTGACCCTTGAGTAGAAAGTACGTTAAAGTTAGTGAGTCAAACGAGTACTGGAGGTCATGGAAAGGGTGAGAGAGGAGACAAAGAGTAGGTACTTGTCCTTAGGCGCCTGCGGTCCCAGTGCCGACGACTCGTCGATGAGTGGAAGCCGTGCCACTTCTCCGCTGGAGAATGACATCTCAGCCCCGAACTGGTCCACCTCCATAATTTGAAAATTGTCTCTGTTTGATAACGCCAGCTTTACAACAATTCTTTGTCCGTATTAGCAGAGTTTCAGCAAATATAGTAAAATTTTTACACATCGAATTAACCAAAACAAAATTGTGCAAAATTGATTTGTCTGGATATGTCAAACTGACGTTTTTGACAGCTTTCAATCTGACATTTGGACTCGTGAATTTAGAGATGTCCTTAAAAACCGGTAATTTTAGCCACACAGTCGATAATAATATGGACATGTCCTTTTAAAACAAGAATCACGAGACTTTTTTTTACAAATAATGGATGTTTGTTTGCTCTTCAAATCATAATTATGATCGGATAAGCTGAAATTTAATAATGTGTACGTGATCATTTCAAATATTAATAAATCAAAATCCGTTCATCCGTTCAGGAGCTAAGATGCCACAGCAGACACACACACATACACAGACAGACAGACACAAACTTGTTATAAGTTTGACCCCGTCGTTTTTGCGTCGGGGGTTAAAAATAATAAAGCTGATATAGAATTAAAATATTATTTATTTACAAATATTCATTACATCTTAGTTTAGACTCTAAATATGATAACAGTTAAACGTATTTGATGATGATACCCCATTTTACATAGAATTTCTTGTGGGGACGGATTTAAGATGAATTAGAATTAAATTAATAAAATGTAAGTAAGTAGGTATTCATTTTTAGTAATAACATGACAAATTAAAATCTAATATAAACTTAACAAAATTTTATTGCAAAAGGAATAACAAAGTATAGGTAAATACTGATAGATTGGAATTCAATAAATTATGGAATAACATTTTAAGTAGATAGATATTGTGGGTAAAATTCCCAAAACTTGAGAGCTCTTCCACACTATTTCCGGTATGAGGTAGGTATGAATTCCGTTCCGAATCCAAGATGACAAACCGAGGATTGGACATAGTGTGGTAGAGCTCTAAGCCAAAATTCTGCATAAGTATAGATAAAGCCTTACACATAACACTTTAAACTTTCGCGAATTAAACTCATGTTAACTTTATTAATCGAAACTTATCGCGTAATTTATGTTAGTTTTACAAAATAACATTATAAACCCAAACTCGACGTTTCGGCTCAGTTACATGATTCTATGGTCATGAGAAGACTTAACAAACGTCGAGGTTGGTTTTAGTAAAATTAACATTAAAATAATTATGTGACAAGTAACGATTAATAAAATTAACAAAAGCCTTACATAATAATATATAAAACAAAGTTTTGCTACCCGCTCAATGATGACTCAAGAGCTATGGTGGGTCGCTAATGATAAAACTATAATTTCAAGCTAAGTATGGCACAACTTTGTGCTCATATTCTGATCGCGTTTTGTACTTGTATTTATAAGAAATGATGTCTTAGGAAAATTGTTAATTTCCATGAAAAAATTTAATAATAATAAGAGGTCATCTATAAAGTACGTCAGATCAATTTCGTGCCTTTTTATCATCCCTGCCCTAGTCACAGTTGGTTACATTTAGATTTTGAAATGTGACGTCACAAACTTAGGGCCCCTACCCCTTGTCATACTCTGTTAATAGTCAATTCCTTTCCCTTAACGCGTGACTTACTTTATGGATAGTCCCTAATAGTATGTATACTATAATATAAAATGCTTTTTGTTTTTAGAAATATAATAATACTAGGCGGGAATGTGAATTACAATTTACAATATAAAATGCTATTTGTTAATGGATGGTAAACTGAAGAACTAATAAAATTCATAAAACGACTAACTATCGGATTTTCTAATAAGAAGTCAAAGGCAAGAACTAAGCGCAAATATAAATTTAGATCTTTCATTTCAATTAAAAAATAATAATATAGGCTGCTTCATCAAATAATAATTTTCTATATTTTAATACAATTTTCAACTAATTTTACTATTTTTATTGCATTTTGGTCATGCTATTTTTTTACATATCGATTTTTTCATGTAGATGAAACAAGCCTCAATTTCGCAGTCAATCTACCATCTAATAAAGCTCAGTACTGATGACACATATATTGATCTCTTTCTATCGAATGATGAAGTGATGTTGTGTGAGCGAGACAGCCTCTATTTCCCGCTCCACTCTGTGATCCGTCCGTTTTCAAATGCCAAGTTTTTCCTTGGGAGAGGTACTAGGGTTCCACGCTTCACTATGCCCATGTCTTCGCCAGGATAATACTGAAATATATATAAAAATTATATTAGACACACAAGCAGATTGCTCGCCTGATGGTGAGATTACTGTCGCCTATAGACGTCTACTACAAACTCAAACTTCATTTATTTAAATAGGCTACAATGGAGCACTTTTGCAAGTCAATTACACTAGTAGTTAAGCTACAGTGGCGGTCATTGCCGACGTATTGTCGGACAAGTAGGCGAGGTAAAATTTATTCCTATGTAATCTTTCAAAACATTTTTTGAGAGATATAACAGTTAAAATGCTAATGCCAGTTTTATAACATGGTGTGGATGATCCAATATGGCATAGCATCGATGAAGGAATAGCATCCAAGATGGCATAGCATCCAAGTGCGAACTTATATTGGGCCTGACGCCTAGTGATTATTAGGTATTCTGTACCTGTGTCTATGGACTGTGTATCATTTAGTAAATATAGTAAGTTAATATTTTTGTAATATAAATTCAAAATACCTGACACTGTGAGACAAATTTGAGAACGTCAGCGCACAGGAACTCATTGTCTTCTTTCACTTTCTCCAATCTGTAATAGGAGAATTCTAATTTTATTCTAGAAAGAATCAGAGAGATCTGAGTTTAGAGGTTCGTCTTTACGTGCAACTCTTTCGCTCGCATTACGATATTACGAATTTTGAAAAAGATATTTGTAGAATTTACTTTTTGAAAATGTTTCTCGGAAAAGCTTTAGATTCAACATTATATTTATTTAAGATTTTTTAAATATTCTCAGTCATAAAAGTTCATAATTCGTCAGATTTCGCGAGAGTGCGACTCTTTGCAAGGAATAGAATAGAAAAACTAAACTTTTGATTACGTAATCCATCAATAGACAATACTCACACATCAGGCTTAGTTATCCTGTCCACTATACACCCGCACACGCTCTCGCATAACTCCTCATCAAACAACGGTATTCCAAACTGCAAGTCTAAAACGGTCCACTTCTCCGGCTTGCACGTCTCTTCGTCCGACACATTGTTAGCTGTGTCCACCCCACTGTCCGTCGACATCTCAGCCAACTTATCCGACAACTGAGTAAACATTGATATAGACTCTTCCGCTGGACTTAGTAGATCGTTCAATTGAGGTTCATTCTTGGTAACATCGTCAGTTTTGTTCAAATTCTCACTGCTAACCGTAGTCGAGTTGATTGAAATCAAGTCATTTTTATCGTCAATGCTCGTCGAAGAGGAATGAATAGGCACCAAGTCTTCTATAGATTCTTTGCTGGCATGTTTGGTCGGGTCAATCATTTCTAAGTTGTCAAGTTCCTCGCAGAGCAGTTTATCGCAGTCGATGCTAGTGAAGCCGTTGGCTGGGGAACTGTTCTTGCTGTCAGTGGTGGGTGTGACTGCGAAGTGTGACTCAATGGGAGATTGCAGTCGATTCGCGTTGACTTCTTTGTCTGTGTCAGGTACTTCGCTGATCGGTTTGGCGATGCCGCACGTGTCTTTCCGTTTGCGTGGTGGTACTGAAATGGACAAAACGTGTTGATGAAAAGTAGTCATATCTGATTTGCTATTTCTTTTGTTGAAAAAGACATAGATACTTAAAATAATACACATTTAAAATTCCGATGTCCTTATTATTATAAAACCGGCAATATTGTATTGTATTATATTGTAACCGGAAATATTTTATCACAACTGCTGATGATGTTACACACAGGCCCAGAACACGTTAAAAAGTCATAAAAATATACTTAATTGCATGGCATTATTCTGAGGACCATATGCAAAGCACAATGCTTCGTCACCAATGTTGAACTGCACAAACATTTCGGTCTTGTTACTATCCACTATAAAGGATGCACTATAAAGGAAGAAATACAAGAAATGTCAGCAACCTACTTCAAGCGTCTAAGCCACCATCCTAACCAATTAGCCAGTGATCTTATCAGCAAAACTTACACCCGACGCCTCAAGAGAAAACACATAGTCAATGCTACTAGCTAGTCTAGACTGCTGAAACATTGAAGTAGTCCCTATGGAGGGGCACTTAAAAAGACATAATTTACTGCAACACATCCGCTTATAGTCGCAAGACTGATCGCAGATAACCATGAAGAAAAAAAAAAAAATAGCACTCCGGGAGTGCCGGCAGAAGTGAAAACTTCAATATTAACGTTGTGTTTAATTATAAGTATAAAAATACTATCATTTATGAGGTAGAATACAATGTTTATTTATTGCGCTATCGTACACAAATATGACAATTTATATGTTGTTATTTATAATATTATATCGTTATTTATATATAACATTAAATTTTATCTCTCAGAAAAAATCACCTTCCATCCATAATTTCGACGACTTTTACACCATCGTTATTATCAGAATCATCATCGCAAATTTTTACAACTGATACAATTGGTTTATGATAACTTAAGTAAGAAACAAACAGTTTTGATTCGAACCTATTTAAGTGTAATAAAAAAAAAAAAAAATATAAAAAAAAAATATCGGGCGCGCGCTTGTCTAAGCCCCCTGTGCCGCCTAAACAGAGCAGCACACTCAGGCACGGTAGAAAGAGTGGGAGATACTAGTTCCTCTCCCTTCCCTTCGATCTTACGCTTTTTCGATCAGCATCACGTGACCCTGACGCGAGTTTGAAAGTCTTTACCCATACAAAAAAGTGCTCAGCGCCGCTAAAGAAGTTTTCACTTCAAAAAAAATTGCATGGCGAGTGGTGGTTTCCCGCAGCCGAGGTCGGGAACGACGATGTCAGCCAGGGTCACGTATCCTGCCGACCGCTCCAAAACGCAGTCACTTTAGAAGGTACCTTCTAAGGAAGTTTTCTAAAGGAAGTAGAACTATCTTACGTGATTCATTGACGACCGCATCTGCACTTTCCATCAGGTGATATATGGCCAAACGTAAGTATTAAAAAATCTTACTTAATTGCACGGCAGGCGGTGGTTTCCCGCAGCCGAGGTCTGGCACGCCGATGTCAGCCAACGTCACGTATCCTGCCGACCGCTCCAAACGCAGTCGCTTTAGGAGACGACGGAGGCCGGCGTGACGACTCCACATTACACGATGTTCTGACAACAAATCACATAAGAGTTAAATTGACTATTAAATGGACTGTCAGACAGTTGGAATCCAACTGCACACGAATGTCTCTTTTTTTGGTCCTGGGCTAGCGGCCTAGCTTAAAACAAACAAATCAAACAATGCGAAAATATTTATGAAGTTTTGAACGAATTACTGAAGATTTCTTGCAAATACAGTGTGTATGACATGTTTACCATTTTTTTGTTCAAAGATTGTGAGACCAGTGGGAAATGGTACAAAATTTTGCCCGAGCCGCCGAGTCGGCGGCCTGCAGCGCTGAGTTGCCTGCCTGCAGCGCTGCAGCGGCTGGCAGCTGCTACTCTAGTATAATAACTTACTAATATAGTATGTTACCTGGAGAACAAGCCTCAGGCGGGAAGGGCATGTGTTTGAGCGCGGGTGGGCGGCGCACCCCCACCGCTTGCAACATCACCGGCCCGCGGCGCAGCGCTGAGTTGGCGGCCTGTAGCGCTGCAGCGGCTGGCAGCGCCGCGCCTTCGCCCGCGCCCCACGCCGCGACCGCTATTCTAGCGTAACCTGACAACAGAACACATGATCATGGACAAGTTGAACAGGGTTGGTTGGATCACAAGTTGGTTGCATCGTAACGTTCAGAACTTATCGATTGGACACAGTCGAGAAATTGTGTATTTTGACTCTGTCCCCGGCGCGTGGTACAGCTGCAGACACACACTCACCCAGCAACAGCCTGGGCACGGCGTGCAGCTGCGTGCCGGCGCGCAGCAGCAGCGAGGGCGGTCCGTAGCCGGCGGCGTGGTACAGCTGCAGACACACACTCACCCAGCAACAGCCTGGGCACGGCGTGCAGCTGCGTGCCGGCGCGCAGCAGCAGCGAGGGCGGTCCGTAGCCGGCGGCGTGGTACAGCTGCAGACACACACTCACCCAGCAACAGCCTGGGCACGGCGTGCAGCTGCGTGCCGGCGCGCAGCAGCAGCGAGGGCGGTCCGTAGCCGGCGGCGTGGTACAGCTGCAGACACACACTCACCCAGCAACAGCCTGGGCACGGCGTGCAGCTGCGTGCCGGCGCGCAGCAGCAGCGAGGGCGGTCCGTAGCCGGCGGCGTGGTACAGCTGCAGACACACACTCACCCAGCAACAGCCTGGGCACGGCGTGCAGCTGCGTGCCGGCGCGCAGCAGCAGCGAGGGCGGTCCGTAGCCGGCGGCGTGGTACAGCTGCAGACACACACTCACCCAGCAACAGCCTGGGCACGGCGTGCAGCTGCGTGCCGGCGCGCAGCAGCAGCGAGGGCGGTCCGTAGCCGGCGGCGTGGTACAGCTGCAGACACACACTCACCCAGCAACAGCCTGGGCACGGCGTGCAGCTGCGTGCCGGCGCGCAGCAGCAGCGAGGGCGGTCCGTAGCCGGCGGCGTGGTACAGCTGCAGACACACACTCACCCAGCAACAGCCTGGGCACGGCGTGCAGCTGCGTGCCGGCGCGCAGCAGCAGCGAGGGCGGTCCGTAGCCGGCGGCGTGGTACAGCTGCAGACACACACTCACCCAGCAACAGCCTGGGCACGGCGTGCAGCTGCGTGCCGGCGCGCAGCAGCAGCGAGGGCGGTCCGTAGCCGGCGGCGTGGTACAGCTGCAGACACACACTCACCCAGCAACAGCCTGGGCACGGCGTGCAGCTGCGTGCCGGCGCGCAGCAGCAGCGAGGGCGGTCCGTAGCCGGCGGCGTGGTACAGCTGCAGACACACACTCACCCAGCAACAGCCTGGGCACGGCGTGCAGCTGCGTGCCGGCGCGCAGCAGCAGCGAGGGCGGTCCGTAGCCGGCGGCGTGGTACAGCTGCAGACACACACTCACCCAGCAACAGCCTGGGCACGGCGTGCAGCTGCGTGCCGGCGCGCAGCAGCAGCGAGGGCGGTCCGTAGCCGGCGGCGTGGTACAGCTGCAGACACACACTCACCCAGCAACAGCCTGGGCACGGCGTGCAGCTGCGTGCCGGCGCGCAGCAGCAGCGAGGGCGGTCCGTAGCCGGCGGCGTGGTACAGCTGCAGACACACACTCACCCAGCAACAGCCTGGGCACGGCGTGCAGCTGCGTGCCGGCGCGCAGCAGCAGCGAGGGCGGTCCGTAGCCGGCGGCGTGGTACAGCTGCAGACACACACTCACCCAGCAACAGCCTGGGCACGGCGTGCAGCTGCGTGCCGGCGCGCAGCAGCAGCGAGGGCGGTCCGTAGCCGGCGGCGTGGTACAGCTGCAGACACACACTCACCCAGCAACAGCCTGGGCACGGCGTGCAGCTGCGTGCCGGCGCGCAGCAGCAGCGAGGGCGGTCCGTAGCCGGCGGCGTGGTACAGCTGCAGACACACACTCACCCAGCAACAGCCTGGGCACGGCGTGCAGCTGCGTGCCGGCGCGCAGCAGCAGCGAGGGCGGTCCGTAGCCGGCGGCGTGGTACAGCTGCAGACACACACTCACCCAGCAACAGCCTGGGCACGGCGTGCAGCTGCGTGCCGGCGCGCAGCAGCAGCGAGGGCGGTCCGTAGCCGGCGGCGTGGTACAGCTGCAGACACACACTCACCCAGCAACAGCCTGGGCACGGCGTGCAGCTGCGTGCCGGCGCGCAGCAGCAGCGAGGGCGGTCCGTAGCCGGCGGCGTGGTACAGCTGCAGACACACACTCACCCAGCAACAGCCTGGGCACGGCGTGCAGCTGCGTGCCGGCGCGCAGCAGCAGCGAGGGCGGTCCGTAGCCGGCGGCGTGGTACAGGTAGAGCCGCATCCACGGCGAGGCGGCCTCGTGCGGCGCTGGCCCCACGTGCGGCAGGCACGCCGCCGCCGCGCCCGCGCGAGCCTCGCGGGACAGCGGCGCCGTCGATATCGCCACCCTGCCATGTTCAACAAACATTTTTTAATGAAATAAAAAATACATCCCGACTTGACGGTGACAGTGAACGGTTACACACGTGGAAAGGCGCGGAAAAGCAGTCGCGCTGTTTGTTTTTTTTCCTGACCGCGGCCGCTTTATATAGCTCTTTCGAACTTTAGGAAAATTTCGTCCGGAATCGCGACCGTTCTCCTTTGTGGCTCACATCATCAGGTGTACCTGTACTTGGCGTGCAGCAGCCGCTGTCGTGCCGCGGGCCCGAGTGCGTGCAGAGCCTCGCAGCGCAGCAGGTCGAGCGGTCGCAGCGCGGGCCGCAGCGCTCGCAGGGCCGCACGCAGGCACGCCGCCGCCGCCAGGTAGCGCCGCGCCTCGCCCTCTATCTCCGGGTCCGCCACCACCTGGGAATCAAACAAAGCTGTAGGAATTTTGACATGGTTAACACCTTTCACGAGTTAAAATGCTTGCTTTACTGATCATCGGTGGCCGATCAACCCGTGGCGTTTAAGGTGTTAACGTCTCCTTATGATTAAACAACAATTATATTAAGTAAGTGGTATAAGCATATTATAGTAGATAATTGGTAAGCTTAATTTAGTCTGAAGTTTAGGATAAGTATCCTCGTCCTTCTGGTACTCTTTTTAAGTCTATTGTATTTTATTTTACTAAATATGTAACAAATGTAAAGTAATCAATAACAAAAGGTATGGACAGCACGTATCCATGGCAATTAGCAATGTAAAACTCAATAAAAACAAGAAGAACAAGTAACAACAACAAGAATATAACAAGTAAAAGAAACAAGCAATAGAAAGCAGCAATTGAATTGTTCAAATTGTGTATGCTTTTTTCATGTGTATTTTATTTGCTGTTTTACTGTCAATAAATTGCTTTTTTTATTTATTTAAGTAGCCATACCTTGTCCAACTCCATAAGCAAACTGTCCAAACTTTCATCGCATAATTTTCCTACTTCAAACAATGTCACTGCATGGCTTTTGAGATCCTGCAACACAACAATAAAATTAAACCTTTTAACCCTACAACAAGTTTTAGTCCATTAGGCAAGCTATTTTGGCGTAAAGATACACACAAACTTTTTAATATTTGTGTGAAGATGATAATAATATTATGTGTTACGTAAAGTGTTTTCACATACCGGCGACAAATTGCCCATCATAAGGTAAGCCGCTAACGTGGAGTCGAACAGAAGCGCCACTCGTTTAGTGTTGCCTCCGTTCGATGAACTGTCGGTCGAGTCGTGGGAACTCTGAAACAATCATATTATGGAAATTGTACAGGAAAAGGAAAGTGCAAAACATGTAGGTAGTGTTTAGGTATGTTTTTTCTCTACAGTGACGACTCTACAGCACAAACTCACGAAAGTAGTGTACGAAATAAATATTTGTTAAAATCTGAGAAATAACAACTCGGAAATATTAAAGGTTACAGAGAAACGAGTTTGTTCTATTAGCATGAACATAAAACATGTCATGGGGTTGACATGTCAAGTTGTTCAGGCAATCATCTTTTGATTGGAGAAGACGATGACAGGTCTCCAACACCAATGGTCACAGAGTCACAGTAAAAGTTGCTACGAGTAAAGTAAATAAATTTTCATGTACCTGTAACGATGATGAAGACGTTTGCTTGATGAGGACGGGCTCCATCTGAATGGCATCATCTTCCACACTACGGGAGGGCTCGAATGTCAGCGGAGATATTTGACTGTACCTGCAAATAATATTTCAAAATCTTTAAGTTACTTATTCAAACATGCCACAGGCAATTTTGCGTTTTATTACAAAATATCTCAGCTTCTAATGGCGCGTTCAGCGCAGTAGAAAGTCATTCTCTTAAGATCGCCTAAGTTAATCATTTGGCGGAAGTTTGTGTCGTTAAACATGCCGTCAATATAATAAGGGACTAAGACTCGGGAGTAGGACGTTGACTGCGTTTGCCTGTCCTTCGCCACCACTCAGGTGGCCAAGGACAGGCAAACGCGGTGTCGGTCGTCGAGCAGCCAGATGGACGGACGATGTGGTTAAAACGGCGGGTCGCACATGGATTATTTGCACAGGACAGAATCGAGTGGCATAACATGAGGGAGATCTATGCCTAGCAGTGGGATGTAGAGGGCTGTGGATGATGATGATGATGAAGATTCGGGACTATCTGTAATTCACACATCAGATGACTTCTTGTCCTCTCCTCACTGCTGAGCGTCAAGACCACGTACAAGACAATCAGCGATCTCCATAACAAATGCCGGCAGTACAGGGACACCTGCTTCAGTACACAATAACTCACGGGTGATGGTGGTGTGTGGTGAGAGCGTTCTGCCAGGAGAGGTGTTGGTGCTGCTGCGGCGGCTGCAGGCTGTGAGCGAACCCGAGCCGGCAGTACAGGGACACTCCTGCTTCACTACACAATAACTCACGGGTGATGGTGGTGTGTGGTGAGAGCGTTCTGCCAGGAGAGGTGTTGGTGCTGCTGCGGCGGCTGCAGGCTGTGAGCGAACCCGAGCCGGCAGTACAGGGACACTCCTGCTTCACTACACAATAACTCACGGGTGATGGTGGTGTGTGGTGAGAGCGTTCTGCCAGGAGAGGTGTTGGTGCTGCTGCGGCGGCTGCAGGCTGTGAGCGAACCCGAGCCGGCAGTACAGGGACACTCCTGCTTCACTACACAATAACTCACGGGTGATGGTGGTGTGTGGTGAGAGCGTTCTGCCAGGAGAGGTGTTGGTGCTGCTGCGGCGGCTGCAGGCTGTGAGCGAACCCGAGCCGGCAGTACAGGGACACTCCTGCTTCACTACACAATAACTCACGGGTGATGGTGGTGTGTGGTGAGAGCGTTCTGCCAGGAGAGGTGTTGGTGCTGCTGCGGCGGCTGCAGGCTGTGAGCGAACCCGAGCCGGCAGTACAGGGACACTCCTGCTTCACTACACAATAACTCACGGGTGATGGTGGTGTGTGGTGAGAGCGTTCTGCCAGGAGAGGTGTTGGTGCTGCTGCGGCGGCTGCAGGCTGTGAGCGAACCCGAGCCGGCAGTACAGGGACACTCCTGCTTCACTACACAATAACTCACGGGTGATGGTGGTGTGTGGTGAGAGCGTTCTGCCAGGAGAGGTGTTGGTGCTGCTGCGGCGGCTGCAGGCTGTGAGCGAACCCGAGCCGGCAGTACAGGGACACTCCTGCTTCACTACACAATAACTCACGGGTGATGGTGGTGTGTGGTGAGAGCGTTCTGCCAGGAGAGGTGTTGGTGCTGCTGCGGCGGCTGCAGGCTGTGAGCGAACCCGAGCCGGCAGTACAGGGACACTCCTGCTTCACTACACAATAACTCACGGGTGATGGTGGTGTGTGGTGAGAGCGTTCTGCCAGGAGAGGTGTTGGTGCTGCTGCGGCGGCTGCAGGCTGTGAGCGAACCCGAGCCGGCAGTACAGGGACACTCCTGCTTCACTACACAATAACTCACGGGTGATGGTGGTGTGTGGTGAGAGCGTTCTGCCAGGAGAGGTGTTGGTGCTGCTGCGGCGGCTGCAGGCTGTGAGCGAACCCGAGCCGGCAGTACAGGGACACTCCTGCTTCACTACACAATAACTCACGGGTGATGGTGGTGTGTGGTGAGAGCGTTCTGCCAGGAGAGGTGTTGGTGCTGCTGCGGCGGCTGCAGGCTGTGAGCGAACCCGAGCCGGCAGTACAGTGACACTCCTGCTTCACTACACAATAACTCACGGGTGATGGTGGTGTGTGGTGAGAGCGTTCTGCCAGGAGAGGTGTTGGTGCTGCTGCGGCGGCTGCAGGCTGTGAGCGAACCCGAGCCGGCAGTACAGGGACACCGCCTGCTTCACAAGCTCCACTTGCACCTGAAAAAAATGGCAAATTAGCCATAACTCATCCACTACTGGACCTGATCTGATAAAAGCCTGAGAAAGTCACGAAGATAGAACGCCACATCGCCAGTTCTTTGCTTTGCTTTGTTTTTTCTATTCAACAAAGCGAGTTTCAATTGTTTTGACTAGTCATCAATCCACATCGTGGATATCGATCCACGCTACATTTCCGTTAGTAAAGTCTGTCATCACTCGGGGAACTGTTTCCTCCAACAGTTGAGGATTGCTGCTTAAATATTGCCACTTTAAGAATCATGTAAACATTCATTAACATTATTGAATACGTAAAGTCCCCCAGCGTCTATTTATCTCATTCATTCCAATATGAATATGTCATCAGTTTTTCACACAATTCCACCAAACAAGCCATCTTCTTTCTTAACTTGCCATCTTGTTTCTTTTTGATATGGTATCAGATAATATCAATATAATACTAACCTGCAATACCGCAGCTAGCTCTGCGACGCTCGTATGTTCATCAATAGACACGAATACTTTGTACAGAAGCGTCTCGAAGTAGTCTCCAGCGATGCGATTCATCACGAAGCCTTTCAGAGGAGGGACCGATACTTTGTCAGCTGCTGTTATAGGCACATCTAAGTAGATGAGACCTCGCCTGAAAACCATCAGGTTGTTTTTAAGAATCCATAATTAGTATAATTAAATTGAATGTACCGATTAGACATGCACGGACTATTTCACAATAAGGAAGTCAGAAACCGGGGACCGGGAACCGGGTCGGGTGTAAACCAGATAACCAAGAATATTTGTAACATTCAAGTAGTTTCTGGCGCTTCGCCGTTCACTACCGCAGCACGCTAGTTTCACTAGTTCGTCTTGTGCATTGTGGTCACTGTCCCAACCAATCCGAGTCGGTTCTATGAAAGTTTATTGTGTTATTTAATATTGATATGCATGGCAATCAAACTAAGTGTTTTGGTAGAAATGTAGCTATTAATTTGCTGATGTAAATTCGGTGATAATATACAAAATTTCGTTCCAAAGTGTGTAAAATGTTAGGGGTTTGAAAAAGTAAATAAATAGATCTTTTAATCAATGAGTCACTCTTTCCTTTAATATATTTATCAAATATTACCTGTAAAGCGTCTTGACAACATTATAGTCGAGGGTGCCAGCGGTTTGTGAGCCGCGGTCGATAAGTAGATCGATCACTGCCCTCTCATTCTCACTCAGCGGCTGTTAGAGGAAAAACGAGACATGCATAAAACGAAAACTGGTTTCAACATTGCTATATTATGTTGATTCATTTTAATAAGCATAAATTGCTGAAAAAGCGTTGTTATTTTGCATGAAATGTCAGATCAGCGCGCCTTCCACTCAATTCATATTATTATGTGTGCAAAAGACAGGTTTCTGTTGAACAATGCTCTAAATTATGATCTCTGTGTACCTGAAATCTGTGAATTAACGATTTGTATTTGACTTCGCTCATGTATGATGATTTATAATTATTATACTCTAGTTAACAATTTGGTTGCGGCTTTTTTTAATACTATCCGCAGTGATTGGATTTACGCACTATTGTGCGTAAATTCGCAACATTTGGTAGCAACAGTTCACAAAACACGACTTTGGCGTGCGTCAACATCCCCCTTTCGATCTCAAAAACACAGCACGTTTTCGCAGTCAAAATGGTAATCAAAAGTCCTCTCCCACAAAAACACACACACATAACCTTAAATCAACTAGTGCCTACTCACTACCTGAAACAAAACACAATAGATCCCAATGGGTCGACATGTTGCTAGTTGCCAGCCCCCGTTAAAGATAAATCAACTAGTGCATTACCTTCACATCGTCCTCCAGTACATAGCCAAGCTCGACCCTCCACCACGGTTGCATCGGTACATTGAGAGGCACGCGCGGCAACAAGCCCCGTATGGCCTTGCTGCGTCCGCGCCGCCCGACCGACCGCGCCTTGCCTACCAACTCTAGGTACTCGTTGCGACCTATGCCTAGGAGACGAAGACCTGCAAGGGAACAGGATTATGCTACGACTAGCTTATGCTCGCGGCTTTCCCCACGTGGCGAAATCCTATCTTAGCGGTGGTCTACGTCATAAAAAAGTCTGTGTTCCAAATTTCAACCCAATCCATCCAGCGGTTTAGGCTGTGCGTTGATAGACCAGTCAGTCAATCAGTCACTCTTTCCGTGCAAAAATTACTGTGCTTCGGTAGGAGGGCACTGTGGCTAGAGCAATTACTGGGCTAAAGAGTCTTAACATCTTATGACTCTTGAGTAAGAAGCGTTGGTGCAGTGTTCCTTGAATTTCACATCATATCATTGTGAAATCCTAATTAGCACTGTACTGATTATGGGCAGCATTATCTCTTAACACCAGGAGAGCGTCTTGCTCGTCTTCTACTTCATCACATAAAAAAAAGTAGAACCGACACGCTATGTAGGTTAATAGCCTTGTCCCATTTTATCTGAAAATTTAGCTTCTCCGACGAAAACACGCAGCGCCAGATCGCTTCAATAGTGTCAATTAGTAGTCATCTATGATTTTGTATTTATCACAAATCACGAGAACTCAGTGTATGAAAGTATGAACCACATTTGGTTGATTGATTTCATGTTTTGAATAATTAAAAAGTGCACATCACCCTTGATTATTAAGAGAGACCTTGAAACTGATCTATTTTTTAAATATTCATTTGGATTTAACTGCAGACTTATAAATGGCTAGCTTATGCTCGCGGCTTTGCCTGCACGACAAAATCCTTTCTTAGCTTCGGCTAAGAAAGGATTTTGTCTGGATAATTAATATGTAGACTTCGGTCTACGTATTAATTCCTATCTATTTTCCAAATTTCAACCCAATCCGTCCAGTGGTTTAGGCTGTGCGTTGTTAGATCAGTCAGTCAGTCAATCAGTCACTCTTTCCTTGTATATATTTAGATAACAATTATAATACATACTACAATCAGCTATTTATATATACCTAGTCAGGTCATAAGTATTGTCACACAGTAAAAACTTTTCTTTTAGAATGCTGGCCACAAAAAAGTTTATTGAATTCGAATTTCGAATTGTTCATGAAAATAAAAATGTATAATTTTTAGAATTTTACTCATTTTTAAATATGGAGTGGACGCTTAAAGAAGACCGTGTTGCAGTTATTGCGTTGCATCGTTGCGGTTACGCGCCAATTCAAATTTTTGACATACTGAAAAATTTGAATATAACCAAAAGATTCGTTTATCGTACCATCAAACGATACAATGAAGACTCTAGTGTAGATGACAGGTCAAGAAGTGGTCGCCCTCGGTCTGTTAGGACTCCAGCAGTGATAAAAGCTGTGAAGGCGCGAATTCAAAGAAATCCCAAACGTAAGCAGAAACTGCTGGCCCTTCAGATTAGGGCATGCTCCCGGGAAATCCCGGTATCGAAAATCCCGGGAATTCTCGAAAATTTTATGACATTTCGGTACCGATACTTTTTAAGAATTTCCCGGGAATCGATACTTTCGATACTTTTGATTCTTTAGTTATAAATTCATTACTTTATCGATTGTTTTAATAAAATACTGCTTAATTTTGTAAATTTAAATCTATTAAGTGACTTTAAATACTAGGAACATGAGATTAAGGTCTTTTTATCCGAAAATTTACTAGATTTTACTAACCATAGGTAGAGAAAGAGGTCAACACCCGAATCCAACTCGGTTGGGCAGCGTTTGGGAAACTACGAAACGTCTTTTCGTCCGACATACCTCAGTGCCTCAAGACGAAAGTCTTTAATCAATGTGTGTTACCGGTGATGACTTATGGCACCGAAACGTGGTCCTTCACTATTGGCCTCATCTCGAAGCTCAAAGTCGTACAGCGAGCTATGGAAAGGGTTATGCTCGGGGTTTCTCTATTCGGTTGATCGAATCGGGAATGAAGAGATCCGTAGGCGAACTAATGTCACCGACATAGCCCAGCGGATTAGCAAGCTGAAGTGGCAATGGGCAGGCCACATAGCGCGGAGAGCGGTTGGCCGATGGGGTCAAAAAGTGCTCGAGTGGAGACCACGGACTAGCAAACGCAGCGTAGTACGTCCACCCACAAGGTAGACAGACGACCTTATAAAGGTCGCCGGAAGATGCTGGATACAGGGCGCTTCCAAACGGTACATATGGAAGTCCAAAGGGGAGGCCTATGTTCAGCAATGGACGTCTTACAGCTGTCAGCTGAGATGCTGTGATGATGATGAGGTAATACTATTATGAACGAAGTCATAAATTAAAGAGAAAAATGGAAAGACCCGAAAACAAAATGAAATACATACTCAAGATTATATAGTTTTCCGCATTAATAATACATATATGGGGAATATTTTATGAGGAGAGCTCTAGAGGAGAGCTCTAGAGAAGTGCAAAAAATATCTCGATAGCAACAACTTGCAATTTACAGTATCTTGCGAAGTCTGAAGGAGAACTCGGTGCTCTGCTTTCAAGAGTGAAGAAGAGTGCTTAGATAGGAGGGCACTGTGCACTGTAGCTAGTGAAATAACTGGGTTGAAGAATCTGAAAATCTTATGACTCTCGAATAAGAAGCGTTGGTGCACCTAGATATTTCATAATTGTGAAATCCTGGATAGCACTGGGCACTGTATACTGATTTTGGCCAGTGTTATCAATTACCATCACCATTTAGCTCGTTTTCTCACTTATTTGTATAAAAAACCTATTGAAATAACTATATTTACTGTAACCCCATGTTTTATATAGGCTGCTATTGCAAAGTCACTATAATATAATTATGTTTTATGACTGGGTCTTTAGTTGACTTAAATTTATAATAATAATTAGTTGATGTAACTCCTTTTAACCTTTCTAGGCGATAATAAGGCATTTTAATTCAATTTTCAATTTTTTTTTAGTAAGTATCGAAAAGTATCGATTCCCGGGAATTTCCCGGTACCGTGTGAGTATCGGTTTTAAAATTCCCGGTTCTGGAAATGGTACCGATACTGCAAGCCCTACTTCAGATGGGGTTAAGCAGAACCACGGTGAAAAGGGTGTTAAATGAAGACTTAGGGCTTCGGGCATATCGAAGAAAAACAGGACATCGTTTAAATGCTCGTCTAATGGACCTGAGACTGAAGAGATGCCGCGCTTTGTTGAAGCGGTACGCAAGAAAAAAATATCGAGAAATTCTTTTTTCGGATAAAAAAATTTTTACCGTAGAAGAGAGCTACAACAAACAAAATGATAAGGTGTACGCACACAGTAGTGAAGAAGCGAGCAACCGTATTCCGCGTGTCCAACGAGGTCATATTCCATCCTCGCTCATGGTATGGTTGGGAGTTTCTTATTGGGGCTTAACAGAGGTACATTTTTGTGAGAAAGGTGTAAAAACGAATGCAGTTGTGTATCAAAATACAGTCCTGACGAACCTTGTGGAACCTGTTTCTCATACCATGTTCAATAACAGGCACTGGGTATTCCAACAAGATTCGGCGCCAGCTCATAGAGCGAAGAGCACACAAGACTGGCTGGCGGCGCGTGAAATCGACTTCATCCGGCACGAAGACTGGCCCTCCTCCAGTCCAGATTTGAGTCCGTTAGATTACAAGATATGGCAACACTTGGAGGAAAAGGCGTGCTCAAAGCCTCATCCCAATTTGGAGTTACTCAAGACATCCTTGATTAAGGCAGCAGCCGATATTGACATGGACCTCGTTCGTGCTGCGATAGACGACTGGCCGCGCAGATTGAAGGCCTGTATTCAAAATCACGGAGGTCATTTTGAATAAACTTTATTGTCATAAGAATCTATGTTTTGTTAAGTTCATTTTGGTATATAAATGGTTACATAATAAATAAACTTGTTCCAATAATTTTATATTAAACATGTGACAGAATTTATGACCTGACTAGGTATGTATACTTACAATCAGCTGCAGTAAAGTTGGGCATAGTATCATAGCTCTTCTCCAGTTCAATGAGTAAAGCCACAACTTCCACATAGTATATGAATGGGGTTATTCTCAGGCCTGAAATATAACACACAATTAATGTTTTATATTTATTAAATAAGTTAATGGGGAGGTTTTTATCCCGCCTTCTTGGTTTATACTGCTACAATAATCACGCGAGATCGTGGTTAAAGGCTAATAATGAATAAAAAACCTATATAAAATAAAATCTAAATTCGAGGCCATAAGGTCCAGAGTGCCCAGTTATTTTTAAGTAGACAGTGATGTTATTTGATAAACTGTTATAAAATGCACAGACAATATGTACCTATTTCATTTGTATATCTGCCGAAGCTATTAATTAGACTTCATGTTATACCTATGTAAACTACTACTCTGTAAACTGGCTGTTAGCTTTCTTAAAATAAAATAAATAATAGTATGACAATACTGAAAACTATGGTAAGAGTGGTTACGCCGCTCCGGCTTTTATGACTTCATTTGGTTGGTCTAAGAATAGGTCATAAACTAAATTTTTGTAGTTTCTACATTCTTAATCCTACCAAATGAGGACTCCTATATTATTTTTTATTTATTTATTTATTAATTTATTTTGTAGCTTTGTGCAATTGTATCTTTGTCTATTTTTTAATAAGATAAAATTGCACAAAGCTAATAAATAAATAAATTAATATATTAATAAATAAAATAAATTAATAATACAGAAGTTCTTTAATAAAGACTTCATGTTTATAAAAATATTTTAACTAATTTACTGTAAAATATTGCTAATGAGAAAATATAAAATACTTTTAGTATATTTTCTCACATATCATTAGAAAAGATTTGGATGCAAAGGCACTTTCACTAGCCACAAAACCAAAAATATATTAAAGTGAAAGGATCGTGAGACATTTAAAATCTAGTATATTTTTATTCAAGGTGTGATCGGCTTTGATGATAGGAAACGTGATAAGTGACTTGATAAACAGTTTTTTTGCAATGTAGTTAATTCTGACTGGTATCATTAAATAAGAATTTTGCATTTTGAAAACCTTGACTTTTCCAATACAGTGGAAAATTTTAAATTGATACATATATTTATAGACACATTAGAAGGTGATTTATAAGATTTTATTAGTTAAGTCTATTGGAAATAATTTGCCAAAAACAAAAATCCAATGCTATATAAATCTATTTAGTAATTATATGAGCTTTTCGTGGGTAACTACTAAGCATAGCTAAAAGTCTGCATTGATGTTTGTTACTCTTTTACACCCGCTGGATTGAATGGTCCAGTTTTTTAGGTAATTATTCTATTTATTAATCTTTTGCACCAGCTGTATTTAATGGTCCAGCCATTTAGGTGATAATTCCACTCTCTCCAGCTGGACAATATAGTATTTTGGCATAAATAAGTAGCTTAGACCCTAGATTAACACAAACCCTACTTTTCAGAAAGTTAAACAACTTTTTTTTGTGATTATCTGCGATCAGTCTTGCGACTATAAGCGGATGTGTTGCAGTCAATTATGGCTTTAAAGGTGACAGCTAATAATTATGCTATAAAATAATTATACCTTTCACAATCATGTCAGCTAAATGATATGGATAGATCATGAGCCTCTGAATGCTGCTCTGAACAAGCGCTTCATAATACTTCTTCTCATCTTTACGAACTGATCTCACTGCAACAAAAAAAGTACATTAAAAAATTAAAACATGATTGATTACATATTATACATATTTATTGTTTAGAATGACTCTGATGACAATAATGTGATCAAAAGTGAAAATGATGATGATTTGATTATTTTAAAAATATCTAAAATAATTCATTTATTGTTATTGTAGGTAAGTATGATATCAAGATCACAATAATTTTAGTTCAGATTTATGATAGTAGATTGCTGCAATGGTCATTATTTTTCAATGAGCACTGATGACAAAATATTTAGATGATAATTACAAATGATATTAGCAGTCAGATAATGATGATAACATACCTAAACTGCCCCTGTACCTCAGCTGGTTTTTCAAGCTGAAATCAACAATGTATTTCTCATATTCCTTTGGAGACTCCCCAAGTAGCTGAAATATAAACATTTCAAATAATATAATGAGGTGTGATAATACTAATGGCATGATAATTTGATCGCAATTTATAAATCAATTGTTTACCTTTTTCACAGTGCCAGGCAACAAAGGCCATTGGATCTTTTTACGAATACACTCTTCGATTTCATCCTCCATCGTGATGGAATCAATTCTTCACTTGAACACTACATTCAGATTGATTTATGAATTTAAAGGCCTTGATTATGGAATAAAATATATTTTTGATAAAAATGTAAATGAAAGATTGGCGAAATAGTTTTAGAGTGCGTTCATATCGCAAATATGAGACAAATTAAAACAAAATGTTAATGCAAAGTGAACTTATTTAGTATTGTTTTTATAATTTTCTCTAATAATCCACAATAAATAGAGGAAATAGGTAGCAAAAATTAGAAAGAAGACTCCTATTTGTAAAAACACTTTAAAATTCAAATAATAGTTAATGCACGATTTTGTTATTTGAACGCAACCCACAGCTGATTGTCAGCAAATGACAAAATAATGTGACAAATGAATAAATATTGCCATATTATGAATTTTCTTTCCAAATGGTAGAATAATAATAGTATTATATGCAGTCCGATAACAACAAAACCAATAAGTATAAAAAGAAAAATGATAACTGCAAATCATGAAGTTTGTAAGGACTTTCCTAAATGTGTTTATACAATTTAGGAATTTTGTATTAATAGCTCTCCAGTCTTTTATTGACGCTTCTCTTATGAGAAGCGTCAATAAAAGACTGGAGAGCTATTAATACACAGCTCGAACCTATTCCTTAATATATATTCATAATATTCATGAAGGCAAATAAGATATTTATGGAGTGTACGCCGCGCCGTGCCGGTGTTTATCACAGAGTACTATGAATATACTGGAAGTGTATATGTCACGGCTAAAGTCCGAAGTGTGGCTACACCTAGGTTCAACTGGCTAAACCTAGGTAGCCGACCGCAGTCGGTTAAAGTTAGGTGTGAACAAAATGTTTGTAAAAAAAAAAAAAGGTAGCACTCCGGGAGTGCCGGCAGAAGTGAAAACTTCAATATTAACGTTGTGTTTAATTATAAGTATAAAAGTACTATCATTTATGAGGTAGAATACAATGTTTATTTATTGCGCTATCGTACACAAATATGACAATTTATATGTTGTTATTTTTAATATTATATCGTTATTTATATATTACATTAAATTTTATCTCTCAGAAAAATCAACTTCCATCCATAATTTTGACGACTTTTACACCATCAACAGAGCAGCACACTCAGGCACGGTAGAAAGAGTGAGAGATACTAGTTCCTCTCCCTTCCCCTCGATCTTACGCTTTTTCGATCAGCATCACGTGACCCTGACGCGAGTTTTAAAGTTTTTACCCATACAAAAAAAGTGCTCAGCGCCGCTAAAGAAGTTTTCACTTCAAAAACATGTTTTTATGTTCAGGGCAGACCGACATCCGTTGGTTAGGTAAGGTTTGAACAGCGACCCCCCGGTAGGTTCTCGCCTTTGCGTGGCGGTGGGGATAAGTAGCCGTGGTAAGAGGAGACCACGGTGAAACTAAGAGGAACCCGAGGCGGTCGGCCGCTCCACGCCGGGCTGAACTCCAGCAGCCCTTGTGCGAGTGGCCGACTAGGTTGCGGTGCCTCCCTCGTGGGACTCCTCTTGGGACTCCTCCCTGCGGTGGACCACGGTGCGTTGACCATCGCACCGTGGCTCTATGGTGGGGGCCGCGGCGGGAGAGGAGTGATGGTATCACGATGCGCCACTCTCCCTGCCTTCCGCGGCTCTAACGGGGTGGCCACCATCTGATGGCGGACGCGGTGGGGCCGCAGGGGAAGAAGAGTGCCGGTATTACGGTGCGCCGATCTCCCTATCCTCTGCGGCCGATGTGTGTTGGAGGTGTTGCGCCTCCGCGTGTCCCTATGAAGGCAGCATAGGGCACAGTGGATGACGCGAGCGGGCTCATCGCGAGTGCCGCCGTGGTGGAAGGTGGCAGTGGACCGGTAGACCGTACCTACGTATCCCTCGCGTAGTGATGGGCCACACCACTGCCCCTTGTCGGGTGGGACCAGGCCCGGGAGGCTAGTCAAAGGGCTCGGCCGTTAGGCGCGAGCAGGGTGGCGCTGGATCGAGGGAGGTGTCTGGTGGCGATAAGAGGGATGTCGTTTTCCGGACATCTCCGGCGCTCCGTAGGAGGAGGGGAGGAAGAAGAGGACTCTCTGATTTCCCTTTTGCAGGGTGGTATGCATTGGGGGGTCGGAGAGTCCAATTCTAAATCCCAAGACCTGGACGGAGGACGCGGGGGCGTTCGCTGTCATTGAACAGGTCCGGGAGGTGGCGCGCGCGACGTCGCTGGGGCCGCGGACGAGTGCTTCGGCATACCCATTGCCCCGGCACTAAGGCGCGAGGTGGAAACACCCCGGGTTTTTAGTGGGTATACCCTGTCGGTCGGGATTGGATGGTTTGGTAGTGCCGGCAGGGGAGTCCCACATAACCTCTCGCGTCCCCCCGGGCGCGGGTGGTATGCCTAAAGCATTTTTACCCGGGTTACAAAAAAAAAGGTTTGAACAGCGATTACAACGTGCGAGCCGAGTGAGCGAAGCGAGCGTGCTGCGGTAGCAGCCAGCGAAGCACCAGATCCGACTTGTCCTTATTCCAGAGTTCTCAATTCATCATTAAGGAATACTCAATGCTAATTTTATGACGATCACCATACAACTACAATCAAACATGTTGATAACAAGTTGTGTCACGTTTTAAACAAGTGAGGCCGAAAATAAATCTTCTACACCTAACTTTAACCAACTGCGGTCGGCTACACCTAGGTTTAACCGGCTAAACCTAGGTCACTCACTTCGGACTTTAGCCGTAACATATATAAAATAATAAATATAATAGAAAAATCTTCTTAATGATTAAAAATACAGAGAGTGTTTTTATATTCAGTGTAATGTGATAAAAACATAATGAAACATGAACAATATGTTAATTTTATTATGTATAATAAAAAAACATAGTCAATAAATAAATATCTTAGGACATTTCACACAGCGCCACCTAGCCTCAAGCTAAGCAACTTAATATGTGTGTTATGGTGTATAGGATAGCCATCATAACATAGTAATAGGTTATTGTAACAATTAATTATTACAATATGAATTATTAATATGATTTAGTTATTTAATTTTTAAGATATTTTCAATTTATTATTAAATATTTATAATATATCTACATTATTAGTAGATGAAACACACACTATAAATTATATTACTATATTATGTTATTTTGGCAACTACAACCTATTCAAAAATGTCCTTGAATACGACATGAATTTGTCCTAACATATCTGAAGCAGTCATACTTCGTCCATATAAGTCATATGCCTTTGAATTGCATTCTCTAATAAATTTAGCAACAGCATAAGTTGCTATACTTTGAGCAAGTTGATTTCGATGATCATTATCACAATAAATGTTACTCTTAAATGCCCAACTATAGATTATGGCCAAAGATCCAGATAAAATATCCCCTTGGCCTGCTGCCCGACGTCCAGTTCCACCTTCTGATGAGGACCAATTATAGAAAGGTATACTTGATAAAAATCGGTCTGTTTCTCCTTTAATTAAAACTGAAACATAAGAGCCCCAAAAATTAGACCAATTTGTACTATTTTCACTGACCATCACAGCTTCTTTCAATTTATTTGCCTCACGTTGATTAGGTGTCAATATTACCCCTGGACTAGGATAATTGGCAATAATAGTTGGATTTTTTGAAACTGCATACAGTCCATCAGCATCAATCACAAGAGGTTTTCCCAAAGTTTTGCAAGTTTTAATGATATCTTCAGTTAAAGTAATCGCTTCGTCCTCTCTGCCTAATCCTGGCCCAATAACGACCACGTCCATTTTCGGTATTAAAGAACTTATTTTCGAAGCAGATTTTATATTCAAATAGGGATATACTATAAGATCAGGACTGTAACTTTTTATTACGGGAGCTGCAGTTTCTGTTGTTACCACATAGACCAAATCTGCTCCAATCTGTAAAAAATATCATATTATATTTACCTAATCAAGAAAGAAATCACTTGATCTTTCATTAAAAAATACAAGAGATATTAAAATTCACATTAATTTACATAAGAATAATTAAAGATAGTATACCACGTTTAAATATATTAGATGGCCTCTGATGAGGTGCGTACCTTTAGGGCTGATATTGCTGCAAAATATGGTGCACCTGTATATTCAACTGATCCTCCAATTATGCCTATTTTACCAGCTTCTCCCTTTGTTTTGCCATGTAAAAGTTCAGGAACAATGTTTTTAGATAATTGCTTTAAATCATCGGTAGTAAGTTTATTTTTTATATGACATTCTTCAGATGAATGCGAAAACACATTATTATGATTGTTTTGTAAAACACTTATTACAATTAAAAATTGAAGCTGTTTAATCATGGTGTAATCTTTACCCACATCTAATTCAGGTGCAAGCAATATTTTTCGTGAATTATATATTTGAAGTGTACGATGTGAGTGCGTAACTTCACGGATTTATTATTGTATTGAGTGCAATGTATTTACACGCTTTATGAATATTATCACTGTTCATATTATTACAATTATTTAAATTTAAAGTAATGACACTATTAGTATTGTCCAATTTTGTAACCAGGGCCACGTTTTATTCAACATTATCAAACAATAACAATCTGGTAAAAGGTGAAGGTCAATGAATATGAGTTATGTAGGTATTTGGTTCTAATTCTACCTGACAAGTCAATTTATTAATATTTTTTATCCTCAATAGATTTATCGAAATGCAAGGAAACTTATTGTTTTCGTAGTTAATAATAATTTAAATTAATGACAAATAAAATAAATGAATAACGTCAAGTTTGTACATAATATAAGATTATTATGATTAGAAAACAAGAAAATACTAAATAACCAAACGTAGAAGTCTGGTAGTTTTCTAGTAGTTTTTTTATTTCAGTCATGGCAAGTCTGTTTGTCTATTAGTGTCAATTTATTTAGTCAACGTCAAATCCAGTCAAGTGTCAAGTTCATGAAATCATAACATCGCTTTCCAGTATTATATTTTTCGTAAAATCTTTGTAAAAATGGAAGAAAAGCCGGAAAATGTTGTGTTAAAATATACTATACATAGGTTTTCAAGCTACTCTGCCAGTTATTTACCGGAGTGAGTATTGAAATATCACAAAATCCATCTGGGGGGTCGAAATTAGATTCCCGGTATTTTCTCCGTTTTACTCTAAAAATAAACACTACTTGGTCGCAGCTCGGATTACAAACTGTAATTACTCGTTTTTCGAATGTATTTCTTTAATTTCGAACTTCAATTGTATGTTTTCAGCAACATAATGGTAAACAATCCTGGGGATCAGCTGTCCCGCTGGTTTACTGATAGCTCCACCCAGTCTCAGTTCATTATGCTGAAGCTACATGCTCCGAGCATCGTTGAAACTATAAAGTTCGGAAAATTTATCAAAGCTCATGTCAGTAACCTCAAAAAATTCCAAGTCCTTGGTGGTACAGAGGAGAATAATCTGTCACTTCTTTTATCTGCGTAAGTACTTTTTTTACTTTAAGTTATAAAATAAAAATTGTTAATATCATAATTTATTACTTTACAATAATAGGTCTTATTTGTTACAAGTGATGAATATTATGTACTAGCTGCACCCAGCAGTTTTACCAGCTGTACAGTAGCCTATGTATTATTCCAGGGTAAGCTATCTCTATACCAAATTTCAGCTCAACTGGTCCACCCGTTCAGGCGTGAAAAAGTAACAAACATACATCCAGACATTCTTACAAACTTTCACATTTACTATATTAGTAAGATTAAGATTATTTGGATAATGGTCATTCACTGAGACTTATTTCCCTTGGGGACACTAAAAAAATTAAGATTTGTTCATATCTAGACCTAGGTAGGTACTAACATTACACATATTCTTACAAATGTTCATACATTGCAAGTTAAATAAAAACTTTGGATGTGAAGTTAAATTTCATAGATCTGTTGGTTACTAAGTAACTAACTCATTCAGAAAAATCTTATTTATTTGAAAAGGTACATTTAATGTCCTGATGAACCCATAAACAAACAATATTTGTCAGATTTATTAGCCATTGGTTCTTAAAATTTGTAGTAATTTTTTCATGCACAAACTCTATATTTCAGAGGCTTAAAAAACGACAGTTCAGCAGAAATGTTCCGCCTGAGACACAAGACTCAAGAAGGATTGTTTCTACCTGTAAAGTACATCAAGATAGTACCACTACAGTCATGGGGCCCTGCTTATAACTACACCATATGGTTTGTGGAGCTCACCGGCAAGAACCAGGACGACATCATCTCTGATGCTCTGGAAACTATCAATTTGGTAGGTTATATGGATGAAACTTTTATAATTTTGTAAAAAAAATACAGTAGCCGTCTCTGGTGAATTAACAGATAACTGCAAATACTGAACTGAAGAGAAATGTAAAAAAATTGAGTAGATGTATTTGGACCTATAGAATTTGAATATGAAATAAAAGCAAAAACAAGAAAATGGCGATTATGTCTTTATTCGCCAGGGACGGCGAGATGATGTAAATATTATAATGGTATATCTTACTGCAGTGATCTATGTCTCTGAGTCTTGCCACTATGACAAGAACATTCCTTTTTAAAATGGAACTGTGTATACCTTTATGCCTTTATATGACTATATTTATTATAAAAAATAATGAGTCATTGATTGACTTATTGATCTATCAACACACAGCTCAAACAACTGAATAGATTAGGTTGAAATTTGAAACAGGTGTTTTATTGCTGACAAATCTAAACACTATACTTGAGATTCAAAATCTCACAACTGCTTATATATTATTTAATGTAACACTTTTAACTTTCGCAATTTGAAGTCATGTTAATTTTAATTAATCGGAACTTATTATTTAATTATCTTGATATTAGTTTTACAAAAACATTAAAAAAAGAAAATAATATAAGAATTGAATGGTTCCAGCGTAAAGAAGAAGAAGCCGTACGTCTATTACTAAAGCACCTACGACGGCATCGCTACAAGGACGCGTTCGAAGCATTGTCGCGCGAGAGCGGCGTGCAGTTGGAGGGGCCGGTACAGGCGCGCCTGTGGAATGCACTCGTCGAGAACGGAGACTATAAGCTGGCCGAGAAGATATTTGAAGAGGGGGCTGCTGGTGAGATCTGCTGTTTAACTATTAGTTATTGATTACAAAAGCTGTTTATTAATAACATAAGTCAATTTAAACTGTAATGCATTCATTCAAATAGGCTGCCATAATAGAGTATTTTTTCACAGAAAATTTATAAAAAACTTGAATGACTAAAAACGTAATCTGGGGCATATGCGACATAATTATAATGAAACCTCTTTGCACGTAAACCTGTCTTTTGAATCGCTCTATCTATTGCTGAAAATCTGAAAACTGCATGAATAACCAGCTAGTAGTTTAAAAGATCTAAGCAAACAGAGAGTGGAAGTGACTTCATTTTGTACAAAGATGATTTTCATGTTATGTCGGCAGTTAACATAAGGTGCGGTTACATTGACGGTCATATTAATGAGTATGTTTTCAGAGGGCGAGCTAGACTGGTACATGTCGTGGCAGCCGTACACGCCGCAGTGGCAGCAGATGTCGGCGTGCTCCAGCGGCGTGCAGGCGCGGCTGTGCGGCGCCGCGGCCCCCGCGCCCGCGCCCCCGCACCACGAGCTGCACTCCCACGACAGAGACGTGGTGAGTACTGCTCGCATTGTACACAACACTGCTCACAGATGTCGGCGTGCTCCAGCGGCGTGCAGGCGCGGCTGTGCGGCGCCGCGCCCCCCGCGCCCGCGCCCCCGCACCACGAGCTGCACTCCCACGACAGAGACGTGGTGAGTACTGCTCGCATTGTACACAACACTGCTCACAGATGTCGGCGTGCTCCAGCGGCGTGCAGGCGCGGCTGTGCGGCGCCGCGCCCCCCGCGCCCGCGCCCCCGCACCACGAGCTGCACTCCCACGACAGAGACGTGGTGAGTACTGCTCGCATTGTACACAACACTGCTCACAGATGTCGGCGTGCTCCAGCGGCGTGCAGGCGCGGCTGTGCGGCGCCGCGCCCCCCGCGCCCGCGCCCCCGCACCACGAGCTGCACTCCCACGACAGAGACGTGGTGAGTACTGCTCGCATTGTACACAACACTGCTCACAGATGTCGGCGTGCTCCAGCGGCGTGCAGGCGCGGCTGTGCGGCGCCGCGCCCCCCGCGCCCGCGCCCCCGCACCACGAGCTGCACTCCCACGACAGAGACGTGGTGAGTACTGCTCGCATTGTACACAACACTGCTCACAGATGTCGGCGTGCTCCAGCGGCGTGCAGGCGCGGCTGTGCGGCGCCGCGGCCCCCGCGCCCGCGCCCCCGCACCACGAGCTGCACTCCCACGACAGAGACGTGGTGAGTACTGCTCGCATTGTACACAACACTGCTCACAGATGTCGGCGTGCTCCAGCGGCGTGCAGGCGCGGCTGTGCGGCGCCGCGCCCCCCGCGCCCGCGCCCCCGCACCACGAGCTGCACTCCCACGACAGAGACGTGGTGAGTACTGCTCGCATTGTACACAACACTGCTCACAGATGTCGGCGTGCTCCAGCGGCGTGGCGTATATGGAAACCCTTCCTCTATTCAGCGCCAGTATGGATCTGGGATGCGGGAGCTTTTAAACGCCAAAATATGCAGTTTGAGAGTATAAATGCTACCCTACTTTCAGTTCTGAAATGCGGGACGGTTTACGTACGCAAAATGACCGTTATAAATTAGAAATCCTTCCAGTATTCAGCACTCAAGTGTTTTTGAGTTGCGGAAACTTTAGATTTTTGATATTGAATGTTTAGTATTTGTTTGTTATTACACTTGTACTTCTAAATACTGCACGAGACGAAATTGTTTTAAGGAAATGTAATTAAACTTTTATTTTTACTAAACATGGAATATGGTATACCTCCTATGGTATACCTGGTATATGGTATGTGCGTACTCGTATTATATATAGTACAGTATCTTGCAATGCATTTCTTTTACTTTATTTAACTCAGCGGCGTGCAGATCTCGAGCCAATCTCATGCTCGAGTTGGATAATATGACATGTTGCTTACAATAATTTACCATAATATTTGGCATAATTTAGTGGAGTGTCAGCTGATAATCCTAATGTGAAAGTTTGAAAGAATGTATAGATGTGTGTTTATTACACTTTCACGCCTAAACTGGTGGACCGATTGAGCTGAAATTTAGTTTAGGGATAGCTTACATCCTTTTTTTTTTGACCCAGGAAAAATTCGTTACTCATCATCACCCCACGCCGGGGGGCGCGGGGCGGTATGTGGGACTCCCCCCTCCCCCCCGAAGATGGGCGCGGCGGGAGTACCCAATAAAAAACCTGGGGTGTTTCTGCGGGACGCCATAATGCCGGGGCAGCGCGTACGCCGAACCACTCATCCACGGCCAATATAGCTTTGACCCTGGAATAACATATAGGCTACTGTAAACGGGTAAAAACGCTGGACGCAGTTAGTTGGTGTGTTTTAAATGTGTTAGTAGTACATTAGGTAACTAGTACATAATTTTTAGTGTCCTTGTTTGTCCAGAAGAAAAAAATTATAAAGGTCCTATAACCTTATGTCGGTCGCCGGAAGACGCTGGATGCAGGTCGCTTCCAACCGGTACATATGGAAGTCCAAAGGGGAGGCCTATGTTCAGCAGTGGACGTCTTACGGCTGAGATGATGATGATGATGACGATGATGTTTGTACAGGAAGGTCCAATAAACCCAGAGGCAGACCCCCTGGAGCATGAGCCAACATGCGGGTGCTGCGGCACTCCGGGCCCGCGCGGGGGACATCAACTGCTCATGGACTCTACTACAGGTTCCTACATACTTTCTCCTTAACTAAATGCATTATTTTTACTTATAAGTCATGTAAAATCTGTATTATTCGTACTTCTGAAAAAGACATTTTGGCAGGACAATGCTTTACAGACTTTAATTACCTCCTCAGCTACTAGCGCTTAATTGTTTTTTTAGCGGGGGTGGATTGAATTAGGGGGTGGATTCTTAAATTAAAGCCTAAATTCAAATGGGGTGGTCGCGGCCTGATCGAACCACTCGCGAGTTTATGGATCTCGGGTTTAGGGGTCTGTTATTTTATGCTTAAAAATTATGAAAAAAAACATAGCCCTAGTAATCTAGGATCAGCTATGTTATTGTTCATATCTTGAGATATTAATTTAGCCCTCCAGATATAATCTGTTCAGGAACTTCGAAAAAAAATCCAAATTTCAGCCAATCAGTTTTTCAGTTTGGCGTATGTGTTATTCAAATTGAAGTTTTGTCAACAATCGTGCCTTGTTTAGTCGTGAACATGTCGCTTGCGAGTTTAATCTTCAAACAGCGCCATCTAGTTAATTACTAACGAAACTTATTAACACTAAAATGTCCAAACTAAATGTGGTGTAAAACGGTAGAGTGATATTCACGAAAGGAGTCCCACGGAATTCATTATTGAACATCGATGATTACTGTACAGTCAACTACAAAGTTTGATTGCTACTTTCTAGTAGCAATCAAACTTTATATTATCATCGACTCGTTTAATATGCAACAATGATGTATCCCACTACTTCCTTAGGTGATACATAATAATAGCATTTAAAATGAATCGAATATAGTATAAGATTTGGTGGATACTGAAAATGTCACGAAGTAAGGGTAAATAATTTTTGCATACTAAAAGTTCCTTCATTTTGTAAGACTAACATGGAAATGTCACGAACCAAGGGTATTTCATTGTGGCAAATGAAAATTTACTTCATTTTGTAAGCCTAACATGGATACATCTCTTTGTAGTTGACTGTACATACTTCATGTCCTAAATTATTTTTATTTGTTAGATAAAGTACCTATCTGAATAAGAAATGAAATATGAGATTATTATAAGGAGTCAATAATCTATAGATATTGCAATTTTAAAACGATCGCCACGTCTAGGGGTTTTCTTTCATGAAAAGCACTCTACTTGAATAAATAAGTTTTTTTACAAGTTTTTATTTACTTTCACCTGTCTGTTGTCTGTCTGTAATCAAATCTTGGAAGTTTAATTTGATCCACTTCCCGATTTCTGATTGAGCTGAAAATTGGTTATATTATTATGACATGGAGCTGATCTGATAATGGAGCAGGAAGGTGGCCACAAGAACGTCGTAATTAAACGACGCAACCCCATCGAGTTTGGGCTCATTTGATGCGTCTTGACGAGTACTTTGGTGCTAGATAGTAATGATAATAAAAGCTTGTTTTTAAAAAGTTTTATTTAAAACTAGCTTACGCTCGCGGCTTTGCCCGCGTGGCAAAATCTTTTCTTAGCGGAGGTCTACGTCATAAAACCTATCTGTGTTCCAAATTTCAACCAAATCCGTCCAGCGGTTTAGGCTGTGCGTAGATAGATCAGTCAGTCACTCTTTAGGTTTAAAGAACTTTATTTCTCACACAAACTTTTGTTCATTTAATTTCAATGAATTCAGTTCAATGATATTTATAACAAGTGAATTAAATTAAAAATTTAAAAAACCCCCAACGCAATACGTAATTAAATTTTTTTTGATGGCGGCCATCTTGGATTCTAAATTTTATAAAGTGGGCTGTATTCTACTCGTTAAGCCCTTTCATTTGATACCCATATCGATGGGGTTGTGGAAGAAAAAAGTAATCTGCCATTTTGTAGCGGCGGCCATCTTGGATCGATTTCCACCAAACATGGCTAAGAACACTCTCGACTAACTCTACTTTCAAACAAAAAAAACTAAATCAAAATCCGTTCATCCGTTTGGGAGCTACGATGCCACAGACACACACACACACACACACACACACACACACACACACACACACACACACACACAGACACACAGACACACAGACACACAGACACACAGACACACAGACACACAGACACACAGACACACAGACACACAGACACACAGACACACAGACACACAGACACACAGACACACAGACACACAGACACACAGACACACACACACACACACACACAGACACACAGACACACAGACACACAGACACACAGACACACAGACACACAGACACACACACACACACACACACACACACACACACACACACACACAGACACACACACACACACAGACACACACACACACAGACAGACACACACACACACACAGACACACACACACACAGACACACACACACACAGACACACACACACACACACACACACACAGACACACACACACACACAGACACACACACACACAGACACACACAGACACACACACACACACAGACACACACACACACAGACACACACACACACAGACACACACACACACAGACACACACACACACAGACACACACACACACAGACACACACAGACACACACACACACACAGACACACACACACACAGACACACACACACAGACACACACACACACACACACAGACACACACACACAGACACACACACACACACAGACACACACACACACACAGACACACACACACACACACACACACACAGACACACACACACACAGACACACACACAGACACACACACACACAGACACACACACACAGACACACACACACACACACACACACACAGACACACACAGACACACACACACACACAGACACACACACAGACACACACACAGACATTCACACAGACACACACACACACACACAGACACACACACACACAGACAGACACACACACACACACACACACACAGACACACACACACACACAGACACACACACACACACACACACACACACACACACACACACAGACAGACACACACACACACAGACAGACACACACACACAGACAGACACACACACACACAGACAGACACACACACACACAGACAGACACACACACACACAGACAGACACACACACACACAGACAGACACACACACACACACACAGACAGACACACACACACAGACAGACACACACACACACAGACAGACACACACACACAGACAGACACAAACACACACAGACAGACACACACACACAGACAGACACACACACACACAGACAGACACACACACACACACAGACACACACACACACACACACACACACACACACAGACAGACACACACACACACACACAGACAGACACACACACAGACAGACAGACACACACACAGACAGACACACACACAGACAGACACACACACACACACACACACA